>CAMRHE010000007.1:11515000-12115000 GCA_947044405.1 Leptodactylus fallax | reverse complement strand
TATTGTGGTTTGTTTTAGCTGTTAACTTTTTCTTTATTATAGGAAAAAACGGTTTGAAATGGAAAATTTAAAAAAATGACATTTGGAAATTTCACCACCATTTCACATTAAAGGAGTTTTCCCATTTGTCTCTTCTCACTTTCTGTATTCTTCAACAAGGTAGTGGGTGGGCTTTGACTGTTTGATGAACAGGACTTTGTGAAGTACCTCACTATATACAGTGGGGAAAAAAAAGTATTTAGTCAGCCACCAATTGTGCAAGTTCTCCCACTTGAAAAGATGAGGCCGGCCTGTAATTGACATCATAGATAGACCTCAACTATGAGAGACAAAATGAGAAAACATATCTAGAAAATCACATTGATTTTTTTAAGAATTTATTTGCAAAATATGGTGGAAAATAAGTATTTGGTCACCTACAAACAAGCAAGATTATTGGCTCACAGATCTGTAACTTCTTCTTTAAGAGGCTCCTCTGTCCTCCACTCATTACCTGTAATAATGGCACCTGTTTGAAATTGTTATCAGTATAAATGACACCTGTCCACAACCTCAAACAGTCACACTCCAAACTCCACTATGGTGAAGACCAAAGAGCTGTGGAAGGATACCAGAAACAAAATTGTAGACCTGCACCAGGCTGGGAAGACTGAATCTGCAATAGGCAAGCAGCTTGGTGCGAAGAAATCAACTGTGGGAGCAATAATTAGAAAATGGAAGAAATACAAGACCACTGATAATCTCCCTCGATCAGGGGCTCAAAGCAAGATCTCACCCTGTGGGGTCAAAATGATCACAAGAACGGTGAGCAAAAATCCCAGAACCACACGGGGGGACCTAGTGAATAACCTGCAGAAAGCTGGGACTAACGTAACAAAGGCTACCGTCAGTAACACACTACGCCGCCAGGGACTCAGATCCTGCAGTGCCAGACGTGTCCCCCTGCTTAAGCTAGTACATATCTGGGCCCGTCTGAAGTTTGCTAGAGAGCATTTGGATGTTCCAGAAGAGTATTGGGAGAATGTCATATGGTCAGATGAAACCAAAGTAGAACTCATCGTGTTTGGAGGAGAGTGAATGCTGAGTTGCATCCAAAGAACACCATACCTACTGTGAAGCATGGGGGTGGCAACATCATGCTTTGGGGCTGTTTCTCTGCAAAGGGACCAGGACCAGGACGACTGATCCGTGTATATGAAAGAATGAATGGGGCCATGTATCGTGAGATTTTGAGTGCAAACCTCCTTCCATCAGCAAGGGCATTGAAGATGAAACGTGGCTGGGTCTTTCAGCATGACAATGATCCCAAGCACACCGCCAGGGCAACGAAGGAGTGGCTTCGTAAGAATCATTTCAAGATCCTGGAGTGGCGTAGCCAGTCTCCAGATCTCAACCCCATAGAAAACCTTTGGAGGGAGTTGAAAGTCCGTGTTGCCCAGCGACAGCCCCAAAACATCACTGCGCTAGAGGAGATCTGCATGGAGGAATGGGCCAACATACCAGCAACAGCGTGCGCCATCCTTGTGAAGACTTACAGAAAACGTTTGACCTCTGTCATTGCCAACAAAGGATATATAACAAAGTATTGAGATGAACTTTTGTTATTGACCAAATACTTATTTTCCACCATAATTTGCAAATAAATTCTTTAAAAATCAGACAATGTGATTTTCTGGATATATTTTCTCATTTTGTCTCTCATAGTTGAGGTCTACCTATGATGTCAATTACAGGTCTCTCTCATCTTTTTAAGTGGGAGAACTTGCACAATTGGTGGCTGACTACATACTTTTTTTCCCCACTGTATAGACATTGTCTTTACCATGAGAGATTTATTTATTATGACTGCTAGAATTCTAATATAAATGCAGATCAAATAATATGCATAGCAACTGTATATTATATTACACTGGGTTGGAGAACACTTAATTCCTATGGAACACCTAAAGGGTTAAAGGACATTGAAAAAATTATGCCAACATAAACTGTGTTTGTACCATAATAACTGAAACTTTCCAAATTGATAACTTTATGAAAATTTCAGTAAATTTACCACCAACATAAAGTACAATGTGTCACGAAAAAACAATTTTGGAATCATGTGGATAGGTAAATATGAGGCTAATCTAAGATAAAATAAAATATATCAGATTACAAAAATGAGGTCTGATCATTATCAGAGAATAACTCTGTAAGGTACTGCACATCCAAGTAATTCTGACATTGTTTATTTGTCACATATTGTACTTTATCTAAAAAGGTAAAACAGGACTGATTTGCGTAAATAAAAAGCCTCAGAAATTTTTTTTTTTCTATTTTCATCTGCAATATGTCATATATAAACATACATACTGTGCAAATCTTTTATCAGTTATATATGTTCATGTTTGAAATAATTTTGGCATGTGTCAGTAATTTACAAGTTTTAATACAAATGTTATGTTTTCCTGCACAAAGTCATTTTTACAGAGACTAATAGGTGGCATTAAATTACCCCACTTAAATGACCCCTTTTGGAAAACTAGATCACTTAAGGTATTCATTAAGTGCTATATTGAGTATTTCGGTCACACTTGTTTTTTGTAAGGTAAATTACAAATCTGATGAAATTTTCATTTTTTTCAAACTTTTTTTTGTACAGCAGACATGAAAATGAAGAAACACACCCCAAAATATATCACCCTGTTTCTCACGTGTTCAAAAATATCCCTATTGTGGCCCTAATCCTATGTCTGGACACAGGTTGGGCCCAAAAGAAAGAGTATCCTTTGGGTTTCAGAGCACAAATGAAAGAATTTTATGCCCCATGCCGTGCGTGTGGAGAGGAGGTGTCAAACTCATTCTCCCCAAGGACCACATCAGCATTATGGTTGACTTCAAAGGGCCATTATTCTGTTATTTGTAATTGTGTGACTGTATACAGTCATGGCCAAAAGTTTTGAGAATGATACAAATATTAATTTTTACAAAGTCTACTGCTTCAGTTTTTCTAATGGCAATTTGCATATACTCCAGAATGTTATAAAGAGTGATCAGCTTAACAGCAATTACTTGCAAAGTCAATATTTGCCTAGAAAATGAACTTTATCCCCCAAAACACATTTCAACATCATTGCAGCCCTGCCTTAAAAGGACCACCTAACATCGTTTCAGTGATTGCTCCATTAACACAGGTGTGGGTGTTGATGAGGACAGGGCTGGAGATCAATCTGTCATGATTAAGTAAGAATGACACCACTGGACACTTTAAAAGGAGGCTGGTGCTTGCCATCATTGTTTCTCTTCTGTTAACCATGGTTATCTCTAAAGAAACACGTGCAGTCATCATTGCACTGCACAAAAATGGCCTAACTGGGAAGAGTATTGCAGCTAGAAAGATTGCACCTCAGTCAACAATCTATCGCATCATCAAGAACTTCAAGGAGAGAGGTTCTATTGGTGCCAAAAAGGCTCCAGGGCGCCCAAGAAAGACCAGCAAGCGGCAGGACTGTCTCTTAAAAGTGTTTCAGCTGCGGGATCGGGCTACCAGCAGTGCAGAGCTTGCTGAGGAATGGCAGCAGGCAGGTGTGAGTGCATCTGCACGCACTGTGAGGCGGAGACTCTTGGAGCAAGGCCTGGTCTCAAGGAGGGCAGCAAAGAAGCCACTTCTCTCCAGAAAAAACATCAGGGACAGACTGATATTCTGCAAAAGGTACAGGGAGTGGACTGCTGAGGACTGGGGTAAAGTCATTTTCTCTGATGAATCCCCTTTTCGATTGTTTGGAACATCTGGAAAACAGCTTATTCGGAGAAGAAGAGGTGAGCGCTACCACCAGTCTTGTCTCATGCCAACTGTAAAGCATCCTGAAACCATTCATGTGTGGGGTTGCTTCTCAGCCAAGGGAATCGGCTCTCTCACAGTCTTGCCTAAAAACACAGCCATGAATAAAGAATGGTACCAGAATGTCCTCCAAGAGCAACTTCTCCCAACCGTCCAAGAGCAGTTTGGCGCTCAACAATGCCTTTTCCAGCATGATGGAGCACCTTGCCATAAAGCAAAGGTGATAACTAAATGGCTCAGGGAACAAAACATAGAGATTTTGGGTCCATGGCCTGGAAACTCCCCAGATCTTAATCCCATTGAGAACTTGTGGTCAATCATCAAGAGACGGGTGGACAAACAAAAACCAACAAATTCAGACAAAATTAAAGCATTGATTCTGCAAGAATGGACTGCTATCAGTCAGGATTTGGTCCAGAAGTTGATTGAGAGCATGCCAGGGAGAATTGCAGAGGTCCTGAAGAAGAAGGGTCAACACTGCAAATATTGACTTGCTGCATTAACTCATTCTAACTGTCAATATAAGCTTCTGTTACTCATAATAATGAATGCAATTATATTTCTGTATGTGATAAAAACATCTGACAAACACACATAAAAACCAGAGGGCAGCAGATCATGTGAAAATATAATATTTGTGTCATTCTCAAAACTTTTGGCCATGACTGTACAAGCCAGGACCAGGGACAGGGGTCCCAATATTACAAAGATACAGTGAAAGGGAAACTGACCATTTACTATTAATCCCCCCATAGGCGTTTCACCCCTATGAAAAAAAAACGTGAGTTCATCCGGAGGTAAGTATAGGTATGGACAAAACATATTAATGCAGTTGTAAGAGTACCCAAGAGAAAACACATTCAGGGAGATTTATCAAGACTGGTGTTTTCTATGCTGGTTTTGAAATCCCTTATGCCACCGGTGGCTGCGTTTAATTTATGACAATCCGCATGACTAGAATTATATCTGGCGTACATCATGATAAATAATTTATCAAAAAACTGGTGTAAATGATGATAAATCTGGTGAAACTGATGTTCCACCAACTTCACACCATTTTTTTGAAAGTAATGAGGGTGGTGTAAAAACGCCATTTAAAAAGTCACAAATCTGCAGTTGTCAATTTTTACACCAGCTTCCTGGCATAAAATCTGCCCCATAAAGTCTGTCAATTCTAATAATAGAGTTCCCATCTGCCATTCACCGTAGTTCTGTTCCTATCCTTACTTCAGTAGTCATTCTTCTAGTTCTAAAGACATGACCTGGTAAAGTGATGTTAAACTAGGGTACACAGAGACTGTAGCAGCACAAAAAGTTGCATAAAACTCAACTCTTTTGGACTGCAACTGTAGCGCAACACTTAAAATCAATCAGCAGAACTACAAACAGGATAGCCCTTGCCTCCATGACTTACAACACTAATATCAAATATAGCAATCAGGCATACTTATAATTTCATCACTTGAACTCACATTCATTCTTGGAAATCTTCAGGACCAGTTTTGGGTGGAGTTGCAAAAAATTACTAACGAATATGTTCAACTAACGAATAGCATCAAAACTAATGACTAGTGACTGAATGACTAAAATATATTATAGCTATTGTTATATATTATAGTTAATGATATTGTATCCTTAATTAGATGAATATTTTGTACATTTACTTTCATAGGAATTCAATCACTGTCTTTTACAGTGAATTTGAGAAGCTTTACTGCATCTGTCTGATTGGCAGTTAGCCATTTTTGAAGGAGTTGAAATTGGAGACTGAATCGGGCTGTGAAAAATAGAAGAGCCTGAGTGAGAGTTTTTTTACTAACTGTTAGTTGGCACCTGCTATGAGAACTCTACACTCTCTAAATCTACCATGAGCCTAGTCATTGCAGTCTGGTCATTTACATCAAGGACTTGGAGCTTCCAGATGTTTCAAATCAGCACACCCAATATTTATCTTGGAATAATCATTAATATCAAGAAATAATAATATAAGAAACTGACAATGGGGGCATGGCAAGACTCTGGCATGGCAGGATTGTCATAGCTCCTCCACTTCAAACACTATTACAACTATTCTGCAAAACATCCGGTGGTAAAAATACAGTCATCAGTTGTTAAAAAGGCTAGGTAGAGAGGAAGGAAGAGAACTGATGTGCCCAAGGCACTTACTGCAGCTGAATTTGCTCCAGATTTCCAACATGGTGCCTCTATCTCCTCTATTCCACAAAGCATGCAGACTCTAAGTCACAGCTTACACAAAACTTAAGCGAGAAACACAGAGCTTCAACCCAAACGCACCCTCAAACAGGTCTATGACCACCCACTTACAGCCATCACCTCTTCACCTGGCGAGACTCCAGGTGGTGGATGGATACCGCATGGTTTTCTTCACAGACCTCAATGAGGCCAACTTCTGGATCTCTAGGAGGCCTAAAGACCCAAATTATTTTTCGCCATCCTGTCCTGATTCCAGCCATGTTTTTAAATTTTGTCACGTATTATTGCTGAACATATCTGCACTACCCTCCCCATTTTTCATCAGTTTAAAATATTAAATATAAAAAATAAGTTTTGAGGAGTGGGGCACGAACTTCCCTGCTTTATTAGTCACATATATATTACTTGGCCTGAAATATTATACCTAAATGGCCTTGGCATTGCTCTTTGGCGAGTGTTGGCCATGAGCATTCACATACCCCATGCTGCACTATAACTTTCAAGGCACGAGTACTCCGTAACTGTCAGCCACCACAAGTCTTTACTATATTTGATATGGTACAGTAGTATATAATGATATAGCAGGGCTTTGTCTCCTATGGTTGTCCCAGTGGAACCTGAACTATGTTACTTTGTTCTATGTGCAAGGCTTGCAGCACAGTATATGCATCATGGGTATACTATCTTGGTTGCAGAAATGGCTTGTCTATAAATGGAGCCGTTTTAAAGATTCTTCTACTTTCAGATGTTTTTATTACACAATGGATAACCTCAGTCTTATGTAATTGATTATTCATGGCTTAGACCAGTGGTGGCCAACCTTTTGAGCTCTGTGTGTCACTTCGAGAAAAATCCATAATTTTGTGATATTTGTAGCTCTGATAACAAAAAATTGTATTTTTAATATATGTACTGTATTGATTAATAAGCAAAAACAAATAATTATTTACCTTACCGCTTAGTGACTTTTGTTGCTGAATTTAATTTCCTAAATCTTCAATTGAAGGTTGGTATTTCGTACACTTCAAGCCCTGTTTTGGGGTACACTGGCAGCAGGGTGAGATTTTGGTAGCTGCTTTAGTGGCCCGGGGTGTAAGGAGCACACACGCCTGAGATGACTCTCCTATCCTCCTGTAGACACTAGAATGAACCTTGGTCCAGATGTCTGCCGCTGACAGGGCAACTGTGGGACACAGTTCTAGTGTTCCCAGCTGTCTGGGTGGAAGTCTGCAGTAAATTTAGTTCTGGCTTCAGTGCCTAACGCCCTAAAACCCTAACAACCAACTTCTCTAACGGAGGAAAGATGCCCACCATTTGCACAGTGCTCTATGAAGCAGGAGAGAGGCGTGCTCTCAGCGGGAAGCAGGAGAGTTGCCCCGCCTCTGGATGCTGTCAACTTGCTGTGTGTCAGCAAAAACGTCTCAGCGTGTCACCTCTGACACGCGTGTCATAGGTTAGCCATCAGGGGCCTAGACAGTCCCTGTAAAAATATTGACATCTTTGCACATATACAGAAATATACACCAAGTTTTCTATCTGCAGGAAACCCATTATTGAAGCCCCTTAAGGATAAATTATGAATCTGAGGCCCCGAACCGCCCTCTGAATTCTCATCTTCGTCATGAGATTGACCATAGCTCCCAACCGTCCTGCAACTGGCGGGACAGTCCCGATTTTACACTGCTGTCCCGCGGTCCCGGATAGCTTACAGTTTGTACCGCTATACCCCTGAAGTGTTTTGCTGTTAACAAACTTTATTAGTGGAGGGTAAAGGCTAAATGGTAGATGCTAAATCCTAGCGGGCTAAAGGACCTTTGATGACGTCATGACCATGTGATCAGACTCTTGTGGGAAGAGCTATTCTGGATACTGCAGGACAGTTACACAGAAAGCTGGGAACGAGAGTGATCGAAGATAAGGAGGAAAGAAGAAACAGCATGTGTGAGCAAGAGGGGGGAACTGGGGGCAGTTAAACTGAAGGCAGATGAAGGGGGCAATTAAACTGGGGCAGATAAATGGGCAATTAAACTGTAGGCAGATGAAGGGGGCAATTAAAATGGGGGCAGATGAAGGGGGCATTAAGCTGGTGACAGATAAAGGGGTACATTAAATTGGTGGCAGATGAAGGGGGGGCATTAAGATGGTGGCGGATAAAGGGGGACATTAAACTGGGGGCAACTGGAGGACATTAAACCGTGGGGGGTAGCTGGAGGGGGACATGTCTGCCTCTAGTTGCCCCCAGTTTAATGTCCCCCTCCAACTACCCCCACTGCTTAATGTCACCCTCCAGCTGCCCCATAATTTAATGTCACCTTCTAGGTTCCGCCAGTTTAAACTGGGGCACGAGGAGAGGGACTTAATACTGTTGGGCAATTGGAGGGGAACATTATAATGTGGGGGCATATAATGTTAGGATGACTGTAGGAGAATTATACTGTGCAGGGGCACATGGAAAAATAGATGAGAATGGGCAAAGTCAACATAGAAGTGGGTGGAGCTAAACTTGCCACAGCGCGCATAGCGCGCCACACATTTTGTCCCTCTTTCTGTCCTTTGAAAGTTGGCAGGTATGGATTGACCATGGAGGTAGGATAGTTAAAGTTGTGGGGGTATTTGCACCCTTGTCATGTTGAGTATTCTTGCTTTACTCCCGCTAGAGGGGCTTCCTCCTGTATTGATGATATCTTCTGTTCCCCATCAGTTACACCTATGGTGTCCAAAATTAAATACCTCATTCAGGGTGTTGCAGATCATGCTCCCTTATAGGCAGAGTCTCAAATTTACCATGACTGTATAATTTTTCTTGATCATTTTTTAAGATGAAAATAATGTTTTACTTAGGTGGGACACCATGAAGGATTACCCATAGTGAGGAGGAGGAACTGGTGGCTTCCAGCAGAACCCACTTTTTGTTGGCTAAGCTCACAAAAGAGAAGAGAGTGGTGTAGTTGCAGGTGGGCAGGCGATACCTGGTACATTTAAAAGACAAACTTGACTGGAAGCTATTCTTCTAAGGATTTGTTTGAACTTGGCAACCAGTCCTGTAAATTACTTGCTCACACACCACACAGTAGTAATTCATCCTCTACTATACTCAGAATCCAACCTGAGGATGGGACTGACCATTATTAGCAAACCAGTTAACTGATAACTGCAGAGTTTATGACTTATTGCTCCCAAATTCAATATTTGCCAGAGGATCTGTCTCGGTATTTAGAGGCTATTCAATTTTCCCAACTGTCCTCAGATGATAGGGATTACCTAAAGAGGGACATTACTATGGAGGAGGACATGAAGGCTCTGGGGTACATGTACCAAGGGAAATCATCAGCTCCTGACATTATACATTTAAAGATGTACACTTACATTACTTACACTTACATTGAAACCCTATGTCCTCACCTGTTGGGGATGTCCAGAGGCATTTAATATGAGCAAACTGCCCATTAGATACGACCAAGACCTTTCATCCCATGGAGTGTTGGCCCGCTTTAGTTTTGGCCCTAGATTTGCCAGGTGGGTCTCCATACTATACAAAGCTCCCAGAGAAAATTCCTGATTAATGTCCTGGGTTCTTCTTTCTTTTAGCTGGGCAGGGGGACCGGTCAAGAGTGTACCATCCCCATTCCATTTTGCACTAGCCATTGAGCCCTTAGCTTTACAGATTAGGCAGGAATCTGGGAACCTAGTGGTCAGATGATGATGCGCTAATGATTTAATCTAGTTTATTGACTCTGCAGATGCCACCCTTCCTAGGGCCATAGACCTGATGAATCACTTTGGCTACTACTCTGGGCTTCACATTAACTGGTTCAAATCCGCCCTAATGCTGCTGTGGGAGGCTCCATTGCCACCAACCCACCGTAACCTTCGAGTGGTATCAGCCTTTAAGTACAAAGGAATATATATTGCAAATTACCTCCACAACTCACATCAAACATTTACTGAGCATTTCATACAGTTCATAAAGTTTAAACCATGGAAAACATTCCCCTTCTCTGTAGTAGTAAGAGTAAATTTAATAAAAATATTACTCTCCAAAGTATATATGTTGAAACATGTTAGCAGTTCCATACCAGAAGTATTTTTTCAGAGGCTTCTGTCACACATGGCAGGTTATGTGTGGGGTAATTCCTGTAGTTGGCCCTTTCCACTCTCCAGCTACCAAAGTCCTAAGGCAACTTTGACTTACAGGACCACTTTATTTTTTTTTTTTTTGCTGGTCAACTGAGACACATAACTTACATACACCTACATACCCTGAGTATCTTTTGGCCCAGGTACTGGGACTGTCTGTTTTATGGCCCATACTGGAAAACCCCTCCCTGTTTCAGAGGATATTGGTGCAGCTACATAAACTGGTCCACCAGGTGTGGAGGGAGGCAAAGGATGTACAGAGATTTCAGGACCTAGGTGATGACACAGCTCTTTGGGAAAACCCACTGTTCTCCCAGCTGCAGACTCTAGATGGGCAGAAACTCTGGATGGTAAGGAAGGGGTTGTGGCCCTCTGAGATTTTTTTGCAGATATTGTGTTTTCCCCAGTCATGTTTCTATAGATACCTCCTCTATAGATCCTCTGGCTGCATAATTGCCCATAAGTGACCCAGTATCCTGGAGGTATGATTTCTGTGTTTTACACACATATACTAGTTTCTAGTATAGAATCTCAACAACTTCCGATGGAGGCATGGAAGAGGGAGATTATCCCTACCCTGTCTGTGGAGGACTGCCTTAGAATCACATTTGTTTGTCTCCCCTTCTGCAAACAACAGATGTTCTCCATCAATGTTAGAATTAGAAAAGGCCACCTGCCACACACTTTATGTCATACCCCTGAGACAAATTTTATTCATTTGATTTGAGAATGTGAATCTTTCTACTGGAATTGCTTCAAGCAATCAGTACCTAGCCCTCCAAAAGAGCATCCTCTCCGAAAAATTTGTGTGTAAGAATAAACAATGCACACAGAAATGTGAGGTGGTTTGGGCCTGTGGTGCACTGCACCCCAGACACTTTTGTCAGCTCCTTGTGGTTGTCAATAAGCCAGGCCCTTAGTCTCTCTAGACCAGCCCTGTAATAATGTTTTGTATAATAATTATAAATAGCTGATCGATCTCTTTCACTTGTTTATTTATACTGTGCATATGTCTCCATGATGTACATGATATTGTGACATCAATGATGTGTATGAAGCTTTTTGTTCTGAACTGTGCAAGCTTGTTGTTCATTAAACAGAATAAAAAAAACCCCAAACATACAAAAAACACAGACAATAGTTTAATAGTGCTTTGAGAAATGGGGAAAATTCTTCCAAATTTTCTTTTGCTTTACCATACAATGCAAATAAACAAATGTGTACTAGACCTTATAAAAATCAGCAATATGTCTTTAATTTTCTAAACTGTATTTGAAAAATGCCTTTTGGTAACTGACCTTGAGTCCAAATTGCCCTGAACTGCAAAGCAAGGCAGCAATAGTTGTC
This sequence comes from Leptodactylus fallax, assembly GCA_947044405.1. NCBI lineage: Eukaryota > Metazoa > Chordata > Amphibia > Anura > Leptodactylidae > Leptodactylus > Leptodactylus fallax. Next base: position 12,103,482 of record CAMRHE010000007.1, on the reverse strand, counting down.
ATAAGAATCTTCTCAAATGCAGTTTATAAAATTAATTGCTAGTAAATACCGGATTACAACTATAGCCAAAACATTTTATTTGCATGTTTTAAAATATAAGCTCTGACAGTTTTATCTTAATTTGTGTTTGTAAACCTAGTGAATCTCTAGCAAAACCAGGCAATCTTCATTAGGATTACAGAGATTATTATTTCTTAAACTAATATGATTAATTCTTACAATCGTTACACTGAATCACTGCAAAAGTGTTACAACTAGAGATGAGCGAATTTCTCAAAAGTTCGATTCAGCAGTTCGATTTGAACTTCCAAAAATATTCGCTTCGATCCGAATTAATTCGCGGCGAATAAACAGTTATTTCTGGGCTGCAGAAAGCCAGGCCATGCTTCAATTCTTCATTTCTATCTGCTAACAAGCAAAGACACGCCCAATCACATCACTAGAGTACATCATGTGACCGTCTGATGTCACAAAGGTCCTTACTAAATATTTGTTACCGCGACGCATCAGGAAATCCGGAATCTTGGCAAATCGAAGATTTCCTGAAATTCGGATCGAATTTCACTTCTGCAAAATCGATTTGCTCATCTCTAGTTACAACTAAATAAAAACTTGATGAAAATTAAATATCATTCCTGGTAAAGTGCATTATGAACAAAAAATCTTTTTACTTGTGTCATACTACATAAATGCAACAGAGCAAGTCATGGCTAAAAGATAAACATAAATAGCAGACCATAATGGACCTACATATATACTGCAAGAAATTGTATATCCTTAAACATGTTATAATATAATTTTCTTTAAAATATCAATCAAAATTTATAACACAGGATTTGTATACTGCATGAAAAAAACAAAAAACTGTTCATAATTCGAGTGCATGATACATATTTAATTAATTTTTAAATAATTGCTTTTTTACACCTTTCATCATGAGTATGTTGATGTTAAACCATTACGTGACGCAGACATTTTTCATTTTTGTGTTTTCACTTGTAACTCCCAGAATTCCAAAAGCCATAACTTTCTCATTTTTCTGCTTATGCAGTCATATGAGGGCTTTATTTTTGCATGACAAGTTGTACTTCAAAATGGTATCATTTATTATTCTGTACAATGTACTGGGAAGCAAGAAAAAAAAATTCAGAATAAAAGGTGGAATTCAGAAAAAAAATGCAGTACCGGTATTTTCTTATGGGTTTTGTTTTTACACCTTCCACTCTTCTGTAAAAATGCTAGATGTTAGATTTATTCTCCGGGTCGGTACGATCACGGTGATACCAAATTTAGGCTAAGGCCCCATGTAGCATTCCACAGCAAAAAAGCGCTGCGGGAAAAACTGCGGGGACAATGCATCACGGTTTTTTCCACAGTGCTTTTCACAGAAAGTTTGCAGAGGTTTCCTCTGATGTTTTGATCACTTTTTATTCCATTATGTCTAGGGAGGCAAATCAGCTTGCTACGGCATTTATTGTATGGGACAAATGTTTTTATATTTTAATAGTTTTGTCATTTTCAGACTTAGGGATGCCTAATGTGTTTACATTTACTTTTATTAGTTTACATTTATTTGTGATCTAGGGAAAGGGGGGTGATTTAAACTTTTAGGGTTTTTTTAGTCTTTTTTTTTTTTAATAATTTTTTAAACTTTTTTTTTTTTTTAGCCCCCCTAGGGTGTTTGAACATGTGATCTTCACAATGTATTGCAGTCTATAGCAAATTTGCTATGTAACTATTGAAACCTTCTGCAGGCAGGCTTCAGTAGTTACAATACTATGGCAGGCCTGAGAGCCTTCAAAAGGCTCCCGGCTGCTATGTTAATGGGACAGTTCCCACGATCGCGCCACGGAGGTCGCCCCATTACCTAACATGAAATGGAGAGTTAAAGTAACCACTTAGATGCCGTGGTTGCATTTGCTGCCAGGTCCCTGCTGTGTGAGCGGCCCCAATACTTAGTCACATGCACCAGAATGTACAGTGGGGAAAAAAAAAGTATTTAGTCAGCCACCAATTGTGCAAGATGAGAGAGGCCTGTAATTGACATCATAGGTAGACCTCAACTATGAGAGACAAAATGAGAAAACATATCTAGAAAATCACATTGTCTGATTTTTAAAAAATTTATTTGCAAATTATGGTGGAAAATAAGTATTTGGTCACCTACAAACAAGCAAGATTTCTGGTTCTCACAGACCTGTAAGTTCTTCTTTAAGAGGCTCCTCTGTCCTCCACTCATTACCTGTAGTAATGGCACCTGTTTGAGGTTGTGGACAGGTGTCTTTTATACTGATAATTTCAAACAGTCACACTCCAAACTCCACTGTGGTGAAGACCAAAGAGCTATGGAAGGACACCAGAAACAAAATTGTCGACCTGCAACAGGCTGGGAAGACTGAATCTGCAATAGGCAAACAGCTTGGTGTGAAGAAATCAACTGTGGGAGCAATAATTAGAAAATGGAAGACATACAAGACAACTGATAATCTCCCTCGATCAGGGGCTCCACGCAAGATCTCACCCCATGGGGTCAAAATGATCACAAGAACGGTGAGCAAAAATCCCACAACCACACGGGGGGGACCTAGTGAATGACCTGCAGAAAGCTGGGACTAACGTAACAAAGGCTACTGTCAGTAACACACTACGCCGCCAGGGACTCAGATCCTGGAGTGCCAGACGTGTCCCCCTGCTTAAGCCAGTACATATCTAGGCCCGTCTGAAGTTTGCTAGAGAGCATTTGGATGTTCCAGAAGAGTATTGGGAGAATGTCATATGGTCAGATGAAACCAAAGTAGAACTGTTTGGTAGAAACACAACTCGTCGTGTTTGGAGGAGAGTGAATGCTGAGTTGCATCCAAAGAACACCATACCTACTGTGAAGCATGGGGGTGGCAACATCATGCTTTGGGGCTGTTTCTCTGCAAAGGGATCAGGACGACTGATCCGTGTACATGAAAGAATGAATGGGGCCATGTATCGTGAGATTTTGAATGCAAACCTCCTTCCATCAGCAAGGGCATTGAAGATGAAACGTGGCTGGGTCTTTCAGCATGACAATGATCCCAAGCACACTGCCAGGGCAACGAAGGAGTGGCTTCGTAAGAAGCATTACAAGGTCCTGGAGTGGCCTAGCCAGTCTCTAGATCTCAACCCCATAGAAAACCTTTGGAGGGAGTTGAAAGTCCGTGTTGCCCAGTGACAGCCCCAAAACATCACTGCTCTAGAGGAGATCTACATGGAGGAATGGGCCAACATACCAGCAACAGTGTGTGTCAACCTTGTGAAGACTTACAGAAAATGTTTGACCTCTGTCATTGCCAACAAAGGATATATAACAAAGTATTGAGATGAACTGTTGTTATTGACCAAATACTTATTTTCCACCATAATTTGCAAATAAATTCTTTAAAAATAAGACAATGTGATTTTCTGGATTTGTTTTCTCATTTTGTCTTTCATAGTTGAGGTCTACCTATGATGTCAATTACAGGCCTCTCATCTTTTTAAGTGGGTGAACTTGCACAATTGGTGGATGACTAAATACTTTTTTTTCCCCCACTGTACATGTACATGGTGCGCGTAGGGGTTAATATATGAATGATAATGATAATACTACTTATCTCACTATTAATACTATATAAAGTAGAAATTGCTTGCTACAATAATGGTGCAGGTTAGTCACTGCATTAAACTGAAAAGAAAAAGACAAATATTAACAGAGAGAAGCTTCTATTTCTCCTTATTGCATGTTTCTTCTTGGATGTGGTTTTCTTTGAGTTCTTTATGAAAACAAATGTAAAATACTTGAATACAGAGTTTATAGGAAAGTGTAAACTCACTTTTGAACAAGCATTTACAGTTTTTATAAAGAGATGTTCAAAAAAGTTTCAAATATTTAGCATGGGTCCTGAGTTTAACCACCTGTCTTACATTTCAGAGCTGTTTTTTATATGTTGCTAATCTTACAGCTGAAAGACACACCCTACATAGCTTAGTTCCCCTAATGAAAAGATCTGTTCAGAAAATGTTCAGAAATTGGAAAAATCTAATTAAAATCAGCTTCGTTTTGTAATTATTATTTTAAAAGAGATGAATTTGCTGTAAAGGGGTATAGAAAGACACACTACTGAAACTACTGCTGGTACATGTGAGAAGGGGCATGTGCTGTGACTACAGTTTAAAAATTAAGTATCAAAGCTGTGACTTCTGGAAAAAGGGGGTAGGGACCTGTTAGGCTTCTACGAAAGCTTGAGCAATGGAAGTTCTGCTGTGACTTCAGAGGGAAAGGAGGAGCCCTACTATGACTTAGATGGGGAAAGAAAAGATGGCTCAGCATTTGGACTACCCAGGAAAGGAGTGTGTCTGTTTTGACTACTGCTGAAGAGAGTGCAAACCTGTGGCTATGGGAGAAAAAGTGAGTAGGATCTGCTGTGAAAACTACGAAAAGGTGAGGCATTCTTTTGTAACTACTACAGTGTTTCTCCAAAAATAAGCCCTACCCCGAAAATAAGCTCCAGCTAGATTTTGCAGGTTTTTTGGAGTAGGCTTGAAACATAAGCCCTACGCCAAAAATAAGCCTTAGTTACAGTTAGGTTTAATCCATTCTCAACATCTGCTGTACAATTATGTTGGATGCCAAGTCCTTTAAGATTGCAGCTACTTTACTGAAGAGCGACTGCCATAGCTACCGTACCGGGTCTCCTTTGTAATGCCTGTGATCAGAGTTCACTGATCGCGGCCATTGCTGAGTGTGACACCCCCCCCCCCCCCCCAAATTACTACAACTGCCCCCGGGGCCGGTCCGCACATTTTTCATTGCAGGCTGGCTCCCATGTGGTGAGATCTCGGGAGCTGGCTTTCTTTGACAGCCTCAATAGTAATGTAGTGAATCTCCCATAGGCTGTGGTACGATTGCAGGTTCAAGACCATTGGGGGGGGGGGGGGGGGGTTAATAAAATATTAGTAAAAAAAAAGTTAAAAAAAAAAAAAAAATTAATTAAAAGTTCAAATCACCCCCTTTCACTAGAACTAAAAAATTACTGTTAAACACATGCACATTAGGTATCAATGTGTCTGAAAACGCCCGGTCTACAAACTTATAAAAATATTTTTCCTGTACTGTGAATGCCATATTGGAGGAAAAAAAAAAAAAAAATGACAAACCGTTGGTTTTTTTGCCTCCGATAAAAATTTTAATAAAATGTGATCAAATGTATGATTGTTGTTCATGGAAAAAATTAAGACCTACCCCGAAAATAAGCCCTAGCCCCTAGAAAATATTATAAGACCCTGTCTTATTTTCGTGGAAACACAGTAGGTAGGGATTAGAAGTGTGGTGTGAGAAAGAGGATATACACTGTTTTAGGGAATATGACTGTGCAAAGGCTATGAAATAAATTTTCCAAGTAAACTGTAAAATCTGTGTTTGTTTTCTACTGAAAATCAGTAGAATTATTTTAATTTTTTAAATCATGAGAATGGAAGTCTTATACTGTACTCTGCTATCTCCATTAGTCCCATTGAAATATTGAAATGGAGGATATAGACACCAAACATGAAAATTAACCTTTAGGCCGTGACCCATGTGGCGTTTCTAGCGAATCCCATCCACACCTTGCGAAAAAATATGCGCAGCGGATACACAGCAATTTCCAAAACCGTTGCAGTTTTGGAAATCATAGCATGTCAATTATAACTACGGAAATGCCGGCGGTTTCTCTATAGGTATAATTGAAGCATAAAGTCTGCAGAGTAAAAATTTCAGTGAAAAACGCTGCAGGAGAAACCATTATGCGTTGCCACCTCGGGTTTCTCAGCAGTGCTTTTTTGCTGCGGCCTGCTACGTGGGGCCTTAGCCTTAAATGGCAATTACAGTAGTTGAATAAAGACATTAGATTATGCCAGCAGTATACTATTTACTTGGTTACACATGAATTATTCTGCTTCAGTAATGATAGTAAAATCATTCATACTATCTATAGAGATATACTCCAGGTGAATCATTAAAAAAAGAAAAAGGTTAGGCAATAACAATAATGCAAAATTATTCACAGAATGATTTAGGCTAAGGCCCCACGTAGCGTACCACAGTGGAAAAGTGCTGCGGGAAAAACCGTGGAGGAAATGCATTGTGGTTTTTCCCGCAGTACTTTCCACAGAAAGTCCACAGAATTTCTCTGCAGACTTTCTGCTTCAATTATATCTGTAGGGAAACTGCCAGCATGACGGATTTGGAAATCGCAGCATTTCTGCTGCAGGGCATTTTTCTGCAATGTGTGGATGGGATTCACTAGAAAAACCATGGCATTTACGCCACGTGGGGCTTCAGCCTTACATGGAAAAGAAAAAAAGACATTTTCTATGAAGGCCAATATGGCAGGTGACACTATATACATTTGCAATCATATATTAAATTTTAATATTTAAACATATTGGGGCAGATGTATTAATATGTCATATAAGCAAAACTGTCTTAGTTGCCCATGGTAACTAATCACAATGCAGCTTTAATTTTTCAAGAGCAGAATACAAAATGATAGCTGCATTGTGATTGGATGCTACAGGCACCCAAAACATTTTTGGCTTTAGACTGTTTAAGATATAGTGGGGCAGATTGTTTTAAAGCATTATCTCAAAGTTTGCTTCCAGTAAAGGAGATTTTATTTTCTTTTATCACATTACTTCATGATAAACTATAAAAAAAAGCGTATAACATAAAATGAAAATCAGTAAAAACTCTGGATGAAAATGAAACATGTACAAGTTTATAATAAACAACACATTTATATGAATACACGCTTCCCACTCCATTGTTAGAAAATTGTTATATAAATGATTCTTTGAAAGTCAGAATAACATTGCTTTTCCAGCTTTAATAGAGAGAGAAAGAACCATATGCTAGTTTCACACCAACTTCAGCTGTGTGAAGACCAGAACAAGGGACAGACTGACTGTTAAAACAGAGGACAGATACGCAGCCTGATGGACCCCACTGACTATAAGGGAATCTGTTGGGTGTCCATTTTCTTAAACTAAAACTGCCGGATGAAAAGAGTATGTTACTTGCAGGATTTTTTTAATCCGGTGATTTTTCAACTGACACTGCGGCAGACTCTCCAAACGGAGAATTTCGACGCAGATGTGAACGTAGCCTAAAAGAGATAAATTGTGAATATTTGGTACATACTTTACATTACAGAATAATACTTTGAACCAAAATACTGGGGTTTTTTTTTAAGAAAATATTGTACATATTATGTACATATTGTGTAAACCACCTCACTCATCTTCATTTGCGTTTTCTTGAACAATACCTTCTGCCCTCTGCTCTGCTCTATCTGTGAATGAGAAAAAGAAAAAGTCTTAGGACATCAATAGGAGCAATTGAATCCTAAAAAACATGACCACTATTAGCCTTTTCTATCAGCCTAAGGTCTTAGTCAGATGGATGTATTATATTGACAATATTACAGACATTCCATCTTATGGATGTAACTAGTTTGGGTCATTTGACCAATAGTTGGAAAAGGAATTGTAGCTATACTATGGTTCATTCAATATGGTCATATTACGTCTGTCAACCACCCACAGGTCATTATAGACTTGTGGTTTAATGTTCCAAACAGTCCTATCCCAACGCTGCCAGAGTCTGCAATGAGAAAAAAAAAACCCAAAAACTAGTTGAATGAATTAAAAAAAAAATAATAATTTTTTTTAAAAATCTGAAGTTTGCTAGAGAGCATTTGGATGTTCCAGAAGAGTATTGGGAGAATGTCATATGGTCAGATGAAACCAAAGTAGAACTGTTTGGTAGAAACACAACTCGTGTTTGGAGGAGAGTGAATGCTGAGTTGCATCCAAAGAACACCATACCTACTGTGAAGCATGGGGGTGGCAACATCATGCTTTGGGGCTGTTTCTCTGCAAAGGGACCAGGACGACTGATTCGTGTACATGAAAGAATGAATGAGGCCATGTATCGTGAGATTTTGAGTGCAAACCTCTTTCCATTAGCAAGGGCATTGAAGCTGAAACGTGGCTGGGTCTTTCAGCATGACAATGATCCCAAACACACCTCCAGGACAACGAAGGAGTGGCTTCGTAAGAAGCATTACAAGGTCCTGGAGTGGGCTAGCCAGTCTCCAGATCTCAACCCCATAGAAAACCTTTGGAGGGAGTTGAAAGTCCGTGTTGCCCAGCGACAGCCCCAAAACATCTCTAGAAGAGGTCTGCATGGAGGAATGGGCCAAAATACCAGCAACAGCGTGCGCCATCCTTGTGAAGACTTACAGAAAACGTTTGACCTCTCATTGCCAACAAAGGATATATAACAAAGTATTGAGATGAACTTTTGTTATTGACCAAATATTTATTTTCCACCATAATTTGCAAATAAATTCTTTAAAAATCAGACAATGTGATTTTCTGGATTTTTCTCATTTTGTCTCTCATAGTTGAGGTCTACCTATGATGTCAATTACAGGCCTCTCTCATCTTTTTAAGTGGGAGAACTTGCACAATTGGTGGCTGACTAAATACTTTTTTCCCCCCCTGTATGATCTATTGTAAACCTGCAATGAGCAGCAGTATAATGTAAGTGCAGCAAGGTGTAGTAGGATTGCTCCTATTACCCAGGTTGCAAACACCCCAAATGAACCCTGTTCTGTTTCAATACTCTGTATAAATTCCTCCCTATCCTTTCCCTACACTTCTAATGCTCTTTCCCTGAACTTCGATTGAGCAAATATTCATTTTTCAAGTCTTTTCTACCACTTGCTAACGTCTCTCCCTACACTAAGTACACTGGAAAATGCCTGAATCCAAGATGGCGGAGGATATTTATAGGGCTGTGACATCACAGGGCTGGCTGCTGATTGGATGCATACATGCATTGTGGGTGATCCCTTGTTCCCAGAGTTCCTTCCCCATGTCCTAACATGTACAGCATCCATTTTAGGAAAAAATGCGAGTCGTTACCACGAAGCGTGAGGAAATCCAGATTCAATGCAAATCAAATATTTCCTGAAATTCGGATCGAATTCCACTTCGTCAGCTTCAATTCACTCATTTCTAATAATGATTCTACATTGAACAACTGTGTATTAAATACTAAAATACTGGGTAAAACTTCCACTGAAGAAGACTTGGGGATATTGGTGGACAGTTAAGTCAACTTTAGTGACTTGTGCCAGGCAGCTGTTGCCAAGGCAAATTAAATCATAGAATGCATCAAAGTCGGCATAGATGCTCATGAACAGATACCTAAAACAATTTATTTTTATTTTTTTATATAGGCCTGTAACAATGATAAGAGGGCATCCTCTAAGCCTAAAACAAAAACTGCTTTACCTCAGATGTGTATTCTTTACTGTAACAGAAATGAGGATTGTATTGAGAAGTGACCATGGATCTGAAGTTGGGGTGGAATTTTATCCCTACTATAGGGCAGTCTACCACATAGGAGTTTTTCCTTTCCTCTGGATCAACATGGTATGATTACAATTTGGTCTTGATGCACCAGTGTCTTTTTTTTTTCTTCCTCAACTATGTGACTATGTTGTTGCCATGTGACAGTGTTCACAAAGGTGCTGTGCTAGGCAGTACTACAGAACATCTAAACATTGGCAACTGGTGGAAATCATGATGTTAGCATGACTACAAAGAACATCAATACACCATAATATTATAGTGCTTGTTGTCATGCATTTTTCATTGTGGGAAAAATTACTCATCTGTAATTGCAGCATTATTCCTTTTCATTCATTAAACCCCTTTATTATTATATTCTGGTGTGATTATAATTATTCTTTACCCACCCTAAACCTATCACAAAATCCCATTGTCCTACATGAACAAACCATAACAACTGCTTTATGATGTCAGAACAATGTTAGTTTAAAGGGTTATCTGGTTTGTAGTATTGATGGCATATCCTTAGGACAACCGCCGATCACTTGTACTGAGACAGCATGGTTCTCTGCAATGTTTACATATCGTAAGCCGCGCTGCTCACTCAGACTTCAATGGGATAGCGCTGCAGTTTCTAAATTGATGCTACAGTTTGTATGGTGAGTGAGCAGCATGGCTTGCATTATGTAAACATTACTGAGAGCCGTACTGTCTCAGTACAATAACTTTGAGACGCCTTAACTTACACAAGTGATTTTGAGATTGTTTTTTCATGACACATTGTACTTCATGTTAGTGGTAAACACTAATGAATATTTTTGTATTTATTTGTAAAAAAAAAAAAAATTCAAAATGTGAAACGCTCTGCTTTTCAGACAGATAGTCATACCACCCAAATACATTAATACATATTATCTACCATATCTCTGCTATATATCGCCATCATTTTTACTCGTCCTGTAATTTATTTTGGACGTTAGAAGGCTTACAAGTGTAACAGCGATTTTGCAGATTTACAAAAAAAATTTCCCAAACTAATTTTTTAGGGACCACGGCAGTTCTGAAGAGGATTATAAAGGCCTATATATTAGAAACCCCCATATATCACATCTTCAAAACTGCACCCCTCAAATAATTCAAAATAGCATTTGGGAAGTTTGTTAACCCTTTAAGCATTTCGCTGGAGTTAAAACAATATGGAGGTGAAATTTAGACATTTAATTTTTTTCCACTAATTACTTCATTTAGCTCTAAAATTAACAAATTAACAAAGGGTTAAAGGAGAAAATGCATCTCATAGTTTGTTATGCAATTTTTCCAGAGCACGGAAATACCCAACATGTGGTTGTAAACTGACGTTTGGGCGAATGGCAGCGCACGGAACGGAAGGAGCGACACTTGGCATCTGAAAAGCAGATTTTGCTGGAATAGTTTTCAGGTGCCATGTCTCATTTGCAGAGCCCGTAGAGTACCAATACAAAGGAAACCCCAAAAAAAGTTACTCCATTATGGAAACTACACCCCTCACAGAATTCATCAAGCGGTATAGTGAGCATTTTAACGCTACAGCTGTTTCACAGATTTTATTAACATTGGGACATTAAAATGAAAAATTACTTTTTTTTTCCAATAAACCGTCAATTTATCCCCAAATTTTTCATTTTCACAAGAGGACAAAGGAGAAAAAGCACCCCAAAGTTCTTTACACAATTTCTCCTGAACACAGAAATGCCCCATATGTGGTTGTAATCTGCTGTTTGGGTACATGGCAGGGCTCAAAATGGAAAAAGTGCTATTTAGCTTTTGGAGGGCAACTTTTGCTGGAATAGTTTTTGGGTGCCATGTCGCATTTGCAGAGCCCCTAAAGTATCAATACAATGGAAACTCCCAAAAAGAGACCCCATTTTGGAAACTACACCCCTCATAGAATTTATCTAGATGTATAGTGAGCATTTTGACCTCACAGCTGTTTCACACATTTTATTGACTTTGGGACATAAAAATGAAAAATTACTTTTTTCCAATAAACCGTCCATTTAGTGACATATTTTTAATTTTTGCAAGTGGTTAAAGAAAAAACACTCCACAGTTTGTTATACAATTTCTTCTGAAAACAGAAATGCCCCATATGTGGTTGTAAACTGCTGTATGGGAACATGGTGGGGCTCAGAATGGAAAGCGCGCTATTTGGCTTTTGGAGGGCAGATGTAGCTGGAATAGTTTTCAGGTGCCATTTCACTTTTGCAGAGCCCCTAAAGTACCAATACAATGGAAACCTCTCAAAAGTGATCCCATTTTAGAAACTACTCCATTCAAGGAATGTATCAAGGGGTATCATCATTTTGAGCCTAAAATGCTTCCCAAAAATTAATGTACAAAGTGAAAATTAAAGTTTTTAAAGAAATATCCAATTTCAGTGCTGAATACGTTGCGGCCACTTTGTGGCATCAGAGACATGCACTCCTAAAACTATTAAGTGGGCTATCCCAGGGACAAAAAAAAATTAAATATGTGGGTGCAAACTGCTGCTTGGGCACACAGCAGGGCTCAGAAGGTAAGGAGCACTGCGCTTTTTAGCTTTTCGGGTATAGATTTAGAGGGACTTTCTGGATGCCATGTTTTTGCAGAGCCCTGGAGGTGCCAGTAAATTGGAATTCCCCAAGAAGTGACCCCATTTTGTAGGGGCAATTTTAGGGTCTCTGCAAATGTGACATGGTGTCCAAAAAACAACAATCTAAATATGCGCTCCAAAAGCACATAGCGCTCCTTCACATCTGCGCCCTGCTGTGTGCCCAAATGGCAGTTTATGCCCACATGTATGACACTGGTGTACCTAGGATAACATACTTACAATGCCATATGTGGGTATAAACTGCTGTTTGGGCACAGCCGCGCACAAAAGGGAAGGAGCGCTATTTTGGAGCACAGTTTGCTTTTTGGACACCATGCCACTTTTGCAGAGCCCAAGAATTGCCAGTAAAGTGGAATCTGCAGACATGTCACTCCATTTTGGAAACTACACCCTTCAAGGGATTTATCAAGTGGGGTAGCGAGCATTACTAACCCTTAAGTGTTGCATTCTTTTCATTTCCAGAAATGAATGCGCAGCTGATAATGAAAAGTTAAAAATGAATTTTTTCCATAGATACATCATTTCAGTGCCCAATATGTTGTGTCCAGCTTAAGTCTGCACAGACACACACTCCAAAAACTGTTGAGCGGGAATCCTGGGGCACAACAGCTTTTGGAGCGTTCATCTCTGATACAAGCCGGGCACAACATATTACGCACTGAAATGATGTATTCCTGGAAAAATTGTCATTTTCTCCTTTCACCATCAGCTGCGCATTAATTTATGGATGAATTATAGCAACACTTGGGGGTTAAAAATGCTCACTGTACCCCTGGATAAATTCCTTCAGGGGTGCAGTTTCCAAAATGGGGTCACGTCAGGGGATTCCACTTTACTGGCATTTCAGCTCTGCAAAAGTGTCATGGTGCCCAAAAACAAAACCGTCCGAGTCTGTGCTCCAAAAACCATAGCGCTTCTTCCCTTCTGTGCCCGGCTGTGCCAAAACAGCAGTTTATACCCACATATGACATTAGCTACGATACCCTGGGTACCCCAGTGTTATACACGTGGGCATAAATTGCAGTTTGGGCACACAGCAGGGCACAGAAGGGAAGAAGCGCTATGTGGCTTTCGGAGCGCAGATTCAGATGTTTGGGATCTGGATGCCATGTCATGTTTGCAAAGCCTCTAAAGTACCAGTCAAGTAGAATCCCCTACGGAATAACCCCATTTTGAAAAGTGCACCCCTCAAAGAATTTATCAAGGGGTGTAGTGAGCTTTAGTATCCCAGATGTGACTGCACAGCGGATGGAGAAAAGTGAATATGTAAGCTGTGCGGAGTACAATGGGTACACTAAATTCCCTACTATTTCCCCAGTAGCTCCTATTATTGGAGGGGTCACTTCTGGTTTATTATCCCTCGTAAGCACTAAATCTGATTTACACCCTAATATATGCTCGCACAGCTTATACATTCCCTTCCTGGCTCAGCCAGTTTTGTTCTAATGATTTGGCAATTTTTTGGGTTTTTGTCTTCATATAGTACAAACATTTTTATTTTCAGGGTGTTGTCATGAAGGACTCCTGGAAACCCAATTACCGGCAGGTCTAATTCCTATTTTCCAGGACGTCCATCATGACAGCACCACAGGAGCAGTACTAAATTACTCCAGTCGGGGGGGGGGGGGGAAACTACTGCTTGAAGAACTTTGCGTCCAAAGCCAGTATCCTGACTGGAAAGAATGTCCAGTCTATAATATTTAATAAAAGTATGGAAACTAGACCATGTGGCAGTTTTACAAATCTGATCAACGGAAGCTTCCCCTGTCTCTGCCCAGGAAGAGGCTACTGCCCTAGTGGAGTGTGCTTTGATTCCCTCTGGAGGAGGGAGATCCTGTGCAATATAGGCTTGTTGGATTAAAGTCCTTATCCATCTTGACAGGGTGCTTTTAGATGCCCTTGTTTATCCCTGAGAAGAGGACAAATAAGTTCTGATCTTTCTGGAAGGGAGCCGTTTCTTCCAAGTAATGAAGAACTGTTCTCCTTACGTCTAGGCAATGGAAAGCTTCCTCCTGCGGGTTTTTGGGATCTGGGCAGAAAGAGGGAAGCACAATCTCCTGATTTCTGTGGAAGGTAGAAGCTACTTTCGGGATAAAGGATGGGTCTTTCTAAATATAACCCTGTCCTCCAGAATTCTTAAATATGGCTGCCGTATAGACATGGAGTGAATTTCTCCAATTCTCCTAGCAGATGTAATTGCTACCAAAAAAGCTGTTAACGTTTTAAGGTCTAGACAATTTATAGGTTCAAAAGGGGGAGAAACTAAAGCTCTAAGGACTAGGTTTAGGTCCCAGAATGCTATAAATCTCTTAATAGAAGGCCTCAGTCTAGAAATCGCCTGAAAGAATCTTTTGACCCATCTATGTTCAGCTAAATAGTATCATAGAAGTGACTTAATGCAGAGGTTTGTACTTTTAGGGTACTGGGAGATAGGCCCTTATTAAATCCTGCCTGCAAGAAATCAAGGATATTTGCTATATTTGGATGCAATGGATCCGGTATATTCGGAAGCTGCCAGGAGAGCTTTTTCCAGACCTTTTTATAGATGGCCGAACTTACATCTTTATGACTGTGTTTAAGAGTGGAAATAACTTCCTCTGATAAACCTCTCCTCCTCAGGATGGCCCTCTCAGGATCCAGGCCGAAAGTTTCAAAGTCTCTAGATCTGGATGTAGTAGCGGCCCCTGAAATAACAGGTCCGGTCTTAAGTTAAGAGGAACTGGGTCCTCCAGGGTCAGTTGTTTTAGGATGGAAAACCAACTTCTCTAAGGCCAAAACAGGACTACCAGGATCAATTTTGTCTTTTCCCTTAATTTGTTTAGAACCAAGGGAATCAAAGGAAACGGAGGGAAGGCATATACCAGCTCCATGTCCCAATCCTGAGAGATCCTCAATTGCTGTTTCTTGTCCCTCTTTTTTGATGGAAAAGAAGCGCCTTACTTTGGTGTTCTCTGAAGAAGCAAAGAGGTCTACCTCTGGGATCCCCACTTGAATGTTAGTTGGGAGAAACCTTCCCGATTTAGGGACCCAGCCCCTGGATCTAACCTCTTGCGGCTGAGGAAGTCTGAAGACAGGTTCTCTGAGCCCTTTATGAGAACTGCCGTAAGGGAGGGAACATTCAACTCTCCCTAAGAGAAGATTTCTCTGGCTAATGTCTGAAGGTGCGCGTGCCTGGTTCATCCTTGGTGACGAAGAAAGGAGACCACCGTGACATTGTCTGACATCATCTTCAGGTGTGATCCGTGTAGAAGATCGCCTGATTTCTTCAGAGTCTCCCAAACCGCCCTCAACTCCCTGTAATTCGAGGAGCGGCTCTGTATGTGAACAGGCCAAAGACCTTGAAGGTAAGAGCCTTTTACAGATGCTCCCCAGCCTATTCCACTGGCGTCCGTGACTATGATAGTCTGAGGACCTAGGTGCCACAGCACTCCTTTGCCCAGGTTTACTGGATCGAGCCACCATAGAAAGAAAGATTTTACTTGTTGGGGAATCTGAATCCTGCTGTCTAGAGAATTCTGATCTCCGTCCCAATTTGAGAGCAGAAGATTTTGTAAGGGTCTTGAATGAAATTGGGCCCAAGGAACCGCTTGAATAGAGGTCCTGAGACCTAAGACTCTCATCCCGTCCCTTATGGAACAGCTCTCCTTCCTGGAAAAAATTCCGAATTTTCTGGAGAACGTTCTCCTGTTTTTCTTTGGGGAGAAAGGATGTCTGACGAGTAGCGTCTAACAGTACACCTAAAAAGATTACTTGAGCTGAAGGTAACACGTGCAATTTTTCCCAATTTATGATCCATTCCAGAATTAGAGATAGAACTGAATCTCTCTGATCGATCAACTCCTCCCTGGAGTTGGAAATCAGGATAAAGTCGTCTAGATAGGGGACGATCAGGATATTTTGAGATCTAAGGAAGGCCATAATTTCCACCACTATTTTTGTAAATACCCTTGGAGCAGATGATATCCCAAAGGGTGGGCAGGGGAACTGATAGTGAGGGGTCCTTCCTTCTATCTGAACTGCAAACCTTAAGAACTTCTTGTAAGATGGATGAATCGGCATATGATAATATGCGTCCTTGTAATCTATGGTGCACATCATCGCATATGGGCGTAGCAGGGGAATCGTAGATCTTATAAACTTCATTTTGAATCTTATATATTTTACAGACTTGTTGAGGTGTTTTAAATTGATAATAGTCCGAAAGGAATCGTTTGTTTTTTTTTTTATTAAGAAGAGCCTTGAATAATGGCCCCTGAAATATTCTTCCTTTGGGACGGGGAAAATCGCATTTAGGCGCAACAGTTTTCTTATGCCCAGAAGGAGGGCTTGCGGTAAATTCTGGGATGGGAAGGAGGTGAGCACAAATTTTTCTGGAGGAAGCTCTGCAAATTCTATCCTGTACCCTTCTACTAGGGTATTTAATGGGTTCTAAGTGATATGGGACCACTGGTTGGAAAAAGCCGCCATTCTTCCTCCTACTGAGCTGGCGTCATTGTCTCCCTGAAGAGCCGGGGATGTTGGGGGTTAAGCAAAAACCCTGAGTCCTTACCTCCTTTTGGATAGCTCCAGCGACCAGTTTTCCATTTCCCTTTATAGGAAGTGGAGGTGGAAGAGGGAAATTGGCAGTTCCTCCGAAAGGACTGCCTTTTAACTTTTTCCGCAGGAAAATTCTTTTTCCTATCACCTGCCCTTTCAAGGATGTTATCCAGAACAGGACCAAACAGAAAACCCCTGGCAAAGGGGATATTACAAAGCTTGTTCTTTGAAGCCATGTCTCCTGACCACATTTTCAACCATAAGGCCCTTCTGGTGGAGCTTGACAGTGTTGCGTTTCTGGCAGCGAAATGGACTGTTTCAGCTGAGGCATCTGCCACAAACCCTGTTGCCTGTTTCAAGAGGGGGATGGAGCTCAAGATCTCTTCCCTAGAGGTTCCCTTCTTAAGATGTTCTTCTAATTGACCCAGCCAGAGAAACATGGATCTGGCTACGGAGGTAGCCGCTATAATAGTGGAAATAATGGCGGATGAGGACTCCCATGATTTTTTAAGCAGACAGTCCGCCTTTCTTTCCATAAGGTCCTTTAGCTGCGAAGAGTCTTCAAAGGGAATAGCAGTTTTCTTGGTTACTTTAGCTACCGGAATATCTACTTTGGATAGCTCATCCCATAATCTAGAATCCTCGGGATTAAAGAGCAGACGATTTTTAAATCCCCTAGGGATAAATAACCGTTTCTCTGCATCCTCCCATTCAGACAAGATTAGGCGCTTAAGGTAATCATTTACTAGAAATACCACCGACTTCCCTGTCACCAGACCACCAAACATCTCATCCTGAATAGAACAAGATTGTTCTTTATCAGGTATATTTATTGTGGCCCTTACTGCCTGAAATAAAGTTTCCACATTCTCGGAAGAGAAACAGAATCTTCTGTTTTCCTGGGAAACTGGGGGAGTGAATAAGCTCTCCTCTTCTTCCAATTCCCCCTCAGAGAGATAGAAGCACTTTTCCTCTGAATCGGACCTCTTAGTACTCAGATGAGAGCTCAGGGGAAGATCAGAAACCAGCCATGGTCTTTTGACCGGAGATTCTTTCTCAGACACAGATTCCTGCGACTGGAGCAGGGAGGAAACAGAGCTTTTCACTTCGTCCCTAATTAATGTCCTTAACTCAGACATAAAGGCAGGTGTTTCATCTTTAATCAGTTTAGTCAGATAGTCCTGACATATCTGCTTCTTATATGCATCAGGTAGGGGCTTGGCACAATTAGCACATTTCCTACGTTTTTTAGTGTTGGATTTCTGTGGTATCTCTTTATCCTAAAAAACACAACAAAGCTAGTCTAAGAACACCACAATACAATAAACAGTGCCAAGCTCCCTTGCATAGCAGTACTTACATGCCCCTGGGCCAAGTCAGCCTCATTACGAGGTTTTTGGGTTCCCTCCTTTCTCTGCTCCATTACAACAATGTTAAACAGTTTAAACACACAGTATCACGAAGGCCACATTTCTGTGGCGTCCTACTCACCATTTGAAGTCTTCAGGCAGGTGAGCAGTAGGAGGTACCGCTGGTGCGCCGCCTCATCCGGCCGACGCCGCAGCCTCCGTGCTCCAACCTGCCTATTCGAAGTATGCCACCTCCAAGATGGCGAACGCGACACTTCCAGTCACGTGATGACGTCATATGACGACTGGAAGTGCGCGGAGCAGAGCGGGGAACGCCGGCAGGCAGGACGAGAACCCCAGAGAGGGGGAGCGACTGCCGCACACATGGGGGCCCAGGGAGCAGAGGAACTCCTGCAACTGCCCCTGGACCCCCTGGTTAAGGGACCCCTACCCCCGAGGGGTGCTGGCCATGGACCAGGAAGTTGGAAAGGAGGGCAGACAGACCCTCGATCCGCCTTCCTGCCAAGGTAAGAGAATCCTCTCCACATCCTGCCTATGAGAGGGACAGAAAGAACACTGGATAGGGGAGGTGGGTTGGGGACCTTTAACCTCTCTAACTTCCTGTCCCACTCAGATGTCAAGAGGGCAACATCCTGTGGTGCTGTCATGAGGGACGTCCTGGAAAAATAATTTTTATTCAAACATTAAAATTCAAAAAAAGAAACCAACAAAACAAGGAAAAAGAAAAAAAAAATCCCCATGTTTAAAAACTGAGAAACAGCCTAAGTGTTTCAGGACTTATATGACCCTTAATCATAGTATACTGAAATGTGAATGTTGTTCTTATAAATACCCAAGAGCACACCTGTTTAGCATCATGTAATCCTTAGAAAAACACTTAACCCTTAACTATCCTCCATAATAGATATAAACATTGTTACACAGAAACAAACCACCATTATTGACCATGAGTATAAAACATCGATATACAACATCGTGGTACAAATACGAAAAATAAACATATCATATATTTGAAAATCATAAAAGATCTCAAAAAAGCTCATAAAGAATTCCAAAAAGTATGTAACCTGAACTTACCCGGTATCATCTCCAATGCAGCCATACCATATTCGGAGACTTCTGGAGAGGATAGCGGGAATAACAGCGGGTCACGTGATCAGTCATGTGATCTTCAAGGAAACATTCGCGGCAAGATCAAATTTCAAATGCAATGAGAATAACGAAAGTCCCAACAGGTCACATGATCGATCATGTGATCCTCAGAAGCATAACTGCGGCAAAATCAAATACACAAACTAAATTAACTTAAATAAATACATGTCAAAATTTTTGTAAAGAAAAATACATACAATATATCTTGTTACACAATCGATACTATGATATAGTGAAAAATACTACTTAAAATTCAAATTGAAATACTAATGTGATAGTTATTTGACTAATAATTAAATGCCAAATCTGATTTTATATTAGGGGATCTAGAATTGAGTTTCAATATCCAGAATGCTTCACATTTAAGGAGCAATTTTCACCAATTTCCCCCACGGAGAGGTCTAGGAATCTGTTCTATCGCAAAAATATAAAAGATGTTGTGTCTCCAGAGTGAATTGAGACAAAATGTTTAGATGCCCCTGACATGGTGTCAGATTCATTCATGTTCCACAATCCGGATTTTCAATGGAACAGCCTACATATATAAGATTGCAAATTGTGCATAAAATTAAATACACTATATGATGGCTATTACAGTTGAGAAATTTTTTAATCTCAAACTTTGAGATCACGACCCTGAAATTGAGATTTTTTTTTTTTTACATACCGACAATCTAGGTAATCCAAATCTATAGAAACCTTCTTTATGTAACCAGGTGGGATGAGAATATTTTTTAGAAGTAAATAAACTGGGGGACAATGTATCTTGTAAAGAACAACCTTTCCTTGCTATAAATTGAACTCCAGGATTCAATATTTTTTCAGCAATTGGGTCAAGGTTCAAAATACAGTGGGGAAAAAAGTATTTAGTCAGCCACCAATTGTGCAAGTTCTCCCACTTAAAAAGATGAGAGAGGCCTGTAATAGACATCATAGGTAGACCTCAACTATGAGAGACAAAATGAGAAAACATCTAGAAAATCACATTGTCTAATTTTTAATGAATTTATTTGCAAATTATGGTGGAAAATAAGTATTTGGTCACCTACAAACAAGCAAGATTTCTGGCTCTCACAGACCTGTAACAACTTCTTTAAGAGGCTCCTGTGGGGTCACAATAATCACAAGAATGGTGAGCAAAAATCTTAGAACCACACAGGGGGACCTAGTGAATGACCTGCAGAAAGCTGGGACTAACGTAACAAAGGCTACCGTCAGTAACACACTACGCCGCCAGGGACTCAGATCCTGCAGTGTGTTCTTTGGATGCAACTCAGCATTCACTCTCCTCCAAACACGACGAGTTGTGTTTCTACCAAACAGTTCTACTTTGGTTTCATCTGACCATATGACATTCTCCCAATACTCTTCTGGAACATCCAAATGCTCTCTAGCAAACTTCAGACGGGCCTGGGTATGTACTGGCTTAAGCAGGGGGACACGTCTGGCACTGCATGATCTGAGTCCCTGGCAGCGTAGTGTGTTACTGACAGTAGTCTTTGTTACGTTAGTCCCAGCTTTCTGCAGGTCATTCACTAGGTCCCCCCGCGTGGTTCTTGGATTTTTGCTCACCGTTCTTGTGATCATTTTGACCCCACGGGGTGAGATCTTGCGTGGAGCCCCTGATCGAGGGAGATTATCAGTGGTCTTGTATGTCTTCCATTTTCTAATTATAGCTCCCACAGTTGATTTCTTCACACCAAGCTGCTTGCCTATTGCAGATTCAGTCTTCCCAGCCTGGTGCAGGTCTACAATTTTGTTTCTGGTGTCCTTCCACAGCTCTTTGGTCTTCACCATAGTGGAGTTTGAATTGTGACTGTTTGAGGTTGTGGACAGGTGTCTTTTATACTGATAACAATGTCAAACAGGTGCCATTACTACAGGTAATGAGTGGAGGACAGAGGAGCCTCTTGAAGAAGTTACAGGTCTGTGAGAGCCAGAAATCTTGCTTGTTTGTAGGTGACCAAATACTTATTTTCCACCATAATTTGCAAATAAATTCTTTAAAAATCAGAATGTGATTTTCTGGTTTTGTTTTCTCATTTTGTCTCTCATAGTTGAGGTCTACCTATGATGTCAATTACAGGCCTCATCTTTTTAAGTGGAAGAACTTGCACAATTGGTGGCTGACTAAATACTTTTTTTCCCACTGTAGGTAGATTACTTTTAATTATATTAACAATATCTTTATAGTGCGGACTAAAAGGGGTAGAAAAAGTAATGTTATCCCCAATTTTTCTCTGTTTGTGAATTTTATTTAATATAGATTGTCGTGGTTTATTATCCTCAATATTCTTGGCTCTCACAAGAAACCATTCCGGATAGCCTCTCTCTCTTAGTCTTTGTAAGGTCCTGATAGATTGACTTTGATAATCTGATTCTAAGGAGCATGCTCTTTTAGTTCTGAGGAGTTCCCCTACCGGGATGGATTTTAATGTATGTTTTGGATGGCTGGAATATGGTGAGCTGAAAAAAAAAAACTTTTTTGGTGTTATTTAGAAAGTAGGAGGGTGTTTAGATTAGTGTAGGGATTTCCATTTATCCCAGACAACCCCTTTAAGGTATGCTAATGAATGGGTGCTGGGTGCTTCCAACTCTCCACTTTCAACAGGGTATTAACCTTCCAGGCTGTGACACTGTCCAATAGAGGTGCAACCATTTGACCTCACTCTCCTTCTTGATTGGCAGCAGCAGCAGGAGAAAGAGTGACAACAGGAAATCATCTGTATAGAACCTCTAGACCCCTATTTGTTTATCCTGTAATGGTATAATGCCACACAAACAGCCATTTGACCCTGCAAAAATAAAACCTTTTCTACACCTTACTACATTCCCAATAAGCCCTTTCTATGTGAGCTATTAGAGAAAGGCAGTGGCTCAGTGGTTAGCACTGTAGCCTTGAAGAACTGCAGTCCTTGGTGCAAATCTAGCCCTATATGAGACAGTGACTGTCAATGTCTGCAGAATATGATGGTGCTATACAAGTAAGCAGAATAAAATAAGTAAAATCTAGAGTCAACTATTGCAAACTTGGGATATAATCACTTCTCACTGAGGGGTTATTACATACTTGGAGTAAAATTGCTTATCAGAAAGATTATTGCAGAGTTGTGGGAACACGCTTGTATCTAAGGGGTTGTAGCAGATTGTGTATGAAGGGCTAATGCTTGACAACATCTGATGGTAGTTGCCTGGCAGGGGTAGCCACGACACTTTCCCATGAGACCACACTTATCTTTTTTATGTGAGGGGCACATACCATGCCCACTGCCCGAGCCCTGGAGATTTGCTAGCTCTTTGGATGTTTGAGAGGCTATCCCCTTATTTTAGGAACCACCCTGACAATTCAGGAGATTTGGCAAGTATAGTTATTGTACGTATATTCACGGGTGTTTGAGGGGTTCTTGCAGAGATTACTACAGATTTTGAAGGAAATTGATTGTGTCTGATGGGTTATTGTTTTCTGCTTTAATGGAAGGGCTTATTTGGAATGGAGTCAGGTTTAGGAATGATTTCCTATCATTCTCCTTCAGTTTTACAATAATCACTCGGTCACAAGCAATTCTTTGCAGAGTATGCAATAACCCCTCCTAGGACCTCCCGATCACAATGTATTAATTAGCATATCAGGGTAAATTTGCATAAAGTAGTAGAAATAATAGTGGGTGAATGGAGAAACTCATGAAGAAAATTAAAGTCTTTACAGCAATAGGGAAACAAAAATAAAAAAGTAAATGTGTTATTTCACACAGGTTCTCTATAATGCATTGTTTAATGTTAACAACCTCTCCCCCCCCCCCAACACACACACACACACACACACAACTTAAAGGGAATCTGTCAGGTCAATCTGGGACACTAAACCAACCACAAGTCCTTATAGACCTGGGGTTTAGTGTCCCAGATCGCCCTGTTGGAATGCAATCTGCAGGCGCATTAAAATTAAAAAACCTTAATACTTACCTAAATAAGGCTCCGATGGAAGCTGTTTGGTGAGATCGGTCTGGCTTATTCATGAGGCACACCTCCCGGCGCCTGCGCTGTCCTTCAGTGAAGCCAAAGATGGACACCCTGACTTCTCTGCGTAATTGCGGGGCATGCGCACTGAAGCCGAGGTGTACTCCTCTGGCTTCATTGAAGAACTGCGCAGGTGCGGGGAGTACAGCGGCAGGGTGAGTATAAAGCTTTTTTATTTTTAATGCGGCCATGGATTGCGTTATAACAGGGTGATTTGGGACACTAAACCCCCGGTCCATATGGACTTGTGGGTGGTTTAGTGTCCGAAATTGCCCTGACAGATTCCCTTTAACTAGTAGGATGTACAGTACATGTTACTTTGATACTCTCTATGCCTGGACATGCACATTTTGCAGCTGTTACTTCATACCCCAACACAAGCCTAAGATGATAACTTCACTTGGACTGAGGTTTCTTTTATTTAGACAAACAGGTTTTTTTTTTTAACAGGTTAACTCAAAGATGGTAAAAGAATGACTATAATCACAACAGGATATAATAAAAAAACAAGTGTTTAATAAATGAAAAGAGATACTACTTAGCTGTGGTTACAAATGATGCAAAGATGGATCACAGAACGATAGGGAGCCGCTTTGTTTATCAGTCACTGATACACACCCATCGTTCGATGACCCATCTCACATGATCCCAGCTGAGGCTAACAAAGACAATAGCCCATACAGTTTTTCTAGTACCTTTGGGGGAGGGGGCTTCCTGGATGTGTATGCGTGGTTAACTTATAACATGACCATATACTGTAGTACAGGAATTTTAAGGAATGTTTAGCAACTGATCAGTAACATAACAGTATAAAGAAAAACAGAGTGATCAGTGATCAAAATAGTATACAAAAAATATAATCAATAATCAGTAACAGAATAGTACAATAGTATACAGAAATACAGGGTGAACAGTAACAGAAATTATACTATAGATGTACAACAAGAAATACATACAGAGTGATCAGTAAGACATTAATCCTGTCATATCACATCAATAAGACACTATGATTTTGTGGAAAAACATGTCCTATTACAACTTGGGCCCACAATGATTCTGGGAGTCCACCCTCCAACCCCTCCACTCCTAAGAAATAGACCATAGGACCCTTCAAATTTAGGTGGTCTTCTAAATTCCTTTATCATCTGGAGCAAGATCAAATAATATAGTACCACTGTTAGATTTGTTCAATGTCAAATATGGAATCAAGTATGTATTCAAGGATCCTTTGATACTCTAGTGTGCCAGTCTTGAAACAAGAAGGCATAAAAATGCTTCTCCAGTTTCCCTATAAAAAAGGCTCTCGGGGCGATTTTTGGTTAGTGCTCTTTTCGGTGTGAGATTGTTCACTGCTAGACATGCCTCTACAACACACTTGAAGTCATTTGTCCATATATATGAGGGTGAGGACCTAGAGGGTGCTGAAGAGCGACCCAAAAACAGGGTTGAAAAGGACTTTGACCACACCCATCCCTGGGGCCCAACTCCAGAGAGAGAGAGAGAGCACACAGTAGGAGAGTGATGCTGGTGACCATGCAGGAAGCAAGAGGACTGGACCAGTTGGAGATAGACAGGTGGTCTGTCCCAAGAGGACTGAATTCCAGACTCTTACACCTATCTTCCTTTCTCCTGCCCCTCCCCTCTGCCCTCTCTGGTGAACTGTGTAATGCTTGTTCCATACGTAATAAACTTGATTACACATGACATTATGACCTCTTCATTTCTCGTAAATTTTCCTTTCTTGGGATCCCAGAAACATGGCTGATACCGTCTGACACTACCTCCCCTGCTTTCCTGTCCTATGGCAGTCTGCAATTCTTGTACACTCCCCGCCCCAACAACAAACCTAGTGGAGGGGTTGGAATCCTCCTGTCTGACAATTGCTCTTTTGCCCCAATCCAACCGCTACCTGCTCTCACCCTCCCCTGCTTTGAAGTGCACTCCGTTTGCATTTACTCACCCACCAACCACCTGTGATATACCGACTGCCAGGACCTACCACTGCCTTCATCGACCATTTCATCACCTGGCCAACACACTTCCTATCCACAGACACCCCCACCATCATCATGGGTGATTTCAACATCCCCATTAACTCTAACCACCCCTCCACTTCCAATCTCCTGTTTCTCACTGCCTCATTTGGTCTCCCTCAATGGTCCTCCTCTGCCATTTACACAAAGGGGCACATGCTGTACCTCATATTCACCTGCCTCTGCACTCTATCGAACCTCTCTGACCAGAACTTACTAACATTCTCTTCCCTCTCCTCTGTAATAGACCCCCTGACCACAAAACCAAATACACCCCTGAAGGAACCTTAACCGCCTTTGATTTTAGCTATTTTTTCCCAAGGGTGTGCAACCAAATACTTGTAATTTCAGGCAAAACTCCAAAAATGGTCTGGACAAATTACTGGCAACCCTCAACTTATAATACATCATTTTTGCCTTTTTTTTTCCCTCTGTTTTTTGAGTTGTTCCAATACACATATAGGAAATAAACATGTGTACAATAAAACATGTGTAATTGCAATTATTTTATGAGAGAAATACTTAATTTTCTGGAAAAATTTCAGGGGTGCCAACACTTACGGTTATGACTGTAATCAGTGTGGATTGCATCCAATAATGATTACAAAAAAAAAAAAAAAAAAAATTGTTTTTCATATATACTATTGCAGATGGTTCCCTTATCACAGAGGAACTCACTGATAATAACACTTGCATGGGACAAGCCAGCTCCTACCACTCCCACACAGAGAAGCCATACTCAGAGTGGTCTGACTTAAATTAACGTCACTACAGCATGAGCCATCAATTGGAGCAACAAAAGGCAGATTAACGATGTGTAGGTGTTAAAAAGAAAAATAACAGAACAAAGAAAGACTGATACTTTCTTCATTTGTGTTCAGTTATATAAATCTCCCCATATTTATCACTTTTTATGCACTGCTTCAAAGGGAGTCTACCAACTCTCCCAAACTTATTCAACTGCTACCAACGGATTACAGAGCACATTACAGTGATAAACAACATGCCTTTTTACATATGTCAATTTTGCAGATTTGGAGAAAAACACCTTTGAAGCCTTAAAGAAATAAGGCAGTTGGTGCACTGGCGATGGGCCTTCTGCTCCCTGGTTTACTGCTGCCGCTGAAAAATAGAGTGGGTGACATCAGTGTCGGACTGGGGCTCCTTGGGCCGACCAAATAAAAAGATTCTTGGGGTTCACCCTCCAATTATCCATAGGGAATAGACCATTCCTGCTGGACTATTGTGTTAGAGCCTGAGCCCACCAGAGAATCCTCTAGTACTCTGGTTGGACAGTCCTACATTGGTTGATGTCATAGCACTGGGAGGATCAACTCACTGTATTGGGTGGCACTGACAGGAGATAGTAGAACAGTCAAGAACAGGGAGCTCCAGGGAGCTGAAGGCCCGCCCCAGTGCACTAAGTGTCTCATTTGCATAAGACTTCAAAGAGTTTTTTCTCTAAATGTACAAAAGTCACATATATAACAAAGGTAAGTTGCTTTATCAGTGTTATGTGCTCTATAATGCTGCAGTGGCAGATGAATATATTTGGGGGAGGTAGTGGACTCCCTTTAATAACTATTCAAATAGTTGATAGCTGTGCTGTGGAGATAACAGGTAATAACTTCTCATTTTATTATTACACCTTACCTGCTCTGATATGGTTTAGTGATGCTAACATCCGCAGCATGAAAGATGCAGGTACAGTAATGGTATTTCGAGTTTCTTCCAACATTAATTCATTTCGTGAAATAACCTAGATACCCAAAAACACATAGGTAATAATAAGGAACATGTTAGAATGGAGATTCAAAACAAATATTCTATTTAAATCATTTAAAGTTTCAATTTAGGGTTATAATAAATCCATTGTCCAAAAACAGCACTCTCTTTTTCCATGGGATGTCACTAGTACTGCAGTTAAAGGGATTCTATCATTGGGAAAACCCATTTTTAAATAACAGCACGTCGTAATAGCCTGTAGAAAGGCTATTCGTCTCCTACCTTTCTTTTTGTGATCCACGCCACCATTTTCTATATTTTTCTTATTTTGTGATTATGCAAATTAGTCTTCAGGATGCACAGGCGGCGTCCCCTGTGCTCACGTCACACACTGTTTTCAAAATCCAGCACCGCCATTTTCATGTGGCCCCTTACAAGAGTCATATTGTGCCTCGTGTAGTTCTAAGGCGTACAGAGCATACTGAGCATGCTCAGTAGCTCCGTACCTCCCTAAACACAGAAGTGAAGCCATCCTAGCTTCAATGGGTGTAGATAGGCGGCCATAAATAGGTAAGTAACAGCAAGCTCTTGTAAGAGGCCACATGAAAATGGCCGATAGACATGTGCAGTTGGCTCTGTCCAACGCGAAATGGCAGAGCCGACAGAGCATGCGCGAGATTTGGATCGCGAACTCGCAGGAGAAGAAGAGAGAGGTGGCGCTGGATTTTGAAAACAGCGTGTGACGTGAGCACAGGGAACGCCCCCTGTGCATTTTGAAGACTGATTTGCATAATCACGAAATAAGAAAAAATATAGAAAACGGCACGGATCACAAAAAAAAAAGGTAGGAGACGAATAGCCTTTCTAAAGGCTATTACAACATGCTGTTATTTAAAAATGGGTTTTCCCAATGATAGAATCCCTTTAAGATAAATTTTCTTTAATAAGGATAAGCAATTTTATTACATGCAGCCCACTGGACAGATGTAGCGCTGTTTCTGTATGGAAAAAAAGCTGATTGAAGCTGATCTGATCTTTCTTCAGTTTACATAGACAGCTATATGCATAACAGTATGAACAAAAGCAGCTGAAATAGGTAGCACTGAGAAGCTTGTGACCTACACACGTGGACAAAATTGTTGGTACCCCTCGTTTAATGAAAGAAAAACCCAGAAATAACTTGAATCTGACAAAACTGGAATTTGCCAAACTACATGTTGACAAGCCACGAAACTTCTAGGAAAATGTCCTATGGACAGATGAGACAAAAATCGAAATTTTTGGCCAGGAACATCAGCTCTATGTTCACAGACGGAAAAATGAAGCATATCTTGAAAATAACACTGTCCCTACTGTGAAACATGGAGGAGGCTCTGTTATGTTCTGGGACTGCTTTGCTGCATCTGGCACAGGGTGTCTTGAATCTGTCTGTGCAGGGTACAGTGAAATCTCAAGACTATCAAGGGATTCTAGAGAGAAATGTGCTGCCCAGTGTCAGAAAGCTTGGTCTCAGTCGCAGGTCATGGGTCTTGCAACAGGATAATGACCCAAAACACACAGCTAAAAACACCCAAGAATGGCTAAGAGGAAAACATTGGACTATTCTGAAGTGGCCTTCTATGAGCCCTGACCTAAATCCTATTGAGCATCTTTGGAAGGAGCTGAAACATGCAGTCTGGAAAAGGCACCCTTCAAACCCGAGACAAATGGAGCACTTTGCTCATGAGGAGTGGACCAAAATACCTGTTGAGAGGTGCAGAAGTCTCATTGACAGTTACAGGAATTGTTTGATTGCAGTGATTGCCTCAAAAGGTTGTGCAACAAAATATTAAGTTAAGGGTACCATCATTTCTGTCCAGGCCTGTTTCTTTTTTAATAAATTCTGCTGAAGCATGGTTGAAAACAAATGTCTGACTTTCATTTGTTCATTTTCATAGAATTTTTATATATTATTACTTTTGTCAGATTCAAGTTATTTCTGTGACCATTGTGGGTTTTCCTTTCATTAAACAAGGGGTACCAACAATTTTGTCCACGTGTGTATATAAATGAAGGCAGAGGGAATGGAAATCAGGAAATCCACAGCAGAAGGGCTAAATAAGGTGGGTTTCCCCATGTTATTTTTAAAACTTTAAATCATCAAGAACCTGAGGATTTCCTTAGTTTATTTTTGCCCTTTTGGTCTTCTCTTATTGATAAAAAAAACATGTATAGTAACCAGACTGCCATGTCTGCTACCTTTAAAGGGAGTCTGTCACCAAAACCCAGCCCTGCAGATAGATAGGTTAGGGTCACCTGAAACATATGGTAGTTTCCCTCTGTGAATCATTGCCATGATACAGTAGGTACAGATTCACAAGGGAAAAACACTTTAAAATAAGACCAAGATCATGTCCGTAGCCCACATGCATGTAGGAATATCATTGGTTAAAGCGGAGGTGCATATACTTGCACTTTTACGTTAACCAGTGCATAGGAGAACACATGCAGCTGACAAGGGCAGAAGGAGGAAATAATTGTATTATTTTCCTGTCCCTTTAATTTCAAATAACTCCATGGGAGGGGATAACCTGGACTTTTATTCATGATATCAATCAGAAGCATACTTGCCATTTAACCCCTTATATGTCTGCAGCACCTAAGTCATTTTGCAGAAAAAAAAGAGGAAAAATAGACTAATTTCCCCTTGTTAATGATAAAAAGATAATACAGAATTGAAATCGACAAATCCGTAGCAACCCCTAAAATAAAATTTGTGAATTTATTATACATGATAAAAACAATAAACTTAAAATCGATGTTTAATGATCATCTCGCCTCTGAAAAACAAAAAGTAGTAAAAAAACCCGTCAAAAAGTTCTATGTACCCACAAAATACAAGGTCTCGTAAAGCTACATTGAAATAAAAATGTAAAAAGTTATTAAAGTGGGAATGCAGAGAAGGATAAAATGTTGCTGGTTTAAGGCTAAAATGTGTTAGATCGCTAAAGGCCAAAATGCACATTAGGCACCAGAGTTATGGGTCAGTAACGTTTATTTGACCCTTAAATTAAAAATCTTCAATAAAAAAAATTGACAATTTCAGTAGGGTTTTTGAAATTTTAATATGACCATTAGGGGGTTAAAGGATAATTCTATGACAATCGTATTTCATACAAAAGTAAATATCATTGTCACCCATTGAAAATAATTAGTCAAATTTTATGTGTCGCTAAAAAAAAAAAAGCCCAAAGAATGCCTCCTTTTCCTACCACTGTTGCCACCGGCTATATGCTGTACTCCATCTTCATCCAGTACAAGCATGCCCAGTTTGTAGATAGATTATGATTAGATACTAATAGATAATTTTTTTTAATATTTCCAGCTTCAAAGCAGATTTTTCCAGTTCAGTGATTTTATGAAGATATCTACATGCAGGAGTAGGCCATTGCACATGTTGAACTCTTTTAACCCCTTAATGACCGGGCCATTTTTTGTTTTTGCATTTTCGTTTTTCCCTCCCCAAATTCCAAGAGCCATAACTTTTTAATTTTTCAGTTTACAAAGTCACATGATGGCTTATTGTTTGCGAAACAAATTGTACTTTGTAATGTCACGATTCAATATGCTGTGCAATGTACTGGGAAGCTGGAAAAAAATTCAGAATGAGGTGCAATTGGAGAAAAACTGCATTTGCGCCAAATTCATATGGGTTTAATTTTTACAGCATTCACTGTGTGGTAAAAATGACATGTTACCTGTATTCTGCGGGTCAGTATGAACACGGCGTAACCAAATTTATATAGAATTTGTAATAGAAAATTTTGCATCGCCATATTGTCACCTGTAACTTTTTCATATTTACATGTATGGAGCTGGTAAGGCGACTTTTTATGCGGGACAACATGACATTTTTATTGATACCATTTGAGGAAAGATCTGATGGTTTGATCACTTTTTATTCAATTTTTATAAGAGACAAAGTGTTGAAAAAAATGCTATTTGGCCATTTTGATTTTTTTTTCCCCGCTACGCCATTCACCGTATGGGATAAATATTTTAATAGTTCGGGCATTTTGGAGCGCGGGGATACCTAAAGTGTTTATGCTTACTTTTGTTTATTTACTTTTATATCTGATCTAGGGAAAGGGGGGTGATTTGAACTTGTGTTTTTTTTTTTTTTTTTTCATACTTTTAAAAACTTTTTTTTTTTTTATACTTTTACTTGTATGATCAGACTCCCTAGTGACCTTGAAACCTAGGGAGTCCGATCGATCATACTATTCACTGCGATACTACTGTATTGCAGTGAATAGCAAAATGCCTTCACTGCTATTAGACGATGCCTTTGGCATCGTGTAATAGCTTCTAATCTAATGACAGGCCTGGGAGCCTTCAATAGGCTCCCTGCTGTCATGGCAACCACGCGCTGCCCTCCGATGACGTTCTGGAGGGCGATCAGGTAAAAATTGCAGCGCCCGTGGCGGCTGCGCAATTTAGACGCCCCAGTCTCGTTTGACCGCGACATCTAAAGGATTAACAGCCGCGATCGGTGCAGGCACCGATCGCTGCTGTTAGCGACGGGTCCTGGCTGTATTATATAGCCGGCACCCACGGTGTATGGAGAGCGCTCAGGACGTACTATTATGCCCTTGGTCGTTAAGGGGTTAAGAAGGTTTGGTGCATATAACTTTTTCTTTGGTTTCCACTTTTAGCAACTAATGTAAGTTTAAAAAATATACCATAGCTCCCAACTTTCAAAGGACAGAAAGAGGGACAAAATATGCGGCGCGCTATGCACGCTGTGGCAAATTTAGCTCCACCCACTTCTACGTTGACTCCGCCCATTCTCATCTATTTTTCGATGTGCCCCCACACAATATAATGCTCCTACAGTCACCCTAACATTATATTCCCCCACATTATAATGTTCCCCTCCAATTGCCCCACAGTATTAAGTCTCTCTCCTCGTGCCCCAGTTTTAACTGGCGGAAACTAGAAGGGAACATTAAACTGGGGCAGCTGGAGGGTGACATTAAGCTATGGGGCAGCTAGAGGGTGACATTAAACAGTGGGGAGAGATGTCCCCCTTCATCTGCCACCAGCTTAATGTCCCCTTTCATCTGCCACAATCTTAATGTCCCCCCTTTATCTGCCACCAGCTTAATGCCCCCTTCATCTGCCACCAATTTAATGTCCTCCTTTATCTGCCACCAATTTAATGTCCTCCTTTATCTGCCACTAGCTTAATGTCCCCCTTTATCTGCCACCAGTTTAATTGCCACCTTAATCTGCTTTCAATTTAATTGCCCGTTCATCTGCCCCAGTTTAATTGCTCCCTACATGTGCCTTCAGTTTAATTGCCCGTTCATCTGCCCCCAGTTTAATTGCCCCCTACATCTGCCTTCAGTTTAACTGAACCCTACATCTACCCCCAGTTCCTCCCTCTTGCTCACACATGCTATCTCTTCGATCACTCTCGTTCCCAGCAGCTTTCTGTGTAACATCACAGTATGTACCGCAGTATCCAGAATAGCTCCGCCCACACGAGTCTGATCACATGGTCATGACATCATCAAAGGTCCTTTAGCCCACTAGGATTTAGCATCTACCATTTAGCCTTTGCTCTCCCCTAATAAAGTTTGTTAACAGCAAAACACTTCAGGGGCATAGCGGGACAAACTGTAAGCTATGCGGGACAGAAGTGTGAAAACGGGACTGTCCTGCCAGATGCAGGACGGTTGGGAACTATGCATATACTTTAAATCAGTTGCATGAAGGTGCTTGTTCGTATACAGTACCAAGTTTGACAATGTTGCAGGTGTATACTTTCAGAAAATATATCGGTATGGAGGGGGGATTAGTATAATTTTTTAATGTTGTAATTTAAGTTTTATTTGTCCATCTCAAAACTGTGATTTCCTTGGCAGCCAGAGGAGAAAAACCCTAGCATCTGGAGGTGGGAGCATGAAAGCGCGGGGGCAACCAGGAGGGAGACCCTAGAGTATAATAGCTTGTGAATGGCAAACCCCAGAAATTTAAGATTCAGCCGAACCCGAAATTTTCGAAAAATACATAGGGGTCTTTATGGGACATAAAACTGTGGGGGCAACCTGAAGGGAGACATGAAACTATAGGTGCCCCAGGAGAGGACCTTTATACTGTAGGAAAACAACTGGAGAGGGAAATTATACTGTGAGGGCAACTGGATGGGGACATTATTAATGCAGTGTTTGAAGGGCCACTGGGGTGGGACAGGTTAATGTGTGATGCCACTGCAAAAGCATTATACTGTGTATAAGGACCCCTAAGGGTCATTATACTATGTGGGGGCCACGGAGGGTGGCATTATAATTCATGCGGATCATGTATGTCTAAGTGGTGGTAAAGGGGGGGGGGGGGGCGGGGCCCACTTATAAAACCCCACTTGGAAAGCTGCCTCATGTGGAAATGAAGTAATCTTTGTCCTTCTGCCTGTCAAGATGGTCCCCGCTTCCTGTGCTGGTGCCACACCCACTGAAAGGCACTAAATCCCCCTTGAGATACCTTGCAGGCTGATGTAGAACTACTTTGTTTCTGCACACCAAGATGCCACCCTTGCTCCTTGCTGCTGGAGCCACCTCCTCTGACAAACGCTGCATCTGCCTCGAGATACCTCATGGGCGGACGTGGAACTTCTTTGTTTCTGTGAGCCAAGACATCACTCTCACTCTCGGTTCCCTGTGTTGGTGTTGCCCCCTTGCCAAGTGCTGCATAATTCCTCCAGCGAAAGTGAGTGAACCAAGTGAGAGACCTCGCAGGTCACACAAAATGGCTCAGTGGGTTAGATTCGGCCCACAAGCCCTGTGTTTGACACATGTACTCTATTACCTTCCCCACTGTTATCAGCAGCAATTGATGCAGCTTTCAGGGCCTTTGCTGACATCATCCTAACAGTCTAAGGCCCTGATAGGTCTATTTTAGTATTAGCTTTGCAGTATTTTGCAAAAACAGGAAAAAAAAACATGGTTAAAAGTACCTGACATTGGTGACAGGATCAGCAATAGCCTATTTTGAATTAAAGGGCTAGCCACTTTACAACTGATGATCTATCCTTAGGATAGGCTATCAAGATTATATCTGCATGACTCCAAAACCTGGCACGACCGCAGCTCTCCAGTACCAAGGCAGCACAGTTCTCGCCATGCTGCTGCTCACTCACTGTATAAACTCTAGCAGTGCTATCGGACCCCCGCAGATCTAAAATCAATGGCATATCCTAAGGTTATCAATTGCAGAAAGTGGGTAATCCCTTTAAGTCTGATGACTACTTTGCGTTAAAAAAAAAATAAAAGTGGTGGAGTTTCACTTTAAGCTTACCTCCTCAGCAAGTGCCCAGTTGAAAGACTTGTCTTGTTCCAATGGTGACCAGATCTTTATATTGTAGTCTATTCCAGATGATGCTAAAACTATTAGTACAGAACAGAGTGTAACCATGGTGCTGATAGCAATAACAATAACAGAAAAAAAAATGGACAGAATAGAATAAAACTAAATCTAATTTTCTCAATTTATTCCATGCTCTCTCTGTGGAATACCCTTTTCTTCACAGCACGTATATCAAACATTGAAAATCCAGATTCAACATGCTCTGCTACTATTTCATGATTTCCCCTGTCCAGATCACTTCTTTCTCCTTCCACTACTGGCTTTATTTTGTACTCTGGACAGTATAGGAAGCAGATGGCCACGAGTTAGATACGTACAGTGTCCATACTTACAGTGTCCATATTAGGACATCCTCAGATATCACAGTCAAACATCAGATTAATGGTAGTTTACAACTCCGACACCTGCCTACTGACACTCATCTCTGACTGAAGTCAGCTATCAAGCACATACAGTTTGTCTTCTAGTGATTGTATCTGCTGGCAAGGATTACTGACCTCTGATTGACCTCACTGCTCACACTCAGGAGTAGAAGATACATTGTATAAGAGCTGCAGGCTGAGAAGCTGCATGAGGTTTGATACCTGACTCACACATCATCTGGGAGTTTTTCATATACAGTGGGGAAAAAAAAAAGTATTTAGTCAGCCATCAATTGTGCAAGTTCTCCCACTTAAAAAGATGAGAGAGGCCTGTAATTGATATCATAGGTAGACCTCAACTATGAGAGACAAAATTAGAAAACAAATCCAGAAAATCACATTGCCTGATTTTTTAAGAATTTATTTGCAAATTATGGTGGGAAATAAGTATTTGATCACCTACAAACAAGCAAGATTTCTGGTTCTCACAGACCTGTAACTTCTTCTTTAAGAGGCTCCTCTGTCCTCCACTCATTACCTGTAGTAATGGCACCTGTTTGACATTGTTATCAGTAGAAAAGACACCTGTCCACAACCTCAAACAGTCACACTCCAAATTCCACTATGGTGAAGACCAAAGAGCTGTGGAAGGACACCAGAAACAAAATTGTAGACCTGCACCAGGCTGGGAAGACTGAATCTGCAATAGGCCAGCAGCTTGGTGTTAAGAAAGCAACTGTGGGAGCAATAATTAGAAAATGGGAGACATACAAGACCACTGATGATCTCCCTCGATCAGGGGTTCCAAGCAAGATATCACCCTGTGGGGTCAAAATGATCACAAGAACGGTGAGCAAAAATCCCAGAACCACACGGGGGGATCTAGTGAATGACCTTCAGAAAGCTGTGGACTAACGTAACAAAGGCTACCGTCAGTAACACTACACCGCCAGGGACTCAGATCCTGCAGTGCCAGACGTGTCCCCCTGCTTAAGCCAGTACATATCCGGGCCCGTCTGAAGTTTGCTAGAGAGCATTTGGATGTTCCAGAAGAGTATTGGGAGAATGTCATATGGTCAGATGAAACCAAAGTAGAACTGTTTGGTAGAAACACAACTCGTCGTGCTTGGAGGAGAGTGAATGCTGAGTTGCATCCAAAGAACACCATACCTACTGTGAAGCATGGGGGTGGCAACATCATGCTTTGGGGCTCTTTCTCTGCAAAGGGACCAGGACGACTGATCCGTGTACATGAAAGAATGAATGGGGCCATGTATCGTGAGATTTTGAGTGCAAACCTCCTTCCATCAGCAAGGGCAGTGAAGAAGAAACGTGGCTGGGTCTTTCAGCATGACAATGATCCCAAGCACACCGCCAGGGCAACGAAGGAGTGGCTTCGTAAGAAGCATTTCAAGGTCCTGGAGTGGCCTAGCCAGTCTCCAGATCTCAACCCCACAGAAAACCTTTGGAGGGAGTTGAAAGTCCGTATTGCCCAGCGACAGCCCCAAAAAGATCTGCATGGAGGAATGGGCCAACATACCAGCAACAGTGTGTGCCAACCTTGTGAAGACTTACAGAAAACGTTTGACCTCTGTCATTGCCAACAAAGGATATATAACAAAGTATTGAGATTAACTTTTGTTATTGACCAAATACTTATTTTCCACCATAATTTGCAAATAAATTCTTTAAAAATCAGACAATGTGATTTTCTGGATTAGTTTTCTCATTTTGTCTCTCATAGTTGAGGTCTACCTATGATGTCAATTACAGGCCTCTCTCATCTTTTTAAGTGAGAGAACTTGCACAATTGGTGGCTGATTAAATACTTTTTTCCCCCACTGTACATACAAGCCAGCCAGCACATACAATGGTGGAGATTTATCAAGTAAAATGCTCCATAATTCTGGTATCATTTTCACCAAATAAATACTCTAACATGTCGTGCGCCACATTCATAAAGTGTTTTAAATATTTTTATGACTTGTACAAAAAAGGGCATGACCTACAAACTGTACTCCAAAAATACACCCAAATCCTAAGAACTTTTAGTTCAACCAATCACTGGTGTAATGTTAGACTGTGTTCACACTACCGTTAGATGTCTGTTCCGATAGTTTCCATAAAAAAAAAAAAAAAAACGGACGCCTATCATAACAGACATTAACATACACTAACTGATGTTAATGCGTCCATTTGTTTTAACTGATCCAGTTCATGGATACTGTAACGGGATTAGCTCAGGTAACCTCTCCTCAGATAGACGAGCACTTTTTGGCACAGCAATTAGAGTCCAGTCCAGCCAAGTATGGTGCAACTGGCCACAACCAGTTTTATTAGTGGTTTAAGGAAAACAAAACAATAAAATACAAAATAAAATCCTAGCCATCTGGCCACTACCTACAATACACAATGCAGGTAACTAACTAGAGAGAGCTGGGCCTACTGCACATCTCCCTAAACACAAAATACAGCAGTTTCACTCACAGTGGTTTCCCAGGAGCAGAGAGAGCCAAATACCTGTGTGCTGTCTGCCCTTATATACGCACACTTCAGGGAACAAGGAATTAACCCCCAGTCATCCCAAAACCTGAAGTGGCTGAATGGTACAGTGTCCATATTAGGACATCCTCAGATATCAGAGTCAAACTTCAGATTAATAGCAGTTTACAACAGTGATACCTGACTTTGATACCTGACTTTGATACCTGACTTTGATTCTGACACCTGACTTTGATACCTGACTGATTCTGACACTTGACTTTGATACCTGACTTTGATTCTGACACCTGACTCTAAAGTCAGGTGTCAGAATCAAAGTCAGGTATCAAAGTCAGGTATCAAAGTCAGGTGTCAGAATCCAAGTCAGGTATCAAAGTCAGGCGTCAGAATCAAAGTCAGGTATCAAAGTCAGGTATCAAAGTCAGGTGTCAGAATCAAAGTCAGGTATCAAAGTCAGGTGTCAGAATCAAAGTCAGGTATCAAAGTCAGGTATCAAAGTCAGGTATCAAAGTCAGGTATCAAAGTCAGGTATCAAAGTCAGGTGTCAGAATCAAAGTCAGGTATCAAAGTCAGGTGTCAGAATCAAAGTCAGGTATCAAAGTCAGGTGTCAGAATCAAAGTCAGGTATCAAAGTCAAGTGTCAGAATCAAAGTCAGGTATCAAAGTCAAGTGTCAGAATCAGTCAGGTATCAAAGTCAAGTGTCAGAATCAGTCAGGTATCAAAGTCAAGTGTCAGAATCAATGTCAGGTATCAAAGTCAGGTGTCAGAATCAAAGTCAGGTGTCAGAATCAAAGTCAGGTATCAAAGTCAAGTGTCAGAATCAGTCAGGTATCAAAGTCAGGTGTCAGAATCAAAGTCAGGTATCAAAGTCAGGTATCAAAGTCAGGTGTCAGAATCAAAGTCAGGTATCAAAGTCAGGTATCAAAGTCAGGTGTCAGAATCCAAGTCAGGTATCAAAGTCAGGCGTCAGAATCAAAGTCAGGTATCAAAGTCAGGCGTCAGAATCAAAGTCAGGTATCAAAGTCAGGCGTCAGAATCAAAGTCAGGTATCAAAGTCAGGCGTCAGAATCAAAGTCAGGTATCAAAGTCAGGCGTCAGAATCAAAGTCAGGTATCAAAGTCAGGTGTCAGAATCAAAGTCAGGTATCAAAGTCAGGTGTCAGAATCAAAGTCAGGTATCAAAGTCAGGTGTCAGAATCAAAGTCAGGTATCAAAGTCAGGTATCAAAGTCAGGTGTCAGAATCAAAGTCAGGTATCAAAGTCAGGTATCAAAGTCAGGTATCAAAGTCAGGCATCAGAATCAAAGTCAGGTATCAAAGTCAGGTGTCAGAATCAAAGTCAGGTATCAAAGTCAGGTGTCAGAATCAAAGTCAGGTATCAAAGTCAGGTATCAAAGTCAGGTATCAAAGTCAGGTATCAAAGTCAGGCGTCAGAATCAAAGTCAGGTATCAAAGTCAGGCGTCAGAATCAAAGTCAGGTATCAAAGTCAGGTGTCAGAATCAAAGTCAGATATCAAAGTCAGGTATCAAAGTCAGGTATCAAAGTCAGGTATCAAAGTCAGGTGTCAGAATCAAAGTCAGGTATTAGAATCAAAGTCAGGTATCAGAATCAAAGTCAGGTATCAGAATCAAAGTCAGGTATCAGAGTAAGGTATCAAAGTCAGGTATCACTGTTGTAAACTGCTATTAATCTGATGTTTGACTCTGATATCTGAGGATGTCCTAATGTGGACACTGTAGAATGGAGTAGAGCCACACCCAACTCTGCCTACTCCAGCAGCCAGACCTTTTACCAGGGTTTAGATAAAACCCTCCAGCAAGGACCACACCTTTCCCAGGTGCTTTTAGAAGGAATATGACAAGAACCTGGGAGAAATGTATACTCCTTCTACCACTTTGCCCCTGGTCCTGTCACAATACATTAGTATCAATTAGTGTCCATTTTTGTCCTTTTTAATACTGTCCATTTTTTTTGCTTCTGCTTTCTGAGCATGCTAAAAAAAAACCGACAATAATAACGGACAGTATAACAGAGAACCGTCCATCAATGTTCGTGAGCCATAGATATTGTTAAAAAATAACGGACATTTAACATCCGTCATAAGTCCATTATTTTGAATTGACACAAAAGTCCTGCACCCCGCATTATGTCTGCTAAAAAAAAACATGTGATGGATTTGGTGAAAATTGACACTAACCAACAACAGATCAAATCCCATTGAAATCAATGGGATTTTTAACAGCTTTATGACAGATCTGTTGGTGTTGGTTGTTAACATTTAGTAATGGATGCTATCAACAGACACTAGTAACAGAAGTGTGAACGTACCCTTAGATTACATAGTAAGCTAGGTTTACATCTGGCGGACCCGAACGATGGAGAGCTGAACCGCTAAACCAGCAGACACCCGCAGACCCCATAGACTATAATGTGGTCCACCGGGTGTACAGAAACATCATTTTTATAATGAAACCAGCACACAGAAAAGTCCTTTGTGCAGGACTTTTTTCTCTGACAATTTTTGCCAGTTTCTGTGGCGGAGTCCTAGGTTCACACTGGGTCCTATACTAGGTTCACACTAACATTCAGGTTTCCGTTCTTCGGGTCTGCTTGGGGACCAGGAAAATGGAAACCCTATCCGCTTAAAAAGAAACTTAATAGACTTAAATAGACTATAATGATGTCCTCTGTGTTTCCGCCTCATAACGGGCGGAGAGAAAAGTCCTGCAAGCATATTTTAAGCTGAATGGGGGACAGAGACCCTGAACGGTCCCCGAACACTAGTGCGACGGCAGCCTTATATAGTGCACAACTGTGTGGCATTGCCAGTTTAATAAATATACTAAACCATAGGTTTGACACAAGGCAGTTACACATGGACACACAAAAACATGAGGGGGTTAAAAATAAAAAAACACCAAAAGAGGAAGAAAAAAAAATCCCCAAAAAGCATTTAGTGCTAATAAGGGGGCTTACTCCCTAATCAGCAGCCAGAAGGAGGAGAGGGGGGGGGAGTCAGAAGTGAAACAAAAAAAAAAGTACAGAGACAGTAGTGGAAGGTGAGATGGAGGAATAGATGGTAATGCCAGGAAGCACTACAGTAGGCTCGTCTATTGCCAGGAGGCGCTACCAGAGGCTCACAGTAACAGCACCGTAGCTGTCCTGCTCACAATTCCCAGAGGGAGTGAT
Source organism: Leptodactylus fallax (assembly GCA_947044405.1). NCBI lineage: Eukaryota > Metazoa > Chordata > Amphibia > Anura > Leptodactylidae > Leptodactylus > Leptodactylus fallax. Next base: position 12,063,146 of record CAMRHE010000007.1, on the reverse strand, counting down.
ACGAGCAGGGCAGTTACTGTTAAGTTGAACTGTAGAGACCAACCAAATGCAGCGATCAGAGGGAATGGTACCATTGTACACCCCCTGATCCTCGACAGTGATCGGTGCTACAGTGATGGCCAAAAGTATTGGCACCCCTGCAATTCTGTCAGATAATACTCAATTTCTTCCAGAAAATGATTGCAATCACAAATACTTTGGTAATAATATCTTCATTTAATTTGTCGACAATGGAAATCCACAAAAAGAATAGTCAAAAAGCCAAATTGGATATAATTCCACACCAAACATAAAAAAGGGGGTGGACAAAAGTATTGGCACCCTTTGAAAAATCATGTGATGCTTCTCTAATTTGTGTAATTAACAGCACCTGTTACTTACCTGTGGCACATAACAGGTGGTGGCAATAACTAAATCACACTTGCAGCCAGTTGAAATGGATTAAAGTTGACTCAACCTCTGTCCTGTGTCCTTGTGTGTACCACATTGAGCATGGAGAAAAGAAAGAAGACCAAAGAACTGTCTGAGGACTTGAGAAGCAAAATTGTGAGGAAGCATGAGCAATCTCAAGGCTACAAGTCCATCTCCAAAGACCTGAATGTTCCTGTGTCTACCGTGCGCAGTGTCATCAAGAAGTTTAAAGCCCATGGCACTGTGGCTAACCTCCCTAGATGTGGACGGAAAAGAAAAATTGACCAGAGATTTCAACGAAAGATTGTGCGGATGGTGGCTAAAGAACCTCGACTAACATCCAAACAAGTTCTAGCTGCCCTGCAGTCCGAGGGTACAACAGTGTCAACCCGTATTATCCGTCGGCGTCTGAATGAAAAGGGACTCTATGGTAGGATACCCAGGAAGACCCCCCTTCTGACCCAGAGACATAAAAAAGCCAGGCTGGAGTTTGTCAAAACTTACCCGAGAAAGCCAAAAACTTTTTGGAAGAATGTTCTCTGGTCAGATGAGACAAAAGTAGAGCTTTTTGGGAAAAGGCATCAACATAGAGTTTACAGGAAAAAAAAAAGAGGCCTTCAAAGAAAAGAACACGGTCCCTACAGTCAAACATGGCGGAGGTTCCCTGATGTTTTGGGGTTGCTTTGCTGCCTCTGGACTGCTTGACCGTGTGCATGGCATTATGAAGTCTGAAGACTACCGACAAATTTTGCAGCATAATGTAGGGCCCAGCGTGAGGAAGCTGGGTCTCCCTCAGAGGTCACAGGTCTTCCAGCAGGACAATGACCCAAAACACACTTCAAAAAGCACTAGAAAATGGTTTGAGAAAGCACTGGAGACTTCTAAAGTGGCCAGCAATGAGTCCAGACCTGAATCCCATAGAACACCTGTGGAGAGATCTCAAAATGGCAGTTTGGAGAAGGCACCCTTCAAATCTCAGGGACCTGGAGAAATTGGCCAAAGAAGAATGGTCTAAAATTCCAGCAGAGCATTGTAAGAAACTCATTGATGGTTACCGGAAGCGGTTGTTCGCAGTTATTTTGTCTAAAGGTTGTGCTACCAAGTATTAGGCTGAGGGTGCCAATACTTTTGTCTGGCCCATTTTTGGAGTTTTGTGTAGAATGATCAATGATTTGACTTTTTTTTTCATTCTCTTTTGTGTTTTTTCATTGAAAGCAAAATAAATGAAGATATTATTACCAAAGCATTTGTGATTGCAATCATTTTCTGGAAGAAATTGAGTATTATCTGACAGAATTGCAGGGGTGCCAATACTGTTGGCCAACACTGTATATATAGATGTCGGCTTACCTGCTGGCACAAATGTAAGGATCCAAAGCAGCTATGTGGGGCACAATTTTTCCTCAGACTTGGTCTCTGGATTGTCAGCGGTCATGGACAGCAGCAATCCCCCAGATACGTTGATCTGTAAACACCATACTATTACAGTACCTTGTGCAAAGTCACTGGCTTCAGCGCTGTAACAGTACGACATGGGTCGTTAAGGGGTTAAATAACAGTAGTGTGAACCTAGCCTGAATTAGACTGGACAATCCTAAACTTCCTCAGATTTATGAAAGTGTCTGATGAGGTTTGATAAATATGGTGTATTGTTAGGCCAGGTTCACATCTGCGTGTAGGAGACTCTGCCACAGAAACCGCCGAAAATCACCAGAGAGAAAATTCCTGCATGGACGACTTTTCTCTGCGCAAATTTCAGTATAAAAATGGCGAACTCAGTTATAGTCTATGGGGTCCGCAGGTAACCCACATTCAGATGTGAACTTAGTCTAGGATTACACCAGTGATTGGTTGAACTAAAGGTTCTTAGGATTTGGGTGTATTTTTGGAGTACAGTTTGTAGGTCACGCCCTTTTTTGTACAAGTCATAAAATTAATTAAAACACTTTATGAATGTGGCGCACGCCATGTTAGAGAATTTATTTGGTGAAAATGATACCAGAATTATGGAGCATTTTACTTGATAAATCTCCAACATTGTATGTGCTGGCTGGCTTGTACGTATATGAAAAACTCAGATGATGTGTGAGTCAGGTATCAGACAATTTTTTTTATCAGACCTCATGCAGCTTCTCAGCCTGCAGTTCTTATACAATGTATCTTCTACTCCTGAGTGTGAGCAGTGAGGTCAATCAGAGGTCAGTAATCCTTGCCAGCAGATACAATCACTAGAAGACACACTGTATGTGCTTGATAGCTGACTTCAGTCAGAGATGAGTGTCAGGAATCAGGTGTCAAAGTCAGGTGTCAGAGTCAGGTGTCAGACTCAGGTGTCAGACTCAGGTGTCAGAGTCACGTATTAAAATCAGGTGTCAGTCAGATATCAAAGTCAGGTGTCAGAGTCAGGTATCACAGTTGTAAACTGTCATTAATCTGATGTTTGACTCTGATATCTGAGGATGTCCTAATATGGACACTGTACACACGGACCCCATTATAGTCTATGGGTCCGTGTGGCTTCCCAGGTAAACCGCTTTTCATGCGTATAGGTTTCTGTTCGGGGGGGTCCCCAAGCAGACTCCCTGAACGGAAACCTGAATGCAGATGTGAACCGGCCCTAACAACTTAATGTCTTTATTACATAGGATTCTTCTGTATTAAGTTAAAAACATTTTTTAATTCCCTAGGAGTGACATTTCATGACAACAAACTATAGATAAATACAATTAGTAGAAATATGAAGATTTCCACATTGTAATATCTGCTTCTTCAAAATTATCAGTAAGAGCTAACAGTAAGACACATATTTTTGTCCTTACTTGGGTCATAGGGATGTGGTTGAAGACAGTTTACAACATGATTGTCTGCTTCTAAGAGCATTAGATGCTCAGTTGTGTGCCGATCCCAGATGAAGATGTGACCACAGTCAGAACCACTTATGACAAAGTTCTTACCCCAAAAACCAGCCTCTTTGATCTGTAATTAAAACAGAAACACATTTTGCCATGTTTTTTTTTAATGAAAGGCAAGCATAACAAGAAAGGGCATGAGATTTAGAGAGAGAATTGATTATTAAAAAACTATTGTACTGCTTTTTTTGTACCATTTCCCATGTCACCAACTATATAAACCCTTTCGTACCACTGGTAGACAACACAGTTTTCACACTTTAGAAATATAAGAGATATACAAATAAAACCTAAATTACAACATAAAAAAAAAAAAAAAATCATACTAACTCCCCCATACCTATATATTTTTTGAAACAGGCACCTTCATACAATTTTGATTTAAAATTTGAGAGTTTTCCGGCCTCAATTTGTTATGGCCTATCATCAGAAATAAGCCATAAATATCTGATTTGTAGAGGGCTGACACCTGGCCTCCGGACCAATCAGAGGATAGGCCATAAAAAAAAACAAAAAAATCCCGGACAACCCCTTTAATATTCCCCGCACACTTTAATGGACCTCCACAGGATATTAGCTCCCATCACTGCCCCTACAAAAAAAGCATATTCACCTGTCCCCAACACCCTGTTGTCCCCCCCGGTCTCATGCGGAGCATTATTTCTGGAAATCCTGTACCTAATTCGTCTCAGTGGTCACATGAGGCGCAGGACTCCTGGCAAGAAGGCCTCAGCATGAGATTACTTAGAGTTGCTCTAATGCCTGGACAACCCCTTTAAAGGGTTTATCCATCTTTCTAATATTGATGGCCTATCATTAGGATAACCCATCAATATTACATCTGAGTGGGTCTGACAGCTAGGACCCCTGCAGATCAGCTATTCCAGGACAGTGTGGCCTATGGTAATGTAAACAATTTCAGAAGCCACTCTGCTCACTTGCCATACATGGTGTAGCGATGGGTTTAGCGATGTGGCAGGTGAACAGCATGGCTCCTGACATGTTCCTACCTGTAGCTGTCTCGTTACAGCTGATCTGCATGGGTCCTGGCTGTGGGCAGTGGGCCCCAAGAAACAATTGAACTAGTGGGTCCTAGACATCCCAGTCTGACACTGGTGGGGAGATACAATTATTTAATACTATATTACTATGTCACTCCATATATAGTGGAAGGGAGGAGATATTATATAAATTAGGGGCGCCAATACGCCTCCCTATCCCTCCTTTAGCTATCCCATTATGTATATTTTACAGTGGCTTGCAAAGTATTCATACCCCTTGAACTTTTTCACATTTTCTTACCTTACAACCACAAACTTAAAATCTCAATAAAATACATTTAAGTGACAGACCAACACAAAGCAGCATATAATTGTGAGGTGGAATAAAAATGAGACATGGCTTTCAAAATTTTAATCAAAAATCTGAAAAGTGTGACGTTCAAAAAGTATTCATCCCCCTGTACTCTGATACCCCTAAATAAAATTCAGGGCAATCAATTGCCTTCAGAAGTCACTTATTTAGTTAATAGAGTCTAGCTGTGTGTAATTTAGTCTCAGTATAAATACACCTGTTCTGTGAAAGCCTCAGTGGTTTGTTAGAGAACACTAGAGAACAAACAGCATCATGAAGACCAAGGAAGTCAGCAGACAGGTCAGAGATAACGTCGTGGAGACGTTTTTAAGCAGGATTAGGTTATAAAAACATATCCCAAGCTTTGTGCACTGTTCAATCCATCATCCAAAAACGTAAAAAGTATTTTACAACTGCAAACCTACCAAGACATGGCCGTCCACCTAAACTGACAGATAGAGCAAGGAGAGCACTGGTCAGAGAAGCAGCCAAGAGGCCAATGGTCACTCTGGAGGAGCTGCAGAAATCCACAGCTCAGGTGGGAGAATCTGTCCACAGGACAATTATAAGTCGTGCACTCCACAAATCTGGCCTTTATGTAAGAGAAAAAAAGCCATTGTTGAAAGACATGCCGTTTGCCAGAAGTGCCGTTTGCTACAAGCCATATAGGGGATACAGCAAAAATGTGGAAGAAGGTGCTCTGGTCAGCTGCATTAAATGCAAAGCGCTACGTGTGGTGGAAAAGTAACACTGCTCATCACCCTGAACACACCATCCCCACTGTGAAATATGGTGGTGGCAGTATCATGCTGTGGGGATGATTTTCTTCAGTAGAGCCAGGGAAGCTGGTCAGAGTTGATGGAAAGATGGATGGAGCTAAATACAGGGCAATCCTGGAAGAAACCTGTTGGAGGCTGCAAAAGACTTAAGACTGGGAAGGAGATTCGGGATTCAGCAAGACAATGACCCTAAACATACAGCCAGAGCTACAGTGGAATAGTTTAGATCAAAGAATATTCGTGAGTTAGAATGGCCAAGTCAAGGTCCAGACCTGAATCGCATTGAGCATCTGTGGATAGAAATGAAAATTGCTGTTCTCCATCTAATCTGGCTGAGCTTGAGCTACAGTGCCTTGAGAAAGTATTCGCCACCCTTGAACTTTTCAACCTTTTGCCACATTTCAGGCTTCAAACATAAAGATATAACATTTAAATTTTTTTGGTGAAGAATCAACAACAAGTGGGACACAATTGTGAAGTGGAACGAAATTTATTGGTTATTTTAAACTTTTGTAAAAAAAATAAAAAACTGAAAAGTGGGGCGTGCAATATTATTCGGCCCCTTTACTTTCAGTACAGCAAACTCATTCCAGAAGTTCAGTGAGGATCTCTGAATGATCCAATGTTGTCCTAAATGACTGATGATGATAAATATAATCCACCTGTGTGTAATCAAGTCTCTGTATAAATGCACCTGCTCTGTTATAGTCTCAGGGTTCTGTTTAAAGCACAGAGAACATCATGAAGACCAAGGAACACACCAGGCAGGTCCGTGATACTGTTGTGGAGAAGTTTAAAGCCGGATTTGGATACAAAAAGATTTCCCAAACTTTAAACATCCCAAGGAACACTGTGCAAGCGATCATATTGAAATGGAAGGAGTATCAGACCACTGCAAATCTACCAAGACCCGGCCGTCCCTCTAACCTTTCATCTCATACAAGGAGAAGACTGATCAGAGATGCGGCTAAGAGGCCCATGATCACTCTGGATGAACTGCAGAGATCTACAGCTGAAGTGGGAGAGTCTGTCCATAGGACAACAATCAGTCGTACACTGCACAAATCTGGCCTTTATGGAAGAGTGGCAAGAAGAAAGCCATTTCTCAAAGATATCCATAAAAAGTCTCGTTTAAAGTATGCCACAAGCCACCTGGGAGACACACCAAACATGTGGAAGAAGGTGCTCTGGTCAGATGAAACCAAAATCGAACTTTTTGGCCACAATGCAAAACAATATGTTTGGCGTAAAAGCAACACAGCTCGTCACCCTGAACACACCATCCCCACTGTCAAACATGGTGGTGGCAGCATCATGGTTTGGGCCTGCTTTTCTTCAGCAGGGACAGGGAAGATGGTTAAAATTGATGGGAAGATGGATGGAGCCAAATACAGGACCATTCTGAAAGAAAACCTGTTGGAGTCTGCAAAAGACCTGAGACTGGGACGGAGATTTATCTTCCAACAAGACAATGATCCCAAACATAAAGCAAAATCTACAATGGAATGGTTCACAAATAAACGTATCCAGGTGTTAGAATGGCCAAGACAAAGTCCAGACCTGAATCCAATCGAGAATCTGTGGAAAGAGCTGAAAACTGCTGTTCACAAACACTCTCCATCCAACCTCACTGAGCTCGAGCTGTTTTCCAAGGAAGAATGGGCAAGAATTTCAGTCTCTCGATGTGCAAAACTGATAGAGACATACCCCAAGCGACTTGCAGCTGTAATGGCAGCAAAAGGTGGCGCTACAAAGTATTAACTTAAGGGGACCGAATAATTTGGCACGCCCCACTTTTCAGTTTTTTATTATTTACAAAGGTTTAAAATATCCAATAAATTTCGATCCACTTCACGATTGTGTCCCATTTAATGTTGATTCTTCACCAAAAAATTAAAATTTTATATCCTTATGTTTGAAGCCTGAAATGTGGCAAAAGGTTGAAAAGTTCAAGGGGGCCGAATACTTTCACAAGGCACTGTATTTTGCAAAGAAGAATGGGCAAAAAACAGTCTCAAACACAAAGCTGGTAGAGACAGCGAAAGGTGGCTCTACAAAGTATTGATATAGGGGGCTGAATACTTTTGCACGTCATTTGATAAAAATTTTGAAAACCATGTATCATTTTCCTTCCGCTTCACAATTATCTGCTACTTTGTGTTGGTGTATCACTGAAAATCTCAATAAAATACATTTAAAGAGGACCTTTTCATGTCAAGGCGTTTCTGACAGTCTAGCTGCGCTGTGATGAATGCCCTCCCTGACAGTTCTCGTTCATAGACTTGTACTGGGGGGGGGGGGGGGGGGTTGTTCCTCACAGCTTAGCGTCATCAGTGGGCTGTAAGGAACGGGGCCTCTCTCTGTACTCGTCTATAGCTCTGTACTGTCAGAGGGGGTGTTCTTTACTGCCCGGCGATGACGCTGAGCTGTGAGAAACGCCCCCCCCCCGAGTACAAGTCTATGAACGAGAACTGTCAGGGAGGGCGTTCCTCACAGCGCAGCTAGACTGTCAGAAATGCCTTTCTGACAGTAAACCGTGAAACTTACACCGTCGCTATCTCCAGCCCCGGGGCACATACCGGGAAAGCCAGCCAGAAAATTCAGCGCGTTGTCGGCTTTCTAGCGGTATGTAAAACCGCATGTGCCTGAGGACATGAAAGGTCCTCTTTAAGTTTGTGGTCGTAAGGTGACAAAATGTGAAAAAGTTCAAGGGGTATATATACTTTTGCAAGCCCATTTGCTTTCGCCTTCCTTGTTATATATTGCAACTATTTGGTGTTGTGCAATTGGGCTATACAAATGATACATTGCTGTATCCTCTGGGACATTATTTAGGGCTGGTAAACCAAATGCAACTTAGTCTGTGAGATATGTTCTCTCATTGTGCCAGTCTGTCCTCTATGCAAATGCTAGGGTATAAGGTTTGTATCTGAGTCATGGCAGGGGTATGCATGTGATTCTTTATAAAGCCCTGTATTAACAATTGAACTTGTTCATTTTAATTAGTGTTGAAATAAATCTTACATTTGGTATGGTATCTGAGTTGGTTTGTAGAGGATATCATACATGGGTCAGACATCAGTCTTGATCTGTTAAAAAATGATCTGTTAATAAAGGGCAATAGAAGATCATTTGAAGGACTGGTAAGTGATGGGGGCAAAGAAGAACAGTTGGTGGAGCCCTTCTTTTTGTGGATTGTGGCCCTTCACACACACATAAGTGTATGTATAGGCCATGGCGAGATAATCATGAGCTGCACAGCAGGGTTTCTTGTCTGTGGATGGATCCAAATTACACAGATGGCCTCTGGTTCAGATAGATTCTGGCAACCATGAAGGTTGGTTAGGATGGCTAGTGGTTACTTGGGGGGAGTCATTTAAGGTGGCGCCTAGTCTATGGGTGGGCCGGGGGCAGGTGTGCCTCTGCCATTGAGTGAGGTACTGCAATCAGTAGGGTTCACCCAACTGTACTGTATGGTTTTGTTAATAAAGAGTGGTCAACATCACAAAAAAAATTTCCACAATACTATTTGGTGTGGTTATTTATTCTGAATGAATGGGGGTAGTTAACATGTGCATTCCTTAAATAGTCACTAACTATTTAGACAACTTAGTCTCATTTCATAGAGCATGTAATTCTGGACCAAAATGTAATGAACTTTAATTAAAAATAAGTCTGCTTTCTGCCTAAAAATCCTCTCTAAAGTGCCCGCCACTAGGTGTCTCCCCTTCTAGCTAATTTACAGTTCACTCCCTTGTAATTAAGCAAGTCTATCCCTAGATTTTAAAATCGTGCCAATATGCATGGCAGTGCAACTAAGTTACTCCTTCTGTGTGACTGAAACCACAGCCTAAGAAGCTCTCAGGTGCTTTAATTCAAAGGTGGTATCCATGTTATATAAAAATATTTACAATTTCCTACTTATAGCATTAAAGCAAGAAATGGATTTTCACCTCTCATTTTCCTGAGAGATCCACCATTGGCTCTCTTTCGGACCTCCCAGTCTCTGTTTATATGAAGAAAAAAATTTGCAACCAATCATAGGCCACAACCATGTTAATGAAGGGTTACACAATAGCATTATGTGAAAGACCAATTGTTTATATTTGTCTCTCAAACAAGCTAACGTGATGACCCTGGTTTGTCCACTTGTAGACTTTGTACAACCTTGGAACCTGTTCCATGTATTTTGTTCACCGTTTTGTCTTATCTGTAAAATGGTATAAAAAGTTGGACTCGGTTACAATAAAATGAGACGATTATACATACCATGAGACTGCGTATGTCTGTGTCCCCTGGGCCTGTGATCTATGTTTGTTTTATTAGTTAGGTTTTCACAGAAGGTATTCAGCAGAATTTGGTCTGCACATCAAATTGCTACAACAGAACTTGGTGCCTTTTTACCTGGACAAGATGGGTGTCTGTATTTTGGAAAGTGGAGTGACTTTAAGAGAGAGCAAAGATGATGGATTTCAGATAGCAAAGTGTTTAAGCAAGTTAGTAAATAATTGAAGGTTTCAGAGGAAGTTGAGATTGGTACATGTAAGGAAGGACACATTTCACAACCATCTTAACTGTGGATTCATATAACTGCTAAAGATGGGCCAATATGAGTATGTCCTTGTCTGCACTGATCTCTTTTCAGGATGGCCAGAGTCATGGCCTGTGACTACAGCCATAAGAAAGAACAATCGCTAAGAAACGTTCATCTGAGGTGGTATGTAAAATAAGGAGTATCTAAATTACTAGACAGTAATAGAGGAATATATTTTAGAGAAGTCTAGAAAAGTCCCGAATTACTTTTTGCAGAATCTAGGAATTTTTTGAGTCTTCCACATACCATGTCACCCTTAGAGTAGTGGCAAGGTGGAAAGGTCTAAGTTGAAAGTTTAGAAGGCTATGGAAGAGATACATAAGTCTTGGATAGAATGTTTGCCCCTGGCTGTTTTTTCTGTGTACACCAACCCCCTTTAGAAAGTTCATACTTACTCCATACGGGATATTTGATTGTGACTCCTTCACAGAACAGACTTGCACAGTTAGGTCCATAAATATTTGGACAGAGACATTTTTCTAATTTTGGTTCTGTACATTACCGCAATGAATTTTGAACAAAACAATTCAGATGCAGTTGAAGTTCAGACTTTCAGCTTTAATTCAGTGGTGTGATGATTCCACTGAAATATGGCTATAACTCAAAGCTGTATTTTGGCCTCTGGGTAGCGTATCTCTTTACTCATAAGGTGCGCAGCCATAATCATAGGTATATTGCCAATAGTGGCCGGACTGGAACATTAGGGCTTTGTATCCATCCCAGCAGGGCTCCATTGAATTCCTACACAGTCCTGGCTGATTGAACAAACATGCATTGTCCAGCCTGCACTGGTAGATCAGACATGGTTGATAACATTGTATCATTTCACTTGGTCTCAGCTCTTTACAAAGAATCTGGACTTGAGTGCGTTAGTCAATCAGACTTGCTGTCGCCGGTGACCTCATTCTGGGAGGTGGCATAAAGGGTATATAAGATGAGGTAAGAGGTCAGTGGGAGGAGATTGTGCTGGGACTACAAGGGAACACTATGAGGAGTTATTACAGACCATCACAGACTACAGGATATTACAGACAGACCACTGTGAAGAGCATGCAGGCTGGATTGTTGCCACATGCTGAGAAGCCTCCACTGGTTACTCACACATGCCATGTGTGAGTGTTGGACTATAGAGCCACATCAAGGAGATGCGTGGTAAAGTAATTATTTCACGTTTATGCCCTTTTATTTCATTGCACTGTATCTTGTAACTAGTAACTGTTAATGCTTGTATACATCTGCATATCTGTTCTGAACTGCATGTGTTAGATGTTAATACCGACCCATTTAGGGGTTAATAAATATATAAAATTTAGAAAGCTTGTCTTGTATTTATCTTGTGGACCCAACACTCACTGGAGGTGAGTGTGGTTTTATATGAAAGAAGACTCAGGTGTGAGCCAAAGCGGTGTTGGCGCACTGAGGATCTTTCACAAGTGGGTTGAACAAAATGCATAAAAATGTGAGGAACTAAAGCATTTATTACACACAATTCCTTCATTTCAGGAGCTCAAAAGTAATTGCACAAACTGAATAATTGTAAATGAAATGTTAATCTCTAATACTTGGTTGAAAACCCTTTGTTGGCAACGACTGCCTGAAGTCTTGAACTCACGGACATCACCAGACGTCGCTGTGTTTCCTCCTTTTTAACGCTCTGCCAGGCCTTTACTGCAGCGGTTTTCAGTTGCTGTTTGTTTGTGGGCCTTTCTGTCTGAAGTTTAGTCTTTAAGAAGCGAAATGCATGCTCAATTGGGTTGAGATCAGGTGACTGACTTGACCATTCAAGAATATTCCACTTCTTTGCTTTAATAAACTCCTGGTTTGCTTTGACTTTGTGTTTTGGGTCATTGTCCATCTGTATTATTAAACGCCGACCAATCAGTTTGGCTGCATTTGGCTGGATTTGAGCACACAGTATGTCTCTGAATACCTCAGAATTCATCCAACTGCTTCTGTCCTGTGTCACATCATCAATAAACACTAGTGACCCATTGCCACTGGCAGCCATGCATGTCCAAGCCATCACACTGCCTCCGCCATGTTTTACAGATGTAGTATGCTTTGGCTCATGAGCTGTACCATGCCTTCACCATACTTTTTTCTTTCCATCATTCTGTAGAGGTTGATCTTGGTTTCATCTGTCCAAAGAATGTTCTTCCAGAACTGTGCTGGCTTTTTTAGAAGTTTTTTTAGCAAAGTCCAATCTAGCTTTCTTATTCTTGACGCTTATGAGTGGCTTGCACTGTGCAGTGAACCCTCTGTATTTACTTTCATGCAGTCTTCTCTTTATGGTAGACTTGGATATTGATACGCCTACATCCTGGAGAGCGTTGTTCACTTGGTTGGCTGTTGTGAAGGGGTTTCTCTTCACAATGGAAATTATTCTGCGATCATCCACCATTACTGTCTTCCGTGAACGTCCAGGTCTTTTTGCATTGATGAGTTCACAAGTGCTTTCTTTCTTTCTCAGGATGTACCAAACTATAGATTTTGCCACTCCTAATATTGTAGCAATTTCTAGACTAGTATATAGTCTTAGGCCACTGGAACTTTTACTTCAATGTAAAACTGCGTTCACATCGTGCATTTTTGCACAAAAAAAATGCCTGTGTTTTCTGTGCAAAAACACATCCTTAATGCAGAAAACACATCGTTATATAGAATACTTTCCCATAGCGGCCCCTGCACATGGTATTATGTCCCATAGCGGCCCCTGCACATGGTATTATGTCCCATAGCGGCCCCTGCACAAGGTATTATATCCCATAACAGCCTCTGCACACCGTATTATGTCACATAGTGGCCCCTGCACACGGTATTATGTCATATAGTGGCCCCAGCACACGGTATTATGTCACATAGTGACCCCTGCACACCGTATTATGTCACATAGTGGCCTCTTCACACGGTATTATGTCATATAGTGGCCCCAGCACACGGTATTATGTCATATAGTGGCCCCAGCACACGTTATTAGGTCCCATAGCGGTCCCTGCACACGGTATTAGGTCCCATAGCGGACCCTGCACACGGTATTAGGTCCCATAGCGGACCCTGCACATGGTATTAGGTCCCATAGCGGTCCCTGCACACGGTATTAGGTCCCATAGCGATCCCTGCACACGGTATTAGGTCCCATAGGGCCCCTGCACACGGTATTATGTCCCATAGCGGTCCCTGCACACGGTATTAGGTCCCATAGAGGTCCCTGCACACGGTATTAGGTCCCATAGCGGTCCTTGCACACGGTATTAGGTCCCATAGTGGTCCCTGCACACGGTATTATGTCATATAGTGGCCCCAGCACACGGTATTATGTCACATAGTGACCCCTGCACACCGTATTATGTCACATAGTGGCCTCTGCACACGGTATTATGTCATATAGCGGACCCAGCACACGGTATTAGGTCCCATAGCGGTCCCTGCACACGGTATTAGGTCCTATAGCGGTCCCTGCACACGGTATTAGGTCCCATAGGGGTCCCTGCACACGGTATTAGGTCCCATAGTAGTCCCTTCATACGGTATTAGGTCCCATAGTGGCCCCTGCACACGGTATTAGGTCCCATAGCGATCCCTGCACACGGTATTATGTCCCATAGCGGTCCCTGCACACGGTATTAGGTCCCATAGAGGTCCCTGCACACGGTATTAGGTCCCATAGCGGTCCTTGCACACGGTATTAGGTCCCGTAGTGGTCCCTGCACATGGTATTAGGTCCCATAGCGGTCCCTGCACACGGTATTATGTTCCATAGCTCTCTTCAAACCCCCGAGTATAATAAATCCAAGAGAGGTGACAAACATAAAAAACAATGCTGCTCACCTTTTTCCACACTCCACAGCCGCTGTGTTCTCTTCGGCGCTTCTGCCTGTAGTCAGCGACCGCTGATTGAGTCTCTGGGGTCACGTCGCATCATTATGCTTAATGACGTCAGACGCAGACGTGACCTCTGAGGCCCTGTCAGCTGTCAGAAGTGCCTGCAGATCGCACAGCCGCCGCGTAGCGCAGGGAGCAAGGTGAGTATTATTGTTTTTTATGTTTCATCACTTCTCCTAAGTCTCCGCTTATTATACTCGGGAGTCTGAAGAGACCCCACAGCATAATAATAGAAGTTTCGTTTTGGCCATGTTTGGTCCGAGCGAAGTTGCTGGGTGAGGACTACGCCGCCGTGCTAGGGAAATAAGCCCCTCTTGGCACGCATGCCGGGGGTTGCCGACCCCTGGCCTAGAGCATGTCACTTACTTTCAGGACATGATGAAAATGATAGATGTGGCCCTCTCTCATATTATAGCCATATGGCTAATAATACTAAAGATCCAGATGCTATTTTTCCAATTCCACTTGGTTGATGCACTTTTGATGTATGAGTTGCCTGACAGTGTATATGTGGTTTGCAGTAACCATGAATTCAAATGGATAAACTTGGGGGTGGCTGGAGGCACCTGCACAGTGGCACGGCAAACTCCAGCCATGCTCATTGCACCTCATGATGTAGGTGATGTGATATGGCATCCTGTCAGTTATGGTAAGAAGCACAAACAATTAAAAACAATGAATGCTGTGATTCAGGCAGCACTAAAACAGTATTCGAGCCTTCTAGCAAACAGTTGAACTCCTGATGAATGCTTCCCATATCCACAATAGCCCCAGGAACAGACTGGCCTAATATACAGTCTTGGCTCTAAATATATGGCACTGGACTAAAATTTGCTTGTGTAAAAACTAAATCTTTATTGATATACACTAAAAAATATTCCCAGATATAAAAATCTATAAATATATCTATCAATGTATCTAATCTATAAATGATATAATGTAATACCACTATTCACCGGGTCCCTGATAGCCCATACTGGGCACTGATATGGGGAACACCTCCAACGATAAGGGGGCAATGAATGGAGGGGGGGCATGTTGGAGGGGGCAATGAATGGTCTGATTATCATGATGGCCCTATAGTAGCATAATTCCTCATGCATTGGTCTGTTCTCTTAGGTGTTCCCCACATCAATGTCCAGTATGGGCTATCAGGAACCCGGTGAATAGTGGTATTAAATTATATCATTTATATGATATAAATTTTTATATCGTGGAATATTTTTTAGTGTATATCAATAAAGATTTGGTTATTTTATTTATCAGGCAATTACGGTGATTACTATTAATACTTTTTGTCCTCGGTGAATTTTGTGTAAAAAATAGCCTAAAGTGTGAAAGTTAAGATAAAAAAAAAATCAGTTCTTAGCCAACTGGGGATGTGCAGTAGTGCTTGGTAGTTTGTGAACCCTTCAGAATATTCGATATTTTTGCATAAAAATTTGAATTTAAACTATATCAGATTTTCATGCAAGTCCTAAAAGTAGATAGAGAGAACTAAACAAATGAATCAAAAATATAAAATTAAAAAAAAAAATTATCCAGTCTCACATATGTGTGAGTGACAAAAATGAACATTTACAATTAGAAGATAATTTAGTCAGGAGTTTTTAATCAATGTGATAACAATCAGATCTGAGTGAGCAACTCTTTTTTTCAATGTATTTATTTTTTTAACCCATTCCCGCTCTGCACCGTACTATTATGTCGCGCTGAGCGCATACCTAACACTCTGTACCTAACACACTGTAATAGTACGGCGCTATAATGCTGTGGGCACAGGAGCTGTGTCAGCAGTCGGCTGTGTTGTACTGGGAATCTGAGATCCCAGGTTCAAGTACCCTTGTGGGACAGGGAAAAAGTAAAAAAAAAAAAAAAAAAAAATTCAAAGAGTTAAAAATAAAAAATAAACAAATGATAAAAAGTTCAGAACACCCACCTTTACATTAAAAAAAAAACACATAACGTAAAAAAAAAAAAAAAATAAAATAAACAAACATGTTAGGTATCCCCATGTGCATATAAGCCTCCACTATTCAAAAATAGCATTATTTATCCTGTACAGTGAACGCCGTAAAAAAAATATATACCGCAATACGCAAATTAAAGTATTTTGGTCACTTTACTTTCTCCAAAAAATAGCAATAAAAAGTGATCAAAAATACATACATACAAAACATTGGTACCAATAAGAAGTACAAACAAATAGCCCTGACATACAGTGGTGAACCTAGCCTCTTTGCTACCTGAGGGTGTCGAAAGACACCCCCCACAAAAAAATAAATATAAATACATATAATATATAAATATATATATATATTAATTAATTTATTTATTTTATATTTATATTATATTTATATTTATTTATGCGGTCAGGCTGTATTCCAACCCAGTGGGGGAAAAAAAAAACAATTCTCAGGCTCAATGGGGGTCTCAGCTGACTGACCCCCATCAATCAGGTATTTATCCTCTATCATTTAGGTGAATACAGGGCAGTAACATTTTGTGACTTACAGGTGACTAATCCTTCACAATTCCCTTCTCTTCCCTCTGGACCGCCATGACCACTTCTTCCAACTGTGACTTGTCTCTGTAAAGTTTGCAACACAGAAATCTTTGGCTCCTCACTTTTCCAGGCACCACAGTATTACACGGTATTATGGCCCGCAGCGGCCCCTGCACTCGGTATTATGATCCATAGTGGCCCCTGCACACGGTATTATGCTCCATAGTGGCCCCTTGACACGGTATTATGTTCCATAGTGGCCCCTGCACACGGTATTATGCTCCATAGTGGCCCCTGCACTCGGTATTATGCTCCATAGTGGCCCCTGCACACAGTATTATGCCCCGCAGTGGCCCCTGCACACAGTATTATGCTCCATAGTGGCCCTGCACACGGTATTATGCCTCATAGTGGCCCCTGCACACGGTATTATGCTCCATAGTGGTCCCTGCACTCGGTATTATGCTCCATAATGGCCCCTGCACACGGTATTATGCTCCATAGTGGCCCTGCACTCGGTATTATGCCCCATAGTGGCCCCTGCACACAGTATTATGCCCCGCAGTGGCCCCTGCACACAGTATTATGTTCCATAGTGGCCCTGCACACGGTATTATGCTCCATAGTGGCCCCTGCACTCGGTATTATGCTCCATAGTGGCCCCTGCACTCGGTTATATGCTCCATAGTGGCCCCTGCACTCGGTATTATGCTCCATAGTGGCCCCTGCACTCGGTATTATTCTCCATAGTGGCCCCTGCACTCGGTATTATGCTCCATAGTGGCCCCTGCACACAGTATTCTGCTCCTTAGTGGCCCCTGCACTCGGTATTATACTCCATAGTGGCCCCTGTACACAGTATTTTGCTCCATAGTGGCCCCTGCACACGGTATTCTGCTCCATAGTGGCCCCTGCACTCGGTATTATACTCCATAGTGGCCCCTGCACACAGTATTCTGCGCCGTAGTGAGCCACCCATGAACTATTATTATACTCTGGGGTCTTTTCAGAGTATTTCGGCCCTCTTCGCCACATAATGGCGTCGGCCTGGCTCACGTGACGCCTGGGACGTCACCAAAGAAGGCCAAAGCCGGCTGGGAGTAACACCGGATCGCTGGAGAAGTGAGTAACATTGGTTTTTATGTTTATCACCTCCCTTGGGCCTCCGATTATTATACTCCGGGGTCTGAAAAGACCCCGGAATATAATAATAGTAGTATATGGCCTCACTTACCGATGCCCGCTGCCGCTCACAGCCACTTCTGATTCCCCTTCTGCGTCCGATAGCAGAAGGGGAAGTAAAGGCGGCCACAGCAGGCACGGGGATCGATAAGTAAATAGGCCATTACCTGCTGGGGTTATTCCAGTAGCTAATGGACTATTTATATATATAAAAAAAAGTTCCCTGCACCTACCTGCGATCGCTTGATAGAGCCGCTGCCTCCTCTTCTTCACCCGCGTCCGAGTCTCAGCGTAGGAGGCGCGATAATGTCATTGTATCGCCGCCTGCTCTGAGATGCGGAGATCTCGTAAACCAGCCCAGGACAGGTATCGCGCAGATTTGTTTTTTTTTAAGCAGCCTGTCCTGGACTGGTTTACGGTGAATAGAAAGTAAAAAATGCCGCCCCCCCAGACAGTGACGGACAGTGCCGCCTGAGGTGGGCCCCTGCTGACATATTTTCATCAACAAAACAGTAAAAAAAAAAAAAAAAAAGAAGTTATACATAAGTAGAAATTTCTACTTATGTATATGTATGGAGTGAAGAATCCTCTCACTGTCACCCACTGAATAAAGATAGGTGTGCGGTACCACCGTTCTAGTAAAAATGTTGTAAGTGGCAAAATACGGTGACTCCAGGAAAATTGTTCATTTTCAAAAAGTGTCGTTTTATTTGTAAAAGTGGTATAACATAATAAAAGCAATATAAATATGGTATCGCCGTAACCGTAAAGACCCGCAAAAGCTGCCATTTAATTTTTAATATAGTGTGAATACCGTAGAAACAAAATGCAAAAAATTATGATAGAATTGAGGGTTTTTTAACATGGTCCCCCAAAAAAGCGTTAATAAAAGTTGATCAAAACATTATATGTACCCCAAAATGGTGCCAAATAAAAGTACACCTTTGCAGATAAAGAATAAGCCCTCACTTAGCTATGTCGACAGAAAAATAAAAAAGTTATGAATTTTGGAAGGCGGGGAAGGAAAATATAAAAAAAAGTTGCTGAGCATTAACGTACAAACTACCCTGCGTTCCTAAAGGTTCCTTTGGGAGGAACCCACCAATAAAACAGAGTCAGGCTTAGTTTAAGGTTCCAAGTAGCAGACCGCAGCAAAAAAGCGCTGCAGGAAAAAATCGCTGCAGAAACGCATCATGATTTTTCCCGCAGTGCTTTTCACAGAAAATTTGCAAAGATTTCCTCTGCAGACTTTCTGCTTCCATTATACCTATAAGGAAACCGCCAACGTTTCCGTAGGTATAATTGACATGTTGCGATTTCCAAAACTAAGATGGTTTTGGAAATCGCAGCATTTCCGCTGCATGTATTTTTCTGCAATATGTATGGGATGCGCTAGAATCCCATCCACTTTGCAGTGACTGTAAAACACAGCAGTTTTTGCTGTGGCGTTTCTGCCATGTGGGGCCTAGGCCTAAGGCACAACCTAGCAGAAATGCAGCATTTTTTGTTGCAGATTTTGCTGTGGTTTTTTGAACCAAAGTCAGGAGAGGCTTGAAAAGGAATGGAAAATATAAAGGAAGCACTTAGACGTTTCCCTTCTTTTTAATCCACTCCTGACTTTGGCTCAAAAAATCCACAGTATAATCTGCAACAAAAAACGCTGCGTTTCCTCAACAAGGGGCCTTAGCCTGAAAGCCATTTTGTAAGGAGGAACAGATTAAATTCCTCTAACACAAGGTGTAGGATTTATTAATTACCAGAAATGTAAAGGAGTCATTTTCTTTTAGAAATAAATTAGTCTAATACTTTTGACTCATTTGTTTGATTTTGTTCTCTTTATCTACTTCAAAGATGTGTGTGAAAAGCTGATTTAGTTTTAAGTCACATTTATGCATAAATCTAGAAAATTCTGAAGGTTTCCCACACTTCTAAGCACCACTGTATATTTATTTTAGTGCAACTTTTGGCAGAATTATGAAATTATCATAAAGAAAAAACTCTTAGTTGTCCAAAAAAAGCAAATCATGGCACAGCTTTCATTTTGAACAGTGCTTTTATAAAATGAAATCTGTGCTGCGATTCGCAACTAAAAGTTTCATTTTTCCATAAACCTATCCAGTTCCAGCCTGCCTATTTGTTATTTCTTCCTTCGTTCCCTCTCTCCCTGCCTTTCTGGAGTGATGTGAAAGCTGTAATGTAGATGTATCTCCTCATGAGCTTCACCTACCCCTCAAACAAGGCAAGCTCACATATACAAAGATGGGAAGATATTGCACCTGCATCTAACTTTTTCCTGTTTTCTTATTGCTTTAGATTAGAATACTAGTATAATGTTGTACCGTGTTAGCTGTAGAAAGTAGTAGAAGAGTGAAGAAATCAGGCGATACCTTTTAGAGGATGAGTATATTTGATGGTAAGCTTTCGAGAGTACTAGCTCTTCTCTGAAGAAGAGAGCTGGTACTCTTGAAAGCTTACCATCAAATATACTCAGTTAGCCTCTAAAAGGTATCGCCTGATTTCTTCTCTCTTTCATTAGATTAGAATAGGCAGGCAGGATAAGGAAACAAACGGCTGCCAGAAGCTGACAAAAATGCCTCTTTCCTCTAACAAATATTAAAAAATCTTTATCCACTTAAAAGTAGTACTCAAATGAAAACAAAATGGTAAACAACATGGGTCAAATTTCAAACTGAATCACCACTTAATCACTTGAAAAAGTTATCTTGAATTTTTCTTGTTCTATGCAGATTTGCTTCCAATTGCATTTTATTTCAGTTCTCTGGCCCCCCTGATCCCTTCCTTTTAGATGTCAAAAACACCTATTGATACCAAATGCATTTTGTGACCTACAATACTATAATATACTACAATGACATTTTGATGTCCTACCATAGTTCGAGAATTCCTGTGACCCTTGTACACAAGTTTTGAAGGTGGCTGGCGAACATTTTGCATGTCTAGTTCTTCCAGCTCTTTTCTTTCTTTTCTTCTTCTAAAGAGTTCTTGGATCCGAGCTGCAGCAGATCTCCTAAAATACAATTTAAAATATTATGCATAAAGGAAATATTTTAAATAAAATGAAAATAACTGTAGAACTTCAAGTGTATTTCACAATGTGAACAAAATAAATCCCTATTTGTTATTAAAAATACACTATAAAATCAAGGACAGAGTCTAAGAATTAATCACTAGCTCATATATTAGAATTAAAAATATAGTCATAAGAAATTGAAAAAAAATAAACCAAGCTATTAGAATTGGAAAAACAGGAAAGGTCATTAATATGAAGTCTTTGAGAACCCCTTTAAAGAGGACCTTTCAATACCTTTATACTCTAGCCCCTACTGTTCCCAAGCAATCAGTACAGTTCGTTTTGGTGTCTGATAAACTGATTAGTCTCTCTATAGTCAGGTGGGCAGTGTCAGGCAGGAGCACACAAGGGGTGTGGTTCTGAGCTCTGACACTGCCTGCCTCTAATTGGAGCTCTGAGTCATGCGCCCTTGCCTGTTCTAGTGTGACACCACCACCTGACAATAGAGAGCCTATATAGCATTTTAAGTACCAAAACTCAATGAGCGCTGTGTACACAGCTATGGGAGACTCCACAGTACAGCTCCCCTCTGACACAGTGGTCACATGACCGCTAGGGGACCATGAACTGTAAGAGCTGCTGGGTCCTAGAGGACCCAGATCAGCTCAGCAGTTCAAGTAGGAGGCTGCATTCTTTCAGTAACCGGAGATACAGTGGGGGAAAAAAGTATTTAGTCAGCCACCTATTGTGCAAGTTCTCCCACTTAAAAAGATGAGAGAGGCCTGTAATTGATATTATAGGTAGACCTCAACTATGAGAGACAAAATGAGAAAACAAATCCAGAAAATCACATTGTCTGATTTTTTAAGAATTTATTTGCAAATTATGGTGGAAAATAAGTATTTGGTCACCTACAAACAAGCAATATTTCTGGCTCTCACAGACCTGTAACTTCTTCTTTAAGAGGCTCTGTTTGAAATTGTTATCAGTATAAAAGACACCTGTCCACAACCTCAAACAGTCACACTCCAAACTCCACTATGGTGAAGACCAAAGAGCTGTGGAAGGACACCAGAAACAAAATTGTAGACCTGCACCAGGCTGGGAAGACTGAAACTGCAATAGGCAAGCAGCTTGGTGTGACGAAATCAACTGTGGGAGCAATAATTAGAAAATGGAAGACATACAAGACCACTGATAATCTCCCTCGATCAGGGGCTCCACGCAAGATCTCACCTCGTGGGGTCAAAATGATCACAAGAATGGTGAGCAAAAATCCCACAACCACACGGGGGGACCTAGTGAATGACCTGCAGAAAGCTGGGACTAACGTAACAAAGGCTACTGTCAGTAACACACTACGCCACCAGGGACTCAGATCCTGGAGTGCCAGACGTGCCCCCTGCTTAAGCCAGTACATATCCGGGCCCGTCTGAAGTTTGCTAGAGAGCATTTGGATGTTCCAGAAGAGTATTGGGAGAATGTCATATAGTCAGATGAAACCAAAGTAGAACTGTTTGGTAGAAACACAACTCGTCGTGTTTGGAGGAGAGTGAATGCTGAGTTGCATCCAAAGAACACCATACCTACTGTGAAGCATGGGGGTGGCAACATCATGCTTTGGGGCTATTTCTCTGCAAAGGGACCAGGACCATGTACATGAAAGAATGAATGGGGCCATGTATCGTGAGATTTTGAGGACAAACCTATTTGCATCAGCTAGGGCATAGCACATGCAATGTGGCTGGGTCTTTCAGCATGACAATGGTCCCAAGCACACCACCAAGCCAACGAAGGAGTGGCTTCGTAAGAAGTATTGCAAGGTCCTGGAGTGGCCTAGCCAGTCTCCAGATCTCAACCCCACAGAAAACCTTTGGGAGTTGAAAGTCCATGTTGCCCAGCGGCAGCCCCAAAACATCACTGCTCTAGAGTAGATCTGCATGGAGGAATGGGCCAACATACCAGCAACAGTGTGTGTCAACCTTGTGAAGACTTACAGAAAACGTTTGACCTCTGTCATTGCCAACAAAGGATATATAACAAAGTATTGATATGAACTTTTGTTATTGACCAAATACTTATTTTCCACCATAATTTGCAAATAAATTCTTTAAAAATCAGACAATGTGATTTTCTGGATTTGTTTTCTCATTTTGTTTCTCATAGTTGAGGTCTACCTATGATGTCAATTATAGGCCTCTCTCATCTTTTTAAGTGGGAGAACTTGCAAAATTGGTGGCAGACTAAATACTTTTTTCCCCACTGTAAATGTATCAGCCCCAGTTACAGGAGAAATCAGTAGTATTGTTAAAATGCCCCCCCCCCCAAAGATCTATTTTTTTTTATGGGGATCACAATGTTATAAAAATAAATAAATAAAAGATTAAAGTAAAATAATAAAAAAAGAAAAAAGTTAAAAACAACACCTACATCACAGGTTTTAGCCCGGCCCATGGCGACACAACACTACATAAAAATTACCGTAATGGAGAGAGCAAACTATTTAAAAAAGAAGTGAAAAATGTGAAAAAGAAAAACACATTTCCCCCTTCTTCTTTGTTGACATTTTCATGTATATAAAAAAAGAAACAAAAAAATACATAAAAATAAAACCCTATGTGTCACTGAAAAAAGACACAAATTATTTCAGTAACCTGAAAGGAAATATGTTATTGCCCCAAAACCGAATGTACGAAAAAAACCTTTAAATGTGTCCTGTCCTGAACCAGGGAAATTGGCCCCATACAGAAGTGGTTAACCGTATACTTTCATCTGATACATATCCCAGATTAGAACTGTAATACTGTTCATTCAATATTAAGATAGTCATAACTATTAGGCTAAAGTTTATCAAAATGGACAATTTCATCATTCATCGAGTGAAATGTACGCTTATCTCCAGTTATAAACAACTTTTCATAGATAAACAGTACATTTGAATATAAGAAACTTTGTAATATATCTTTTTAAAGTGATCTTCACCACTTATTGTTTACATAAGATTGTGTCCCTATATCCAGCCTCACACACAGAGCTTTATGGGAAAGAGAGGACTGGAATAGGAGGCTGCATATCCGGAGGTACATATAGTCAAAGATCTCTATACACAATACATATTAAAAAAAAACGAAAAAACACCACATTTTACCCAGAATCCACCCCAAAAAAGGTAAAAACCATATTAAGTACTGCTGTGCCAAAGGCTGGACCCTCAGAGTGGATGTCCAAACGATAATGCTTGATGAAGGTAGAGGAAGAGCTCCAAGAAGCAGCATTAAAAATATCCAAGATAAACACTTGTAAGTTTTCAGCCCATGAGGTTGCTGTGGAACGTGTAGAATGTGCCCTTGGCATAATTTGTAAAGAGAGATTTGCTAATCTGTAGGCCTCCGGAATAGTAGACTTGATCCATCTGGTCAATGTATCTTTAGAGAATTTCATCCCTTTCCTAGTGCCTGAAAAATGTACAAATAAATTTTCTTCTTTTCTGAAATTCTTGGTTCTGTCCAAGTAGGACAGAATAGCTCTTTTAACATCTAAGGTGCGGAAACGTAACTGTTCTTCTGTCTCAGGATGAGGATAGAAGACTGGTAGGAAGGATTCTTTATTGATTTTGTGAAAATTAACTTGAACTGAACTTTAGGTATGAAATTTGGCAAAGTTCTAAGGGGAACCCCATTGGGATACCTTTTAGCAGATGTAATTGCTATTAGAAAAGCTACATTACATGATGACCATTTTAGATCAATATCCTGGAAAGGTTCAAATGGATGGGATGTCAGAGCATTGAGAACAACAGATAAGTCCCAAATAGGCACAAGATTATTCACTTCCGGCCTCAGATTCCTAATTGCTTTGAAAAATCTTGATACTAAAGGATGACCAGAGAATTTTCCCTCAGTCACGGCATTAATAGCTGACATGTGTACTTTGAGAGTATTAAATTTAAAGCCTTTTTCGAAACCATTTTGCAGAAATTGTAGAACACTTGATATTTCTACTGAATGAAATTCCTAATCGCTGAGCCAGGAAGAGAATTTAGACCATATTTTATAATAAGTCTTATTTGTAAAGTCCTTACGGCTGACAATAGAGTATTAATTACTGATGTAGATAATCCTGTATTCTTCAGTCTTGACCCTTCACAAACCAAGCTGAAAGATGAAGTTTGCTCAACTCTGGATTGAACAAGCCTTTCTGGATTAACAGAATCCAGATACTGTGGAAGAGGTCTATGCTCGTTGTTCGAAATTTGAAATAATAGAGGAAACCAGGCCCTCCCGGACCAGAATGGTGCTGCTATTATCACTCCTTCCATCAATATTTTCTGCAGAAGCCTCTGAATAATCTAGACTGGAGGAAAGACGTAAAGAATGCATCCACTGCATACAGGTGATCTTGAGGATTCAGAGAACAAAAAACACTGGAAGTTTTGCATTGCTCCTGGTTGCCGTCAAGTCCATCTGTGGCATTCTAAATCTGTTCGTTAGAAAATGAAAATATCTGGGATTTACTCTGAAGGTCTGAGTATCATCCGGCTCAGAAGATCCGCTCTGGTATTCAAAGAACCTATTATATACAGAGCTCTTAAATCAAGCAAGGCAGAATCTGCGAATTGAAAAATCGTTTTGCATTCTGTTATCAGTAGAGTTGAGCAAATTTTTAAAAAAATCTGAATTAATTTGGAGGTAATCGCGTTAAAAAAAAATCTCTCTCTCTCAATCATGTCACTACACAATGTCATGTGACAGTCTGATGTCAGAAAGGTCCTTACTGAGTATAGTATTTAGCTTTTACCATGTCCTAACATGTGCAGCAAGACATTTTAGGAAAAAATGCCATTCATTACCATGAAGCATCAAGAAATCCGAATTCCATGCGAATCAAATATTTCCTGAAATTCGGATCGAATTCCACTTCGTCAGCTTTGATTCGCTCATCTCTAGTCATCAGTAACTTGCTTCGAGTTCCACCCAGTTTGTTTAAATAATAGGACACTACTTGGTTGTCTGTTTGAATTAGTACAGCTTTATCCTGGATCAATGGTTTGAAATGCAGAAGTGCCAACTTGCCAGCTTTCATCTCTTGAAAATTTGAAGAACGGCATCCAATTTGTCCTATAGGCCTTGTGCCCAGAAAGGTTTGTGGATGAGCCCACCAACCTCTCTGGGAGGCATCTGTGGTTATGATTAGAGATGAGCGAATCGATTCTGCAGAAGTGAAACTCGGATCGAAGCAAATTTTTTTTGGAACTTCGAATAGAACTGCCAAATCGAACTTTTGAGAAATTCGCTCATCTCTAGTTATGATGAGTGACTCCTTGAACTGGAAACTTTTTTCCCTTTTCCAGGTTGTATGGATTGAGCCACCATTTCAAATCTTCCTTTGTGGCTTGGTATAGAGGTATTTTGGTATGCATCTTCTTCATTTCTCCATTCCAATGACTTTGAAGAAGACCCTTGGAGAGGAAGTTAGATCAAAATGAGTTCTCTGAATGATTCAGAGATTTGAGATCTATGGTTAATCTTCAAGTACCGCTGACTTTTGGAACCGGAAAAATCCTTGAATAAATTCCATAACATTGTTCCTCTTCCAGGACTTCTTCTATGGCATTTTTTACCAAAAATTCTTGCATCAGAGGAAAAACGTGGGGAATTTCTTGCTTGTTCAGGAGAAAATGATCCTGTTTGCCAACACCTATGTCTTAATGATTTTTCTTCAATTTCTCTGAGACAGTGGTTCTGAATTTCTGATAGAGTCTACCCCGATCAATTTGTCTATTATTTCCTCTTTTTAGGAACAACTTGTATCTTCTTTGATAACACAAACAAGGCTTAAAGCTTCTATTGGCCTGAGGAAAGACCAGGGCTCTTGCCTTCTTATTAGTGTCCTCTGTACACAGCTTTAGCCAAATGGCTCTTCTTGCCACATTGGTAACTGTTAAATTCTCTGTGGCTATTCTTAATGTATCCAAAGGAAGTCAGAAGAAAAATCCGCAACAAGTTTAAGGGAATAAAGTTGCTCCATTAGCTGTTCCCTTGGAACACCATATTGAAAGTCTCTTCCCAATTGACTTAACAATAATCTTAAAGCACCGGACACGGGAACCGCGGCCATGGTCGCTTTAGATAAAGCTGCCAAGGATACATATGAATTTTTAAGAAATTTATCAGCTCTGCGATATATTAAGAAGATATGAATCATCTGCTGGAAAGAAAGGATTTTCTACAGAGGTTTGCTACTGCTGGATAAACTCTGCCTGGCTCTTCACATTACCCAGGATCTAATTTGTACACAGTTTTAAACCTGGAACCATGCTAAAATCTTCTAGCCAGAAATTTCCTCTCCATCTCCATAATGGATTTCAAGACCGCATGCCCCGGAAGGAATGTAGCCTTTTTTGGAGGGAAATAAAACATACTCTCCGTGTCCAGAGAAGACGGGACAGCCTGTTCTGCTTCTATATTTTTTTAGGCTACGGCCCTACGTTGTGGAAACCAGCTTTTTTGGTAGCAGATTTTGCTGCATTTTTTTGAGCCAATCCAAGAGTGGATTGAGTAGAAGGGAGAACTATAAGAACTTTCTATATATTTCCCATTCCTCTTGTAGTCATTTTTGGCTCTTTCTCAAAAAACCGCAGCAAAATCTGCAACAAAAAAAGTTGCGTTTCCGCAACGTGGGGCCTCAGCCTTAAAAATTTTTTATTAACTTAACAGAATTTTCTTTTTTAAACAAATAATTATCTTCAGAAATCTGAATCAGATTCTGATGTCTGAAGTTCACCCTCATAAGAGTTAGAGGAATCAAATAAGTCAGAAAAATCCTGCTTGAATTTTTTGGACTTCTTGTTGCTAGACATACACGATTTCAAAATAAGGAGAAAAAACTTTTGACCTCCTTATCAGTCATCTATTCATCCTCAGAAACATGAGTGCAAACACTACATATATTGGAGGGATAATCCTCAGGAAGGTGTTGGAGACAACTAATGCAGCATTCAGATTTAGTCTTCGGCTTAGTATTAGAAGATGCATGAAAGATTTTACCACTGAACATCTGCAAGCATAGAAAAAGACTCTCTTAGTACATCAAATACAGGTGAAAAAACATAGACCAGGAGAGCCAGAGGGCAATTGACCTTAGAACTCTGAGGGTCTGGCTTACCAGGCACAGTGTGCTGGGCTTCAACATCAGCAGGTGTAAATGGGCAATCCCAGACTGGGAGCGCCCCCCTCCATCGTGAGATGACATACCTGTATGATCACTCATTCCTTTCAGCCGAGTTATTTACTGTTTCCAGAGTCTCTCACTACGCTGTGATCGCTTCCTGCTGCTCCTGCACCTCTCAGGACATATGCACTAGGCTCTGGGGAACACTGTGGCGGGGGGACTTCAGCCGAAATGGCAGCTATAGTCGAATTAGTTTCTAGTACACACGGCATTTTCTTCTGCATTTACTAACTAGCCCAATGCTAGTCTTACAGCAGCTCTCTCTGCATTCAGAGGAGCCTTCAAGTGCGTTAATACCACTATCTGAGAACCTCAGACCTAGCCTGGGAACATTTAGAAAGAAAAACAAAAAAAAAAACCTGTACTAAGCTGAGGCCCAACGTTGCGGAAATGCAGCTTTTTTTGTTGCAGATTTTGTTGTGGTTTTTTGAGCCAAAACCAAGAATGGCTACAAAAGGAATGGGGAATATATAAGAAGTACTTGTATTTCTATCTTCTGCTCAATCCACTCCTGGCTTTGGCTCAAAAAACCGCAGCAACATCTGCAACAAAAAAACCCTGTGGACCAATTTTAAGAAAACACTAGAACAAAGGAGGGGTTCTTATACCATCAATTATACTAATTAACTGTCTCATTGCTACATAGGTTGGCCGTTCCTAGGAGGAATTAAAGGTGGGGATATAGAGCAATCAATCAGTGCTGCCACAGGACGAATAAGACATCAGATATACCATCTACATCTCTCAATATACATATTCCCATTGTTATTGGAATTTCAATACCAACAATGCTAGATAAAGATTGTACCACTGCTTCCCAATATTTAAATAACTGGACAGTGCCAGAGCATGGACCAAGTCTGCTTCTTCACCTAAGCACTTAGGGCACAGATCTGTATCCCGAATTTTATAGAACACAAAAATTTAGGGGAATAATGTATTCTATATATCCTTTATTGCCCAAAGCTGTTCAGTTCGCTTGTTAGTCCGTTCCCGACACAGGCATTTTTCAATTTTCGTTTTTTACTCCCCTCCTTTCAAACCCCATATGAGGGCTTAATGTTTGCGGGACAAATTTGGTGCCATTTAATATTCTGTACAATGTACTGGGAAGCCTGAAAAATTTCAGAATGGGGTGGAATTGGAGAAAAACTGCTTTTGTATCTTATGGGCTTTGTTTTAATGGTGTTCACTGTGCAGCCAAAATGAGAGGTCGCAAGTATTCTATGGGACGGTACGATTCCAGGGATATAATAATAATAATAATAATAATAGTCCTTTAATAGTCCCACAGTGGGGAAATTCAGTGTGTTACAGCAGCAAAGATAAGATAAGATAAGCAGATACAAATACAACATGTACAGGAATGTACCAAGGTGAGAGGCATTACATTAATAGCAGACAGACAGATAGGACGTAGCAGGGGGGGGGGGATATAACAGGCAGAGAGATATTTCAGTTCTCTGTATGTAATGATCTCCGCTTAGGTCGGTGTTGGTTGTACAGCCTAACCGCGGTGGGGAGGAAAGACTTCCGATAGCGCTCCTTCTCACACCTAGGGTGGAGCAGTCGGTCACTGACAGTACTACCCAGCGCTATCACAGTCTCATGCATGGGATGGGACTTCTTCTTCTGCATGGAGCTCACCACGGACAGTATCCTTCTGTCACCCACCACCTGCACTGGGTCCAGGGGGCTCTCCAGGACAGAGCTGGCCCTTCTAATCAGCTTGTCAAGTTTATTTCTGTCCCTGGTTGATATACTGCTCCCCCAGCAGGCCACTCCAAAGAAGATGGCTGATGCCACTACTGAGTTGAAGAAAGTCCTAAGAAGTGCCCCCCGGATTCCAAAGGCTCTCAGCTTCCTAAGCAGGTAGAGCCTGCTGTGGCCCTTCCTGTACAGGGCCTCCATATGATCTGCCCAGTCCAGCTTATTATTAAGGAGCAGACCCAGGTACTTATAGGTGTTCACAATCTCGATGCCCGTCCCCAGGATGTCCACTGGTTTTGGAGGGCATCTGCCTTTACGGAAGTCCACCACCATCTCCTTGGTCTTCCCCGCGTTAATCTTCAGGTGGTTCTGGTGGCACCAGTCCACAAAAAACCGGTTCAGTTCTCTGTACTCCTTGTCATCATCGTCTGTGATGAGGCCTACTATTGCAGAGTCGTCAGAATACTTCTGTAGGTAGCAGCTGGATGAGTTGCACCTAAAATCTGCAGTGTACAGTGTGAAGAGGAAAGGGGCGAGAACCGTACCCTGAGGTGCCCCCGTATTACAGATCACGGTACCTGACACACAGTCTTGGGCTCTCACGTATTGAGGTCGATTTGTGAGGTAGTCTAGGATCCAGTTGGAGAGGTTTTTATATAGATTTTTTTTTTTCCTTTTAAACCCCTTTGAAAAATTCAAAACTTTGCAAAAATAATAAAATTGTTGCAATCACTATCTTACTGGTCCTGATCATGTGCTGTTCATTGTGCACATGACTTCAGGTGTTATCCACACCCACCATGAACGTAATGTCATCACTGATGAAAGAACTATTTGTCTAAACTTCATTCACTGCCAGAGCTGCAAGGATGAGGTGGGGGCTGGTCCTGATCACCAGACAAGGCAGCAGAAGCAGCAATGTAGACAAAAATATTTTTTATTTTAATTTATTTTTAACAGTTCCAGCCTCTACCCTGTCTCCATCAGACAGGCATTCATCTGTGAGTGGTCATAGGATTTTATGGACACTAACGAACTGGCAGCATGGTAGATGCATACGGAGAGTGATGAGATGAGCAACAAGTGCAAAAGTTGTGAATGCTTTATCATGTTTTTCTCACTATCTGACATGAAATCAGAATAAACCTTTCCGTTTTAGGTCAATTAGGATTACCAAAATTATTTATATTTGCCAAATGCCAGAATAATATGAGAGAGAATTTTTAAAGGCATTTTTATTACTTTCTGCAAAGTCAAAAGTTTACATGCATTTAATTAGCATTTGGTACAATTATCCTTAAACTGAATGACTTGGGTCAAACATTTTGGATATCCTTTCACAAGCTTCTCTCAACAGTTTGGAGGAATTTGGGCCCATTCCTCCTGACAGAACTGGTGTAACTGAGCCATGTTTGTTGTCCGCCTTGCTTGCACCTGCCTTTTCAGCTTTGCCCATAAATTTTCAATAGGATTGAGATCAGGACTTTGTGCTTGCCACTCCAAAACAGGCTTGGCCATAATGGCCATTGTTACATTTGGAGGAAAAAGGGAGAAGCTTGCAAGCCTAAGAACACCATCTCAACTGTGAAACACAAGGGTGACAGCATCATGTGTGGGTTTTTTTGCTGCAGGAGGGACAGGTGCACTTCACAAAATAGATATCATCATTATGTGGCAATACTGAAGCAACATCTCAAGACATCAGCCAGGAAATTTGGGCAGAAATGGGTCTTCCAAATGGACAATGACTCGAAGCATACTGCCAAACTGGTTACAAAATGGCTTAAGGATAACAAAGTCAATGTTTTGGAGCGGCCATCACAAAGTCCTGATCTCAATCCTATGTCAGGAGGAATGGGCCCAAATTCCTACAAACTATTGTGAGAAGCTTGTGGAAGGATATCCAAAACATTTAACCGAAGTCATTCAGTTTAAGGGCATGTCAGAAAAACATGCATATGTGTCTTTTTATATAGTGTATGTAAACTTCTCGTTTCAACTGTACATATGTATATATATGTGTGTGTATATATATATATATATATATATATATATATATATAAGTACAGACCAAAAGTTTGGACACACCTTCTCATTCAAAGAGTTTTCTGTATTTTCATGACTATAAAAATTGTAGATTCACTCTGAAGGCATCAAAACTATGAATTAACACATGTGGAATTATATACTTAACAAAAAAAAGTGTGAAACAACTGAAAATATGTCTTATATTCTAGGTTCTTCAAAGTACCCACCTTTTGCTTTGATTATTGCTTTGCACACTCTTGGCATTCTCTTGATGAGCTTCAAGAGGTAGTCACCTGAAATGGTCTTCCAGCAGTCTTGAAGGAGTTCCCAGAGATGCTTAGCACTTGTTGGCCCTTTTGCCTTCACTCTGTGGTCCAGCTCACCCCAAACCATCTCGATTGGGTTCAGGTCTGGTGACTGTGGAGGCCAGGTCATCTGGCGTAGCACCCCATCACTCTCCTTCTTGGTCAAATAACGGGGAGTGCTTTTTTTTTTTTTTTTTTTTTTTTACTCTAGGTTCACATTAGCTCTGTTCTTCGGGTCCGCTTGGGGACCCAAAAAACGGAAACCCAATCTGCTTAAAAAGCGGTTACCCAGAGTTTCCGCCCTAAAAATTGATTGCAGGACTTTTCTCTCTGCATTTTTCAAGTGGATTTGGGGATGGAATCCTCGAATGTAGAGAGAGAGCTGGTGTTTTGCTGCAGTTTCTTATTACTAAGTTATTTGAGTCACATAGAGAGTATTTTAATAGTGTTTGTAGTTTATGATGTGTTATTATGGTGATGGATACAGTATTGACCAAAATTTATACATAAACATTTGTTTGTGTGCATTTATAATTTTGATGACCTTCCAACCTTTTGATCACATGTTGGGATTTTGTGTGTATAAACTCCAGAATGAGAGTCAGCATCTTCATGTCAGTTTGGTCTTATGAAGGAGCAGTAGCTCCAAAACACATTACCATTTATGTTCTGACTTTGTAACAATAAAAGAGCATTGAAACGTTCCTTTCTGCTATTCCATTGGTTGTTTGGATATCCCTGCATCGACTACAACAAGTAATTGGAGGAAGCGCAGATACATATGGTATAATTTTTTATTGATGTGGAAACCTGCATCAATCATCTTCTAGAGAAAAATCCTTGGTCTTCTGTCTGGACAAGGGAACTAGTCCCGGTACTACAGCACCTCAAGGAAACATATACAGAGCCTGCTAGTAGTTGTGTCTTTTACACAACACCATAAGGTACTATTCCATCTGCAAGGGTACCATTTTTCCTGTTTGATTTATTATTTGAATATATTTAAAGGATCTGCACAAGAGAGCACCCATTTGTCACTTTTTTTCTTTTAGCATTTGCACAGGGAGCAGCAATTATAATCAGTAGGCTACAGGAAGTGAGTGATTCTGGATCTTTATTAGGTTTAGCCCATATAAGCTTATATCTCCATGTTGCTGAACTCTATCAGGAGTATGTTTAGTAGTAAGAATGCTGTTAAATGGGGTATGTAAATGAGGAAGCAATTGCGTGGAAAGAAGTTTATAATACGCATTTGAAAAACCATCGGGTCCAGGAGACTTAGTCAATTTCAGTGACTTAATGGCTCGTAAAATTTCCTCTTTCATATTTGGGGAGTCTTTGTTGCATCGATAGCTTAGAAGAGTCTGTCCATTTTAATATCTCCAAATTTAGTGTCATCTGGGGCAGCCTGGTATAGGTATTTATAGAATCCTCAGAATTCTTTCAAAATTATAGACTGGTGAGTTAATAGTCAGCTTCATACTTCAGGAGCTTTCCTAAAGGGTTATGCTAACATGGCCATTAATCTGCTTGGTTTATTTCCCCAACTAAGGCCAGGGCTCCACGTGGCAAAAACTGCGTTTTACAGTATAGCGAATCTCATCCACACATTGCGGAAAAATACACGCAGCACACACGCTGCGATTTCCAAAACTGTTGCGGTGTTGGAAATCACAACATATCAATTACACGTAAGGAAACGCCGGTGGTTTCCCTGTATAATGGAAGCAGAAAGTCCACAGAGGAAACCTCTGAGGACGTTATATAAAAAGCGTTGCAGGAAAAGCTGCGATGCATTGCCGCCACGTTTTTTTTCCCACAGCACTTTTTTGCTGCAGCCTGCTATGTGGGGTTTTAGACTAAAGTAGCCTTTGCTAATGTGATCCAGTTGAGGGTAGAATTTCTCATGAGAAAGCTGATAAAATGTAGACTTAGCATCTAAAAAAATTTTGCTTGTTAGTATCTTTTGAATGACTCTCCTACTGACAGTATGCAGTGGTAAGACATGAACTAGCTGTCTCCTAAGAATTTAGAAAAGTTAGAGAAGTTATGAGATATATTTTTGTCCAGAAAAATATCCCATT
This sequence comes from Leptodactylus fallax, assembly GCA_947044405.1. Taxonomy (NCBI): domain Eukaryota; kingdom Metazoa; phylum Chordata; class Amphibia; order Anura; family Leptodactylidae; genus Leptodactylus; species Leptodactylus fallax. Next base: position 12,029,142 of record CAMRHE010000007.1, on the reverse strand, counting down.
GTCCTAATAAAAAGGTCTTTAAACTCCTCAGAGAAATAGTAATAAGCTGGGAAATGCCACCTTGTGGCTCGTAATATGGGATTTTGTAAGGAAGAAGTGAAAAAAAAGGGGCATGATCAGAGATGGCGATTAGAGATGAGCGAATCGAAGCTGACGAAGTGGAATTCGTTCCGAATTTCAGGAAATATTCAATTCACATTGAATACGGATTTCCTCACGCTTCGTGGTAAAGAATCGCATTTTTTCCTACAATGGCTGCTGCACATGTTAGACATGTGGCAAGGAAATCTGAGAACGCGGGATCACCCACAATGCCATGCGTGCAGCCAATCAACTGCCAGCCCTGTGATGTCATAGCCCTATAAATACCCTCCGCCATCTTGGGTTCAGGCATTTTCCAGTGTACTTAGTGCAGGGAGAGACATCAGCAGGTGCTAGGAAAAGTGGTAGAAAACACTTGAAAACTGATATTTTGCTCAATCGAAGTTCAGGGAAAGAGCATTAGAAGTGTAGGGAAAGGATAGGGAGGAATTTATACAGAGTACTGAAACAGAACAGGGTTCATTTGGGGTGTCTGCAGCCTAGGTAATAGGAACAATCCTACTACACCTTGCTGCACTAACTGCTATTATACTGCTGCTCATTGCAGGTTTGCAATAGATCATACCTGTGTAATTCAAATTATTGGGGTCTTATTAGTCCTTGTGTGGTGCAGTTATATGTTGAAAAGCTTTTTCTTGGTGTTTATTAGTGGGGAAAAAATAAGTGGCTCATTCGCCATTGTGTGTTGAAGGGAGAATATTACAGGCCTTTTTGCCGCGCATTAGTCAAAAATGGGGGCTTTTTTTTTTTTTTTTTTACACCCGCCGAGAGGTAGGACAAACTGAACTACTGTAGAGACATTCTATGTAGTCAGTTGACCGCTGCCTATCTGCGTCATCGTCCATCCTCTCGCAGGTCTGACCGGGGGGCCCTGGGCGCTCACCTTGCACTGCCATGGCTGCTGTGGGGGCAGGAGCAGTATCAGCAGCAGCCTGAGCCTAGAGTCGATGATGAGCAGCTTTCTTCACCCGCACAGTGAAGAAACTACTCACCAGCAGCTAGACATAGAGCAGAACTTGAACCAGCAGGTGGTGGCATACTTGGAGTGCACCCTGCCACCCATCATTGAAGATCCGCTGGACTACTGAGCAGTCAAACTGGATTTGTGGCCGCAACTGGCCGAGTTTGCCCTGGAAAAGCTAGTGTGGCATGAGAGCAGGTGTGTAGTGCTGCGGGGGCCATAGTTATCCCAAGGAGAACTCGCCTGTCCACCCAAAATGTAGAGAGACTGACCTTTGTCAAGATGAATCAGGCATGGATCAGCCAGGAATTCCACCCACCAATGCCTGATGCATCAGATTAAATCATCCATGCTGCCTCACCCAATCCTTGACAAAAGAGACTGGTTTCTTCTGGCTACCTGCTTCAGCTACTATTCTGATGCTGCCACCCGCCTGATGCCAAGTGCTCCTTCTTACAGCCACCATCGTCAGCGGGTACTGTTTGTGCCTCCCACCTCCCTACTCACCGGGTCACTCTATGGCCTCCTCATGCTGCTGCTACCTCCACATTATGTCACCTTGCCACTCTGTGGCCTCCTCATGCTGCTGCTACCTCAATACTATGTCACTTTTCATGCTGTTCCCACCCTCCCCACTCCATGACTGGGCCACTATTTTGCCTTTTTGGCCTGGTTGACATCATCATTTATTTAACCCTTCTTCTGATCTGTCAGAAGGAAGTAAAAATGAGACGCACAACAGGTACTGTCTGTGTAGCAGCTGTAAGGCCTGTATGGTCCCATCAGAATTGGCTTATGATTTGGTAGCCAAAAGCAGGAGTGGGTACAAAACACAGAAGACATGCAAATATTCCATTAACGTGTCATCTCTGTTTTGGATCCACTCATTTTTTTTTTTTTTTGACATCAGCAATACTGATGGATTACTCACCAAATCCTGACTGAGTGAAGGTGGATGCTCAACAGACAGGATCCGTCTTTTTGGGGGTTTATTGTTCTGACGGATCAGAGAAAGGGCAAAATAATAAGTGACGTCAACACAAACTTACTGCTGACACCCTCTCCACTCTGTCAGGGGGGCTCTACTTGTTTAAGCATTTAATAGAACAGGTTCTGTAGACATCTTTGTGGAATCAGAAGACAATGGTGCAAAAGGAGTGCGCTCTTTCACACTACAGTAGGATCTTGGGCCTCTGCACGTTTCTTTATACCTGGCACTAACATCGACCTGTAAGGCTGAGTTCACACTTGAGTTAGTTGGTCAGTTTTGGCCCTGTAACTGGCCAAATAAGTGATACGTGCAGTGGTTCGAAGAGCGCCTGTCATGTGCGTGTCATACAGACTCACAGTATTGTTTCACTACCACAGCAGACTCCCTATGCGTCATTTCTCTCCTACTTGCATCCTCCCCGCATTCACTGCAGACGATCAATGCAGTTCCCATTGGGCAATTTTTACGCATGAGGCGCATTTGTTCATCTGATGAGAGCTTTGTACGCTATGCCCATGATCTCAAACAGCGTTTTGTGAATAGAGGCTATAGTCATAGACAAATCAAGAGAGCATACTCGAGAACAAAGAACACTTCTTGGTCAGAATTGGTCCATAACATGATATCCAAACAACAAGATCGTAACATGGTACGGTTTATCACCCAATACCATTCACACTGGCAGGAAATGTATAAAGCTTTAAATAAATTTTGGCCCCTCTTACAGGTTGAAACGACCTTGGAACGTTATATCGCCCCCCATCCCAGCATGGTTGCTCGTAGAGCCAGAAATTTGAGGGACACACTTGTGCGCAGTCACTACGAGGTGAGACCTAAAAACACTTTTGGTAATAGTGGACCTAGATGGGGTTGTGTACCATGCGGACGCTGTGTGGCATGTCCTAATATCCAACGTGCCACCCAGTTTTTCCAATGCAAGAAGCGATAGGTCATTTCGGATTAAGCACAATATCATCTGTGACACAAAGGACGTGGTTTATTATTCAACTTGTCCTTGTCCCCTAATTTATGTCGGCCTCACATCTAAGGAGTTCAAGATTAGAGTGCCCGAACATGTGAGGGATATTTTGGCGGCCAAAAATGAGATCTGCTCCGATGGACTCAAATCCATCGCCCGACATTTTTTACAGTGTCACTCAAGTGATCCATCTTAACTGTAGATTCGAGGTATTGATTGTATAGTACCCAATACACGTGGAGGGAATATTAAACAACGCCTAGCTCATTGCAAGGCCAGATGGATTTGAACCTTGGGCACTTTAACCCCTTCACGCATTCTCACGTACATGTACGTGGGAGAATGTGGTTAGTTACCGCATCCCCACGTACAGGTACGTGATGGTGATCGAGCGGGCTCAGAAGCAGAGCCCGTGCGATCACCGCGGGAGCCCGGCTGTATTTAACAGCCAGGCTCTCGCTGCAACAGCGGAGACCAGTGATAACACCGATCCCCGCTGTTTAACCCTTAAGATGCCACGGTCAATAGCGACCGCGGCATTTTAAGTGTTTGCTAGCGGCACTGAGAGAGGGTGTTAGCTGTAACTGAGAGATAACACCCTGCTCCTTAACCTCCGATCGGCACAGAGCGCCGATCGGGGTTTTAACCCATTGGATGCCGCGGTCAAATATGACCGCGGCATCCAAGGAGTTCCGCCATGTTGCTGCCCCCCGGCACCCCCTTAAAGCGAGATAGGGGAGTGGCGATATCTATAATATGAAGCCTGGTGTCTGGCCAGTGACCCCAGGCTGCCTGAAGCCCCCAGTACCTGGTCGATCCTGCCGGGACCTCTGGAAATCAGCCTATGCGTCTACATAGGCTGAATTCCTGTATAGACTGCAGTACACGTGTATTGCAGTCTATAGTGCTGAATCAGTGATCAGACTATCGTTGGCTCAGGTGTCCTAGTGGGACATATAAAAAAAAAGTAGAAAAAAAAAAGGAAAGTGTATGAAAACTATTAATTAATTAATTAATTAATAAAGCAAGGAAATAATGATTTTTCGCCATCTCGCCTTAAAAAAAGTTATAAAAAGTGTTCAAAGTCATATGTACCCCAAAAATAAGCCCTCAGCCAACTCTGTCAAGTGAAAAAAAAATGCTACACCTCTCAGAAGATGGTGATGCAAGAATAATTGACTTCTTTCCCCAAATGGGTTTTTGTTCTGCAAAACTAGTAACGCATTAAAAAAACAATATAAATGAGTCATCGCCGTAATCGTACTGACCCGCAGAATAAAGGTAACATGTTACTTATGCTGTACACTGCATGGAAAAAAAATTGAAAGGTAAAAAGCATTACTAGAATTGATGGGGGGTTTTTTTAATCCACAAAGAAAGAGTTAATAAAATTTATTCTATAAGTTATAGGCACCCCAAAATGTTGTCATTACAAAATACATCTCACCCCGCAAACAACAAGCTCATACAATGTGAAGACAAAAACCCCCAAAATCGGCAAATCATTAAAACAAAACTGGCTGGGGCAGGAAGGAAATGTATAAGCTGTGCGAGCGTAAATCAGGGGACACCCCAAATATAGAGCTTACAAGGGAAAATAAACCAGAAGTGACCCCCAGAGAGACCCCCCAATTATAGGAGCTACTGGGGAATTAGTAGGGAGTTTGGTGTTCCCAATGTACACCACACAGCTTATGTATTCATTTTTCACCATCCGCTGTGCATTCACGTCTGGTATACTAATGCTCACTACACCCCTTGATAAATTCTTTGAGGGGTGCAGTTTTCAAAATGGGGTCACTCCTTAGGGGATTCCACTTTACTGGTCCTTTAGAGGCTCTGCAAACATGGACATGGCGTCCAGATACCAAACATCTAAATATATACTTCAAAAGCCACATAGCGCTCTTTCGCATCTGTGCCCTGCTGTGTGACCAAATTGCAGTTTATGCCCACATGTGTGACACTGGTGTACCCAGGATAACGTACTTAATGCCATATGTGGGTATAAACGGCTGTTTGGGCACAGAAGGGAAGGAGCGCTATTTTGGTTTTGGGATCACAGATTTAGACGGTTTGCTTTTTGAATGCCATGACACTTTTGCAGAATTACTGAAACACCAGTAAAGTGAAATCCCCTGACATGTGACCCCATTTTTGAAACTACACCCCTGACGGAATTTATCCAGGGGTACAGTGAACATTTTTAACCCCCAAGTGTTGCATTAATTAAGTTTCCAGAAATGAATACGCAGCTGATAATGATAGGAGAAAATGACAATTTTTCCAGGAATATGTCATTTCAGTGTGTAATATGTTGTGTCCGGCTTGTATCAGAGATGAACCCTCCAAAAGCTGTTGTGCCCGGGATCCCCGCTTAACAGTTTTAGGAGTGCATGTCTCTGATGACACAAACTGGGCGTAACGTATTGGGCACCTAAATGGCATGTTTATTTAAAAATGTCAATTTTCAATTTGTACATTGGGCTCTTGGGCTCAAAATGATAATACCCCTTGATATATAGTTTGAGGGATGAAGTTTCTAAAATGGGGCCACTTTTTTTGGGGTTTCCATTGTCAATGGGGTTTTTGGGGCTCTGCAAATGCAAAATGGCCCCTGAAAACTATTCCAGCAAAATCTGCCCCCCAAAAGCCAAATAGCACTCTTTTCTTTCCAAGCCCCACCATGTACCTATACAGCCGTTTACAACCACATGGGAGGTATTGCCGTGTTCAGGAGAAAATGTGTAACAAACTTTGGGGAGCTTTTTCTCCTTTATCCTCTTGTGAAAATAAAAAAATTGGGACTAAATTGACGGTTTATTAGAAAAAAAGTAATTTTTAATTTTCAAGCCCCATTGTTAATAAAATCTGTGAAACAGCTGTAGGGTCAAACTGCTCACTATATTCCTTGATATGTTCTGTGAGGGGTGTAGTTTCCAAAACAGGGTCACTTTTTGGGGGTTTCCATTGTATTGTTACTTTGGGGGCTCTGTAAATGCGACATGGCACCCGAAAACTATTCCAGCAAAATATGCCCTCCAAAAGCCAAATAGTGCTCTTTCCATTCCAAGCCCCACCATGTACCCATACAGCAGTTTACAACCACATGGGGGGGTATTGCCATGTTCAGGAGAAATTGTTTAACAACCTTTGGGGAGCTTTTTCTCTTTTAACCCATTGTGAAAATGAAAATTTTGGGAATAAAGTGACATTTTAGTAATTTTTTTATTTACACATCCCAATGTTAATAAAATCTGTGAAAAGGCTTTGGGGTCAAAATGCTCGCTATACCCCTTGATAAATTCTGAGAGGGGTGTAGTTTCCAGTTTCTTGTATTGGTACTCTAGGGGCTCTGCAAATGAGACATGGCACCTGAAAACTATTCCAGCAAAATCTGCTTTTCAGATGCCCAGTGTAGCTCCTTCCCTTCTGTTTGCTGCCGAGTGCCCAAACATCAGTTTACACCCACATGTGGGGTATTTCTGTGCTTGGGAGAAATTGCATAACAAACTGTGAGATGCATTTTATCCTTTAACCCTTTGTGACTGTGTTAATTTTAGAGCTAAATGAATGTATTATTGAAAAAAAAATGAAATGTCTAAATATCACCTCCATATTGTTTTAATCCTCGTGAGATGCTTAAAGGGTTAAACTTCCCAAATGCTGTTTTGAATTATATCAGGGGTGCAGTTTTGAAAATTTGGTGATTCATGGGGGTTTCTAATATATAGGCCTTTATAATCCCCTTCAGAACTGAAGTGGGCCCTAAAATATTAGTTTGGTAAATTTTCTTGTAAATCTGGAAAATCGCTCTCACACTTGTAAGCTTTCTAATATCCAAAATACATTAAAGGACGATTAAAAGATGATGCCAATATATAGCAGAGATATGGTAGATAATATTTATTAATGTATTTGGGTGGTATGACTATCTGTCTGAAAAGCAGAGAATTTCACATTTTGAAAATTGCGATTTTTTTTTTCCAAATTTCCATCAAATTTCCTATTTTTTTTTTATAAATAAATACAAAAATATTGATTAATGTTTACCACTAACATGAAGTACAATGTCTCACGAGAAAACCGTCTCAAAATCACTTGTGTAAGTTAAAGCGTCTTAAAGTTCTTGCCACATAAAGTGACATATGTCAGTTTTGAAAAACAAGGCCTGGTCCTTAACGCACTTTTGGGCTGTGTCCTTAAAGGGTTAAGTGTGCATTGAGCTATGGATAGATAGAGCCTTTTGTTGACCTTTGGTGGAGAAATAGGCTTTCTATAAGACTGAGAAAGGCAAAATGAAGAATACGGTGGAGTGGATGCTTTTAAAATAACCAAGAATATAACCTCACTTTCTATCCATTGTGAACACTATGGAGTTTCCCTATCTCACACACGCAGTCTGTAGTCAATTCCATAGACAGCTTTTCATCCCATGAGATTCTATTTAGGATGAGATTGTAAATGTTGCCAAGGTGGGATTTGAACCCACAACCCCAGTGCCTTGCAACCTGTAGGATGAAAAGAAAAAAAAAAAAAAAAACAGGTGCACCGGCAGACTGACCTCGTCAACCCTCCATGGAGGGCGTCACAACTGATGTTATGTTGTGCATCTCACCGGGCACCCGATACATTAGCGGATGGAATCGGTATTTATAGGCCAGTAGTGAGAGCGACTTTCACCTTAGGGAGACACAGACATTCTGCTGTTTACAAGAAAATGGAAAGCAGGCCAAATCTCCCAAACATGGATTTAACATTAATTCATCACGTAGGAGAATTCTTTTGAAAAAAAAAGTTGTTTGTGTTCTTTTTCTACCTGCTTTTTTTGCACATGCCACCATCTCATTTGCATATGTCACAGAGCGAGCATTCTGATTGGCTGACACTGCAGCTTATTGGTTAATGCAACACCTCCTAAGCACAGCTTTATTATGTTCACCTCAATGCAGCCATAGGCTTGGGCCCAGTGTGACAGTCCAAATAAGTACCATGCAAATGGCACAAAATATCTTGTAACAGGTGATATTCAAGCTGTATATCTTTTACCCTTGGAAATGCCCAAGACATTAGCCTGCAGGTGCAGTTGATATGGCATTAGCAGGCCCCCCCTCCCAAGTGCGAGGAGTGGCAGACATCATCTCTGTCGTACACTGATATAAAGGGGTTCTCCCAGGAAGACATCTCCTTTTCAAAGTGTATCCCTTTTGGGTCCGGCTTCTCTCATCAGTTGTTAGCACCAGTGGAAAGCTGCGTCTAAGCATCGGCTTTCCCTTCACAGGCCACTGCAGGAAAAATGTGGCAATATGTGGCCAAATAATGCATGGAAGTGCCAGGTTCGCCCTTTTCACTAGTCCTATTACCCAACATATCTCTGTTCTGGCATAAACAGAGGGTCCTGAACAAACTGGCAAGCGAATGGGGGTGGGTAGCGAAATACAGGTACAAATGCAAACACAGGTTTGGGTTAACATCTAATATATAGATATAGATATATAGGAGAGTTAAGCTGCAGTTCAGACAAACAAGGCTTTTCCTGCCTAGCAAAGAAAAAGGGGCAGATTCACTTGTTCTGTCTAACAATTATACAGTGTAAACTTACATAAGCCAGTCTGAAAATGTGTCATATTTTAAAGAGTACTAAAACTGCTTGTTAAACTTGGCGCAATTGGCGCAAATCGACCTGTAAGCCAATCAAAATTTGTCTGGTGCTAGTGGGAGTGGGGCTTTAGGACTTATCATAGCGTATATATGTTTGAATGCCTCAGTGTCTGCCTTGTGCAATATACTGAGTGCAAGAGACAGCGGTATTAAATGCATGTCGACTGCTAGGAGTTTACTGATGTGTTTTTAGTAAGGCCCAACTCTAGTGTCAACATCCAAAATTGTAGTGTAGACGACACTATTTGTGAAAAGCCACCTGTAAGTCCAGAGAAACCTGGAGTTGGAGTTGCCGAAAGTTACTTTTGGTTGTAGAAGTTGGCTTTGACAACTATATCCTGGACCAAGTTCTCATTACGAAAAATCATCTGAATATTTCAAATTTCCTTAGCACAGCAGCCTGTATAAAGTCTCTTGCAGCAGGATTCTCTGGTACTTGGGGTTTTGGGGTAGGATGGTTGAGGACAACCGTTGGGGATTAGATATTGTTTCAGGCACAATCTGGACATGAATCTACCTGTGACTGAAATAGGGCTCTTCAACATCTAATAAGAAGGATGCTAAAGTAATCTTTGGCCCTCCTTCACTCGCACTCCCAATATCTGAAGCGATCATCACGTACGTCTTTTCGGTGTTGTATTTTCTCTATACTGCGGCTGTTTGCTTCCAAAAACAGCATCGGTCGCTTCCATGGGTTCTTTCCGATATTTCAGCTAAGATTCACTGAAGTGAACATGAACATACGCCCATCTATCAATCTCTCTATCTAATCATTCCATCTATCTACCTCTCTACTATCCATCCAGTGTATGTAAATATACATCTATACTTTGCATATATCATTAGACAGCTATCATTATATTTAATATACCAGTTCTGTTTATTATATTCCAGCCTTCTGTAGCAGTTATTTTGTGTCATTATTAAAGGGGTTGTCCGGGATAAATATAAATTCCTACACTAATCTAAACACCCTCCCCCCGCCTACTTTCTAAATTACATAGTTCAGCAAAAATGTATATTTACCCATACCCCTGGGGTGGTCATGTGACCGCCCCAGGGACATTTTCTGACTATCTGGTGACTATCCGTTTCCGGAAACGGAACGTCACGACTACTCCCTCCTACCCCCATCCACTCCATCAATCATACTTACCCATCTAATTCCTGTCCAATTTCCTTCTGCAGGGAACGGTTCCTCCTCCTCCTTCTGTGACATCTGCCCACGCGTGCGCAAAACAGCCGCAGTCCCGGCTTTGCACTCAAGCCGACACTCCATCTCTATTGCGCAAGCGTGGGAGCCGGAAGTAGCCGTCCACATCTGTGCAATATAAATGGAGTGAAGGCTACAGCACAGTGCCTGGACTGCTGCGCAGGCGCTGGCAGAGTCACAAGAGAGGAGGAGCCGTTCCCCGCAGAAGGAAGTCTGTACAGGAAGAAGACAGGTAAAGTATAATGGGGCAGGCAGAGGGGTGGGCTGAGTTAGTTGGGAAGGGTTAGTAGTGGGCGGGATAGCTAGGGAGACAGGGAGAGTGTGTGAGAGGGAGAGTGTGTGAGAGGGAGGGGGAGGGAGGGAGATAGTGCGAGTCAGCCTACAACTACCATGATGCATTGTATGAACTAAGACAGAAGGAAGCTACACCATGTAAACAAATGCAGAAGATGCTAGGTGCTCCCAGAGAAACCCAGAAATCGCTCAAAACACTGCTAAAGGTATTTGGGTGAACTTATTAACCCATTAGTAACACTAACAGACCTTTTTTAAAAAAAAAAAAAGATTTTTTTTTCCCGCCGAAAATCCCTTTAACCCCTTAACGACATTGGACTTACTATTACTTCCTGTGCGCTTGGTACTATGTGAGCGGGCGGCATCGAAACAGGGTGTTAGCTGTAATTGACAGCTAACACCCTGCTCCATATCCCCTGGTCGGAACTGAGTTCCGATCGGTGGTTTTAACCCCTTGGATGCTGCGGTCAAACATGGCGCCCTGCTGTGTGACCAAACTGCAGTTTATGCCCACATGTATGACACTGGTGTACCCAGGGTAACCTACTTAATGTCATATGTGGGTATAAACTGCTGTATGGACACAGCTGGGCACAGAATGGAAGGAGCGCTATTTGGTTTTTGGAGCACAGGCTTGGACGGTTTGGTTTTTGGACACCATTGCACTTTTGCAGAGCTGAAACGCCAGTAAAGTGGAATCCCCTGACATGTGACCCCATTTTGGAAACCACACTCCTGAAGGAATTTATCTAGGGGTACAGTGAGCATTTTTAACCCCCAAGTGTTGCTGTCATGTCCCAGGACTTGGTTTAATTCACTGACATGTATCTGTGATACTGTTTGTCTTTGTAGTTTGTCCCTTTTCTCTCTCTGTATCCTTAGCTGTGATGCTGTAGCTCCTCCTCTCTCCCCCTCAGTTTAGTTTCACTTCTTTGTAAGCAACATGTCTGCTCAGCTCCTGGTATTTCATCATTTTTCACCTACTGCTGTATGAGGTTCTACAAGATTTACCTGGATTAAAGCATCTGGAATCTTATCTACGCCTCCTCAGTTGAGTTGAACACTATCTGATAGATATCTTGGTGTAAATTGCTGGTTAGCATAGAGACTACAGGACACTCTCACAACCTCACACTTGCAGCCAAGCTATTGAGTCAGAACAGTGAAAAATGATGCATAAAGACTGCCAGATACGGCTGTAAGACAGTTCACCAACTTCTGACATACAGTCAGTCACAGCAAGTTACCTGAAGCCAGAAGGAATCAGCATTGTGTAAGTTGCATCTGCAGCTCAGACTCCCTCAGCATAAGAAGATTCTATCAAGCAGCCATCTTACTCCAGCAAAGTTATATTTATCCTGTTTGTGTTGCATCATGGCTGAAGGGCACCCTGAAGCACAAGGTAGCATGGACCTCAGTCTGCAGCCCAGTGAGAAGGCTAGACGCTCAATTAAACCTACGTGGAAGGTTAGAGACAATCTAGAAGGTTTAAAGCATGAACTTTCCTGTGAACTCTCAAAATGGTGGCAGGAAATACAGACTAAGATATCTGCCATGTGCTTGCCTGCATACCATATATCACCACTAGAGGGAGCTCTGCGACAGCTTTGTGCTATGCATGGACATTATAAAATGAAAGCTGAGGAGTATGAAAGCATATTGAGGAAACTTCATACAGACGATTCCTTAGTTGAATTGCAAAGCTTCCAGCATCTCAATTCAGAACGAGACAGCTTAGTACATGAAACTAAGTTAAGGACAGAGGCAAGAATTGCGCAACTGCAGGAAATGGCATCCCATGTTTCTGAGTCTACCAAGCGTTCAAAGCGTACATCTAAGTCACGTTCCTCAAAATCTTCCACACTCAGTGAGCAACTTATAAAAGCACGTGCAGAGGCGGAAGCTACTAAGATACAGGCAGCCTTTGCACAACAGAAAGCAGAGATGGAAGCTAAGGTAGCTCAACAGAAGCAGCGTGGGCTAATGCAGAGCAATGGAAGCTAATGCAGCTCAAAAAAGGGCAGAACTAGAGGCTCTAGAGAAACAGTATGAGCACGCTGCAGCCATGGCAAGGTTAAGCATTTTAGAACAGGCCATCAGTGGAAGTGAAAGCGACAGCACCAGTTTGTGTGATGTGGAAGCAGAGGATCCCCTCAAGCGCACAAGAGACTATGTACTAAGCCAAAGCAGTGAATCCCTATTTGCCACAAATGTTCCTGTCAGGGACAACATTTCTCCAGAGCAACAGGGCACAGTATCTTCTGCAGCACACCGCATTCAAGGTCAGTACAATGCCCTGCCTGTCCAGCATCCAGTTTCTTCTTCCTTCATGGATTCCCAAAGCCTTGCACCTCAGCAAATGCAATATACTGATACTCAGGTAAACACCAATGTGACACCATACTACCAGACTGCAAACAACCGTCCAGTCTCACATCCATATGTGGCTAAACCTATGGACTTTAAGCTAGCTCCTAGGCTGAATGCCTACGCAGCCCCTACGCTACCTACCTCTGTTAACCAGAACCCCACTAACAACGTAATCACCGCTACTCAGCCAGCAACTCAATATTTAAAGTCAGAGAGAACAGACATGTCAGAGTTTGCAAGGTACATGGTTCGCCGTGAGCTTACTAAGACTGGACTCACAAGGTTCGATGACCAACCTGAGAACTACAGAGGCTGGAAATGTGCCTTCAAAACTGCAATTAGTGACCTTGGCATTACTGCAGCTGAAGAACTAGATTTGCTTATCCGGTGGCTTGGCCCACATTCCACAGAATGTGCTAAAAGACTCAGATCCGTCCACATTTACAACCCCATAGCAGGCCTTACCGCTGCTTGGGAAAGACTGGAGAAAACCTATGGCAGTCCTGAAGCAATAGAGAATGCTCTGTTCAAACGGTTGCAAGGGTTTCCAAAGATATCTGGTAAGGATCATCAGAAATTTCAAGAACTTAGTGACCTACTCATGGAGCTCCTACTGGCTAAGGCGGACACTCTCCTACCGGGCCTCAGTTACCTGGACACTGCTCGTGGGGTAAACCCGATAGTCACCAAGCTGCCATATAATATTCAAGAAAGGTGGACCACAGTTGGGTCAAGATACAAAACTGAGAATCGAGTCTCCTTTCCTCCATTTTCCTACTTCTGTGAGTTTATCAAGAACATTGCAGAATCCAAGAATGACCCAAGCTTTTCCTATGGGGATCCCAGTGTTCCTGGTTCACCTCCTATTAAGTATGACAGCTCACATTCTAACTACAGAAACCGCAGAGGCCCACTTTCGGTGAAAAAGACTGATATTCTTCCTATACCTACATCAGCACCAGAAGAAAGCAGTTGCAACAGCAACCAAGACGAAAAGGTAGAAAATCCTAACCGTCTGTGTCCTATTCACAAGAAGCCTCATCCCCTCAAGAAGTGTATTGGCTTCAGGAGGAAACCAATCCGGGAACGTAGAGAGCTTCTTAAGAAACTAGGGATATGTTTCAAATGTTGTGCCTCTACTGAACATGTTGCTAGAGACTGTAAAATTGCTATTAAGTGTATAGAGTGTGGCAGTGAGAACCATGTACAAGCTCTTCATCCATCCCAGCCTAGTGCCACACCGCCTAGAGGTTCCCCTTCCCCAACTAAGCATGGCGGGGAGAACACAGATCAAGCAGCAAATACTACCACAGTATCTTCCTCATGTACAGAAGTCTGCGGAGAAGACCTTTGTGACAAGTCCTGTGCAAGGATATGCCTAGTCAATATATACCCCAAGGGCCAACCAGAAAGGGCTCTGAGGGTGTACGCCATCTTGGACGACCAGAGCAACCACTCACTTGCAAGGTCAGAACTCTTTGATCTGTTTAACTTAAAGGGTGATACTTATCCGTATACCTTGGGTACTTGTAGTGGCATATCAGAGGTTTCTGGAAGAAGGGCCAGTGGTCTCGTAATAGCTTCTCTCAAGGGCAATTTGGAGATACCTTTGCCCACACTTGTTGAGTGCAACCAGATACCATCAAACAGAGAAGAGATACCCACACCAGAGGCGGCTTTCCAGCACCCTCATCTAAGGGCTATAGCCAGTGAAATACCATCCCTTGACAAAAATGCAGACATTCTAGTTCTGCTAGGTAGAGACATTCTCAGACTGCACAAAATACGCCAGCAAATTAATGGACCACATGATGCACCATTTGCCCAGCGCCTCGATCTAGGATGGGTTTATCATTGGCAACGTCTGCATAGGTAGGATGAAAAGGCCCACCAATATTTCTTCATTTAAGACGCATATGTTACCAAATGGTCGCAGCACTTGTTTTCAGCCATGTCCACATCACTACCAAGTGAAAGAGAAGATAAGCAACAGTAAGTGGCTGCATAATCACTGAGACAACGTGAATACTTTCCTGCCTGGGGACGACACCCTTGGATTAACAGTGTTCAATACAACAAGTGATGACAACAAGCTGGCACCGGCTATAGCTGATAAAGAATTTCTCAAACTTATGGACAAGGAATTCATTCAAGATGATTCCAACAGCTGGGTAGCACCCTTACCTTTCCGCTCCACAAGATCAAAACTACCAAACAATCGGAAGCAAGCAGTTTCTAGATTTTCCTCTTTAAAACATACCCTCAAGAGGAAACCAGAGATGGAGAAACACTTTGTAGGTTTCATGCAGAAGGTATTTGAGAGAGATCATGCAGAACCTGCACCTCCACTAAAGGAAGGAGAAGAATGCTGGTACCTTCCATCATTTGGCGTGTATCATCCTCGCAAACCTGACCAAATCAGGGTCGTGTTCGATTCTAGTGCTCAGTATGAAGGCATCTCTCAACAACCTGCTCCTCACTGGTCCTAACTTAAACAACAGCCTCATAGGAGTCTTAATCCGTTTTAGACAGGAACCAGTTGCAGTGATGGCCGACATCCAACAGATGTTTCATTGCTTCATCGTTAAGGATGATGACAGAAACTATCTCCGGTTCCTATGGCATAAGGACAATGATGTCAACAATGAAGTCATAGATTACCGGATGAAGGTACATGTCTTTGGCAATAGCCCATCTCCTGCAGTAGCGATCTATGGACTGAGAAGGACCGCCCAAGAAGGTGAGAAAGAGTATGGCTCTGATGCTCGTCAGTTTGTTGAGAGGAACTTCTATGTTGATGATGGTCTTAAATCCTTACCTGCAAGTGAAGAAGTGATCGATCTCCTCTCTAGAACACAGGAAATGCTGTCTGTAGCTAATCTCAGACTTCACAAGATCATCTCCAACAATATGGAGGTAATGAAGGCATTTCCCTCTGATGATCATGCAATCAACTTGAAGGATCTTGATCTCAGTTCTGATACTCCTCCTATGCAACGCAGCCTAGGATTGCTATGGAACACTGAACAAGACACATTCACATTCCAAGTGTCTTCTTGTGACAAACCTTTCACCAAACGAGGAGTTTTATCTGTTGTGAACAGCATTTATGATCCTCTTGGTTTCATTGCTCCCATCACCATTCAAGGCAAGCTACTACTAAGACAGCTTACCACTGAGAACATGGACTGGGACACTCCACTGCCTGCTGAGAAACAACTGAGGTCTGACTGTGGCACTAACTTCGTTGGAGCCTGCAAAGAACTGCAGTTAGACAACTTCTTATCCAACAATGGGTGCACTTGGACGTTTAACCCTCCACATTCATCCCATATGGGAGGTTCCTGGGAACGTATGATTGGGATCACACGCAGAATCCTTGACTCTATGTTGATGGACCACAAGTCGACACTGCTTACCCATGAGACGTTAATAACCTTTCTTGCTGAAGTGTCTGCGATAATCAATGCAAGGCCACTTGTCCCAGTATCTTCAGACCCTGAATCTCCAATTATCTTAACCCCAGCAACGCTTCTTACTCAGAAAATTGGTACTGCTGCTACCTCTCCACGTACCTTAGATCACAGTGACATTTACAGACGCCAATGGAAACAAGTTCAACACCTGTCCAATGTGTTCTGGCACCGCTGGAAAACAGAGTACCTCCACATGCTACAGAGCCGTCACAAATGGCAGACCTCAAAACCTAATCTCCAGGTGGGTGACCTCGTCCTTCTAAGGGATAAAGAAGTCCATCGGAATGAATGGCCTATGGGTCTCATCACTAAAGTTGTCCCTAGTGATGATGGGAAGACTCGGAAAGTGGAGGTCAAGGTAACCAAGGGAGGCTCAGTGCGAGTTTTCTTCCGCCCAATTAATGAACTGGTGCTTCTTCTTCCAAGAGGAGACGTCACATAAAAGAAGATAAGGACACCATTCACAGCTCATGGCGGGGAGCTTCCTTCCATGAACTAAAACCGTGTTCTTGTGGATTACAGTGTGGGTCGGTGGTGGTGTTGGCAAATTGCGGCTTCCCGACCTGAAGATTGGTTTATTTGGACTAACTGTTGATTATTGTTTGTTGTGCATGTTTCTTTTTTGTTTTTCAGGTTTGAAGAGGACTTTATGGACATCTCAGGACATTTAATGTTTGTTTTCATTGAAATCTAAAGATTTCAGGCGGGGAGTGTCATGTCCCAGGACTTGGTTTAATTCACTGACATGTATCTGTGATACTGTTTGTCTTTGTAGTTTGTCCCCTCTCTCTCTCTGTATCCTTAGCTGTGATGCTGTAGCTCCTCCTCTCTCTCTCTCTCAGTTTAGTTTCACTTCTTTGTAAGCAACATGTCTGCTCAGCTCCTGGTATTTCATCATTTTTCACCTACTGCTGTATGAGGTTCTACAAGATTTACTTGGATTAAAGCATCTGAAATCTTATCTACGCCTCCTCAGTTGAGTTGAACACTATCTGATAGATATCTTGGTGTAAATTGCTGGTTAGCATAGAGACTACAGGACACTCTCACAACCTCACACTTGCAGCCAAGCTAAAAAAAAAAAAAAAAAAACAAACACACCCAACCACAACTACAACAAAAAAAACAACCAATATACACAACTATAAAAAAAAAAACAACCCCCCCCCCCCCCCCCCCCCCCCCCCCCCCCCCCCCCCCCCCCCCCCCGCCCCCCCCCGCCCCCCCGCCCCCCCCCCCCCCCCCCCCCCCCCCCCCCCCCCCCGCCCCCCCCCACCCCGCCAAGCTTATTTCACCACCACACCCTCCCCCCCCCGCCGCCCCCCCAACAAAGGGCCCCACCACCCCCCCCCCCCCCACCCCCCCCCGGACCACCCCCGCCACTATTGCTGCCTTCCCCCCCGCCCCCCCCCCCCCGGGGGCCCCCCCCCCCCCCTTCCCCGGGGCCCCTTTTAACCGCCGCCCCCCCCCCCCCCCCCCCCGGCCCCGCCGTTCACACCCAGGGGGCGCCCCCGAAAAGGTTAAAGGTACTATCATTTCTGTCCACGCTTGTTTCATAAGTTTTCTTTTTTTAAAAATTCTGTTGAAGCATGGTTGAAAAGCAATGTCTGACTTTCATTTATTCATTTTCATAGAATTTTTATATATTATTACTTTTGTCAGATTCAAGTTATTTCTGTGACCATTGTGGGTTTTTCTTTCATTAAACGAGGGGTACCAACAATTTTTTCCACGTGTGTATATGCAATGTGTTATTTTCACTAGATAGTGCACAACCAAAAAAAATAAAAAATCGGTTATCTACATTTTTTCCCCCAAATTTACCACATTGTGAATTTTTTTTTTTCAGCTTCTCATGGCATTGTACAGAATAGTAAATAGTGCCATTAGGCTTATTCTTTGCATGACAAGTTGTACTTTTATTTGGAACTATTTTGGGGTACATATAATGTTTTGATTACCTTTTATTGTTTCGTGGAGGATCCGTGTAGGGTAAAAAAAACAATTCTATAATTTTTTTAATTTTCTTCCTGCCCCCCTCCCCCCCCCCCAACAATTTTGTTTGTGGTTTTTTTTATTTTTTTTTTTTTTTTTTTTTTTTTTTTTTTTTTTTTTATAAAAGGTTTTTTTTAATATAAAATTTTTTTTTGGGGGGGCATTTTTTTTTTTTTTTTTTTTTTTGGGGGGGTTTTTGGGGGGCTTTTTTTTGGGGCGCCCGGCTGTTTTTTTGGCCCCTTTTGGGGTTTTTTTTTTTTTTTTTTTTATATAACTGTAATTTTATTGAAAAATTTTTCATTAACAAGGAATAAAGAAAAAACAAAAAAACAATAATAATCAAACAAACAGGAAGCATTGAGGTAAATAGAGGCTATCTGCCTCCTCCCCCTTAAGCAATATGCATTTAAATTAAGCAGTGAACAAGGGAGGGGGGAATGGAGGGGTTAAGAAGACAAGGGTAGGACCAAAGGGAAGGGGGGGAGAGGGAAGGAGAGGACTAGAGATCAGAGACCCTGTAATGTACAATACATGTCCCAGGGTGCCCAAATAGCCCCAAAGGCTTCCCGTGAATTATGTAGGCCAGCAGTCAGGTATTCAAGACTCCTCACATCCTTCATTCTAGCCACAAGCTCAAGACTAGATGGGGGACTCACCTTCTTCCAGTTTCTAGCTATGAGAGTTTTAGCTGCAGTACAAAGATGCAAGAAAAGCCTGGATGACTTATTGCTCAGGTGTCTGGGGGGAAGGTTCAGGAGATAAAGAAGAGGGTCAAGAGGAACCTCTTGCAAAAAGAGAGCAGTCGTCAGAGTCCTGACCTCCCTCCAAAAACCGAGGATGAGAGGGCACGTCCAAAAGATATGGTGCAGGGTACCCACCGCAGCTCCACAGCGCCAGCACCATGGGGGAACTAATGGGTTTAAAGTATGAAGGAGAGCCGGAGTATGATACCAATGCATCAACAGCTTATACTGCGTTTCCCTAAACGTAATGCACTGAGATGATTTCTGGGCCCGAGACCATACAATCCGCCACTGTTCCTGGGAGATGGGTTTACCCACCGCCTCCTCCCATTTAAGCATATAGCGATGATTAACAGGAGAGCCTGTAGTTTGTGAGTTAAGAAGTTGGTAAATAGAGGATATAAAGCCCCTAGTGGACGTGCCTGCACGGCAAATCTTTTCAAAAGCGGTGGGGAGTGACACCTTAAGAGACCCATGGAGGGAGCGGACAAAGTGAACCACCTGCAAGTAATGGAACCATTCAGTACTTGGCAGGTTTTGATTAGCTGTAAGATAAGCAAAGGACCTGAGTTCCAAGGTTCCAGGGTCAACCATATCAGCAATCCGGTAAAGGCCAGCTTCAGACCACACTTTAGTCATGGCAGAAGTCAGGCTCTCTGGGAGAAGGGGGTTGTATAGTATGGAGACCATAGATGAGCGCGGGGACATCAGGGAGAATCTAGCACAACAGGTAGACCAGATAGATCTAGTAAACCGAATGGGGCCCAACAGGTACGAGGCAGGGGGGGTGGGGGGGGGAGCTGACCCACAGAAGCGCGTTAGGATGCATGGGTGCCAGCCATAGCTTCTCTACCTGCACCCATCTGGTGTATGCTGGCATAGCCGCCCAGAATGGGATATGGCGTAAGTGGGCCGCCCAGTAATAATGTAACAGATGTGGGACAGCCATACCCCCCAGACCCCCTATCCGCCAGCATAACAGATCTAGGTATTCGGTGTCGTTTTGCTTTCCAGATAAACTGGAAGATAGCTTTCTGTAGGTTCCGTAATTCTCCCCGAGGTATCGCGACTGGGAGAGTCTCGAAAAAATACAGTAGCTTCGGGAGGAGAGTCATCTTGACCGCAGCAATTCTCCCCAAAAGGGAGATAGGCAAGGGTTGCCATTTGTCCAATAGGGCTCTTAGCTCACAAAACAACCGCGGGTAGTTTGCCGAGTAGAGGGTCGCATAGGAAGTGGATATATGGACTCCCAGGTAGCGGATAGAGGACTCCCGCCACTGGAAATCGTAATTACTGCGGAGGAGAAGGAGAAGGTCCCGTGGGATGTTAAGTGGGAGTGCCTCAGTCTTCGCGGGGTTCACCTTATACCCTGAGAGATCACCATAGGTCTCTAGCGAGCGCAGCAAGTTTGGAAGGGTAGTATGAGGGGAGGTGAGAGTGAGGAGTACATCGTCCGCAAAGAGAGATATCTTAAATTCCTTATCTTGGACCATGATGCCCTTGATATTAGGGTCTCGCCTAATCTTGGCCGCTAGCGGTTCAATGCAGAGGGCAAATATGATGGGTGACAGGGGGCAACCCTGCCTAGTGCCATTTCGAATAGGGAAGGAGGGCGAAGATGCATGGGGAAGCTTGATTGCTGCTGAGGGTAAGGAGTAAAGGGCCTGGATAGCTGTGAGAAAAGGTCCCGTAAGCCCGAACGCCTTAAGCGTAGTATGCATAAACGACCAATTTATGCGGTCAAAAGCCTTTTCAGCGTCCAGGCTCAAGAGAAGGGCCGGGGTAGAATAATGATTGGCCACCTCCACCAAATCCACAGTCCTCCTGGTGTTGTCACCACCCTGACGACAGGGGATGAATCCCACCTGGTCCTTATGGACAAGCAGAGGGAGCCAAGCATTCAGTCTATTGGCTAAGAGTTTGGTGAAAAGTTTCAGGTCCGTGTTCAGCAAAGCAATCGGTCGGTAGTTAGCACAATCCTGCAAGTCCTTACCCGGTTTAGGGACCAATGTGAGTAGTGAAGAGAGCATAGTCGGGGGTATAGGGGAACCTGAAAGGAAGGAATTGAAGAGGGACAATAGATGAGCAGAGAGTTCACCCTGGAAAACCTTATAATAATTGTAAGTGAACCCATCTGGGCCTGGGGCTTTCCCATTTGGGAGGTCCCTCAGGACCCCTTCTAGTTCCTCCCTGGTGATGGGGGTGTTCAGGGAGGTTAGGGCCTCAGGAGGAAGGCGTGGGAGACAACAATCCTTTAAATAGTCTTCCAGTAGTGTTGAGTCATCCCCAGGGAGTAGTGCTCGTGGGGGGGGGTAAGTCATACAGCTTAGAGTAGTAAGAGTGGAACGCCAGCGCCACAGCATCAGGGTGATGTTGAAGAGTACCCGCGGGGTCACGGACAGAGTGTGGTGTGGAAGAGGCCCGATGATCCCTGAGGGTTCCTGCCAGGAGGGTATGAGATTTATTACCTCGTTCAAAAAACCGCTGACGGGTATAAAGGAGAAGTCGTTCCACATGGCGGGTCTCCAAATCACGGAGGTCCGCCCGGGCCAGGACCAAACGGCGAAGAACCCCCAGGGATGGATGCGCTGCCAAAGTCGTCGTAAGGGACCGAATACGGGCTTGGAGAAGCTGTTCCTGGGCCTGTCTGTCCCTTTTAAGCCTAGAAGCCAATGCGATACAGCATCCTCTCATGACCGCCTTATGGGCTTCCCAGAGAATGGCAAGAGAGTCTACCGAGCCTAAGTTGTCCCTAAAATAATCTATCAAGTGTGTGCGCAGGGTCTCGAGGGAGGTCGGCGAATTGAGCAATGTTTCGTTAAGACGCCAATGACATTGGCGAGTAGGCACTGGAGTCGTAGATAAGGTAACCACGACTGGGGCATGATCAGACCAGGTGAGAGGGCCAATGTTCGTGTCCCTAAGCAAACGAAGAGCGGGAGCATTTCCAAAGAAGTAGTCAATGCGGGTGTGAGTGTTATGAGGGTGAGAAAAGAAGGTGTAGGAGCGCGCCGTAGGATTGTCCACTCGCCAAAGGTCATACAAAGAGTGGGCGCGGATCAGCCTGCGGAACTCCCTTGCAAGTTGGGCCAACCTATGGGGGGTTGGGCCCTGGGGTAACGCCAGACGATCCGCCCGTTCAGAGAAGACCATGTTAAAGTCTCCCCCCACCAGCCAAGCTGATGGTGGGAGAGCGCGCAGACGGGAGAATACCCGGCGCAAGAACGGGAATGTATGACTTTTTAATCACCTTTTTTATTGCTATTTGTTTTTGGGGGGGGAAATACTTTTTGCACATTGCTGTACATTTATTTTTTAATTTTTATGGCGTTTACCGCCGGAAATAATGTTATTGGTTAGTGTGGACTTCTACGCACATGGGGATATCTAACATGTTTATTTTATTTTGTTTACATTATGTGTATACAGAAAAAGGCAGGCTTAACTTGCTTCTTTTTATACTTTATTTTTATTGTATTGCAGTACATCGCACATAGGCTCCCTATGTGCTCGGCCTCCCTGGCTGCCATGGCAACCCCTCATCTGAGGGATGGCAGGGTGGCCACTCCTCGGATCCAAACCACTCGGATGCTGTGATCGCTATTGATCATGGTATCTGAGGGACTACACTGCCTGAGTAGCAGTATTTTCTGACTCTGGCTGCTAGACCCGGGTCTCAGCTGTGTAATACAGCAGAAACCGAGAATTAATGCTGAACGCGCAGCTAAGCGCAAAGTAGAGCAGAGTGGGAAGGGGTAAATTTCATTTGTTAATATACATCAATTAGCATAACATTTAACCTCTTCCTGCCAGAACCATTTTTAATTTTTGCTTTTTACTCCCTCCTTTCCAAAATGTATAACTTTTTTATTTTTGTGTTCATAGAGTCTTGTTTTTTGAGGGGTAAATTGTATCTCATAATGGTACTATTTAATATTTCATATAATGTACTGGAAAGCTGGAAAAAATGAAAAAAAAAATTGGAAAAGATCTGTAATTGCGTATTTTTCTTATGCTTTTAGTTTTTACAGTGTTCACTGTGTGGTAAAAATAACACGTTCCTTTATAGTCTGCTGGTTGGCACGATAATAACTCCAAATTTATATAGTTTTTGTTATGTTTTAATACCTTTTATGGTATAGGTAATTGTTTATTTTTGTTAAATTTTCTATGCATTCTAGGGAATGGGGGAGACACAGATGTGAATGAAGCCTAAAATTGTTAAGCAAGGGTGTTGGCCTGGCTATGGCAAGGTAAGCAGCTACTTCTGCAGCTGCTGCCCTGGATAGCCCTTGGGTTGGTGAAAACTACACCTAATGGCGATCCATAATCACCTGCTGATAAGGAAGCAGAAGAAGGGACTTCCCCGGTCCTCCTCCACTCCTTTGGAGATGTCCCACGGCTAGGCTCTTCAGAAACTCTTCGGCAATCCCGCGGCTCTGGGATGCCATGTGGTGACTCAAAGATAGTGCCATCTCCCCGTCCAATGCGCCTTCTCCTGGCACCCTACTAGAAGGCATACTGCGGACCTGCACTCCATCTCCAAAGCAAGGCACAGCATCAGGCAGCCGACTACACGCTTAGCTCCTCCAGGTATGGTATATGACCTCTGCCCGCCAGTCTTCTTGGTGACTCTCGATCACTGAATGCATACTACATCCCTGGCCTCACCTATCTCCTGGGTAGCCTCTGATGCGGACTGGCTGTCCATGCTGCCTTCACTGCTGTCCTCCACTTCTAGGACCATCATAACTCTGGGTCAGAGCACCCCACTGGCCCAGTCAGCTACCCCCTCAGTCTTAACCACTAGCCCTTGGTCCACAGATCAGCTCCACTTTTTACATGGAAGCGCCAGCAGCACTATTAACTTTGTTCTGGTTCCTGAGGTAGCTCCTCCTGGCACAATCTGCAACCTCCCCACTTGTCCTCCTGTTACCTTGGGTACACTATCTCCTGCTCTGATGGTCAACCTGCCATTCCCTAGGGGAGTTGCACCGATTGAGCTGTCATCTTGGCACAATACCGACAAGAGCTGACATGGAGGCCTATGCTTTGAGCAGTCCTACAAAACTGAACTGTCCACCGTTAGTGCAGATGTCCAGCAACTAGAGGTGTCTCTAACACCTTCTCAAATAGACGTTCAGCACAGGAATCACCGACTTCAGCCCACTCCTTTCAACTACACTATTTGGCTGACCTCTTTGAGGACTTGGAGAATAGGAATAGACTGAATAACATCCGCCTCAGGGAAATGCCCGAATCTATTGAGCCTCAGCAACTGGACACTACTTTGTGTATGATCTTTAACTCTCTGCTGGGGGACCCCTCTGGCTCTCCGCTTTAACTAGAGCTGGCACATCGCTCTCTGGGCCCTCGCCACCCGATCTGAACAATCCCAGGGATGTATTATGCATGAGTTCATAGATACAAGCTAAAGGAGGCCATTACGCAAAGCCTGTAAGTCTGGCCAAGTGCTGTTTCAAGGCCTCCCAATATCTCTCCTGCCTGATCTCTCAAAGCTCACCCTGGCTAAGCGGCGAGCTCTGAAACCCCTACTGGACCTATTGAATCAGAACCAAAATTCCCTACTCTTTGGGATTTCCATTCAATCTGTAGGGCTGTCTCTTCACACTCACTCAGCCAAGCGATGTCTGCCTTCATATGCCTTTCATGTTATTACTCCGGTTAGCTGTTTTGCTTTGATGCAGTTAGGAATATTAGCCCATTCCCCATCTTTGTTGGGAGGAATTTCCTCCTCCACTTGATGGTTTTTGTTGTCCTCGCCTCACCTTCGTCCTTCCTGGTCTTAGCTTGTGTTGTCCTCCTGTGTCTATCATTCTTTTTGTTCCAATCCTTCCTTGACCACGCTTTCCCTTAGACATGGCCTCAGTGCAAATCTGGTTCTTGCCAGAGACTTCAATGTCCCTTAGAAGAAGAATCAAATATTGTAGCAGTTGTACAAAAAGCACTTACACATTTTAATTTAGCAGGAGATCCACTTCAGAGAAAATCACATCCCCGACATCCGCAACAGACACTACCCCTCTTGGTTCCATAGCGTCAACCCGTCTGCAAAGTCTGAGGGAGTATCTATTGCCCTGCATAGGTTTCTCCATCATGACGTATTGGACACACTACTTGACTCTAAGGGCAGGTTCGTTTTCCTGAAGCTCCGCAATGGGGACACAGTGGTCACTACTGTGGGTTGTTACCTCCCTAATCAGAAGCAACAGGTCTACTGTAGGTCCACACATAGGCTTGTGGAGGTTAGTGAGGGCATTGAGATACTTGGCGGCAAATTTAACTTTGTGTTAGACCCGTTTGTCAACTCTACGTTTAACAATCACCTAGTAGATGTTTGGCGGATCTTACACCCCCAGGACCGCAATTGCACATACCACTCCCCTGCGCACAGCTCCTACGGTTGATTGCACTACTTCCTAATCAGTCATCACCCCCTCTCTTGGTGCCCTAGCCAGATGGCAGAGCCTGGCCATGATCGGCTCTGCCATCTGGTCTGAACACTCCACGGTGTTCTTGTCCCTCGAGATCCTGGGCCTTACGTCTCACCCTCACATGGCATTTGAATGACAGTCTCCTTAAAGACGCAACTAGCAGGGATGATATTAGTTCAATGATCTGCGAGTTTGAGTTAACACACGCTAACGACCTGACTCCCCTACTGCTGCGCTGGGAGATGCTCAAATGTATGCTCAGAGGTGTTATCATTATTATTATTATTGTTTATTTATATAGCACCATTAATTCCATGGTGCTTTACATTTGCGGATTTACATATGGTACACCAGATATACAAAACAAATAATGCTAACAGAGACCAACTGGCACAGTGGGATAGAGGGCCCTGCCCGCAAGGACTTACAATCTATGAGGGAAGAGGGATAGAGACAGAAGGTTGGGGTAGAGGCTGTTCAGGTAGCGGTGTGGTGACAGCAGCATTATTGGAGGTTGTAGGCCTTCCTGAATAGGTGAGTCTTCAGGGCCTTCTTGAAGCACGGGAGAAGTCTTGGAGACGTTTGTGTGAGGAGCTGATGAGAGCAGAGCGGAGTAGGAGGTCTTTGGAGGATCGGAGGTTACATGCGGGCAGGTAGCAGGAGATTAGGTCAAGAGATATATGGAGGGGACAGGTTGTGGATGGCTTTGTATGTCAGCATTAGTAATCTGAACTCTATTCGCTGGGCAACAGGTAGCCAGTGAAGGGATTAGCAGAGGGGGGTGGCCGATGAAGAACGGGGGGAGGGGTGTATTAGGCGAGCAGCACAATTTAAAGGTGGACTGGAGGGGGGCGAGGGTGTTAGCTGGGAGGCCATGGAGAAGGGTGTTACAGTAGTCTAGGCGGGAGATTATGAGGGTGTGGACTAGCATCTTTGTAGTTTCAGGGGTGAGGAAGGAGCAGATTCGATGGATGTTCTTGAGTTGGAGGCGGCAGGAGGTGTTGAGGGTTTGAATATGCGGCTTGAAGGATAGGTCAGAGTCTAAGGTTATCCCAAGGCAGCGGGCTTGTGGGACTGGGGTGAGTGTAGTTCCATTAATTTTGATAGATGGGTCAGGTAGGGGGGGCGGGTGCGTGGAGGGGTGAAGATTATGAACTCCGTTTTCTCCATGTTGAGTTTGAGAAAGCGGGAGGCGAGAAAGGAGGCTACGGTTGCTAGGCATTCTGGGACTCTGGACAACAGAGAGGTAATGTCTGGTCCAGAAAGATATATTTGGGTGTCGTCAGTATAGCAATGGTAATGGAAACCATGGGATTCTATGAGTTGGCCAAGGCCTAGGGTATAGATTGAGAAAAGGGAGGGGTCCTAGGACGGAGCCTTTAAGCACGGCATGTGGCTTAATAAGAAGAGGACAGCTTGGATTACTGCTCGACTGTCTCAGTCATCCCTCGAAACGTCCCACAAGCAAACCAGGGCCCAGTCCTCAAAGTTAGGGAGGAACTGAGGGTGTACCTGGTTGAAATGTATGTCCACACCAGAGATTGGGCACGGAAACACTAATATGAATTTGCTGACAAATGCAGTCGCTCCCTAGACCGTTGCCTCCACTCCCAGAATAATCTGATTTATATTCCCTGCATTCGAGATGGGGCTGGTCGAGATGTCCATAATCCTGGGGACATTGCGGAGGCCTTTCGAGCTTACTATCAGGCTCTATATAACATACGGGGTCAATATGCTGACCTTGACCTGGGGTCCCTGCAGAATAAGATCTTCTATTATCTTTGAAACAGCCCTCCCTACTATTTCTGACTCCGATAAAGCTTCTCTGGATAAGCCCTTCACCAAAGAGGAGCTATCTGCGGTTATTCAGCCCTCCCGGTCGGTTAAATCCCCTGGCCCCAACCGTTTCATCTCTCAATTTCACAAACCCTTCCAGAATCTCCTTGTACCTAATCTGAAGCAGGTGTATTAACAGTATAGATGGCGACACTCATGTTTCCACCGGGATACTCCACCAACAGATTCTTATGCTGTTCAAGCCGTGACAATGTTAGGTTAGGCCAAGTTGCTGGGATCCGACCTCTTCCTTCCCTTGACCAACTGCGTGCTTCCAACCCAGACGTCCCCCTGTCCTGGCTGGAATATCATCAGCTGCTTGGTTTCCTTCTTAAGTTTGCCCTGCCCCCACTGATTTTCTCTAGTCTCACTGAACTGAAGGGTACTCTCTCGCACTTGGAGACCCCCCACACAGGCTTGCTCACTGCTCTATAGTATGGGCAGCTACTCCGGGCAGTCCTCCATATACACATTCATGGGAGGGCGACCTTCAAGTCTGCCATTCTATTGCCAAGTGGGATAGATCATTTCTGTTTGCTCACAAGTTACCAATGCCATGCAGCACTCAGGAAAAGAACTCTAAGATATTGACCCTTTACTGTCATTGTCCAGAACTCCTCAACAAGTTCTACCCTGGTGTCTACAATCGCTGTTGGCGTAGTGGCTCTGAGAAGGGGACCCTTTTCCACATCTGACGGGATTGCATGGCGATAAAACCCTTCTGGGATTCAGTATGTGAACTATACATCAGGATTAGTGGACGCTCATTAGTACCCTCCCCTAAACTAGCCCTCCTTTCAGCTATCCCTGGAAAAATTTCTTAAATTAAGGATGACCTCCTGCGCCACTTCCTTATGGCTGCCAGATCAGTCATTCCCAGACATTGGCAGAGTACAACAGCTCCCACACCTATGAATTTGCTCCAGGAGCTTCTCTGCATTAGGAATGGAGAATGGAGACTGGTGGCAGAGGACTCTGCCGATTCCTCCAAGTTTGAGACTCTCTGGCATTGTGGGTGTTGTTTCAGGAGTCTGCTGAGTTCTCCAATTTTTTATGTGTAATCAGTTTTTATTAAAGATTTTTTAAATAACAACAATGAAACCGGGACAAAATCAACAAGCAAAAAACATGGAGGCTTACAAGTCCCCCAAGCAAGGAAAAAGCATAGAAAAATGAAAGCATAAAGCAAGACAATAGCATTGTGAAGGCGGTCAAAGTCGCAAATAGATAATTAGATGTACTTCACGATGTAAACAGGGGCCCAGTGACAATTCTCCAATTTTTTAAATGAAGCCTGCGCTATTTCCACGATTCCCCTCTTGATTGTATCCCCCCTGTTGTTGCCATGTTCCTTCTTCTCTTCCCCTCCCTTATCTGTAATGTCCTTGTGCCTGTACGTCTCCCCTCTCCCTCGGACCTACTGTTTCTCCTTTTCTTGTCCCCCCCCCCCCCCGAGACTGACAGGTTTAAGCCGCTTCAGCATGTTTGTGTCTGCAGGTGTCCACTCTTGATGTGGGTTATTAATTATCATTGAGCTCTGACGCCTTGGTGTCTTCAGTTGACCCGTTACTGTTATGTTATGGACTCAAACTCGCCCATTGATCTACGGTTTGTATATTGTTTAACATATATATGTACATTGATTAAAGATAAAAATTGTTACAAAATATCATCCTTTATGCAGTATAAAACCATTCTAACCATACGCTAAGGGGTACTTTGCAAAATGGCTATCCTTATGTCTTAATAATATTATAAGTGAATTATTCGTTTATTTTCTTATGACATTGAAGAGAGAAAGAAAAAAAAAACGTATTGCCAACTTCCACACAATTTAAAACATTTAAAATTTACTGCATGTATTGCATTCCTCAAGCACACGATCACTACTAAACAAATAAGTTAGTAGACTAAGACCCACTTAGCAAACTGTTTGACCTCAAGGAAACATGCACATTACAAAACAGTTTTGCTCTCTGAGTAATTGTGAATAAAAATGTCTAGAAAAATTTATATCTAAATATAGATTTTTTACGGTATATAGTTATATCATTGTGTAGTTATAATCTGATATATATACATATGTTATCTACAATATATTACGTAACAAATATTTATGTACAATTGAGCTGTTCCTTTATGACTATTGTGGTGTTAGTAAGTAGAATCTTTAAGATCTACAAATTTGGAGTGAAGGCAGGAAATGTTCTAAAATGACAAATGAAGCAACACTTACCGCAAACCTTTGTTTACTGGGCTGTAGCCACGATCTTATATTAACATGTGACCAGCCCAGACAATCACTAGCCTCAGCAGTACATGTATTTATTCTTATGTTTCAAGAAACTAAATAACCTGATTTTAAACGTCCTAATCCTTATGTGAAAATTCATTTTCTAATTTTGTAATACTTCAACCAATTGAATCAGTGGATATTATGAATCTGTCAACAAGAATGAACAATGGCTTTCTAGGCCACTTCAGTTTGCATCCACATTTCTTCTGACATGTAAATTACATCAATCGTTTTTGTCTTGTCAGAATTATTATGCTTTCCTGTACTATATTTAACGTAACTACAACAAGTTTGAGTGCTCCAGTCTCCTGTATATCACTCATTACTCTAATAAATGTTACACAACGAGGCTTAGAGCAATGAACTGGTAGTCATTATCAAAGATACTAATAGGGCCAGAGGCCAACACTGACAACAGACGACCCCTGTGCAAAAAGTTTGTTTGGGCCTCTCTGCACAAGTGTCTCATTTGTAGCTTTGTACCATTCACCAACTCCACATGCTAAACATTTTGCTAGAATTCTGCTGCCTTTTTCACTGGAAGGAGTAAGCTCAAAAAATAAAATATAAACTTTTACTGATAATTAAAAAGGCTCTAAATTGTATTTACTAACTTGCCCCAATGGTATTGGTATTTGTAGATATGTGGACTTGAAGCGTTAGCTGTAGTGACAGAGATCGTAACTCATAGAAACCTGACCACTAAGCCCTGTCTAAGCCATGTATATTGGGATCAATAAAGATACCTCCCCATATCATATACCATATAAACAAGTCTCTGCAAGGCGTTTCACCCACACTAAATCGCTGTCTGCAAAAAACACTAATGTTTCTGAAAAAAAAATATACTCATTTGTCATCTGTAATCACTGATCTGCAAATATGTACAGGAATAGGGTCTACTGTCATTTTTTGCAGATGGGTTCTTTGGAAATGTGTATAGTGCCATAGAAACAATATATGCAATTACTGATCCATAATTGCAGAGAAAATGCTAAAAACAGTCATGTGCATGGAACCTTATATGTGACTTTGTTGCACATTTTGGAGTAGATTCACCCTACGCTTTGCAAGGGGTGAAATCTGCAACATTAATTGATATAATGCAGATCTGCACACTACAGGGCGATTTCCAAAGTAGAATGTGGGTGAGGTGTGCTTAAATCTTATTTACTTTGCTTGAACTGTAAAACAATGTGGATTTTCCATCTACAATCCAAAATGAAAACTCTGCAGCATATCTGGCACATGTGGACATACCCTTACAGATAGAGACTTGTTAGGCTTTATTCACAATGTACTTGCCAACTATGCTGGGTATACATGCCTACAAGGTATTTCATATGGGCCTATGATGGAATATTGTCATTTTGGCATACATTTTGCTTCATCTGTACTGGAAAGCGTAATAAACTATGCTCTCACCAAGGCTCTTCTCCCATGATTGCTCAGTTTGGCTGGATGGCTCATTTGCTCTGACATGCACTGTGAGCTGTGAGGTCTTATATAGACAGGTGTGCGCCTTTCCTAATCAAGTCCAATCAGTTTAATTAAACACAGCTGGACTCCAATGAAGGAGAAGGAACCATCTCAAGGAGGATCAGAAGGAAATGGACAGCATTTGAGTTAAATATGAGTGTCACAGCAAAGGGTCTGAATACTTATGACCATGTGATATTTCAGTTTTTCTTTTTTAATAAATTTGCAAAAATATCTACATTTGTTTTTTTTTCTGTCAAGATGGGGTGATGAGTGTACAATAAAGAGAAATAAAATGAACTTTTCTGCTTTTAGCAAATGGCTGCAATGAAACTAAGTGAACAATTTAAAGGGGTCTGAATACTTTCCGTACCCACTGTATAAGTAAAGTCAGGTAGTAAAAGGGCTTGTGGGAGCCAAAACCATGTAAATTGTTGAGAACCACTGTGTTTGTGGAGATACTGGGTAGTAGGTCCAGGTTCCAGTCAGTAGCCAGATGGCTGATGGTGTATTTTGTACTGTGCTGTACCTTCTGTTTTGCTGTAAAACAGAAGAATAAAGCTGGTTGAGGTCAGTTTTTAACCTAATTCACTGTGTCGAAATGAGAATTTATTGGCGGTTTCTGATGTGCCAACCATCTGGATGACGAGATGGCGATCCCGTGAGCTAAAATAACTTCCGAGTTGTCACAGTATATACAGTATAGCACATATAACCATACAGTTGCACACATCTGTTGTATACAGTAAATATTTTATCATATTTTAACATATAGCATATGCTGAAGCAGTTGGCAAACACAATGTGAACAGACCCTTCATATTAAACATTGGGTATGCAGCCACCATTTAAACATTAGCACTTATGGATTTGGTGGTCATCTCACTGGGTACATAATATTTCTTGCATTTACAAACTTAAATATTACTTGTATGTGCATGCTCATACCCAAAGATGGAGTCCAATTTTTATTTATTTATTTACATAGTCCCTTCTAAGGTTAGGGGGAAGGGGGCTGTATTTCTGCACCATACAGGTGGTTAAATTAATTTTCCATGAGGCATGTAGGCTCATTTGTTAACTTAAAATTAAACGTCAACCTTTTGTGCTAGATTTTCATTACTGTTTAAAACTCATGCAGCAAACTTGTTAGTTAAACCTTACCAATCATTAAATTTATAAAGGTTACCTTGTTAATCTATCACTTACTGATGGCCCTCCGACACTTAATCTGTCAAAATGAGAAGACATAATTTACTTAAATCATTAAAAAAAAATAACTTCACACTTGTTAATGTATTTTAAAGGCTTCAGTTTCATTTTGTGTAATATTTGTAATGTATTAGACTACAATGCTGATTAACTATCTATGTGTGATTAGTGGGGGTCTAACTAGTTGCACCCATGCCAGTAAGCTGAGTGAAAGAGTGGCACATGAGTCTTATTTCCCTGGCACAGCGACCTGAGTCCTCACCCAGCAGTTTCGTTCGGACCAAACACGGCCGAAACGAAACTGCTATTGTTATACTGTGGGGTCTCTTCAGACCACTGAGTATAATAAGCGGAGCCCCCAGGGAGGTGATCAAACATAAAAAACAATGTTAACTCACGTTCTATGGATCCGCAGCTGCTCTGTGCTCTTCGGGCGCTTCTGCCTGATGTAAGAGAACGCTGACAGGGCCTCAGGAGTCACGTCAGACGTCATTACGCATAACAACGCAACGTGACCCCTGAGACCCAATCGGCGGTCGCTGACTACAGGTAGAAGCGCCCGAAGAGAACACAGCAGCTGCGGAGCGCAGGAAAAAGTGAGTAATATTTTATATTTTTGTCATCTCTCTTGGCCCTCCACTTATTATACTCTGGGGTCTGAAGAGACCCCACAGTATAATAATAGCTAGTGAGTGGTGACAATTGGAATATTATAAAAGTCAGAATATTATACTGTGTGCAGGGGCCACTATGGGACATAATACCGTGTGCAGGAGCCGCTATGGGACATAATACCATGTGCAGGGACTGTTATGGGACATAATACCATGAACAGGGGCCACTATGGGACATAATATCGTGTGCAGGGACTGTTATGGGACATAATACCATGAACAGGGGCCACTATGGGACATGATATCGTGTGCAGGGGCCGCTAAGGAACATAATACCGTGTGCAGGGGCCACTATGGGACATAATACCATGTGCAAGATCCACTATGGGACATAATACCATGTGCAGGATCCGCTATGGGGCATAATACCATGTGCAGGGGCCGCTATGGGACATAATACCGTGTACAGGGGCCGCTATGGGAGATAATAGCGTGTGCAGGGGCCGCTATGGGACATAATACCGTGTGCAGGGGTCGTCAGACTTACAATTATTGACCGGCACTCCGAGTACCTCCACTTTGATTTTTTAATGAAAATCTGCATGCCGAACAAAAAAGGTTGCCTACCCCTGGTCTATATGCACAATTGAAAATATTTACTACTGTTCTCAACACAGGGGTATACTTGTTAAATCAAATAGGATATTCATTACTGAGAATGCTGCTGCTAAATCTCTAGTGCAGGTGAAAATTTCATGCATTTCTCCTCCGATCACCCCCCTGCTTGTGATTTACCATTAAGTGTACCTAGAAGTGCCTATTGGGGGAGACAGTCAAAAGCTTCTCCACCTTTTGCTAGCGCTCTCAGTTTGCCTGTGTGTTATTGAAGAGCAAAAATGAAACCACATTCCTTGAACCAACATTTGGGTCACCAGAAAAGAATATTGCAGCTTGATTTCACTCTAAACACTCCAAAAACAAACAAATCCTCAACTTTGTTGCTTCTAAAAATTCATAAGACCTGGATCCAGCACACAAACACTAGACCGCCTTTCAAAGGTTTCCGAAGACAGCATTATCTGAATTTACACTACCCAGTTAATACTCACCTCTGATTGGAAGTGCAGGGCACAGAAGATGCATTCCAACACTGTACAGTGGCTCACATGCATCTTCCAGGTATTGCAGTTTCAGGGAGAATGGAGCTGCCATTAAATGATTGAATATTAACACCTACTACTTTTTTTTTTTTTTTTTTTTTTTTAACTAACCTGTTTTGGGACTGTGCTCTTGGTGGTAGCCGGACTGTGTCGTCATCACTGTCTGCTTCAAGGTGCTCAGAAGTTGCAGCATGAGGCTCTGTTTGCAATAGATTTCGAGACATTTCAGGAGGAACATCCACATCTGAGGTTGCATTTGGTGCCCTTTGGTTTTCATTAGTGCCGCTGCCTTGATCAACTGTGTACTGCACAGCAGCTGAAAAGTAGTAGTAAAGAATAGTTCAAGTTAAATGCAAAGTAAGAAGTAAGGTTTATAGAATTGTAGTTACAGTAAGGCTCAGACTGGCCCACCGGGGTACCAGTGAATCCCCTGGTGGGCCGCATGCTTTTAGGCGCGGGAACCAGAGTCATCAGGTCCGGCCACATCATTAACAGAAAGGAGCCCAGCATCATGTACCGCAGGGCCCCTTTCCAATAGAAGCCTGCCCAGGAGAGGTCTGTGAAAATAAACATTTTTACTCACCTCTCCTGGGCATCCAGAGAAAGCTCAAAAGAAAAAGACAAACGCCAAGCAGCACAATCAATAAATCAGTAAATCAGTAAATAATGGAAATATAGGTTCTTGTAAGTAAATCCTATATAAAAGACTTATCAGACCTTATTAAAACCATTTTACCATGGAAAAGTAGTTACAGATGGGCCACCTTAGATGTTAGCTCTCTTTACAGCAATATAAAACATGAACAAGGTTTAACAGCAGTCCTTATTATACTCGAACAAGATTACAATCTTCCAACTCACCAGAAGGAGTTTATAGTTAGCGGTATTAAGTTAATTTTGGAACATAACATCTTTCAGTTTGAATGAAAGACCTTTGCACAAATAAAAGGCACTGCCATGGGCATAAGGTTCAAACCAAGCTATGCGAAACTCTTTATGGGCCTTTTTGAAAGTACTAATATGTATAATAAACACCCCTGGACACAGAATCTAATATTTTACAAACGATACATAGACGACTTACTCTTCATCTGGGAAGGTTCTGAGAGCTCCTTCACATTATTCACCCAATACCTGTAACAGTAATTTGATGGGTATCGAACTAACAGGTAAATCTAACAATAATTGAATTGAATACTGAGACTTACTTTTGATTGCAGCAGACAATCAGATTCATACTAAAACTTACTTGAAACCAGTTGACTTTAATAGTCTCTTAGACTTTAAAAGCCTACACTTCACTAAGTGGAAGACTAATGTACCATTTGGTCAGTTCCGTAGAATAAGGAAGAACAGTATTAAAGATGACGATTACATTTCCTAAAGCCAGATTTTGACTCAAAGATTCAAGGAGAATAATTACCCTGATCAAATTATAACCACAGCTAGAACTAAAGCAGGCATTTTATCTCAGTAAGACTGCTTGAAATCAAACGCCATCAATACCGATGATAACTATCAACATAAATTATTACATCTTATAGCTCTTCCCATAATTACATCAGAAACACACTGCAAAAACACTGGCCTATACTACTTAATGATCCTTTTCTTAAAAAAAAACCCTACCGAAAAAAAACAGGCCTAACTTTTAGGAGAGCTAAAACCCTTAAAAACATGTTAGCCCTCAGTAGACCCACAAAACAACCGATTGTTAGGGATTTTGATACCATTAGGGGAAGTTTCAAATGTAATCATCCAAAATGCAAATGTTGTCTATCAATAGATCATCGAACTACCAGTTTTACCAGTAATTCTACAGGGGAAACCTTTGAAATCATCTTCATATGTTGTGTCCTTATTGGAATATCTGTGCAAACTGCAGTTTATTGGCAGGAACGTCATGTCATTACGTGAACGCTTGAACAAACATCGTTCTAATGTCCTAAATGGGTAGACCAAACACAGTGTATCGAGACACACTTCCCATGATCATGATTGCAAATTCGAAGGTTTCAAGGTCATACCTATAGACCATATCCCAGTCAATACACCAAACCATTCCAGTGTTCTAAATAAACGAAAAATGTACTGGATTTTCAAGATAGACACTCTCATCCCAGCAGGTCTCAATGAAAACCTTGAGGATGTCAATAAACATTAACCGTTTACCTGTCCCCACCAACAATATTTCCTCCATAAACATTATTTTTAAAATTTGCAACAATTACGGGCAATAGTATATCTGACATAGGGTCCATAAAAGCACAGGGATATAATCATAGCTATGTATGTATGTATTTTTGTTAGAACTGACTACTTAACATTAATATATGCATTTTCTACATAAGGCCCGGTTCCCATCTGTATTCGGGTTTCCGTTCCAGGAGTCCGCTTGGGGACCGCCCCCGAACGGAATCCCGTACGCATAAAAAGTGGTTTACCAGGGAAACCCGCTGACCACATAGACCAGGGGTCCCCAAACTACGGCCCGCGGGCCGCATTCGGCCCCTGGAGGCCATTTACCCGGCCCGCGTCGCAATTTCCTTGTGTTATTTCAATTGTGAGCGCACAGGCGGTGCTTACAATTGAAATAACCCTCCGAGCGCTACACGGGAAGTCTCGTTCCTGTGTAGACGCTCGGCGCTCGTCATCCGCACCCGGCCCGCGTCGCAATTTCCTTTTGTTATTTCAATTGTGAGGGCACAGGCACTTACAATTGAAATAACCCACCGAGAGCTACACGGGAAGTCTCGTTCTTGTGTAGACGCTCGGCGCTCGTCGTCCGGACCTAGAATGATCACGTCATGACGCACGACGTGCTCATCTAGGCCTTACAGCCGAAGACAGAGGAGCCGGGGCCACAGCGCGGGAGCGGCTGCAATGCTAGGTAAAGTATATTTTCACTTTTTTTTTTTACTGGGCATGGAGGGGGATCAGAGAGCTGGATCTATATGGGGGATTGATGGGACCTATATGGGGGATTGATGGGACCTATATGGGGAGAGCTGGACATATATGGGGGAGAGAGCTGGCCCTATATGAGGGAGACTGAATGGGACCTATATGGGGGGGGCATGGGACCTATATGGGGGGGTATGGGACCTATATGGGGGCGGCATGGGACCTATATGGGGGGGCATGGGACCTATATGGGGGAAAGAGCTGGCCCTATATGAGGGAGACTGCATGGGACCCATATGGGGGAGACTGCATGGGACCCATATGGGGGAGACTGCATGGGACCTATATGGGGGAAAGAGCTGGCCCTATATGAGGGAGACTGCATGGGACCTATATGGGGGAGACTGAATGGGACCTATATGGGGGAGACTGCATGGGACCAATATGAGGGAGACTGCATGGGACCTATATGGGGGAGACTGCATGGGACCTATATGAGGGAAAGAGCTGGACCTATATGGGGGAGAGAGCTGAACTTATATGGGGGCAGAGTGCTGGACCTATTTGCGGGAAGAGAGAGGCACATTTCAGAGGTGTACTGTGCTGTATTTAGGGAGTACAGTGTATGTAAGTGTTATAATCTGAGGTACAGTGTGTGTACAGTATTATTGTTGGCATATATTGTTTTTGTAGGGCTGTATATATATCTATTGGTATTTTACTAATGGCAATTTGGAATCCCTAGGAAACAATGACGTCAAAAAAGAGAAAAATTGACTCGGAGTGTAGGATATTCCAAGAACAGTGGACTTATGATTACTTTTTCATGCAGTACAAGGAAAAAGCTTTGTGTTTGATATGTCAGAATATAGTGGCTGTGTTCAAAGAATACAATTTGCGTCGACATTATCAAACTCAACAAAGATAAATATGATTGTTTGGTTGGAGATGTAAGAAAAGATAAAATATTAAAACTGAAACATTCATTGACAACTCAGCAAAATACTTTTGTGAAGCAGAAGCAGCTAAATATTTCATCACTGCGAATGGTGAGTTTGTTGACTTAAATTTACTATTTCTTTATTTTGAATGTTGTATTTGTTCCCTTTTTGTTTTACTTTAAAATGAGATACGTGTAGTGTGCATAGGGATTTTCATAGTTTTTCTTATAGTCCGGCCCTCCAACGGCCTGAGGGACAGTGAACTGGCCCCCTGTGTAAAAAGTTTGGGGACCCCTGACATACGGTGCTGGCCAAAAGTATTGGCACCCCTGCAATTCTGTCAGATAATACTCAATTTCTTCCAGAAAATGATTGCAATCACAAATGCTTTGGTAATAATATCTTCATTTAATTTGTCTTCAATGGAAAACCACAAAAAGAATTGTCAAAAAGCCAAATTGGATATAATTCCACACCAAACATAAAAAGGGGGGTGGACAAAAGTATTGGCACCCTTTGAAAAATCATGTGCTGCTTCTCTAATTTGTGTAATTAACAGCACCTGTTACTTACCTGTGGCACATAACAGGTGGTGGCAATAACTAAATCACACTTGCAGCCAGTTCAAATGGATTAAAGTTGACTCAACCTCTGTCCTGTGTCCTTGTGTGTACCACATTGAGCATGGAGAAAAGAAAGAAGACCAAAGAACTGTCTGAGGACTTCAGAAGCAAAATTGTGAGGAAGCATGAGCAATCTCAAGGCTACAAGTCCATCTCCAAAGACCTGAATGTTCCTGTGTCTACCGTGCGCAGTGTCATCAAGAAGTTTAAAGCCTATGGCACTGTGGCTAACCTCCCTAGATGTGGACGGAAAAGAAAAATTGACCAGAGATTTCAACGAAAGATTGTGCGGATGGTGGCTAAAGAACCTCGACTAACATCCAAACAAGTTCTAGCTGCCCTGCAGTCCGAGGGTACAACAGTGTCAACCCGTACTATCCATCGGCGTCTGAATGAAAAGGGACTCTATGGTAGGATACCCAGGAAGACCCCACTTCTGACCCAGAGACATAAAAAAGCCAGGCTGGAGTTTGCCAAAACTTACCTGAGAAAGCCAAAAACTTTTTGGAAGAATGGTCTCTGGTCAGATGAGACAAAAGTAGAGCTTTTTGGGAAAAGGCATCAACATAGAGTTTACAGGAAAAAAAAAGAGGCCTTCAAAGAAAAGAACACGGTCCCTACAGTCAAACATGGCGGAGGTTCCCTGATGTTTTGGGGTTGCTTTGCTGCCTCTGGCACTGGACTGCTTGACCGTGTGCATGGCATTATGAAGTCTGAAGACTACCAACAAATTTTGCAGCATAATGTAGGGCCCAGTGTGAGAAAGCTGGGTCTCCCTCAGAGGTCATGGGTCTTCCAGCAGGACAATGACCCAAAACACACTTCAAAAAGCACTAGAAAATGGTTTGAGAGAAAGCACTGGAGACTTCTAAAGTGGCCAGCAATGAGTCCAGACCTGAATCCCATAGAACATCTGTGGAGAGATCTCAAAATGGCAGTTTGGAGAAGGCACCCTTCAAATCTCAGGGACCTGGAGAAATTTGCCAAAGAAGAATGGTCTAAAATTCCAGCAGAGCATTGTAAGAAACTCATTGCTGGTTACCGGAAGCGGTTGTTCGCAGTTATTTTGTCTAAAGGTTGTGCTACCAAGTATTAGGCTGAGGGTGCCAATACTTTTGTCCGGGCCATTTTTGGAGTTTTGTGTAAAATGATCAATGATTTGACTTTTTTTTTTTCATACTCTTTTGTGTTTTTTCATTGCAAGCAAAATAAATGAAGATATTATTACCAAAGCATTTGTGATTGCAATCATTTTCTGGAAGAAATTGAGTATTATATGACAGAATTGCAGGGGTGCCAATACTTTTGGCCAGCACCGTAGACCATAATGGGATCCGTGTGGTTTCCGCTCGGTTTCCGCACGAAGCAAGCGGAGAGGAAAGTGCTGCTCCCTCTGAGCACTTGCGTGAGCAGAACTAACTCATACAAGTGCTGTAAACCTAAGACGCGGTTCAAAATTTTTATTGCACAGACACATGCAGCAGCAGTACGCACGCGCCATCTAGTGACCAAGCGCGGGATTTTCCCAGCTTTTCCCATAATGGAGTTGCTTTACAAGGGATTATATAAGGAAGAGCTCTCTTCAGTTCCTTTACACATACAAACTACCAGATTGGGTAAGTGACCTCATATATTGTTTCTTTGGATGTTTAATACCTTTCAAATTTTACTTTTATGAGGATTTACTACTTTTGGTTTCAATTTCCTTTTTCACCTGTGAAATCCTCCACTAAGTATTGTTATGTAATGATATAGCACACTGATCACACCAGCTGTTGAAATACAGGTACTACATTTTTTAATGTTAAACAGAACTCTGTTAACTGCACTTTTGGGATATAGAATAGTAATTCTTTGTTTTCATATCTACTCAGTCCATTTCCATTGAATCTGTATACCAGATCCACCTTCTGCCACTTTTCCAGCGTCCATCCGTTTAGCAGGCTGTGGGCCTTGGCAAATGCCACACGTTTTTTTTAATTGCCTTTTGTTTAGTGCTGGCTTCTGGGTAATTATTCAACCATGGAGGCCATTTCGAGACAGAATCCTACAAACTGTTCTAGTTGACACAGGGACTTGAGGTGACCAGGCCTGTTGGAGCTCTGCTGCAGTGGAAGAGGGGCTGGCTTTTGATTTTCTAACCAAGAAACGTTCCTCCTGAGCAGTTGTCTTGCGGGGTCTGCCAGACCTGGGCTTGTCAAAAACATCTCCAGTCTGTTCAAATCTTTTTTAAATTCTTTGTACTTGACGCAGAGACACATTAAAGGTGCCAGCCACCTCTGCAGTGGATCTGGCCTTCAGCCTCTTGATCATCAAGGCTTTGGTCGCAGGGTTGATTTTTGGCATGTTGTCAGAGGTGAAGTTGCAGTTCAAGTGAAGGTCTGGGGTACTGGAGTTCTTTTTATACACACCCACTAATTAACCGATCAATTAGTTAGCACAGGAGAGGCTTTAAACTAGGATTGGGTGCATTATATGACAAGGCGACAAAACTTTTGTCTTGCCAAAATCTGATCTTTCTGTGTTTCTTAAATGATGAATATTTCAGCAGTGAAGCCAATTTATTTTCTTAACCAAAAAATCATTTGGGAGGGTTTCAGCTTTCATATGAGTCATTTCTAAAACCAATGGATGAATTTCAAGTCAGGTTATAAGCTTTTGATTCCACAACATGGATAAGCGACAGCATGTCTGTCAGTGACTGTATACTAGGGGGCCTTCTGAGGAGCCTATTATACTGTGTGGGGAAACTGTGGAGTTTATACTGGGGGGGCAGTGTGGGGAGCATATTATACTGTGTGGGGCCACTGTGTTGAGCATTATATGGGGGGGGGGGCGCTGTGCGGGAGCGTTTTATACTGTATGGGGCCACTGTGGAGCATTATACTGAGAGGACTGTGGGGAGCATATTTATACTGTGTGGGGCCACTAAGGGGTATTATACTGTGGTGGCCGGCAAGCACTGGAGAGCATATTATACTGTGTGGGGCCACTGTGGGGAGCCTTTTATACTGTGTGGGGCATATTATATTGTGTGGGGCTCCTGGGGAGCATATTATAATGTGTGGGGACACTAAGGGGTATTATACTGTATGGGGGCTTTGGGGAGAATAATATACTGTGTAGAGCATAATATACCACAAAGGGCCACTGTTGGGGGGCTCAGGGGAGCATTTTATAATGTGGAGGGCACTGTGGAGCATTATATACCATGTGGAGCATTATACTGTGGGGGGAGGGGGGCTCAAAATTCCTGCTGGCAGCCCTGTGTGCTATATCTGCATCACAGCTCCCTTAATATAATCTTGCACCTACATGTAGTGCTCCATGGCCATATCATTCCCCATACAGTATTGTGCATGAACCATATGGAGCTTTCGGGGCCTGCAGAGTACTATAGGGGATAACTATACTGGGAACATACTGAGTAATGCTGGATAGTCAGCACATATGTAAGAGTTTAGTGAAGGAGTCGTAATGTAGGCTAATAGCAGGAAGCTGTTGGGTGGGCCCTAGGACCTTCAATCAGACACTGGGTCTAAGTGATGGGCCCATAGAAACAATTCCACTGGTGGGCCCTAGAAATCCCAGCCCAACACTCTGTTTCATTGCAGCCATTTGCTAAAAGCAAAAAAGTTCATTTTATTTCTCATTAATGTACACTCAGCACCCCATCTTGACAGAAAAAAACCCATAAATGTAGATATTTTTGCAAATGTATTAAAAAACAAAAACTGAAATATCACATGGTCATAAATATTCAGACCCTTTACTGTGACATTCATATTTAACTCACATGCTGTCCATTTCCTTCTGATCCTCCTTGAGATGGTTCTACTCCTTCATTGGAGTCCAGCTGTGTTTAATTAAACTGATTGGACTTGATTAGGAAAGGCACACACCTGTCTATATAAGACCTCACAGCTCACAGTGCATGTCAGAGCAAATAAGAATCATGAGGTCAAAGGAACTGCCCAAGGAGCTCAGAGACAGAATTGTTGCAAGGCACAGATCTGGCCAAGGTTACAAAAGAATGTTTGCAGCACTCAAGGTTCCTAAGATCACAGTGGCCTCCATAATCCTTAAATGGAAGAAGTCTGGGACGACCAGAACTCTTCCTAGACCTGGCCATCCAGCCAAACTTAGCAATCATGGGAGAAGAGCCTTGGTAAGAGAGGTAAAGAAGAACCCAATGATCACTGTGGCTGAGCTCCAGAGATGCAGTAGGGAGATGAGAGAAAGTTCCACAAAGTCAACTATCACTACAGCCCTCCACCAGTCGGGGCTTTATGGCAGAGTGGCCCGAAGTAGGCCTCTCCTCAGTGCAAGACATATGAAAGCCCGCACAGAGTTTGCCGAAAAACACATGAAGTACTCCCAGACTATGAGAAATAAGATTCTCTGGCCTGATGAGACGAAGATTGAACTTTTTGGTCTTAATTCTAAGCGGCATGTCTGGAGAAAACCAGGCAATGCCCATCACCTGCTGAATACAATCCCAACAGTGAAACATGGTGGTGGCAGCATCATGCTATGGGGGTGTTTTTCAGCTGCAGGGACAGTACGACTGGTTGCAATTGAAAGAAAGATGAATGCGACCAAGTACAGAGATATCCTGGAAGAAAACCTCTTCCAGAGTGCTCTGGACCTCAGACTGGGCCGAAGGTTCACCTTCCAACAAGACAATGACCCGAAGCACACAGTTAAACTAACAAAGGAGTTGCTTCGGAACAACTCTGTGACCATTCTTGACTGGCCCAGCCAGAGCCCTAACCTCAACCCAATTCAGCATCTCTGGAGAGACCTGAAAATGGATGTCCACAAACGTTCACCATCCAATCTGACGGAACTGAAGAGGATCTGCAAGGAAGAATGGCAGAGGATCCCCAAATCCAGAAGTGAAAAACTTGTTGCTTCATTCCCAAGCAGACTCATGGCTGTACTAGCTCAAAAGGGTGCTTCTATTCAACATTGAGTAAAGGGTCTGAATAATTACAGTGCCTTGCGAAAGTATTCGGCCCCCTTGAACTTTTCAACCTTTTGCCACATTTCAGGCTTCGAACATAAGGATATAAAATTTTAATTTTTTGGTGAAGAATTGTGGACACAATTGTGAAGTGGAACAAAATCTCAGGGTTCTGTTTAAAGCACAGAGAGCATCATGAAGACCAAGGAACACACCAGGCAGTTCCGTGATAGACCACTGCAAATCTACCAAGACCCGGCCGTCCCTCTAAACTTTCATCTCAAACAAGGAGAAGACTGATCAGAGATGCAGTCAAGAGGCCCATGATCACTCTGGATGAACTGCAGAGTTCTACAGCTGAGGTGGGAGAGTATGTCCATAGGACAACAATCAGTCGTACACTGCACAAATCTGGCCTTTATAGAAGAGTGGCAAGAAGAAAGCCATTTTTCAAAGATATCCATAAAAAATCTCGTTTAAAGTTTGCCACAAGCCACCTGGGAGACACACCAAACATGTGGAAGAAGGTGCTCTGGTCAGATGAAACCAAAATCGAACTTTTTGGCCACAATGCAAAAAGATATGTTTGGCATAAAAGCAACACAGCTCATCACCCTGAACACACCATCCCCACTGTCAAACATGGTGGTGGCAGCATCATGGTTTAGGCCTGCTTTTCTTCAGCAGGGACAGGGAAGATGGTTAAAATTGATGGGAAGATGGATGAAGCCAAATACAGGACCATTCTGGAAGAAAACCTGTTGGAGTCTGCAAAAGACCTGAGACTGGGACGGAGATTTATCTTCCAACAAGACAATGATCCCAAACATAAAGCAAAATCTACAATGGAATGGTTCACAAATAAACGTATCCAGGTGTTAGAATGGCCAAGTCAAAGTCCAGACCTGAATCCAATCGAGAATCTGTGGAAAGAACTGAAAACTGCTGTTCACAAACGCTCTCCATCCAACCTCACTGAGCTTGAGCTGTTTTCCAAGGAAGAATGGGCAAGAATTTCAGTCTCTCGATGTGCAAAACTGATAGAGACATACCCCAAGCGACTTGCAGCTGTAATCTCAGCAAAAGGTGGCACTACAAAGTATTAACTTAAGGGGGCCGAATAATATTGCACGCCCCACTTTTCAGTTTTTTATTTTTTACAAATGTTTAAAATAACCAATAAATTTCGTTCCACTTCACGATTGTGTCCCACTTGTTGTTGATTCTTCACCAAAAAATTTAAATTTTATATGTTTATGTTTGAAGCCTGAAATGTGGCAAAAGGTTGAAAAGTTCAAGGGGGCCGAATACTTTCGGAAGGCACTGTATGACCATGTGATATTTCAGTTTTTCTATTTTAATAAATTTGCAAAAATATCTACATTTCTGGGTTTTTTTCTGTCAAGATG
The DNA here is from genome assembly GCA_947044405.1 of Leptodactylus fallax. Taxonomy (NCBI): domain Eukaryota; kingdom Metazoa; phylum Chordata; class Amphibia; order Anura; family Leptodactylidae; genus Leptodactylus; species Leptodactylus fallax. Next base: position 11,984,459 of record CAMRHE010000007.1, on the reverse strand, counting down.
GGGTGCTGAGTGTACATTTACGAGAAATAAAATGAACTTTTTTGCTTTTAGCAAATGGCTGAAATGAAACAAAGAGTGAAAAATTTAAAGGGGTCTGAATACTTTCTGTACTCACTGTACACTAAAAAAAAAAAAAAAAAAAAAAAAAGAAGCCATGCTCCAAGGGCTGATGAAAATATATAGCAGGTAAGCATAATTTGTAAGAGCTGATTTATATATACAAGTTTAGCTCTTAACCCCTTAGCGACCCAGGACGTAATAGTACGTCCTGAGTCACATGACGATGTATGGAGAGAGCTCAGGAGCTGAGCTCTCTCCACAGACGGCGGGTGCTGGCTGTATAATACAGCCAGGGCCCGCCGCTAACAGCAGCGATCAGTGCCTGCGGCTGTTAACCTTTTATATATCACGGTCAAACGGGACCGCGGTGTCAAAATTGCGCAGGCGCCATGGGCGGCAACATTTTTGCTGATCGCCACCCTCCAGAACGTCATCGGAGGGTGGCGATCGGTTGCCATGACAGCCGGGAACCTATTGAAGGCTCCCAGGCCTGTCATTACATTAGATCTATTACACGATGCCAGAGGCATCGCTTAATAGAAGCAATAGTATGATAGTATGATCGATCAGACCCCCTAGGTTTCAAGGTTCCTAGGGGGTCTGATCATACAAGTAAAAGTAGAAAAAAAAAAAGTTTTTAAAAGTATAAAAAAAAAACAAAAAAAACACACAAAAGTTCAAATCACCCCCCCCCCCTTTCCCTAGATCAGATATAAAAGTAAATAAACAAAAGTAAACATAAACACATTAGGTATCCCCGCACTCCAAAATGACGGAACTATTAAAATATTAATCCCATACGGTGAACGGCGTAAAAAATCAAAATGGCCAAATAGCGTTTTTTTCAACACTTTGTCTCTTATAAAAAATTGAATAAAAAGTGATCAAACCATCAGATCTTCCCCCGAATGGTATCAATAAAAACGTCATGTTGTCCCGCATAAAAAGACGCCATACCCAGCTCCATACATATAAATATGAAAAAGTTACAGGTGTCACAATATGGTGACACAATTTTTTTTTTCTATTTTGCAAAGTTTTTAATTTTTTAAAAGGTATCAAAACATGGGTCTCCATTAGAATCTGATCGTCTGACCCCTTACATTTTCTTTGGGTAAATGTGGGCAGCAGCCTGCTGCCAGCATTCATAGCCTCCAAATCACCATTCACCTACCACTTCCTGAAATTATGGCAACAGTACCGCTTTCAGTTAAAATTCCAAACAAATCCTACCCCCCATTTTTGACCTCGATTTCCAATAGTCCCATACTCTCATCCTTCCTCATTTGAAAATACCCATCGATGAGGCCCATTTGGTAGGAGAAAGATCTCTTATTCTTAGTCCCGAATAATATACTGCCCCAGAGGTGAAACTGAATCATTCCCTTACCATTCTAAGGTTGGGTACACACCTGCGCATGTACTCTGTTCCGGGTTTCCATCCCAGAACCCGTTTAAAAAATGCGGCGAGAAAGTGCTTTCGTGAGGAAACCAGGCGGAAACACTACGGACGTCATAGTCTATGGGGTTACCCAAGCTGACCCCCCCGAACGTAAACCCGAATGCAGGTGTGAACCTAGCGTAACATGAGCTCACAGATATGATATTTTCTCTAGAGGTAGCCACCAGGTGTCTCTTAAGGAGACCTCCCTCAAACTATTCCATCCCTGTTCACGTACACCACATTTTCTCCAGGTATCGGCTGGATGTTTTAGAGGTTGTAATGATGTGGGACAGTGGGGGACATATCTGGTGGACATGCCCTATGGTTAAGTCTCTAAGGAGGAAACTTAATATCAACCCCAGGTCTAAATAACAGGTGTCACAGTTTAGTCCAATACATTATACAAGCTACAAATAAACATACAGTGGGGAAAAAGTATTTAGTCAGCCACCAATTGTGCAAGTTCTCCCACTTAAAAAGATGAGTATTTGGTCACCTACAAACAAGCAGGATTTCTGGCTCTCACAGAACTGTATCTTCTTCTTTAAGAGGCTCCTCTGTCCTTCACTCATTACCTGTAGTAATGGCATCTGTTTGAAATTGTTATCAGTATAAAAGACACCTGTCCACAACCTCAAACAGTCACACTCCAAAATCCACTATGGTGAAGACCAAAGAGCTGTGGAAGGACACCAGAAATAAAACTGTAGAACTGCACCAGGCTGGGAAAACTGAATCTGCAATAGGCAAGCAGCTTGGCATGAATAAATCAACTGTGGGAGCAATAATTAGAAAGTGGAAGACCACTGATAATTTCCCTCGATCAGGGGCTCCATGCAAGATCTCACCCCGTGGGGTCAAAATGATCAAAAGAACGGTGAGCAAAAATCCCAGAACCACACGGGGGACCTAGTGAATGACCTGGAGAAAGCTGGGACTAACGTAACAAAGGCTACCGTCAGTAACACACTACGCCGCCAGGTACTCAGATCCTACAGTGCCAGACGTGTCCCCCTGGTTAAGCCAGTACATATCTGGGCCCGTCTGAAGTTTGCTAGAGAGCATTTGAATGTTCCAGAAGAGTATTGGGAGAATGTCATATGGTCAGATGAAACCAAAGTAGAACTGTTTGGTAGAAACACAACTCGTCGTGTTTGGAGGAGAGTGAATGCTGAGTTGCATCCAAAGAACACCATACCTACTGTGAAGCATGGGGGTGGCAACATCAGGCTTTGGGGCTGTTTCTCAGGCAAAGGGACCAGGACTGATCAGTGTACATGAAAGAATGAATGGGGCCATGTATTGTGAGATTTTGAGTGCAAACCTTCTTCCATCAGCAAGAGCATTGAAGATGAAATGTGGCTGGGTCTTTCAGCATGACAATGATCCCAAGCACACCACCAGGGCAACGAAGAAGTGGCTTCGTAAGAAGCATTTCAAGGTCCTGGAGTGGCCTAGCTAGTCTCCAGATCAAAACCCCATAGAAAACCTTTGGAGGGAGTTGAAAGTCTGTGTTGCCCAGCGACAGCCACAAAACATCACTGCTCTAGAGATCTGCATGGAGGAATGGGATAACATACCAACAACAGTGTGTGCCACCCTTGTGAAGACTTACAGAAAACGTTTGACCTCTGTCATTGCCAACAAAGGATATATAACAAAGTATTGAGATGAACTTTTTTTTATTGACCAAATACTTATTTTCCACCATAATTTGCAAATACATTCTTTAAAAATCAGACAATGTGATTTTCTGGATTAGTTTTCTCATTTTGTCTCTCATAGTTGAGGTCTACCTATGATGTCAATTACAGGCCTCTCTCATCTTTTTAAGTGGGAGAACTTGCACAATTGGTGGCTGACTAAATACTTTTTTCCCCCACTGTATTGCTGCCAGATGGCACTCTCCTATTCTTTCCTTCTCAGCTGTGAAAGTGAGAATCAATCGTATACTGCTTTTCAGAAAGATAGAAGCTAGCAGAACTGACTACTTGAAGAGCTTTTACAATACCTGAGACCCATGGCTCAACTCCAACCAGGGGCTTAAATATCAGGGTAGCAGCGGTAGAGGCTGCCACAGGGCCCGCGACATTAAGGGGCCTGGGACCCGGAGCCCTGTGGCAGCCGCTACCGCGAACCCCACAAACACTGTTATTATAATACTCCGGGGTCTTTTGAGACCCTGGAGTATAACAATCGGGGGCCCGGGGGAGGTGAGAGAACATAAAAAACACTGTAACTCACCTCTCCTACGCTCCGCAGGCTTCGGACCTGTTTGGTGATGTCCCAGACGTCAGCCGACGTCATTATGTGTCTCGACGTCGGCCTCACTCACGCGAGATCTGCTCCAACATTGAAGATGGCCGAAGTAGCGCACGGGAGTGCAGCAGAGCCAGGGAGAGGTAAGTAGCATTGTTTTTTATGTTTGTATCCTCCCCTGGGTCTCCGATCATTATACTCTGGAGTCTGAAAAGACCCCAGAGTATAATAATTATATAATAATTATTATACTTATTATTATGATTATAATCATTCATGGGTGGTCCACTACGGGGCATAATACTGTGTGCAGGAGCCACTGTGGGCATACTACTGTGGGCAGGGGCCCATATGGGGCATAATTCTGTGTGCAGGGGCCACTATGGAGCATAATAGTGTGTGCAGGAATGCGGTTTGTGCAGGGGGAGGTTGGGGGCGGTAGTTCAGGGGGGGGGGGGGGGCATGTCAAATGTTCACCTTGGGGCCCGGCCATTCCTAGTTACGCCACTGACTGCAACACTTCTTCCTTAATGCAAACAGACTTATCTCTCTCTCCCCGAGTTTGGCTGCCTCTGATATAAGCAATGCTACCAGTACCCAAGTGGCTGGTAACTTTCCCAAACAATTTCATCTGGGACTCCTAGACCACAGATGCAAATTAGCTGGCTCACAGAGCTGTAAGCTGCTATTTTGATGTAACTGAACAACTCCCTCTCGCCTTCAGAATTATTTCTCTTCATTGGAGTTTTCTACTTTTAACATATGTTCAGTATTGCTTTACGCTAAGTTTATATCTGCACCTGGTTGTTTGTTCTGGCCCAGAGGAGGACCAGAACCGCTACAACAGCAGTCCATTGGGTGTCCATTGTTTTAAACTGAAACTGGCAGATGAAAAAAAAATTGGATTTTTCCAAACTACAGCCTTACCGGTTGAACTTTTGTTTTTTTTCAATAATAGAAGAAAAAAAAATGTAGGATTTAAGATATCTGATAGCTTTCACGTTTTTTTTTTTTTTCATTTCAATACTCTTAGTTTCACCAAAAGTAGTCAGCTTTGCTTTTGCCTTTTAGAAGGAAGGTGGCACACAATGCCAGATAAATATACATTTCTAAAGGTGACAAAATATGCACTCTACACAGTGACTTCACTTGATTCTGGAAAATGTTATCCATCTCTTGCATAAGAATACATTGGAGGCATTAGCTTTGTGCACATCAAACAGGAGGTGCAGCAGATTTGGAGGTTTACTGGTTCGCTACTAACACTGAATTGAATTAATATCTTGGGCATTGGTGAGCACCACGTCTGGGCTCCACAAGAAAGACCTGGCATTAACACTGAGAAACTGACATGATACACAGTCCAATCATCTTCCACACATGCATCATCAAGACCTGCACACATGAGTCACTGACTCTCTTGCTTAAACCTTAAGTTTAAGTTTGCTTCTTCCTTCCTTTTTCCTTTAATTTCCTTTGTTCCCCCTCCTAGGTCCCCCTACTTTCCCCCCTCCTTTCTTCTCCACCAAACTCTTGTCTCCTTCACCTTTTTTCTATTTATTCCTCTCCCTCCTTTTCTTTTCCTCCTTGCCCATGTTCCTTCTCTCATATATCGACCGCCAGGACCTACTGCTGCCTTTATCGACCACTTCACCACCTGGCTAATGCACTTCCTATCCACAGACACCCCCACCATCATCATGGGGGATTTCAACATCCCCATTAACACAAACCACCCCCCCGCTTCCAGTCTCTTGTCCCTCACTACCTCCTTTGGTCTCTCTCAATGGTCCTCCTCTGCCACCCACACAAAGGGACACACGCTGGACCTCATATTCACCTGCCTATGCTCTCTAGTCAACCTCTCTAACTCTCAGTCCACGCTCTCTGACCACAACCTGCTGACATTCTCTGCCCTCTCCTCTGTAATAGACCCTCCAACCCCTAAACCAACACCCCCCCCCCCCCGCAGAAACTTTAATCGCCTGGACATCCGCACGCTCTCAGACTCTCTCCTACCCCTCGCTGACATAACCTCACTCCAGGATATAGATACCGCCACTGAATTCTACAATGCCACCATTACCTCAGCCCTTGACTCTGTAGCCCCCTTCACTAACATCAGAGCCCGACTGATCAATAGGCAACCCTGGCACACTGACCTGACTAAAAAACTGAGATGTGCCTCACGGGTTGCAGAACGCCTCTGGAAGAAAAGCCACTCCCAGGAGGACTTCCTTAAGTACAAAGAGGCAGTACTCACATTCAAGAATGCACTCACCTCTGCAAAGCAGGTCTACTTCACCACACTAATATCTGCCCTATCCCGCAACCCCAAACAGCTATTCACTACCTTCAACTCCCTTCTGTGCCCCCTCCGACATCACTTATCACAGCTGATGACTTTGCCTCTTATTTCAAAAGCAAAATCGACACCATCAGAAACAGTCTCACCCTACACATCCAACAACCACGCTACCCAACTGTCCTGTGCTCTTCATCTTTAACCTGCTTCTCCGCCGTCACTGATGAAAAGCTCTCCACTCTAATATCTAAATCCCACCTCACCTCCTGCGCGCTTGACCCCATCCAGTCACATCTCATCCCCAAACTCTCTGAAGTCATTACTCCAGCCCTAACCCATCTCTTCAACCTATCCCTAACCAATGGATCCTTCCCTTCTGCCTTCAAACATGCTACTGTCACCCCTATACTTAATAAACCGTCCCTCGACCCGTCCTATCCAGCCAACTATTGCCCCATCTCACTGCTCCCGTACGCCTCTAAACTGCTGGAGCAACACGTCCACTCCGAACTGTCCTTTTATCTCTCGTTCAACGTGCTCTTTGATAGACTACAGTCAGGTTTCAGACCCCATCACTCCACAGAAACTACTCTAACCAAGGTCACTAACGACCTCCTAACTGCCAAAGCCAAACGTCACTATTCTGTCCTCCTCCTCCTCGACCTCTCCTCTGCCTTTGACACAGTCGACCATTCCCTCCTGTTAGAAACGCTTTCATCCCTTGGCATCTCTGACCTGGCCCTTTCCTGGATCTCCTCATACCTCACCAACCGCACATTCAGCGTCTCCCACTTGCACACCACCTCCCCGCCATACCATCTTTCTGTAGGTGTCCCCCAAGGCTCCGTCCTAGGACCCCTCCTGTTCTCCATCTACACCCTAGGCCTTGGCCAATTCATAGAATCCCATGGCTTCCATTACCATTGCTATGCTGACCACACTCAAATATATCTCTCTGGACCAGACATTACCTCCCTGTTGTCCAGAGTCCCAGAATGTCTAGCAGCCATAGCCCCCTTTCTCTCCTCCCCGCTTTCTCAAACTCAGCATGGAGAAAACGGAGTTCATAATCTTCACCCCTCCACGCACGACCCCCTTACCTGACCCATCTATCAAAATTAATGGAACCACTCTCACCCCAGTCCCACAGGCCCGCTGCCTTGGGATAACCTTAGACTCTGACCTATCCTTCAAGCCGCACATTCAAACCCTCAACACCTCCCGCCGCCTCCAACTCAAGAACATCCACCGAATCCGCTCCTTCCTCACCCCTGAAACTACAAAGATGCTAGTTCACGCCCTCATACTCTCCCGTCTAGACTACTGTAACACCCTTCTTCATGGCCTCCCAGCAAACACTCTCGCCCCCCCTCCAGTCCACCTTAAACTGTGCTGCTCGCTTAATACACCTCTCCCCCCGTTCTTCATCGGCAGCCCCCCTCTGCCAATCCCTTCACTGGCTACCCATCGCCCAGTGAATAGCGTTCAAACTACTAACGCTGACATACAAAGCCATCCACTACCTGTCCCCTCCATATATCTCCGACCTAATCTCCCGCTACCTGCCCACACGTAACCTCCGATCCTCCAAAGACCTCCTACTCTTCTTTTATCCACTCTTCACACAATCGTCTCCAAGACTTCTCCCGTGCATCCCCATACTCTGGAACTCACATAAGACTGTCCCCCACCCTCACAAGCTTCAAGAAGGCCCTGAAGACTCACCTATTTTCCCTCATAGATTGTAAGCCCTTGCGGGCAGGGCCCTCTATCCCACTGTGCCAGTTGGTCAATGTTCGTATTATCTGTTTTGTATATCTTGTGTACCGTATGTAAATCCTCATATGTAAAGCACCATGGAATTAATGGTGCTATATAAATAAACAATAAATAAAGTCACATGGCTGTCTTCTTGCCTCATCATGCTCTTCAAGGAACTCTGCATGGGTGAGGGTCCCAAACATCACGTTCTTTCACTTACTTATGAAATGTTGACCTCTCCCCATAAGCTAACCACACCACCCTTTTTAACTAAATTGGAAGAGCTTAATACCCTTTTCATGGATAATCATGTCTCCAGGCTGTAAGAGAAAACACATGGCTCATCTAGCTCTAGCGGTTCCAGGAGGCTAGTTACATGATCCTGACCAGGTGGTACAGGGAAATATGACATGAAGTCAGGAAGGTACCATCAGACTCCACCCAGGGCTGGAGGTATTTGTCTTTCTGCGCATGTGCGGTATCTCTGGGCATCGCGTAATCTTGACATCGCTTTTGTCTTGCTCTCAAGATGTTTGGGGATCCTGCGCGTGCGTGGTGGGTAATTTCTTGGTGTTTTACATCATGTGTTCTACCATAATGAGGTAACATTTACACCTGTTTCTTATTATGATAGGCTGGCCATTGGTATTTATAGATGCCATGTTGAGTCTTAGCCACACCCCCTGACGAAGCCATACGTGGCGAAATGCGCGTCGGGGCGCATTCGCACGTGGTAAGGAGGACCTTTTACTAAATAAATATACAAACTGGGGTTCTGGTATATTATAGTTATTTGTGTGTAATCTCAACCAGTGTTTCTCTATATTCTATGTATGCTTTATTACTTTGTATGTACTTTATCTACATTTGCAATGGATTTATAGTCATATAGAGATAGGAACTGTATATTAGCTCTCTCTGTGTCTCTCTCACTATATATATATATATATATATATATATATATATATATATATATAGTCTCTCTCTCTATATATATATATACTCTATATATGTATATATTCTCTCTATATATATATATTCTCTCTCTCTCTATATATATTCTCCCTCTATACATACAGTGCCTTGCGAAAGTATTCAGCCCCCTTGAACTTTAGGACAACATTGGATCATTCAGAGATCCTCACTGAGCTTCTGGAGTGAGTTTGCTGCACTGAAAGTAAAGGGGCCGAAAAATATTGCACTCCCCACTTTTCAGTTTTTTATTTTTGACAAAAGTTTAAAATATCCAATAAATTTCATTCCACTTCACGATTGTGTCCCACTTGTTGTTGATTCTTCACCAAAAAATAAAAATTTTATATCCTTATGTTTGAAGCCTGAAATGTGGCTACAGGTTGAAAAGTTCAAGGGGGCCGAATACTTTCGCAAGGCACTGTGTATGTATCTCTCTCTCTCTCTCTCTCTCTGTATATATATATATATATATATATATATATATATATATATATATAACACAGTACAGACCAAAAGTTTGGACACACCTTCTCATTCCAAGAGTTTTCTGTATTTTCATGACTATAAAAATTGTAGATTCACACTGAAGGCATCAAAACTATGAATTAACACATGTGGAATTATATACTTAACAAAAAAGTGTGAAACAACTGAAAATATGTCTTATATTCTAGGTTCTTCAAAGTAGCCACCTTTTGCTTTGATTACTGCTTTGCACACTCTTTGCATTCTCTTGATGAGCTTCAAGAGGTAGTCACCTGAAATGGTCTTCCAACAGCCTTGAAGGAGTTCCCAGAGATGCTTAGCACTTGTTGGCCCTTTTGCCTTCACTCTGCGGTCCAGCTCACCCCAAACCATCTCGATTGGGTTCAGGTCTGGTGACTGGAGGACAGGTCATCTGGCGTAGCACCCCATCACTCTCCTTCTTGGTCAAATAGCCCTTACACAGTCTGGAGGTGTGTTTGGGGTCATTGTCCTGTTGAAAAATAAATGATGGTCCAACTAAACGCAAACCGGATGGAATAGCATGCCGCTGCAAGATGCTGTGGTAACCATGCTGGTTCAGTATTCCTTCAATTTTGAATAAATCCCCAACAGTGTCACCAGCAAAGCACCCCCACACCCTCACACCTCCTCCTCCATGCTTCACGGTGGGAACCAGGCATTTAGAGTCCATTCGTTCACCTTTTCTGCGTCGCACAAAGACACGGTGGTTGGAAGCAAAGATCTCAAATTTGGACTCATCAGACCAAAGCACTGATTTCCACAGGTCTAATGTCCATTCCTTGTGTTCTTTAGCTCAAACAAGTCTCTTCTGCTTGTTGCCTGTCCTTAGCAGTGGTTTCCTAGCAGCTATTTTACAATGAAGGCCTGCTGCACACAGTCTCCTCTTAACAGTTGTTGTAGAGATGTGTCTGCTGCTAGAACTCTGTGTGGCATTGACCTGGTCTCTAATCTGAGCTGCTGTTAACCTGCGATTTCTGAGGCTGGTGACTCGGATGAACTTATCCTCCGCAGCAGAGGTGACTCTTGGTCTTCCTTTCCTGGGGCGGTCCTCATGTGAGCCAGTTTCTTTGTAGTGCTTGATGGTTTTGGCCACTGCACTTTCAAAGTTTTCCCAATTTTTCGGACTGACTGACCTTCATTTCTTAAAGTAATGATGGCCACTCGTTTTTCTTTACTTAGCTGCTTTTTTCTTGCCATAATACAAATTCTAACACTCCATTCAGTAGGACTATCAGCTGTGTATCCACCTGACTTCTGAACAACACAACTGATGGTCCCAACCCCATTTATAAGGCAAGAAATCCCACTTATTAAACCTGTCAGGGCACACCTGTGAAGTGAAAACCATTTCAGGTGACTACCTCTTGAAGCTCATCAAGAGAGTGCCAAGAGTGTTGCAAAGCAGTAATCAAAGCAAAAGGTGGCTACTTTGAAGAACCTAGAATATAAGACATATTTTCAGTTGTTTCACACTTTTTTGTTAAGTATATAATTCCACATGTGTTAATTCATAGTTTTGATGCCTTCAGTGTGAATCTACAATTTTTATAGTCATGAAAATACAAAAAACTCTTGGAATGAGAAGGTGTGTCCAAACTTTTGGTCTGTACTGTATGTATATATATATATATATATATATATATATATATATATATAAAACACGTAGAGGTTAACAGCCTGTTATTCATATCCTACTTCGCATCACAACACATGGCTTAACAATGTAACTTATAGTCAATATAGGCATATCAGAGGAAGTTATTTTAATTACATTGCATTCAAATGGCAAGCTAAAACTCTCTACAACTGTTTTGTACAGAAAGGCCTTATGCATACTTCACCATCATACTGATAAAGAAAATAATCATTAGTCTTTACTAATAATCAATTGCCAATATATTGTATTGCACCATAATATAGCTTATACTTTATTATTGAAATTTCCACATATGGCCTTGTTTCTTTTAAGAATATTCTAATTACTTAGAACCTAACAAGTCCAGGAACCTTGAGTTAAAGTGGTTATGCAACCAAGGAAGAATGGGAGATCCTTCCCCCTACTATTCACCTCGACTGCAGCCAGGCTGAAATGTGGGCGTGACAGGTGGTGGATGGCAGATTGTTGCATTTTGGCTTTGAAGAAAATGGGAGCACTGGAGACCACTAAGTCTCCTGATCTACCGTTGAAGTTAATGGGAGCACGCTCTAGCACCAGTCATGCCAAAATTCAGCCTGGCAGTGGTCAGAGTGAAAGGATCCCCATTCTTGGGATCAGTGGGGGTAGTGGTCACACCCCCACTGATCAGGATGGCATGGCATAACCCCTTTAAGGGTTGTATTTCGTTCAGTTAGTCAAAATATTAGCTAAGCACTGCCTTGTCCTGTTCAGAAGACATGTTTCTTAAAATCAACTATGTGTCACATGTATAATTATCTTAATCCTCCTATAAGGGTGACATTGATTGTAAGAGGATGTTCTGATGGCTGGCTGTCAAAAATCGGGCTTAAGAACCCCTGGCTGAGGTTTTCTCTACATCTTCAGAGAGCCTCCGTGGCAACTGTTTCCTATCTCTAAAACTAAGGCCCCACGTAGCATCCCACAGCAAAAAAGCACTGCGTGAAAAACCGTGGCGGCAAAGTAACATTGTTCTTCCGCAGTGCTTTTCACAGAAAGTCCGCAGAGGTTTCCTCTGCAGACTTTCTGCTTCAATTATACCTATAGGAAAGCCGCCGGCGTTTCCATAGGTATAATTGACATGCTGCAATTTCCAAAAACACGTATTTTTTTTCCGCAGAGTGGGGATGGGATTCACAAGTCACATCCACTTTGCTGTGAATGTAAAACGCAATTGTTTATTCCCATGCGTTTCTGCCGCGGGCAAACTGCGACGGAAATGCCACGTGGGGCCCCAGCCTAAATCTGTTTTTGCAGTAACCTCACTTCTAAATAAACTTTCATCTGCTTTTATCCATCTTACAAACTTTTTTAAAATTATTAGAATTTTTATGGGAGAACAATCTGATCAAGAAAGTACTTTCAAAACATTGGTCAGTCTTCAAGCAGGACTCTCACTTAAATGGAGTGTGTCCCTAGAAACCAGCATTTCAATCCAGCAGATAGACAGGTTAGGTCACCTGAATGAAATGGTGTTTTCCACTTGTAAATCAGTGCCTCCATTGCAAAAATACTACCTTTTTTGTCAACATGGAAATTAACTCTTTGGAGAAAGAGGGCATTGCCTTTTACCTATTTGGAGGAACAGAATGTCCTCTTTTCCATATTGACAAAAAAGGAGAAAACTCTTTTTGATTTTAAGGGACTCTAATCTATCCGTCTGCAGTACTTGGTTGACATAATGGGTTCTGGTAACATCTGCTATACAAGTAAGGCAGGTTTTGGCACCTTAAATATGGCACCCAATCAGAAGCAGAGTGGGTGCCATAACCGTTGGGTCTCTAACATTTTACACAGCAGAGACCTGAAAGTAACTCCCCACAATCAAAGTCCTCTCTGATCCTAGGCGTTACTGTGCTCACCTATAACCCCGGTCTCAGCCCCACCTTTCCTCTTACAGTTTGTTGCCAATATGGCTTCTGTACAGCATCAGAGGAGCCACCTAGTTCTTATGACAGTTGTCATCCCAGGCCAGTCATAGGAATATAACTATTGAGGTTTGCCTGTGACAGGACTCAATAGCCATCTAGTGATAGTACTGGAGTGATAGTTATGGAGAAGCTAATGATTACATGTTCAAGCTCTCCAGAGAGGTTTTAAAAATATTGAATAAAATAATAAAAATTAACATTTTCAAATAAAAATAAACAAACCAAACAAAGAAATTAGGCGAACATCTTAGCTGAAAAATAAAAATAGCTCAAAACGCCGTGCTTTTGCCATTTTTCCTTCCAAATAAAATTGAATACAGAGTGATCAAAGCATTGGGCATTGTTTAAATAAAAAGTACATCTTGTTCCTCAAATTAAGACATCTTACACACCTCCATAAGATAGCGCTCCTTCCTTTCTGTGTCCACCTGTGTGCCCAAACCGGAGTTTATACCCACATATGACATTGTTAAGAACGTTATCCTGGGTACAACATACATGTAGAGATAAACTGCTGTTCGGACACACAGCAGGGCGCAGATATGAAAGAGTACTATTTTTGGACACCATGTCATGTTTACAGAGATCCTAAAATGGCCCCCCCCAAAATGAGGCCAATCCTTGGTGATTTCCAATTTACTGGGACCTCCAGGGTTCTGCAAAACTGGCACCCGAAAACTAGTCCCTCCAAGTCTATACTCCAAAAGCTAAAAAGCGTAGTTCCTTTCAGAGCCCTGCTGTATGCCCAAACAGCAGTTTACACCTACATATACATTTTTTTGTACCTGGGATAACCCACTTAAGAGTTTTAGGAGTGCATGTCTCTGATGACATAAAGTGGACACAACACATTGGGCACTGAAATGGCATATTTCTTTATAAAGTTCAATTTTCACTTTGCACATTAATCTTTGGGAAGCAATCAAAATAATACCCCCCTTGAGAAATTCACTGAGGGGTGTAGTTTCTAAAATGGGGTCATATTTTGGGGGTGAATTATTTATTTTCTCTCAGGACCTCTGCAAATGCCAACCAATGCAGTGTAAATGTTCAAAGTAGGCCTCAAATCACATGGTGCTCTTTCACTGAGCCCATTCGTATTACCAGGCAAAAGATTAGGGCCACATGTAGGGTTGTTTGCAAAATCGGGAAACCAAGCATAACAACTGGAGAGCTGACCTTTCACAGTGCAACAAGCGGGGAATGACATATTCGACACTGACATGGGACGTCACCAGTTCCTTTCCTTAGGCCGCTGATTGGCCTCAGCATTCATGTGACCGCTGAGGCCAATCAGCAGCCTAAGGATAGGGACCCGGGACGTCACAGCCAGCTTGAACTTTCGCAACAAGTGGAGGGATATTGGTGCTGAAACTAACGGCACCAATATCTCCAGCATCTGGGTGCATACCGGCAAAGCTGACATTGCACTGAATTCAGTGCACTGTCAGCTTTCTAGCAGTATATAATACTGCCCATCTCCGAGGACATGAAAGGTACTCTTTAAAGGGTACCCAAGTTTTATGAAAAGTTTAAATATGTGCAGAGTCTTGCTTGGCAGTCTGTTCTAATGGTGGGCGATATCTACTTAAATGAAAATCGGGCATTTAACCTCTATTACAATTAATAGCGATTATTTAGGTCATGCCCCTTTTACAGTATAACAAAGTGTTGGGCGAACCTCGCGAGACGGTCGCCCTGTGGATTTGTTCAAGCCCGACCGAAACTGCTATTATACTCTGAGGTTTCTTCAGATCACAGGGAAGGTGATCAAACATAAAAAAACAGTGTTATTCACCTCTCCTGAGCTCCGACGCGCTGTCTTTGGCACTTCTGACTGATGTCAAGGTCTGCTTAGACCTGAGATTGGGCCTCAGAATCACATGGTGTCATGAAACACAGACGCAAGAGTCGCAATACCACATGACTGAACAGGCCTCAGCAGTTCCTGACGACAGGCAGAAGCTCCAAAGACAGTAGGGAGTCATCCTGAAGCCCAGGAGAGGTGAGTAACACTTTTTTATGTTTAATCACCTCCCATGGGCCTCTGATCATTTCACTCTGGATCGGAAGAGACCCCAGAGTATAATAACAGCAGTCTAAGTTCGGATGTGTTCAATCTGAACAAAACTGCAAATTTTGTAATAACCAAACTGAAATAACCGATGGGATTAAATGCCCAGCCCTAGTCGGTTCGAGGACTATATTAGACTTCATACATGGATTCCTATCAGTTTTTCTGCTGCTAATAAAACTTTAAATGGTACATCTTCTATTCCATCCAACTCTTACTGTTTAGTGAACCCTATCCTAGCATTTCATCCAGGCTGTATTTTTTGCAATTTCCATGTGTCCTTATCTACACTTGTGTCAGTCTTTTGATGCTCAGTGATTTTATGGTAGTTCTCTAGTCAGTGTGTGTTTGTATCTCCATAGTCCAGTCTCCTCATGTGCCACAGTTTGTTGATTAATTGGTTAACAACTTAAATTAGTGCTAGTTTTGAACCTCCGCTTCTCTATATAAGTAGATACAGCTCATGGGGAAAGCAGTTCCAATGCCAGGGGGGCATTTTCTAATGCAGCGTCCATCTTAACCTAAGTGTAGATTAAACAAAGTGCATTTATACATGGCATTAAGACAGGGCAAAAGACAGACAAACCATGGAAGAACACCAGGTAAGCTTAAACCCAAAACAACAAGCTGTAACACATGGTATGACAGAGCTGCACTGTCACTTACTATCTTAGCAATTGTCTTCCTGCAGAACTTCCCTCCATCTTTACCACCAGTGCACACTTTCGTCAGTCTCTCTCTTCTTCCTTTTCCCATGCACAGCTCTCACACACTTTTCACTCTCTTTAACCACCCCAATCCCTAAACTACTTTTAGCAGTGAAATTAAACAAAAGTGTCCTCATAAATCACTGAACCACCTTCTGTCTCTGTCTATTTTGCTCATACTAGCTGGTGGGGATATCTCTCCAAACCCTGGCCCTCCTTCTTTCACTAACTTTTCCCCTTCATGCACACATAGAAGTCCTACAAACCTCATCAATATTCACCATGTTCCCTCCCTTATCTTTCCCCTGTCTCTTTTAACTGTTCTCTCTGGAACGCCCGCTCAGTTTGTAACAAACTAGAATACATTAATGACTTATTCCTCAGTAAATCTCTCAACATGCTTGCCCTTACAGAAACCTGCTGCTGTGTCTCATGGTGGCCTACAATTCTCACACACTTCTAGGTTTGACAACAGGAAGGGTGGATGGGTAGAGATACTTCTGTCGCCACTGTGCACTTTTCAGGTCATCCCACCGGTACCTTCAGTCACATTCCCCTCATTTAAAGTCCATGCTATCAGACTTTTCCGCCCACTCTCCTTACGTGTACCTGTGATCTACCGTCCACCTGGCTCACCCTACCAATTTCTGGATCACTTTGCATCTTGGCTTCCCTTCTATTTATCCAGTGAAATTCCTACACATCATGGGTGACTTTAACATCCCCATTGACTCCCGTCTCCCCAGCTGCCTTACAATTTCTCTCAATAACCACTTCCTTTGGTCTCACAACTTTCCTCTTCCGCCACACATGTAGATGATAACATGATTGATCTTGTCTTCCATCGACTCCTCACAGTTTCTAAATTTACTAACTCTTCTCTGCCCCTCTCTGATCATAACCTTCTGCCTCTCACCATCAGCGCTTCCTCTCCATCACAGGGCACTCCATCACCTACTCATCATACATATAGGAACTTACGTGCTATTAACACCCATCACCTCTCAGATACTCTACAGTCCTCTCTATCCCCCATCTCTTAACTCTCCTGCCCCAATCTGGCCACCAGTCACTATAATGAATCCCTTAAAAGTGCCTTGGATGATGCAGCTCCCCACTCCACTTGTAAAGTTCGACAAAGGAGACAGCAACCCTGGCACACGCCACAGACACGTTTTCTTCGGCGGTGCTCTAGGTGTGCTGAACGTCTGTGGTGAAAATCACGCACACCTGCAGACTTCCTCCACTTCAAATTTATGCTTAAAACCTATAGTTCTGCCCTTCACCATGCCAAACAAGCCTATTTCACCACTCTCATCTCTTCTCTCTCCTGTAAACCTAAAAGGCTCTTTGAAACTTTTCACTCCTTACTCACTCCCAAGGTGCAGACGCCATTCACAGACCTTAGTGCACAAGACCTGGCCACTTATTTCCATGATAAAATTGATAAGATCCGTTAGGAAATAACTGCCCAATCCCCCGGTGGCATTGATCCCCTCACCTACCGCACTTCAGACTGTTCATTCTTATCTTTTGAACCTGTTGCAGAAAAGGAAGTCTCTCAGCTACTTTCTTCTTCTTGCTCCCTAAGATCTGCAGTAGTGACCCTTTCCCCTCACACCATCTCCAGTCTCTTTTGCCTGTTGTCACGACTTACTTTACTAAAATATTTAACCTCTCTCTCTCTCTCTTCTGGAATTTTTCCATCCTCTTTCAAGCATGCTGTCATAACCCTGTTAATGAAGAAATCCTCCCTTGCTCCATCCTGTGCTGCTAACTATCGACCTGTCTCTAACCTCCCCTTCACCTCCAAAATCTTGGAACACTTGGTCTATTCTCGTTTGAACTCTCTTCTTGACCCCTTACAATCTGGCTTCCGCACTCTGCATTCTACTGAAACGGCCCTCATAAAAGTCTCCAATGATCTTCTGACAGCTAAATCTAATGGTGACTACTCTTCTTATTCTTCTGGATCTCTCAGCAGCATTTGACACTGTTGACCATTAACTCCTCCTCACTATGCTCCGCTCTGTCGGCCTCATGGACACCGCGCTCTCCTGGTTCTCCTTTTATCTCTCAGACTGCACTTTCAGTGTATCATTTGCGGGCTCTGTCTCTTCCCCTTGCCGTTGGGGTTCCTCAGGGCTCGGTCCTAGGCCCCCTGCTCTTCTTTCTCTACACAGCCCCCATTAGACAAACCATCACCAGATTTAGCTTCCAGTACCATCTTTATGTTGATGACACCCAATTATATATGTCATCCTGTAACATAACCCCTGCGCTAATACAGAATACCAGTGACTCTCTATCTGCTGTCTCAAATATCATGTCTTCACTTTATCTAAAACTGAATCTCTCAAAGACTGAACTACTGCTGTTTCCACCATCTAATAGATCTGTCCCTGATATCTCCATTACAGTCTCCGGCCTTACCATAACTCCTAGGCAGTATGCCCGCTGCCTCGGGGTTATGTTTGACTCACACCTTTCCTTCACCCCCCATATCCAATCACTCACATGCTCATGACATCTCCACCTCAAAAACATCTCCAGAATCCGCCCTTTCCTTAACAGAGATACACTAAAGACACTTATTGTTGCCCTGATGCGCTCTCGCCTTGACTACTGTACCTCCTTACTAATCGGTCTTCCCCTTACTAAACTCTCCCCTTTACAATTTATTCTGAATGCAGCAGCCAGGCTCATCTATCAGTCTAGATGCTACAGCAATGCCTCCGGTCTGTGTCAGTCACTACATTGGCTGCCTATTCAATACAGAATACAATATAAACTTATTACCCTCATCAACAAGGCTCTCCATAATGCTGCACCTCCCTACATTTCCTCCCTCATCTCTGTCTATCGCCCAACCCATGTTCTCCGTTCACTCAATGACCTAAGACTAACATCCTCTATTATCAGAACCTCCCACTCCCGTATCCAAGACTTCTCCCGAGTTGCACCACTTCTCTGGAATGCTCTACCCCGGACAATCAGATTAACGCTCAATTTCTACAGCTTCAAGCGCAAACTAAAGATACGTCTTTTCAGACAGGCCTATCACAATTCCTAATCTAAACCCTTCTGCAGTTAGTTTTCCCTAAAACAAACCCTCCTCTGTTCACGCTCCCGCATTACCCCACAGGATATGATGCCATATCAGACTGTAACTTTATATGTCCAGGAACCATCTGCATGTTAAAGGACATGACTGGTGACAGATCATAGAGCTTTATTGATGTGTAAGGAAAAGTAACCGCTATCGCAAAAATGTCTAGACCACTGTGTAAGCAATGCTACCTCTGATAATGCTCCTGCTACCTCTTGCGTCACCCCATCTACCTCATAGATTGTAAGCTCTTGCGAGCAGGGCCCTCAGTCCCATTGTGTGAATTGACTATTTCTTTGTAATGTATTTTTTTTGTCTGTACTTGAACCCTACAATTTGTAAAGTGCTGCGGAATATGTTGGCGCTATATAAATAAAATGTATTATTATTATTATAGATTATGGCTGAACACATTTTGCATTTTTGTGTCAGGCTCTGAGCATGTACAATAAGGAGCAGTCTACCCCCTTCTTCTATCCATTGCTAATAATGTTCTGCCATTCTGCTAGAAATAACTATACAGTTGCAAACATATATCTGAGAAAAGCCCAAGTGAGCATTATATAGGAGATCCAGGAACACTGGACTGTAAATACAGGAAAAATACATATAATCAAGCAGATAAAAGACAAGAAAAATAAAACAAAATTTATAAGCACAGTCAGTAAGCTGTCTGTGAATAATATTCTCTCTGTAACCACACAAGCAGCCAGAAGTACATAGAAGACTTTTCTTACATTGTAAACTGTGAGATTTGCAGAATCCTCAGTGTTTTAAAACAGCCATAGTTTGCATGTAAATTTTTTCTCTCCAAACCTGTGTAATGTCATATACATTTACTGTGCATTTTATTTATCTGCATTACAAATTTCTACCAATCATAATAAATGATCTCTTATTTAAGGCAATGTCTATATCTGTTGAGGTACTTCAACAAGCTGGTTGGTCGGACTGTTTGCTGGACAGGACACTATGAAGAATACAGGAAGTGAAAAGAAGAGAGAGCAGGAAAACTGGTGAGAGAGGGAGAAGGGAAAACCCCTTTAAATTTTGGTCTTTAGCATGATTCTTCCCCCGCACACCAGCATGTCTACCCGTTTCACTCCTGGTTCCTAGCATGGCTCATTTTTAGATCCCAATATGGTTTCCATTTTCATTTTCTTCTTTCACTGCTAACCTTGAAAATAATTGCTGACAATTCATAGGCCAAAATATGAACTTTAAAGTCCACCCTGAAACACACCCAAGAATCTATTTTTTGGCCTGGGATATACATAAAACCCATACCTTTTGTGTCCCAGTTCCCAGGATTACCGTAGCAAAATTGAGACTGTTGGCATGAATGCTCTTGCACTTCAGTATATTCAATATACATTAAAGACCACTCACATCAATATACCACAAACCCACAGACAGAACGGCCTACCTGAGAAACGACAGCTTCATTTATTAAGCACTTATTATATTATATTCTGGTGTGAATACAGTCATTCTTTGAACATCTTTGAGTTAACCTGTTATAAAAAAACAAAACAAAAAAAAAAAAAAAAAAAACTTTTGGCTACAATGAGCCATTTTGAAACTGTAGAATCAACTCTACACTGCCTGAGAGAGGAAGTGGAACTTAATATCTTAGTTCTGAAATAACCCCTTTAAGGACTTATTCACATGATCGAGCCTCGGCTGTCAAACTCTGTGTATGCTGGACTTCCTGGCCTGAACAGTATACAAGGACACATGCTTCAAGCATTTATAGTTAGCAATGATGCTAGGATTCCCTGTTTCCCCACATCATACTGAGATGTGATGTATTTACCACTTCCTGTGACATGTAATATTCCTTCTGTAAATACTGTTTATACTTGCAATACCATGTGGCCTGAAAAAAAGGGTTGATCCTATCCTGTAACATGTTGTCCAATAAAAATTTGTTTTTACGTATCATACACTCTGGTGCTGTATTACTTTGGTGGAAGTCCCAAGATCAAGATTGATTCCTTTCTTCAAACGAGATAAATGTAAAACATAGGTAGGCATAGCCTGACATCCTGGAGTCCAGACACTACTAACGGGAGCTTCGTTCTCAGCCCAAAGTCCAGAGAGATTTTCATTAGTACCATGGGCAAAACTAGGTCCAAAAGGACCATAGGAGGGTCTTCCACCTCCCAGGCACCTGAAATACCTATATCTAACTTTTTTCTCCCTCTCGGTAACACACGGCACTCCACCGATAGTGACTCTGGCACTGATTCGCCATCTTCCCCACCATCTTCTGGCAGCTCCGACCTCCCACTCCTGAGCAGAAGCACAGCTCTCCTACCTGCACTGCCAGCTCCTGGAGAAGATTTTGCTGTTCACACAGCCGGGACCAACGCCTCTACTCTGCCGGTGAATGATCCGAGCCCTGCTGCGTGGTACTCCTCCTCCTATTCTCTGGATGCAGGCACTGGTGTCCATCTTCCCTGCCACGTGAAAGTGCTATGGTGCCCACCCCAGTACCTGCAACTGTTACTGCGCCTCAGGGCACTACCCCAGCAGTTAATGCATGCCACAACATCGGGTCACCAGTTACCCCACAGAATAATGGCCACTCAAAGCCACCTGGCCACTACCCTGATAGAGACTCTGATTGGGGCACAAGCCCCGCAACAAAATAATCTCTGCTCCAGACCTCAGACAATAAGGGGCATGCCACTAGGCCTCCTCAGGAGATGGATCCTTCTTCTGATGAAAATTCAACACCACCCATTACATGCTGGAGAGGGAGATATGGGGCCCGTAAAGGCGCTGACCACATGAACTCTGGTCCCTCCTTCATCCCATGCATGCCATCCATACTCTCCAAGATCACCCTGAACTGCGGGCACTATTAGCCTTTCTTTGGGATATGGATGATCTAGCTCAGGGGCCAGCAACCTTCGGCACTCCAGCTGCTGTGAAACTACAACTCCCAACATGCTCCATTCACTTCCTTGGGAGTTCCAACAACAGCAGAGCAAGTATGCATGCTGGGAGTTGTAGTTTTACAACAGCTGGAGTGCCGAAGGTTGCCTACCCCTGATCTAGCTACTGATTTAAAGAAGTCTTGGCGCCAGGACCTGAAAGCGGTTAAAATGGATATAGCTACTTTGCAACAACGAGTGTATGATTTGAAGCTGTTCCAGACTTCCGTGTTGGCTCCAATACAATATCTATAGAAATCCCCCACATCAGCTGCCACTGAATCCCGAAAACTAATGTCACATGTCGATGATATTGAAAACCACAACCGCAGAAACAACATCCTAATCCAAGACCTGTCTGAAGCTACAACAATCTCTGACCTTGTCCCTACTCTTACGGGTATATTCAAAATGCTACTGGGACGCACTACTGACACACGCATTGAAATCGTTCGAGCCCACCAAGCTCCTAGACCATGAAGATGTGATCCAACCAAGCCACGCATTGTTATCTGCCAGGTACATTACTATGCTCTGAAGAAGGAAATTATGCTGAAAACTAGAGATCACAAGGTTATCTCTAGTTTTCAGCATAATTAGAGATCACAAGGTTATCGACTTTGATTGAGCTTATCTTTTTCCAGACCTTTCCCTTCATACTCTGCGCTAGAGAATCACGCTGAAACCCTACTGATCATCCTTCAGGAACGCAGTATTCTTTATGCTGACTCTCTCCTCCCCTGAAGACCACCTTTCCTTTCTTCGAGCTCTGGATCTGCCACCTCTCCTTCTTCTGAACTGGGAACTGCTGCTGAGCTATCCTGAGGCTACCATCCTCCGCCCTCTTTCCAGTGACACTGATAATGGTTGTTCTCAAGATTCTCCTTGCCTTCAATGCTCTAGCCACAGACAGCGACATCATCCAGATCGAGACCTTCCAGCTTGAGAAGTCTTCCTCCATCCTCTGAACTGTCCTGCTGTTTTGATAACTGTTATTGCATTATTTGCATATTGTTGTTTTGCCCTTGTTCTTTTATATGCTTCTAACATATTCTCCCCCTCATGTCATTTTTCACTTTTCTCACCACTGGGCTCAGACGGCTACAGGCTAACATTATTTCTAGAGATGAGCGAATTGAAGCTGACGAAGTGGAATTAGATCTGAATTTCAGAAAATATTCGATTCGCATCGAATCCGGATTTCCTCATGCTTCGTGGTAACGAATTGCACTTTTTCCTAAAATGGCTGCTGCACATGTTAGGACATGGGTCAAGGAACTCTAAGAATGTGGGATCACCCACAATGCTATGCGTGCAGCCAATCAGAAACCAGCCAGCCCTGTGATGTCACAGCCCTATAAATACCTCCGCCATCTTGTATTCAGGCATTTTCCAGTGTACTTAGTGCAGGGAGAGTGCAAAAAATAAGTGGCTTATTCGCCGTTGTGTGTTGAAGGGAGAAAATTATAAGCCTTTTTGCCCAGTATTAATTTCCTAGAGGACAGTCAGCAGCTACTGCACAGCCAAGATCTGAAGCAGGTGGGCAAGTAGTGATGAGTGGCGTGGGAGCTGGTGTTGCGAGCGGTCAGCCTCCTGGCTCAGAGACCGTTAAGGAGGACATCAGTGACAAGCAGACAGTACTCGATGATGATGTAGCCGATCGCTATTGGGAGCCGGGTTACTAAGGGGCTTCATCATCATTGGGAGAGGAGGGTGGCAGCTTGCGCATGAGGCAGCGGCAGAGCCAGCAAATCAGTAGCGTTGCCGGGAGTCATCAGGGTGGCAGCAGTGGGAGCCAAACATGCCCGGGGTAGACTACCCACCTCGCAGGAGCCTACTGACCCAGAAAGCAGTGGTGCAGGGGTTCACGGAGGCAGTGGCGGTAGCAGTCAGTCAGTGCGGAGTGTTGGGGGTAAAATCACCTACTCAGCGTGTGGCAGTTTTTTTGTTAAGCCGCAGGGGAAGTTGAACATGGCCATATGTCGAATCTGTGGGCAGAAGGTGAAGCATGGCCATGGTGCCAATGTTGGCACCACAGCCCTGTGTCAACATATGCAGCATCACCATAAAGTGGTCTGGGAGAACCGTGGCTCCAATGTGGTGGACCAGCCTGCCGCAGCAACCGCTGCATCACCCAGTGACACACACCTTATTTCAGGCAGTCAAGGCTCCACCAACTCAGCCGAAGGAAGCTGTGTGTCCTTCCCATCATGTGCTGGTCCTGATGCTCCTGCTCCTCCTTCTCCTAGTCAGTCATAGGGTCAGCAATTGATCACCGAAGCGATTTCGAAGAAAAACAGTATGCGTGCAATCATCCAATGATGCAGAAGCTGAATGTGCTCCTGTCCAGGTTGCTAGTGCTGCAGTCCCTCCCTTTCCAAGTGGTGGACTCTGCACCTTTAAGAGAACTGATGGCTTGTGCCGAGCCGAGATGGAGAGTCCCAAACCGTCATATCTTTGCCAAAAAGGCAGTACCAGCCCTGCACAAATATGTAGAAAAGAAAGTGGGCCAGTCCTTGAGCCTGTCGGTGTCAGCCAAAGTGCACGGCAGCGCCGACGTGTGAAGCTGTAACTACGGTCAAGGACAATATATGTCCTTTACGGCCCACTGGGTGAATGTGGTACCTGCCCAGACACACCAGCAACTTGGCCAGGTTACGCCGCTTCCGCCTCCATGTTCTCACGCCATTGGTCCTGCAACAATGTCCGCCTCATCCTCCACTGTGTCCTCAGCCTCCACTGCAGGGAGAATTCACAGTGCTCCTCCAGCATACCACATGCGTGGAGCATGGTGGTGTCACGCTGTTCTACACCTCGTTTGCCTGGGCGAACGAAGTCACACATGGGAGGAACTGCTCCATGTCCTTCATCAAGAGATCGAATCCTGGCTTTCTCTGCGACAACTCAAAATCAGAACCATGGTGACAGACAACGGGAAGAACATGGAGTTGGCACTGCGTTCAATCTGGTTGTCAAGGTTCCACCCATATGCAAGACATCCTAAAAATGAAACTTTGCATGCAGGAAACTTTGCATGCACTTCATCTACTTGTACACTGCAAAGCACACCCTCCTTGAGCTGCAGTGGCAGAACGGCGTCCCCCAACATAGGCTGATATGTGTCGTTTCCACCCGTTGGAATTCTACCCTCCATATGTTGGACCGACTATAGAAACAGAGAAAGGCCATAAACGATCTCTTGATGATCCAAGCGGACAGAGGTACTCCACTGTGTGTCAATGTTAGCCAGTGGCAGCTCATGCGTGACACCTTCCATTTGCGCATTCCCTTTGAGGAGGCCACTTTATTTGTCAGTCGCCAGGACTACGGGATGAAAAGCGTCATTCCACTGATTCATATCCTGGAAAAGATGCTGGTAAATCTGGCTGGTCAGGGGACTGGAGACGTGGCGCCTACATCTCACGGCCACATGAGCCCTGTGGGGGCTGAACTGGAGGAGGACGACGACATTGGAGCACAAGCAATTTGTAGCGAAATGGGTGGTTTTTCTACACAGGTGACAGGCGAGGAGGAGCAGGAGCAGCCGGAAGAGCAAGAGGGAGATGAAGACAAGACAGATGACCCAGACACACCGTGGCAGTATGCAGTGGAGATGGATGAAGGGAGTCCCTCTGAGTAACTTGCGGAAATGGCCCGATGTATGCTCACTTGCTTACGTAGTGACAGCCGAATTGTCACCATTCGGCAGAGGGATGACTACTGGCTCTCCACCATGTTAGACCCTCGCTACTGGTCAAAAATGGGGGCCTTTTTTACACCCGCTGAGAGGGAGGACAAACTGAACTTTTATAGAGACATCCTATGTAGTCAGTTGGCCGCTGCCTATCTGCGCCATCGTCCATCCTCTCGCAGGTCTGACCAGGGGGGCCCTTGGCACTCACCTTGTACTGCCATGGCTGCTGTGGGGGGTTGGAGGGGCAGGAGCAGTATCAGCTTCATCAGCAGCAGCCTGAGCAGCTTTCTTCCCCCACATAGTGAAGAAACTACTCACCAGCAGCTAGACAGAGCAGAACCTGAACCAGCAGGTGGTGGCATACTTGGATGGCACCCTGCCAACCGTCATCAAAGATCCACTGGACTAATGGGCAGCCAAACTGGATTTGTGACCGTAATTGGCCGAGTTTGCCCTGGAAAAGCTGTCCTGCCTGGCCAGTAGTGTGGCATCAGAGTGGGTGTTTAGTGCGGCAGGGGCCATAGTTACCCCAAGGAGAACTCGTCTGTCCACCCAAAATGTGGAGAGACTGACAAGATGAATCAGGCGTGGATCAGCCAGGATTTCCACCCACCAATGCCTCATGCATCAGATTAAATCATCCCCGCTGCCTCACCCAAACCTTGACAAAAGAGACCGGTTTCTTCTGGCTACCTGCCTCAGCTACTATTCTAATGCTGCCAGCCACCTGATGCCACACATCTGATGTCAAGTGCTCCTTATTACAGCCACCATCGTCAATGGGTAGTTTGTACCACTCACCTCCCCACTCTGTCACCGGGTCACTCTATGGCCTCCTCATGCTGCTGCCATCTCCGCATTATGTCACCTTGTCACTCTGTGACCTACTCATGCTGCTGCTACCTCAATATGTCACTTCTCATGCTGTTCCCACCCTCTCCACTCCATGACTAGGACACTATTTTGCCTTTTTGGCATGGTTGACATCATCATTTATTTGACCCTTCTTCTGATCTGTCAAAAGGAAGGAAAAATGACACAACGGATCCTGTCTGTGTAGCAGCTGTAAGGCCTGTATGATTTGGTAGCCAAAAGCAGGAGTCGGTGCAAAACACAGAAGACATGCAAATTTCCCATTCACGTGTCATCTCTGTTTTGGATCCACTCCTGTTTTTTTTTTTTTTTTTTGGTATCAGCAATACTGATGGATTACTGACCAACTCCTGACCGAGTGAAAGCTGATGCTCAACAAACAGGATCCGTTTTTTGGGGGGGGGTTATTGCTCTGATGGATCAGAGGAAGGGCAAAATAATCAGTGACGTCAACACGAACTTACTGCTGACACCCTCTCCACTCTGTGAGGGAGGCTCTACTTGTACAAGCGTTTAATAAGTTCTGTAGACATCTATGTGGAATCAGCAGATGACAGTGTATAAGGAGTGCGCTCTTTCACGCTACAGTAGGATCTTGGTCAGTTTTGGCCCCGCAACTGGCCAAATAAGTGAAGTGTGCAGTGGTTCTAAGAGCGACGCCTGTCATGTGTGTCATACTGACTCACAGTATTGTTTCACTACCACAGCAGACTCCCTATGCGTATTACTGCAAGGCACAGTGTTCTACACCACTATACAGGCTCTATGCAGCCAGAAAATAGCTGTTTTTTAATGTGATTCGCCGCAAATGAATTCGGATTAAATCCTTTCTGAAAATTCGGTGAATCGGTCGCATCGAATTTTTGAAAAATTCGCTCATCTCTAATTATTTCCTGTGTTCCACTTCCGTTCCTGAGACCCCCTTGTGTCTTTTACACCCTCATTTAGCTAGGTGGACCCTTCATCACATCCACACTGAGACTTGTGCTCAACCTCTGTAATCCCCACCGCGGACAGCTTTCTTGATTCTCTTCATCCCTTTCTCTCGCACCACTACTATTATCCTCTCCACCAATCTACTGCCTAACCTCCAGACTTTCCCATTTCCCCCCTCTCTTTCCTCTAATGGCAGATATCACAATCACTTCTTTTAACGTTAAGGGCCTGAACACCTCAGAAAAACACTCTGATTCTGTACGACTCAAACAAATGAAGGGTCCACATAATAATAAACATACCCGCAAACTTATTGACTGCATGCAGCCAGGTACATTACCACAAGGTTGTGGAAATCTTCATCTCCCCCATCTATTACAGCTTGGCTTCAGGAATTTCTATGATATCGCTCACCAACAGGTATGGCTCCTGTGGAATACCTTCTACTACTCTTCCGCCTTCCAATCTTCCTTTCCTGCCTTCCCTCTTTAAATTCTCCTCATTACCTCAATCTCCCCACCACACTTCTCACTATCCATCTTTTTCTCCCTATCCATGTTCCCACCACCTCTCCTTGCAACATTTACTACCATTTCTCTACTATGTTGGAGGAATACCCTGCTTTCTGTTATCTGCTTCATTTATGTTTTGTTTTCATGATTGTTGCTCTGCTGCTCCAGAGCTCTGTGATCCTTCCACATTTCTTCCCTTAATGGTTTTCTCCCTTTTCCATCAGTCATCTCCCTCCTCATCCCCTCCCCCATTTCTCACATTCTGATGTTAATCATCATGCTGTTTGAACTTTTTTTTTTTTTTTTATAAATCATATCTTTATTGAAGATTTGACATATCATAAGTAAAATGAAAAAAGTAAAACAGAATAACAAGGAGCTACAGCTAATTCCAAGTAACATATGACTATAACAGAACTGCATAGAAACTAATATAGTTGTCAGTGAACCAGGGTAGGAGAGGTACACAACGGGATTGGGGTTGGTAGGTAGGAGCGGAATTGGGAGGAGTGTTCACCTGCTAAAGATAAATATCACCTGGGAAGGAGAGGTCAGGGAGGTTTCGGAGGTGTTGCAGGCTCTTAAAGCTCAGAGATCATGAGTTCCATGCATCGGATACTGGTTGTTTTGACTTTTGTCAACTTATTGAAAACCTAATAAAAACTTTCAATGTAAATGTTGTGATAGCTTGGGGAAATTAAACTCAAATGGTGGCTTTTCCTGGTCCAGATAGCGGTCGTCCGTGGTACTGGGCGCCGGAAAGATAGCTTTCAGACGGTCTGAGTGTAAATAAAAGTGGCTTTTATTCAGCTTAAACTGCAACGTAACAAAACAATAAACGCCTAGGCCGCCGTTAGGGCCCTAACTCACTTATAGAGCCCCTCACTGACTCTTGCTCAGCTCTAGCAAAGAGTCTCTGTGGGACCCAGCCCTTCTGGACAGAGCCTATCTCTCTTGTCCTAGCTGGTCCACTTGAGCAGCCGGACTAATGCTCCACTCAGCAAAAGTCCCCTGTGGACGCCAGCCCTCTGGCACAGACCGTCTATCTGTGCCGCTGGTCCACCACCTCCTGCTCCATGCAGGATACTCCAGCCTTCTGGAGTTACACGCCACACCCTCAAAGGTGTGGCTGAAGGCCTTTTCAAAGCTGGGCCTGGGTCGCTCCACAGCTCCCTCTGGCTCACATACCTACATACCCTCCCCCTCAGCTCACTACCCATGGGGTGAGTTACAATGGGACAAGACATATGTCGCCGTCCCTCTTCAATGCTATACATTTGTCCAGTGTCTCTCCAGATGTCACCATCTGGCGGTCTCAACCTCCACGTTCCAGTCAGTCGAGCCTTCCGTCTTCTCTTCACTTTAAACTCTATGCCAAGGTCCTGGCCATTCTGCGCAAAGGCAAGTTCCGCTTCATCACCTTCACAACTCGCCATACAGTGGATCAAATCATCTTCATCACATCTCTCGCCACAGTCTTCAGCCATCCCATTGCATGACCTCGATTCATCTAGTGAATAGCCGCAAGAACCTTCATCTTCTCCTAACACGAATCCACAGGAGCTCAGATACCAGCTAACACGTACTTCATGCACATCAATGTCTTTAGAGTACAAATATTTCACGGGTACCTTTTCTGTAACCATCTCAAAGCAAACTTTGCCATCACCATCAAGGCTTAGAAGTTTAGGAGACATAGGCCGCTTGCTCTCCTCTTTGTTTGATACACACAAGCTCTGTACTGCAATATCTTCTCCGTCTGCACAAGGGCCATACCGTACACCCTCACATAATAGATCACGCTGAACTACATTTTCTGGTATGTCTTTAACAACTGTCACATCATATATTGGAATGGTTTCTGTATAATGCTTCCACACCCGTACAGCAGCAGGACAACCATTTCCATACTCTAGTCTCACTTCCTCTTTCTCATACGCATAACTTCCTGGAGGCATGTTGTGGTGCTGGGATAGACTGCAAGAAGTTTCGTGCCAACTCCTTTCTGACAGTACAGGAGCTGGTGACATCGTCATCTCAACATTCTCCGAGTTATTTTCATTCCCTGTGCTAACACCGGAGGACTGGGGTACCAAGTTTTCAACATCACAGTTTTTTCTGTCAGTACCCAGATGCTTTTTGGTTACATGTTCTGGCTGCCTTAATGGCTCTGCTTTCTCTGCCTCTATGCTGGCAGCTTTCTCTAATTCTAAAACCTTCTGTAGCGCACAAATCTCTGATTCCAGTTCCGGAACTTTCTTCACTGCCACATTTTTCTGCACAGCCTCCATCTCAGTTTTTACTAGTGCAACTTGCAGAACTTCCTCAATCTTCCTGACATCTTCTATGGCAGCAGATGTAGATGCCATCTCTTTATCCACTACGCCTCCTAATTCTAGGATATTCTGCAATGTTCTTTTAACATTTGTCAGGTCAGCATCCTGGATAATATTTTCTGCTTCCCCCACTGTTCCCTGAATTATATTGGATTGACCTTCCAACATCTTCTGATAAAGCTTCTGCTCATCTGCAGACTTTTTGTCAAGTCTTTCATTCAAGTCCTGTATCTCAGTGGCTCGCTTATCTTGCTCTTGGTTGAACAAAGACTCTATTTCTTGAATCACATTTTTCAGGAATAACAGCTCTGATTCTTTAGAGGTTAACAGGCTCTGCAGTGAGTCTCTCTCATCTTCTAGTGCTGACAGCTTTGAAGATAGTGCAGATGCCGACTGTTCAGTATTGGATAAAGACTGCTGCAATCGATCTAATTCTTCTCTTTTAGATTCCACTTCGGTTTTTAACTGTTCCATCTGAGAAGTGCGCTCTTCCAACTTTATTTCTGATTTACGCTTCACTTGATCCATCTGAAACTCCAGCTGTTTCTTGATTTCCTCCTGCTTGTTCACTTGCACCTTTAATTTAGCAACAAGCATTTTTAGATCTACAATCTCAGCAGATAAATTAGACAGGTTTCCTTCAAACTGAATCCTCATGTCTTCTGTCTGGAGGTCCAATTCTCTCTGGGCCTTTTCCAGCATCTCATAAGCATTAGCTTTGTTCTCATACAATATCTGCACAGATTCCAGGTTTTTCTCAAATTTATCCTTGGAGCTAACCAAATCCTCCATTTCAGTGCGCAGTTGCTTGTTGAGCCTCTCTAACTCGGCCTTCAATTCAAGGGTCTCTTCTAGGGAGCGAGCCAAGGCAAGAGCTTGGGTCTTGTTTCTACAAGCCTCTGCTTCAGCACGGTCACGTTCTGCATATCTAGCAGAAAGAGTCTTCTCTTCACCAAGCAGCTGATCAAACTTTTTCTGCTTCCTTTCCAAATTTGACACAATCCAATGTTGATGATCAAGATCTACACCTACATCTTCTAGTTCCTGCTGCAGTCTAATTTTCATCTTTTCAAGTTTGTCATAAGCAGCAACCTTCTCCTCAAACCGTTGAGTTGTAGCTTCTAGCTCCTTT
This sequence comes from Leptodactylus fallax, assembly GCA_947044405.1. Classification (NCBI taxonomy): domain Eukaryota; kingdom Metazoa; phylum Chordata; class Amphibia; order Anura; family Leptodactylidae; genus Leptodactylus; species Leptodactylus fallax. The sequence goes on along the minus strand of CAMRHE010000007.1, from coordinate 11,953,227 downwards.
TGCAACTTTTTCTTTAGTTCTTCAACAGAGTCCAAGGACCCAATACTATCCTCCATTTTTTTCTTCATATCAGTCGCCTGAGCCTGTAGTGTTGAAATCTGCTTTGTCAAATCTCTTTTTGCTATCTCCTCTTCCTCTAGTTGCTCAAGGAAACCATTTTTCTCATCTTCCATTTGTTTTAGTTTTGTACTAAGGTCAAGCTTCTGACGGGTTTCTTCTTGCAAAAGTTCCTGAGTGTCTTGAAACTGAGATTCTAGTGTAGAAAAAGCTTTGGAAAGTTTGATAAACTTGCTGTCTGCTTGAGAAAGAAGCCTTGTGACATTATCCAATTCCACCTGTAGTCTGTTTGCCTTGTCTAGCAGTTCTGCTTGAAACCTGTCCCCTTCTGTGACTTTTAGTTGCATCACTCGAAGTTGAGTCTCTACTTTTTTATGACTCTCCTGTAAGGCTTGCACTTTCTGAGCATGGACAGACGACATTTCCATCAAATCTTTGTCTTTATTTTGCACCAAAACAGACAATTTCTCATTATCTTCACAAGATCTTGACAGCGCCTTCTCCAGGCTGCATATTCTAGCTTTGAGTTCCCTTTCTCTTTGTTCCAGAACTCCAGCTCTGCTCCGCCATTCATGGATTTCACTATTTAGGCGAACCTGCTTTAGTGCATGCAAGTTTTGCTCTGACTGCAATGTCTGCACTGCAGATTCTAAATCACTCTCTTGGTCAGAGACATGCTTCCTCAGCTCTGCAATTTCATTTTCTTTATTAATGCAGCCGAAAGTTTTTCACACTTCCTCATTTGGTCATCCAGACATTCTGACTGACACTGCAAAACTTTACTTCTCTCACGTTTAGGAGTTTCAAGGTCATCTCTTAATTTTTCAATGATACACTCTTTGGCAATGGAGTCTTGGACATGCTGCTCCTTTAAATCCTGCAATTGCTTCTCAAGCACTTGCTTTTGCTCTACACTCTGTATAACTTTATTAGCTAGAGCACATTTCATATCAACAAACTCCTTCTTAGTGACACAGTCCATTCCAGGCAAACCCAGTACCACATTTTCACAATGACTAGGATATGAACTCTTTACAGTTTCAAGCTCTTTCTTTAACTTAAGGTTCTCTTTTTCTGATACCTCAAGTTGCCATTTCCAAGCAGATATTTCATCTTCATAAACGAACCTGATGGTTTTAATCTCATCTTGAAGCTGCTGCACCATAATATTTTCATCTTTGGCACTCTGATGCACTCCAGTATGAGACATAGTCATAGTCATACTTTCAGCAGGGACATATTCTTTCATAGAACAGAGGTGCTTTAGAAAGACTGAGTCACTCTCATGCAACACATCATCTTTACTTGCATTCCACCTAATCTGCTCCGGGTTTTGTGTCTCTCTGCATTCAGACTGCACTAATAAACCTGTGCATGACTTCTCTGCTTTTTTACAAGCTGAAATTCTCTTTTTCTTGCCCATGGTTTACTAACAAGATTACACAATATTCCACAGCAACCTTGGATTCAACCAGCAGCAACTTTTTGCTATCTTCAGCAGTCACATGTATTCAAACAGTTAACTTATGTGGCACTACAACAACCAGCATTTTCTTCTGTCTTCCACAGAAAACACCAACATGGCACCATAGCCTTTCACATAGACTGTTTGCAATATCCAGCTTCTAAACACATTGCATACTTTCTTGCCATCAGCAAGCACTTTGCAGACTTCTGTGTCACAGTATACACAAAGTCCATTCCCTGGATTCTTCTTCCAGAGTTTTACTTTCACCAGTTTTGCACACACTTTGCTATGTTGCACTCACCCTTTCCTGGGTTTCTTCAGTTGAAATCACAGATTTCTTCCAGCTGTAGGCCACAATGCACACTTTGCAGTACTGCAGTCACCAAACACTTGTCTTCCAGGACTTGCGTGGATCTCTTTATGCGCGCTATTCTCCACCATATGTGACAGCTTGGGGAAATTAAACTCAAATGGTGGCTTTTCCTGGTCCAGACAGCGGTCGTCCGTGGTACTGGGCGCCGGAAAGATAGCTTTCAGACGGTCCGAGTGTAAATAAAAGTGGCTTTTATTCAGCTTAAACTGCAACGTAACAAAACAATAAACGCCTAGGCCGCCGTTAGGGCCCTAACTCACTTATAGAGCCCCTCACTAGCCTGACTCTTGCTCAGCTCTAGCAAAGAGTCTCTGTGGGACCCAGCCCTTCTGGACAGAGCCTATCTCTCTTGTCCTAGCTGGTCCACTTGAACAGCCGGACTAATGCTCCACTCAGCAAAAGTCCCCTGTGGACGCCAGCCCTCTGGCACAGACTGTCTATCTGTGCCGCTGGTCAACCACCTCCTGCTCCATGCAGAATACTCCAGCCTTCTGGAGTTACACGCCACACCCTCAAAGGTGTGGCTGAAGGCCTTTTCAGGGCTGGGCCTGGGTCGCTCCACAGCGCCCTCTGGCTCACATACCTACAATGTATAGCACTTACTAATTGGTTTCCATTAACAAAGATGCCCTTACTGACCAAACAGAGGAGGTGGGGAAAAGGCCCTGGAATTATTTCAAGAAAGCAGTGATGCATTGTCACACAGAGCTGTTTCCCCATTCTGTATGTGTTGGTTCAACAACAGCATCCTCTTATCTTCAAACTCAGTTTTTTTACTGTTCCTCCCAAATCTGTAGTATGCAAACCAGCCCCTTTAACTCACTATTTATACACTGAATGCCACTACTAGAAATTAGTGAATTTTTTAAAAATTTGATTCGGCAGCTTCGACGAATTTTCCGATACGATTTGATTCGGTTAGAATAATTTGCGGCGAATTGTGTTAAAAAACAGCTATTTCTTGGTTCAGCTCTATAAAGTGCAATACACGTGTATTGCAGTCTATAGAGGAAGGCAGCCTATGTCGACGCATAGGCTGACTTCCTCACTTCTGGGCAGGATCAACCAAGTACTGGGGGCTACTAGCAGTCCAGGGTCACTGGCCAGACCTCGGGCTGCAGAAGATGCATATCAGCACCCCCCCCATCTCTCTCTCTCATGTTTGACCACGGCATCCAAGGGGTTAAAACCTGCGATCAGAGCTGTGCTCCGACCGAGGGTTATGGAGCAGGGTGTTTGCTGTCAGTTACAGCTAACACCCGCTCCCGATACCGTGGGCGGTCGCGAAGGGGGTTAAAGGGCTGTGACATCACAGGGCTGGCTGGCTGCTGATTGGCTGCACGCATAGCATTGTGGGTGATCCTGCTTTCCCAGAGTTCCTTGCCCTATGTCCTAACGTGCAGCAGCCATTTTATGAAAAAATGCGATTCGTTACCACGAAGCGTGAGGAAATCCGGATTCGATGCGAATTGAATATTTCCTGTAATTCGGATTGAATTCCACTTCATCAGCTTCGATTCACTCATCTCTAGCCACCACCAATTTCCCTGCATGACCAGAGATGTACTGACATATTCTGGATCCAGCTCCGTCATCTGTTTCCTGTGATAACACGTGACAACTTTCTGAAAAATTACTAAACTTCCAAAATCAAATGACCCCTCCTTTGTTTGTGTGAACAAAGCATCTTTGTTGATGGGACTTTTATGCACACAACGGTGTGGATGTCGCCATGCTGTGATTGAACGGCACGGGCGGCACACGGATGTCATCTGTGTGCCATCCGTGCATGGCCCGTGCTTTCGCGGCCCCATTCATTGGTCCAGTGAGCAAGGTCCGCAAAACAGACAGGAATAAGGCTAGTCCTGAGTTTTACTCACAGTTGTGTGTATGGGGCCACAGAAATTAATGGGTCAGTGTGCTAGCCATGAAAAACACGGCTAGCACACTGACTGCACACATGGTCGTGTGCATGAGACCTTAGACTGTAAGAGCAATGGCCATGAAATTTGTGTCTGCAGACAACCGTTTTAATAAACGGTGTCAACAAGCTTTAGTACTCTCTCCCATCATCCATACAAATATTTAGTATTGAATCCCTACATAGTTTTCATAGTTTTGTACCTTTCATTACATTTGCCGAGGTGGGTTCATGCGTCGAAGAATCATTTGTATGTCCAACTTTCACAGCTACTGAACTTGAAGCAGTGTTACTCCTAGAAGAAATACAAAACTTTTAGAACCGATATGACGTGAACAGCTGCACTTTTTCAAGGGAAACTCAGGCATTGCATCTATCTGCAGAGTTGATTGACTCAATAACCACCATTTAAACCTCAAAAGTTTTACTGTGAATTGTTAGCCAATAAAAGAAACCGTGACTGGAGACCTGATTGGATAGTATCAAACTATGTAGGGACACATTCCCAACTGACAATATCCTGTTGTGAATCTATTCATAAATACTTTGGAGGAATAAAGCAGGAATATATAATATATAATATATAATATATTTAATATTGTTAAAAAAAACAAAAAACAAAAAAAAAACTCCATCACAGCACTGTTATTTAATGAAGAATAGACCCTCAGAGGTCTCTGTTTCACACAGCACAGACATTTCTGACCATAGGCACTTTCAGTTAATGCTGTATATGCAAAATGAAAATGCCAAAATTGCTGATTTATCATTGTTGCACCTCTCCACAAAAAATTGGAATTATACATCATATATCTAAACTTCATACATTCTGTAACATGGTATCAATAAAACATCTTGCCCCACAAAAAAAATATGACACCTTACACAGCTTCGTACTAGGAAATATATAAGAGTTCTGGCTGTCAAAATTAGATCAGATCTGGCTAAACAAAATCAGCGTCGAACTGGCCCACCAGTGGATAGGAGGATCCTCTGGTGTGCCTCGGCAGGAGAGGTAAGGTAAGGTGAGTATAACTGTTTTTAATTTTCCATCACCTCCTCTGGGCCTCTACTTATTATACTCTGGGGTCTGAAGAGACCCCAGAATATTATAACAACACTGAAAGGAACCAGAGTGCCGAACCGAATATTCGTCAGATCTCGAGGGTTTCATCTGAAGCGGCTTGAAGCTCTGGGGATTAAATTATACTGTGTGGGGCCACAGTGGAGCATTATATTGGGGGGTGCACTGGGGGGAGCCTATTATACTGTGTTGGGCTGCTGGAGAGTATATTACACTGTGGAGCATTATATTGGAGGGCATCGTGGGGAGTCTATTATATGGTGTTGAGCCACTGTGGACTATTATACTGTGTGGGGCTACTTTGGGGAGCATATTTACTGTGTGGGGCTACTGTGGACCATATGGGGGGCACTGTGGGGAGCCTATTATACTGTGTGAGGCCACTGGGCAGTATATTATACTGTGTAGGGCAAATGTGGAGCATTATACTATGGATGGTGCAGACTATACTGTGTGGGGGTCTGGGGAGAATATTATATTGCATGGGGGCAACTGTGGAGCTTTATACTGGGGGTGCTCTGGGGAGTATATTATACTGTGTGGGGGCAATGTGGAGTACTAAAGTGTGGTGGGGTCTGGCTTGGGGAGTTGTTAGAGCATGCGGGGTCCTTCTAATGGCTCCCATGTCTGCCACTGCATATAACTCTTAAGGCTTGCCTCCCAGGCTCCAATAGTATACAAGAATTTTACCACAGGCCCTAGGGGGAGCTTTAAAAAAAAAAAAAAACTTCTAAAAATACTGTATATTTAAAAAAAAAATTAAAAAGTCAAACCACCTCCACCCACAATGCATATGAAAGGTAAATAAAAACAGTCATTCCTGCGTCACTAAATTTCAGACTACAAAAATGTAAAATGGTTTATCCCATATAATAAGTGCTGTAGGAGGAAAAAAAACAATGGTAGACAATCGCAGTTTATTGTACCAATTCACCTCTCAAAAAAAGGGGGATAAAAATGAACTATAATGTGTAGCATTACCACATTGCACCATTCAAAAGGTTTGTGTCGTTAAGGACATTTATCCCCTGTCCTGTACATAGGGGAGAAGAGCCTGATTACTACGGACCCAACTGCTGGGTCCCCCAGCAATGAGAAAAACAGGGGATCAAAAGTCCCCGTAAAGCTTCCTTGTGAAAATAGCACCCAGTGGACTTGTGTGATGGTGCTCCATTCACTTCTATGGGGCTACAGGAGTCGGCAGAGATTACAGTCCCAGCAGCCCCATAGAAGTGAATGATGCCCACTTGTGATAGATTCACAAGGAGGCTTTAGGGGAACCTTTGGTCCCCCGTTCTCCTCATTGCTGTAGACCCCCAGAAATTCATTACTTATCAACTGTCCTGTGGACTGGGGATAAGTGTCCTGAATGGCACAACCCCTTTATGTCCCGGTGTACCACCTCCATCAGAGCATTCATCCACAGCCTGTTTAGTCAGTGATATATATTTCATGCTGGCTTTCTCTTCCAGCCACCGACTATGATCAACAGTTTCTTCACCGTGGTCAATAGTTGGGTACTAGGACAAAGAAGCCTGCATCAAATACAGTAGGTCAGACTCCTCTATAGCCAGCTCAGCTGAACTTTGTTTTGCTGTAGGGATTTTTGTTTTCGATTCTGGGGATACCCAATTTATATAGTTTCAAATTGTTTTATTTGAGAAGTAAAATATAACAGCAAAACTTTACAGGTTGAGCTGACAATGAACCCCACACAGGTGACATATACATAATCGTACAATGCGAGACACGAGGCACAAGTCATGATGTTTAACAGAAGCAAATAAGATCCTAAACACAACCTAAACAGGGTAAGGGAAAAAAAAGAAATAGTGAAAGGAAATAAAGAAGGGAGAAGAAGGAAAATAAAACAAGAGAAGAAAAAGAAAAGTTAAAAAAACAAAAAAAAAAAAAAAACACAAGGGAGAAAGAGAGAGGTCCCCCAAGAGAGATAGAGAACCACAGACCACCAAGATGTATAAGGGTAATCAACAATATACATATTCCAATACAAAAATGATAAATGTCACAAAGACAAAGAAATGGCTAATTCTAAACCCGTTAGGGACTGCAAAACCCCAACCAAGGGAACCAGATGCCCTCAAATCAAGCAAATGAATCAGTGTGAGTAGCCTCTATTTGTTCATACAACATAACAAGGTTAATTCTATGTAACAAGGCAGGGTAGGATAATCTGGAGGTGTGCCATGGTATGCAATATGTATGCAGGTGGCCATAGCAATATATTGAAGGAGGCGGAACATCTCATTATTAATCTCCCAGAAGAAAAACTGAAGGTAGTAATTCTAATTGTCTAGCTTAGACAGCATTAATAGTATCTTTAACTTTTTGCCGCAGGGTCTGTACTAATGGGCACATCCACCAAACATGCCAAACATCCCCCCTAAGGTAACACAACCACAAAAGCACTTGTCCAATACATTGGGGTAACATTTATGTAATTGTGCAGGAACATAGTAAATTCTATGCAATAATTTTAGGGATATTTCAGTAAGCGAAATTTGATGACAAGCATGTGATACATTATTGCAACAATGATGCCACCTAGCTAAGGACATAGCATAGCCTAGATTAGATTCTCAATGTTGCAAAACTGGAAATTTAATCAAAGGAGGTTGGGTGCTAAAGATAGAATATAGAAAAGAGATGGTACCTCTACCAAATGGATCATCCATGCAGATTTGCTCGAACTGAGTGGCACTAAGACTAGAGGAGTGTGGGGGAAGACCCCTGAGAAAATTAAATATATCTGCAAGTCGAAACAGCTCCAATAGGGGCGGGTGATAAAGGGAGTGGAAGAGTAAGAGAAAGATACACCCCAACGCGCGTTTTGCCTGAAATGGCTTCGTCACCTCTCCCTGTAGAAGCCATTTCAGGCGAAACACGAGATGGGGGTGTATCTTTAGGAACTGGCGGAAATTGCGGGTGGAACAGAAAGGCCGACATGGAGGAGGAAGGGGAAGACAAAGGGTAGTACATGTGCACCAGCCATCTCTGGTTAGTGCCATGGGACCCAGGAGCTGGCTATAGGGGTTTGTCCAGAGAAGAGAATTAGGGGGTGGTAGGGGGCTCACCATAACTTCTCAATTTCCATCCATTTAGAGTAAGCCTAAAGCGTAGATCATCTCGAAACTCTCCACAGTTGGGCAGCCCAATAATATAAAATTAAATTACAAGACCCCCTTTAGTCTTTGGGGTCATCATAAGTAGTCTAGACAGCCGTAGTCTCCCTTCGGACCAGATGAACCGCAGTATAGAGCCCTGAAAGGACCGAAGGTCCCTCAAGGGGACAGGAGTCGGGAGGGTCAGCCACTTAGTGAGGAGAGCCCTAATTTGTCTATAGAGCAGGAGGAAGTTGGTCTGAAATAACGAGGAGAACAAACTAGTGATCCTAATGCCCAAATACTTCAGGGAAGACACCTGCCAGCTATACTTAAAGGAGGATTTCAGTTCTGACATATGGGTCTGAGAAATTTGAATTGGGAGGACCTCGGTCTTAGATGTGTTAATTTTATAGCCTGAGAGGCAATCAAATTGCTGCAACAGAGCATGGAGATTAGGGAGGGTAATATGGAGATTGGTAAGAGTGAGAAGTATATCTTCTACGAACAGAGAGCTTAAACTTACCGTCCCAAACTTTGACTCCCAATACGTCTAGATTTAAACAAATGGCTGCAGATAGCAGTTCAATGCAAAGAGCAAATACGAGAGGATAGAGTGGGCAGTCCTGTCTCGTTCCGTTGTGTAAAGGGAAAAAAGGAGAGGAGGCATGAGGGAGTTTAATGGTGGCCAAGGGACTTGAGTAAAGGCCCTGGATCACAGTCAGTCAAGAAGGGACCCTTGAGACCAAAGGCCTTCAAGGTAGCAAACTGAAAAGGCCACCCTAAGAGGTTGAAGAGGTTCAGCATCCAATATGAGCACAAAGAGTTTAGAACCAGACCTGAGGACATCATCAGTCAGATCAATCATTCTCCTAATATTATGGCCACCTTGTCAGTATGGAAAAAAGCCAACCTGATCCTTATGTATCAGGTGTGGGAGGTACAGATTCAGTGTAGAGGCGAGTACCTTTGTGAACAGCTTAAGATCTGTATTCAGAACAGCAATGGGTCAGAAAATTTTACATTCCAAGTGGTTCTGACCTGGCATGGGAATAAGTGTGAGAAAGGAGTCAATAGTGGAATCAGGGATAGGGGTACCAGTCATAAATGCATTAAAGAGGGAAACGAGGCAAGGCATAATCTCAGCCACAAATAAGTTGTAGTAAAGATAAGTAAACGGGGGACTTTCCAGTTAGGAGGTCCTTAAGGATCTGCTCCATCTCCTCGGTAGTGATGGGCTCGTTAAGAAGGGAGAGAGCATATGGGGTAATGGCAGGCAAATAACAGGAACACAGAAAATCTCCTAATACCGGAAGGGAGTACAGTTTAGAGTAAAAAATCATGAAATATGCGGGTGACCACAGGTGGATCATAGATCACTGTCGCACTGTCGCACCTCATACACTGTACCCCCCATCCGCTCTAACTCAGAACTATTTAGCCAAAAGTGTACGAGGCTTACTGGCCCAGTCATAATAACAGTGTTTGATATATAGCAGGAGATTTTCTACATTTTGAAGGGGAATATCTTTCATTTGTGCCCTTAAATCTATCAGGTATTTGAGGAGGGACCATATCAAGTGGGTCGAAATACGTCGCTCTGCCAGCTGCAAGTGAGAACGAAGTTCAGACAGACGCATATTAGCATCATGCTTTAACTTAGTCCCTACAATGATGCAATGACCGGCTTCATGGGCTTCCCAGAGATCTGCTTCTGACGAGACCAGGAACTCATTCAATTTAAGGTGGGACCAGAGATGCTCCCGCATCTGCGCCCTCCAGAGGAGATTCTCATTAAGGCGTCAATGGCAAACTCTAGTGCACGTGTCAGACCATGTAATTGAACCCATGGAAGCCTCTCGAAGGAGACACGGAACAGCAGCGTTCCCAATAAAATATCTATAGGGGCATCCAAGGGGTTCCGCCATGTCGCTGCCCCCCCCCGCGGCGAGATTGGGGGGTGCTGATATCTATAATATGCAGCCCGGGGTCTGGCCAGTGAGCCCCCAGTACCTGGTTGATCCTGCTGGGACCTCTGGAAATCAGCCTATGCGTCTACATAGACTGAATTCCTATATAGACTGCAATACACATGTATTTCAGTCTATAGTGCTGAATCAGCGATCAGACCATTGTTGGTGTGTGAAAAAAAATAAATTAATTAATATAGCAAGGAAATAATGATTTTTCAACATCTCGCCTTAAAAAATTTATATAAAAAGTGATCAAAAAGTCATATGTACCCCAAAACAGTTCCAATAAAAAGCACAAATCGTCCCACAAAAAATAAGCCCTCAACCAACTCTGTCAACCGAAAAAAAAAAATTGCTACACCTCTCAGAAGATGGTGATGCAAGAATAATTGTTTTCTTTCCCCAAATGGGTTTTGGTTCTGCAAAACTAGTAATGCATAAAAAAAACCCAATATAAATGAGGTATCGCCATAATCGTACCGACCCGCAGAATAAAGGTAACATGTTACTTATGTTGTACGCTACGTGAAAAAAATATTAAGGTAAAAAGCATTACCAGAATTGATGGGGTTTTTTTTAATCCACCAAGAAAGAGCTAATAAAATTTATTCTATAAGTTATAGGCATGCAAAAAAGGTGTCATTACAAAATGCATCTCCTACCACAAACAACAAGCCCTCATATGGCCACATCACCGGAAAAATAAAGAAAATATAGCTTGTACAATATGAAGACAAAAACCCCAAAAATCGCCAAATCATTAAAACAAAACTGGCTGTGGCAGGAAGGGAATGTATAAGCTGTGCAAGTGTATATCAGGGGACAACCCAAATTTAGAGCTTACAAAAGAAAATAAACCAGAAGTGACCCTTAGAGAGATCCCCCCCCCAATCATAGGAGCTACTGGGGATATAGTAGGGAATTTGGTGTACCCAATGTACTCCGCACAGCTTACATATTCACTTTTCACCATCCGCTGTGCAGTCACGTCTGGGATACTAGTGCTCACTACACCCCTTGATAAATTCTTTGAGGGGTGAAGTTTTCAAAATGGGGTTACTCCTTTGGGGATTCCACTTTACTGGTACTTTAGAGGCTCTGCAAACATGACATGACGTCCAGATACCAAACATCTAAATATATACTTCAAAAGCCACATAGTGCTCCTTCCCTTCTGCGCCATTCTGTGTGCCCAAACTGCAGTTTTCCAGGAATACGTCATTTCAGTGTGTGATATGTTGTGCCCGGCTTGTATCAGAGACGAATGCTCAAAAAGCTGTTGTGCCCGGGATACATGCTTAACAGTTTTTGGAGTGTGTGTCCCTACTGACATAAGCTGGGAACAACATATCGGGCAGTGAAATAGCGTATCTATGGAAAAATTGCAATTATCAGGTGCGCATTCATTTCTGGAAATTACTGTAAATTAATGCAACATTCAAGGGTTAAAAATGCTCATTACCCCACTTGATAAATCCCTTGGGTGGTGTAGTTTCCAAAGTGGGGTTATGCGGTTTCAACTTTACTGCCAATTCAGGGGCTCTGCAAAAGTGGCATGATGTCCAAAAACCAAACTGTACTCCAAAAAACAAAATAGCACTCCTTACCTTCTGTGTCCAGCTGTTCCCAAACAGTAGTTTATACCCACATATGACATTAAGTACGTTATCCTGAGTACACCAGTGTTATACATGTGGGTATAAACTGCCGTTTGGGCACACAGGAGGGCGCAGATGTCAAGGATCGCCATGTGTTTTGAACCACTGATTTAGATGTTGGTTTTTGGACACCGTGTCAAATTTGTAGAGACTCTAAAAATACCCCTACAAAATGGGGTCACTTCTTGGGGAATTCCAATTTACTGCACCTTCAGGGCTCTGCAAAAATAACATGGCATCCACAAAATCTCTAAATCTGTACTCCAAAAGCTAAAAAGTGCAGTGCTCCTTCCCTTCTGAGCCCTGCTGTGTGCCCAAGCAGCAGTTTACACCCAAATATGCAACTTCTTTCTACCCGGGATAGCCAACTTAATAGTTTTAGGAGTGCGGGTCTCTGATGACACAAACTGACACCTCCATATTGTTTTAATCCCTGTGAAATACTTAAAAGGTTAACAAACTTCCTAAATGCTGTTTTGAATTATATGAGGGGTGCAGTTTTGAAAATTTGGTGATTCATATGGGTTTCTAATATATAGGGCTTTATAATCCTCTTCAGAACTGAAGTGGTCCCTAAAAAATTAGTTTGGGAAATTTTCTTGTAAATCTGGAAAATCACTGTTACACTTGTAAGCTTTATAATGTCCAAAATAAATTAAATGACAATTAAAAGATGATGCCAATATATAGCAGAGATATGGTAGATAATATTTATTAACGTATTAGGGTGGTATGACTATCTGTTTGAAAAGCAGAGCATTTCACATTTTGAAAATTGCAATTTTTTTTTTCAAAATTTCCATCAAATTTCCTATTTTTTTTATAAATAAATACAAAAATATTGATCAATGTTTACCACTAACATGAAGTACAATGTCTCACGCAAAAAAAGTCTCAAAATCACTTGTGTAAGTTAAAGCGTCTTAAAGTTATTGCCATGTAAAGTGACATATGTAAGTTTTGAAAAATGAGGCCTGGTCCTTAACGTACTTTTGGGCTCAGACCTGAATGGGTTAATAAATACATAAATAGACACCAATAACACAGGAAAGACATACAGAGTACAGTCACAATAAAAAAAAAACATCCACAGAATGATAAGCAGCAATGTAAGGATGAAGGGAGATGCTTATAAGGACACAGATACAAAAATATACGTAACACATCACAATATAAAGTTGTGTACATACAGTGGGGAAAAAAGTATTTAGTCAGCCACCAATTGTGCAAGTTCTCCCACTTAAAAAGATGAGAGAGACCTGTAATTGACATCATAGGTAGACCTCAACTATGAGAGACCAAATGAAAAAATAAATCTAGAAAATCACATTGTCTAATTTTTTAAGAATTTATTTGCAAATTATGGTGGAAAATAAGTATTTGGTCAATAACAAACGTTCATCTCAATGCTTTGTTATATACAGTCATATGAAAAAGTTTGGGCACCCCTATTAATCTTAATCATTTTTAGTTCTAAATATTTGGTTGTTTGCAACAGCCATTTCAATTTGATATATCTAATAACTGATGGACACAGTAATATTTCAGGATTGAAATGAGGTTTATTGTACTAACAGAAAATGTGCAATATGCATTAAACCAAAATTTGACCGGTGCAAAAATTTGGGTACCCTTATCATTTTATTGATTTGAATACTCCTAACTACTTTTTACTAACTTACTGAAGCACAAAATTGGTTTTGTAACCTCACTGAGCTTTGAACTTCATAGCCAGGTGTATCCAATCATGAGAAAAGGTATTTAAGGTGGCCAATTGCAAGTTGTTCTCCTATTTGAATCTCCTCTGAAGAGTGGCATCATGGGCTCCTCAAAACAACTCTCAAATGATCTGAAAACAAAGATTGTTCAACATAGTTGTTCAGGGGAAGGATACAAAAAGTTGTCTCAGAGATTTAACCTGTCAGTTTCCACTGTGAGGAACATAGTAAGGAAATGGAAGACCACAGGGACAGTTCTTGTTAAGCCCAGAAGTGGCAGGCCAAGAAAAATATCAGAAAGGCAGAGAAGAAGAATGGTGAGTACAGTCAAGGACAATCCACAGACCACCTCCAAAGAGCTGCAGCATCATCTTGCTGCAGATGGTGTCACTGTGCATCGGTCAACAATACAGCACACTTTGCACAAGGAGAAGCTGTATGGGAGAGTGATGCGAAAGAAGCCATTTCTGAAAGCACGCCACAAACAGAGTCGCCTGAGGTATGCAAAAGCACATTTGGACAAGCCAGCTTCATTTTGGAAGAAGGTCCTGTGGACTGATGAAACAAAGATTGAGTTGTTTGGTCATACAAAAAGGCGTTATGCATGGCGTCAAAAAAACACAGCATTCCAAGAAAAACACTTGCTACCCACTGTAAAATTTGGTGGAGGTTCCATCATGCTTTGGGGCTGTGTGGCCAATGTCGGCACCAGGAATCTTGTTAAAGTTGAGGGTCGCATGGATTCAACTCAGTATCAGCAGATTCTTGAGAATAATGTACAAGAATCAGTGACGAATTTGAAGTTACGTCGGGGATGGATATTTCAGCAAGACAATGATCCAAAACACAGCTCCAAATCTACTCAGGCATTCATGCAGAGGAACAATTACAATGTTCTGGAATGGCCATCCCAGTCCCCAGACCTGAATATCGCTGAACATCTGTGGGATAATTTGAAGCGGGCTGTCCATGCTCGGCGACCATCAAACTTAACTGAACTGGAATTGTTTTGTAAAGAGGAATGGTCAAAAATACCTTCATCCAGGATCCAGGAACTGATTAAAAGCTACAGGAAGCGACTAGAGGCTGTTATTTTTGCAAAAGGAGGATCTACTAAATATTAATGTCACTTTTCTGTTGAGGTGCCCATACTTTTGCACCGGTCAAATTTTGGTTTAATGCATATTGCACATTTTCTGTTAGTACAATAAACCTCATTTCAATCCTGAAATATTACTGTGTCCATCAGTTATTAGATATATCAAATTGAAATGTCTGTTGCAAACACCCAAATATTTAGAACTAAAAATGATTAAGATTAATAGGGGTGCCCAAACTTTTTCATATGACTGTATCCTTTGTTGGCAATGACAGAGGTCAAACATTTTCTGTAAGTCTTCACAAGGTTGGCACACACTGTTGCTGGTATGTTGGCCCATTCCTCCATGCAGATCTCCTCTAGAGCAGTCATGTTTTGGGGCTGTTGCTGAGCAACACGGACTTTCAACTCCCTCCAAAGGTTTTCTATGGGGTTGAGATCTGGAGACTGGCTAGGCCACCCCAGGACCTTGAAAAGCTTCTTACGAAGTCACTCCTTCGTTGCCCTGGCGGTGTGCTTGGGATCATTGTCATGCTGAAAGACCCAGCCACGTTTCATCTTCAATGCCCTTGCTGATGGAAGGAGGTTTGCACTCAAAATCTCACGATACATGGCCCCATTCATTCTTTCATGTACACGGATCAGTCGTCCTGGTCCCTTTGCAGAGAAACAGCCCCAAAGCATGATGTTGCCACCCCCATGCTTCACAGTAGGTATGGTGTTCTTTGCATGCAACTCAGCATTCACTCTCCTCCAAATATGACGAGTTGTGTTTCTACCCAACAGTTCTACTTTGGTTTCATCTGACCATATGACATTCTCCCAATACTCTTCTAGAACATCCAAATGCTCTCTAGCAAACTTCAGACGGGCCCGGATATGTACTGGCTTAGCAGGGGGACACGTCTGGCACTGAAGGATCTGAGTCCCTGGCAGCGTAGTGTGTTACTGGCGGTAGCCTTTGTTATGTTAGTCCCAGCTTTCTGCAGGTCATTCACTAGGTCCCCCAGTGTGGTTCTGGGACTTTTGCTCACCGTTCTTGTGATCATTTTAACCCCACAGGGTAAGATCTTGCATGGAGCCCCTGATCGAGGGAGATTATCAGTGGTGTTGTATGTCTTCCATTTTCTAATTATTGCTCCCACAGTTGATTTCTTCACACCAAGCTGCTTGCCTATTGCAGATTCAGTCTTCCCAGCCTGGTGCAGGTCTACAATTTTGTTTCTGGTGTCCTTCCACAGCTCTTTGGTCTTCACCATAGTGGAGTTTGGAGTGTGACTGTTTGAGGTTGTGGACAGGTGTCTTTTATACTGATAACAATGTCA
The DNA here is from genome assembly GCA_947044405.1 of Leptodactylus fallax. Lineage (NCBI taxonomy): Eukaryota > Metazoa > Chordata > Amphibia > Anura > Leptodactylidae > Leptodactylus > Leptodactylus fallax. Next base: position 11,937,429 of record CAMRHE010000007.1, on the reverse strand, counting down.
AACAGGTGCCATTACTACAGGTAATGAGTGGAGGACAGAGGAGCCTCTTAAAGAAGAAGTTACAGGTCTGTGACAGCCAGAAATCTTGCTTGTTTGTAGGTGACCAAATACTTATTTTCCACCATAATTTGCAAATAAATTCTTTAAAAATCAGACAATGTGATTTTCTAGATATGTTTTCTCATTTTGTCTCTCATAGTTGAGGTCTACCTAATGATGACAATTACAGGCCTCTCATCTTTTTAAGTGGGAGAACTTGCACAATTGGTGGCTGACTAAATACTTTTTTTCACCACTGTATACATTTAGTATTAACAGCATGTTGAAGTGCAATGTGGAACAATCAGCCCCATAAGTAATTGCACAAAACAGATCATGTAGAATAATGCACAATTGTACATATAATAAGTCCATATACATAAACATGAGAAAGACCCTATGTCATTCAATTAAAGTGCAGTACTGGGCTGTATGCACATATAGGCAAAGAAACACCTTAAATAAGCACAATCCCAACAAATAATAAACCCCAATAGCTACACATAATAAATAAGAACTACAAACCATAGGGATGAATGCGCCCCGCCATGCGTTTCACCGCACAGGCTTTGTCATTCTGTGGATGTTTTTTATTGTAACTGTACTCTGTATGTCTCTCCTGTATTATTGGTGTCTATTTATTTAAGTATTTATTAATAAAATAAATTAGATTTGATGGACATATGATGGCAAAGAATCCTGAGGACTCCAATGAGCAGAAATTTGGGGCAGCTCAAGCTCACTGCCCCAAAGAGCGGGACAGCAAATGCAGGACTGTCCCGCAGTCCCAAGGGGGCCTTTGGTACCACAGGGCCCAGTGCAAATGCACTGTTGGCCTTATGGTTATATCGGCCCTGCTAGATGTGGACAAACAATGCACCTTGGGTGGGTTCCACATATGGGTTTTATTTGAGGCTTGTTTTAGAGTATACTTAAATAAAAGCTATGTTTTAGTTAGATGTCTACCTTCTGTGAATAATTTGATCCTGTAAAGTGTTGGACCCTCTGTGACTAGTTTGCACACTCAGTCATGCTGCACACTACAGTGTACATTTACACACAGCTCTGCTGCATATACTTACATGGAAGAGATTCCTAGTAAATGTATCAGTCCTCACCACTGTGCAGTTCATCATGCCTCCAGATGATGAAAATAGTTAAGGATCTTTGATGATGTAATGAGCATGTGATCAATCACATGATCAAAGGTCCTTCATATTTTCATATTTACAGCGGTGTGTGCAGTAGAGCAGTGTGTTTGCTGTTTGTGCAATATAGCAAAGCTGTGTGCACATAATGGAATAGATCAAAAAATTGAAAACTTTTGTTGAAATATACATTAGGTTTAACAGGAGTAAACACCACACCATTAAGCCCCTCCCCTACCCTAGAATTCCTCTGACCACCAAGAAAGTTTTAATTAACATTAATAAATTTTTCCTATTTATTGGTGTCTAAATCAGGGATGCTTCTTATAGTTAGGGATCTGAAAAATACAGTATATTTTAGTGACATTTTAGAAATTTACAAATGAGTGGCAGGCGTGTAGCTGTTTGGTGGGTCCTAGGCTCCCCATTCCGACACTGGGGATTAACATAATATGCAACGTCAAAATACATGTGATACATCTGCATACCTCCCAACCAGATTCAGTGGGACAGTCCTGGATTTCGGGTCCTGTCCCACTGTCCTGGTCAACGGGAGATATGTCCCGGTTGCATACAATGTTGAAGCAAGGAGCCGAGTCGTCTGCTCCCTGCTTCACCAATCTGTCTCTGCTACGGTAGTAGTAGGCACTACTTAGAGACATCATTTACATTGCACCTGTAGGTCATTAAAGCCTCCAGATGCAGAGACAGAAGAAAAGAACAGCAGGAAAATGGGGTGAGGTGAGTAATAGGGTTTTTATGTTTGTTTGGTACCATGATTTGTACATAATATTGTTGGGGCAACTGCAGGGGGACATTAACCTCTGGGGGCAACTAGAGGGGGACATTAAACTGTGGTGGCAGACAGAGGGGGACATTATACCGTCAGGGCAGATCGAGGGGGACATTATACTGTTGGGGGATTTGGAAGGAGACATTATAATGTGGGGGCATATCATGTTAGGGTGACTGAAGGGGTTTTATACTGTGTGAGGGCACAAAGAGAAATTGATGGGAATGGGTGGAATCAAAATGGAAGTACGTGAGGCACATTTTGTCCCTCTTTCTATCCTTTGAACAGTACAGTATAGTACAGTACAGTATATGGTGATGGAGCAGTAAAGTAAATGGATGAAAAGGACATTAGTTGTAACTGACAATCACAAAGTATTTACAGAGGGTACTTTATATACATTCAGGAATATTAAACTTTAGTCATAATGAGGCATGCCAAACAGGGCTGACAGGTCAGTAACCCAAACCACTCCTACTCCGACTCCTTCACATATGGCTCACAGCCTCAGTCAGTAGTAGTAAAAATCATCTAAGTAATTAAAAAGCTAGTGATTGAATTCCTATGAAAATAAATATTCAAAATACTACGTATCTAATTAATTATACATTAATAACTGCATAATATAATTAAGAATAACTAATCATTTAATTTTGAGTCAGTAACTTTTTCCCTCCCAAACTCAGTCCTGATTCCAGATCCTCTAAAAGGCTCTGTATTACAGCATTCAATCCTGAATACAGAGCTCTTGAAGGCTCCGGCATATCCCATTGCTGTTGAGTCTCATTTGCTTATTTATAAAATATCAAGGAAAAGGTATGATGAGGCTCAGCAGAATGTTCTCAGTTTCCTGGAAACAGACTCCTTTTAACCCCTTAACGCATTTTTACGTACATGTACGTCAGGGAATGCGGTAACTAACCGTACGATCACCGCGGGAGCCCAGCTGTATCTGACAGCCAGGCTCCTGTTGCAACAGTGGGGACGCTGATAACACCGATCCCCACTGTTTAACCCTTAAGATGCCATGGTCAATAGTGAATGCGGAATATTAGGTGTTTTTAAGCAAAAGTAAAAGTGCGGGTGGCATCGAGAGCGAATGTTAGATGTAACTGACAGCTAACACCCTGCTCCTTAACCCCCGATCGAAGCTGAGCTTCGATCAGGGGTTTTAACCCCTTGGATGCCGCGGTCAAACATGACCAAGGGTTTTTGCCATGTTGCCACCCCTCCCCCCGGAAAGACAGGGGGGGGGGGTGCCGATATCTTTAATCTGCAGCCTGGGGTCTGGCCAGTACTAGTCCCAGTACTAGTGGGACATCACTAAAAAGTAAAAAAAAAAAAAAAAAGTGAAGTGTATGAAAAAATAAAATTTATTAATTATATAGCATTAAAAAAAATGCTATAAAAAGTGATCAAAGTCATATGTATCCCAAAACAGTATCAATAAAAAGCACAGGTTGTCCCGCAAAAAATAAGCCCTCAACCAACTCAACTGAAAAAAAAAAATGCTACACATCTCAGAAGATGGCGATGCAAGAATAATTGATTTCTTTCCACAAATGGTTTTTTGTTCTAAAAAACTAGTAACGCATTAAAAACAATATAAATGATGAAAAATCTAAAGAAGAAAAGAAGGACTGAATAAAAGGATGTTTTTATGAAAAAAATTAACGCCTGGGTGAGTGCACCCTTCTTATTTTCTTTAGATTTTTCCATGTGCTTCTTTTTCTACAGGGTGCGAGCACCACCTGTTTGGGCGTTATAATTATTTTGCAACTCCTGTCTAACTTGATATATTTCCATGTATACCAGCATATATGAACTAGGTTTTAGCAGTGCCACCGTTTTTTCTTTCTTTTTATCTATAGAATATAAATGAGGTATCGCCGTAATCGTACCAACCCGAAGAATAAAGAAAACATGTTACTTATGCTGTACGCTGCACAGAAAAAAAAATTAAAAGGTAAAACGCAATACCAGAATTGCTGGGGTTTTTCTTAATCCACAAAGAAAGAGTTAATAAAATTTATTCAGTAAGTTGTAGGCACCCAGAAATGTTGTCATTACAAAATACATCTCACCCCGCAAAAAACAAGCCCTCATATGGCTACATCACCAGAAAAGTAAAAAAATATACAGTACAGACCAAAAGTTTGGACACACCTTCTCATTCCAAGAGTTTTCTGTATTTTCATGACTATAAAATTGTAGATTCACACTGAAGGCATCAAAACTATGAATTAACACATGTGGAATTATATACTTAACAAAAAAGTGTGAAACAACTGAAAATATGTCTTATATTCTAGGTTCTTCAAAGTAGCCACCTTTTGCTTTGATTACTGCTTTGCACACTCTTGGCATTCTCTTCATGAGCTTCAAGAGGTAGTCACCTGAAATGGTCTTCCAACAGTCTTGAAGGAGTTCCCAGAGATGCTTAGCACTTGTTGGCCCTTTTGCCTTCACTCTGCGGTCCAGCTCACCCCAAACCATCTCGATTGGGTTCAGGTCTGGTGACTGTGGAGGCCAGGTCATCTGGCGTAGCACCCCATCACTCTCCTTCTTGGTCAAATAGCCCTTACACAGTCTGGAGGTGTGTTTGGGGTCATTGTCCTGTTGAAAAATAAATGATGATCCAACTAAACGCAAACCGGATGGAATAGCATGCCGCTGCAAGATGCTGTGGTAACCATCCTGGTTCAGTATTCATTCAATTTTGAATAAATCTCCAACAGTGTCACCAGCAAAGCACCCCCACACCATCACACCTCCTCCTCCATGCTTCACGGTGGGAACCAGGCATGTAGAGTCCATTCGTTCACCTTTTCTGCGTCGCACAAAGACACGGTGGTTGGAACCAAAGATCTCAAATTTGGACTCATCAGACCAAAGCACAGATTTCCACAGGTCTAATGTCCATTTCTTGTGTTCTTTAGCCCAAACAAGTCAATAAGTCTGCTTATTGCCTGTCCTTAGCAGTGGTTTCCTAGCAGCTATTTTACCATGAAGGCCTGCTGCACACAGTCTCCTCTTAACAGTTGTTGTAGAGATGTGTCTGCTGCTAGAACTCTGTGTGGCATTGACCTGGTCTCTAATCTGAGCTGCTGTTAACCTGCGATTTCTGAGGCTGGTGACTCGGATGAACTTATCCTCCGCAGCAGAGGTGATTCTTGGTCTTCCTTTCCTGGGGCGGTCCTCATGTAAGCCAGTTTCTTTGTAGCGCTTGATGGTTTTGGCCACTGCACTTGGGGACACTTTCAAAGTTTTCCCAATTTTTCGGACTGACTGACCTTCATTTCCTAAAGTAATGATGGCCACTCGTTTTTCTTTACTTAGCAGCTTTTTTCTTGCCATAATACAAATTCTAACACTCCATTCAGTAGGACTATCAGCTGTGTATCCACCTGACTTCTGAACAACACAACTGATGGTCCCAACCCCATTTATAAGGCAAGAAATCCCACTTATTAAACCTGACAGGGCACACCTGTGAAGTGAAATCCATTTCAGGTGACTACCTCTTGAAGCTCATCAAGAGAATGCCAAGAGTGTGCAAAGCAGTAATCAAAGCAAAAGGTGGCTACTTTGAAGAACCTAGAATATAAGACATATTTTCAGTTGTTTCACACTTTTTTGTTAAGTATATAATTCCACATGTGTTAATTCATAGTTTTGATGCCTTCAGTGTGAATCTACAATTTTATAGTCATGAAAATACAGAAAACTCTTGGAATGAGAAGGTGTGTCCAAACTTTTGGTCTGTACTGTATAGCTTGTACAATGTGAAGACAAAAACATCAAAAATCACAAAATCATTAGAACAAAACTGGCTGCGGCAGGAAGGGAATGTATAAGCTGTGGTAGCCTATATTAGGGTACAAACCAGATTTAGAGCTTATATGGGAAAAGACACCAGAAGTGACCCCCAGAGTGAACCCCCAATCATAGGAGCTACTGGGGATATAGTAGGGTATTTGGTGTTCCCAATGCACTCCGCACAGCTTACATATTCACTCTTTACCATCCGCTGTCCATTCACGCCTGGGATATTAATGCTCACTACACCCCCTGATAAATTCTTTAAGGGGTGCAGTTTTCAAAATGGAGTCACTCCTTTGGGGATTCCACTTTACTGGTACTTTAGAGGCTCTGCAAACATGACATGGTGTCCAGATACCAAAGATCTAAATATACACTTCAAAAGCCACATAGCGCTCCTTCCCTTCTGCGCCCTTCTGTGTGCCCAAACTGCAGTTTATGCCCACATGTATGACACTGGTGTACCCAGGATAACATACTTAATGTCATATGTGGGTATAAACTGCTGTTTGGGGTCAGCCGGGCACAGAAGGGAAGGAGCACTATATTGGTTTTTGGAGCACAGATTTAGATGGTTTGGTTAGTTGGACACCATTACACTATTGCAGAACCCTGAAATGCACTCTTGGGCTCAAAATGATAATACCCCTTGATAAATTCCTTGAGGGGTGTAGTTTCTAAAATGGGGTCACTTTTGTGTGTTTCCATTGTATTGGTACTTTAGGGGCTCTGCAAATGAGATATGGCACCCAAAAACTATTCCAGCGAAATCTGCCCTCCAAAAGCCAAATAGCGCTCTTTCCATTCCGAGCCCCACCCCATGTACCCATACAGCAGATTACAACCACATATAGGGTATTGCCATGTTCAGGAGCAATTGTTTAACAAACTGTGGGGTGCTTTTTCTCCTTTAACCCCTTGTGAAAATGAAAACTTTGGGGATAAAGTGACATTTTAGTAATTTTTCATTTACACATCCCAATGTTAATAAAATCTGTGAAAAGGCGGTGGGGTCAAAATGCTCACTACACCCCTTGATGAATTCTGTCAGGGGTGTAGTTTCCAAAATTGGATCACTTTTTGGGGGTTTCCTTTGTATTGGTACTCTAGGGGCTCTGCAAATGAGACATAGCACCGAAAACTATTCCAGCAAAATCTGCTTTTTAAACACCCAGTGTCGCTCCTTCCCTTATGTGAACTGCCGTGTGCCAAAACATCAGTTTACACCCACATGTATTTCTGTGCTCTGGATAAGTTGTATAACAAACTTGGAGATGCATTTTCTCCTTTAACCCCTTGTGAATGTGTTAATTTTAGGGCTAAATGAATGTGTTATAGAAAAAAAAATGAAACCTATTTTTTTATAAATAAATACAAAAACACTGATTAGTGCTTTCCACTAACATGACGTGCAATGCATCATGAAAAAACAATCTCAAAATCACTTGTGTAAGTTAAAGCTTCTCAAAGTTATTGCCATATAAAGTGACACATGCCAGTTTTGAAAAATGAGGCCTGGTCCTCAATGCACTTTTGGGCTGTGTCCATAAGGGGTTCATTATAAAATTTTTAAACATTTATTTTTTAGCCTATCATAAATTGATCATAATTGTTTTAAAGGTTTTTTTTTTTTTTATCAATACACAAATTTCATAAATGTAGTTTATGTTATTCAAGATCTTAAGATCATACAATTAAAGTATTTTGAACAATGTAGCTCTTTACCATTCATCTGTAAAGTCTAGTCTTATTGTACTTGTAGTAGTTCCTTCTGTACTGTAATGTAATTGCAATACAGGTTCACTTGTCTCAGCTTCAGGACTGAATTTGGCATTTTCTGTAAGAATAAAATAAAGTAGAAAAGGGTCAATTCTTAACATAATCATAACTATTATTCCACGCTTAAAGGGGTTTCCCCGTGAACATAATGGACATAAACATATTTATAATTGGAGACAATTAAAAGTTAAACATTTTTACCAAACATAAAAAAAATTTAAGTTTTAAAGATTTTCTCTAACCATCTTAGTGGTGACAATTTGTCTAAATAGGTTGCCAAAGGATACAACCAAGAATGCAGGAACTTTCTATAGTCAGAAAATCAGCCATGATTTCCTTCTTATAGACAGGTTATCTTCTCAAACATGTAGCAAACCTGCCTGATAACCTGCCCACACTAAGGAAATCATCCCAGAAATCACACAAAGTTCTTAGATTCACAGTTATATACATTGGCACCCGATCAAGATGAAAGACTGTCACTACTTTTTTAGGTTTTCAAAATGTTTAAATTTTAACTGTCTACAAATTTGAACCTGGTTATGTTTGTTAGTTTCACGTGTGTGAGCTTATACTAAAATATAGGTGGAAAGGAAATGGAAGAAGCAAAAAAAACCAAAAAAAAACCGGTAATGTTTGAATAATCTAACACGGGGATGAGATGACTAAGTTTTCTGCAAAGGAAGCTCACAAGTGGCAACTTATAACTTAAATAATAAAGAAAATTCAGAATAATTAAAGAAATTACTTGTACTTATTTTATCTTAAAATAATCATTGTTCAGTTGTAGGTTAAGTCCAGCAGGCTGAACAGTTTCACAATACAAAAGTGGAAAACAATAAAAGGCTTTTTGCCTCACTGGCTGTCTAACTTTTCTATAAATAATGTGGTCATGGCTTTCAAAGTGGTCCAAATCTATTTTGATCCCTCCTGTAACAGTTACTAACATATTGATAAGAATGAAAAGTTGAAAAAGTCACTCAAGCAATGAAGGGCAGAGGTGGGCGGCAGTTAGGGTAGGTTATCTACAGCAGAGTGAAGCTCCAGCAGGAGAAGAAACACCCCTAAAGAACTTTTCATCTAATTTGTGCAAGAATAAAAGCTGATTTTTTATAAAAATGGAGCTGCAATGGAGAATAACAAACACCTCTATGAAAAGTGTAGAAGCAGCCGTACAAAGGTACTGTCATTAATCCAATACCAATTTTCCTGCTGACACACTCTAAAACTTTGATGTCTTATCTTTGTGATTCATTTGATTTCCAACCCCAGTAGCCACAAAATTATCAACACAAAGAACAACATTCACATGCATGCAGCTGTGTCTGACAATCCAGCTTAATTAATGAAGAATTGCATGTTTTTTAATTACAGTAATGACTAACACATTGGGGGTAATATATCATTCCCTCTATAAAGGGAAGATATTAAGGCACATGTTTGGCGCAAAGTCAATCAATCCCTGATTCACACTTTGCCCTCCACATTCGGTGATGGAGGGATCAGGATGGCTAAGGCAAGGACGCCTCAGCCTGGCTGATTTACTAAAACTCATGCCAGTTTACTGTGTATGCAGTTTTTAAAACCGCTTATACAGTTTTTAAAAAGCATGCAGTTTCTATATGAAAATGCATGCACTTTTTCATCAGAAACGTGCCATGTGAACCCAGTTACTGCAAAAAAGTATGCAGATATTAACTTAATAAAGCACTTTGCAAACCAATGACTAATAGATGCACAAACACCAATGGCAACATTATGAAGGCTATTATCACCTTGGCTGGCTGGAACAATGTCCTATTAAAATATTATGAAACAGACATACTTTATAGACTATATTTATTAGGATTGCTCAATTAAAACACATAAAAATAACTTTTACTATTATACCTTTTTCAGATGAGAGTATAAGCGTGACCGCCTCTATTGCTGGCTTAGTATACAGTCATGGCCAAAAGTTTTGAGAATGATACAAATATTAATTTTTACAAAGTCTACTGCTTCAGTTTTTCTAATGGCAATTTGCATATACTCCAGAATGTTATAAAGAGTGATCAGCTTAACAGCAATTACTTGCAAAGTCAATATTTGCCTAGAAAATGAACTTTATCCCCCAAAACACATTTCAACATCATTGCAGCCCTGCCTTAAAAGGACCACCTAACATCGTTTCAGTGATTGCTCCATTAACACAGGTGTGAGTGTTGATGAGGACAGGGCTGGGGATCAATCTGTCATGATTAAGTAAGAATGACACCACTGGACACTTTAAAAGGAGGCTGGTGCTTGCCATCATTGTTTCTCTTCTGTTAACCATGGTTATCTCTAAAGAAACACATGCAGTCATCATTGCACTGCACAAAAATGGCCTAACTGAGAAGAGTATTGCAGCTAGAAAGATTGCACCTCAGTCAACAATCTATCGCATCATCAAGAACTTCAAGGAGAGAGGTTCCATTGGTGCCAAAAAGGCTCCAGGGCGCCCAAGAAAGACCAGCAAGCGGCAGGACCGTCTCTTAAAAGTGTTTCAGCTGCGGGATCGGGCTGCCAGCAGTGCAGAGCTTGCTGAGGAATGGCAGCAGGCAGGTGTGAGTGCATCTGCACACACTGTGAGGCGGAGACTCTTGGAGCAAGGACTGGTCTCAAGGAGGGCAGCAAAGAAGCCACTTCTCTCCAGAAAAAACATCAGGGACAGACTGATATTCTGCAAAAGGTACAGGGAGTGGACTGCTGAGGACTGGGGTAAAGTCATTTTCTCTGATGAATCCCCTTTTCGATTGTTTGGAGCATCTGGAAAACAGCTTATTCGGAGAAGAAGAGGTGAGCGCTACCACCAGTCTTGTCTCATGCCAACTGTAAAGCATCCTGAAACCATTCATGTGTGGGGTTGCTTCTCAGCCAAGGGAATCGGCTCTCTCACAGTCTTGCCTAAAAACACAGCCATGAATAAAGAATGGTACCAGAATGTCCTCCAAGAGCAACTTCTCCCAACCGTCCAAGAGCAGTTTGGCGCTCAACAATGCCTTTTCCAGCATGATGGAGCACCTTGCCATAAAGCAAAGGTGATAACTAAATGGCTCAGGGAACAAAACATAGAGATTTTGGGTCCATGGCCTGGAAACTCCCCAGATCTTAATCCCATTGAGAACTTGTGGTCAATCATCAAGAGACGGGTGGACAAACAAAAACCAACAAATTCAGACAAAATTAAAGCATTGATTCTGCAAGAATGGACTGCTATCAGTCAGGATTTGGTCCAGAAGTTGATTGAGAGCATGCCAGGGAGAATTGCAGAGGTCCTGAAGAAGAAGGGTCAACACTGCAAATATTGACTTGCTGCATTAACTCATTCTAACTGTCAATATAAGCTTCTGTTACTCATAATATGAATGCAATTATATTTCTGTATGTGATAAAAACATCTGACAAACACACATAAAAACCAGAGGGCAGCAGATCATGTGAAAATATAATATTTGTGTCATTCTCAAAACTTTTGGCCATGACTGTATGTATGGAGCGCGTGCAGCGTTCCCTGAATAGTACTGGGCATGCCAGATGAACGGAGGGCGCGGGTAGCGCTTCTAGGTCAGTACTGGGGGCATGCGTGTATCAATTCCCCACACATGCCCAGATGTATGGGTATAATGAGGAATTTTGAACACGCATGCACAACTATGGAGCGCTCAATGAGTTTGTATGAGTGCAGGATAACGGGATCTACATTGCATAAGCGCTTACAAGTGATGCGCTTAATGAATGAAATAATTTAAGGGTTAGTGCAGGAGCCTCTGGACAGGCTGAACTGCACATTGGTTCAAGAACTAAACCTAAACAAAATTGAAGTAAAAGGTTTAATCTGGATATTCTATAAAGAAAATGAGCAGAATATAGAACTAGTTTAATAGAAGATAGAAGAATCCCATTGGAAGTTAAACACAGCTTACAACGTTTTATAGAACATAATATGCCTTGCTACAACAAATACACACATAAAAGGCTTATAAATCATGTAAAATAAGTCGCATAATATTACATATACTCTGGTCATAATTCTATAAATAAATAAAAAGCATATGCATAATAAATAAATAAAATGGCGAAACTAGAAGGAGGTACACAAAACATTTCTTTTAAAACAAGAAGCTAGTTTAAATCATTACAGGATTATTACATAAATGCATGAATGCGTAGACAATTCAAATATTATTTTACAGGAAGGCTCAGGTTTCTTTCTATTTTTTATATGAGTTTACAGGTATTGTTATATGTGCTTAGTTTGAAATGTCCTCAAGTGCCTCATTTAGTCCTTCTGGAACAAGAGTATTAAGTTTATAAATCCAGAACATTTCCTTTTTTTCTTAGTAGGTCAAATCTATTTTAACAATGGGTGGAAATTTGTTCAAGTGGGGTTATTGTGAAGCCCTTAAATCGCAATTATTTTTAATTTTAGCGTCCCGTAGACACATAATTGTGCGGCCCACATACTGTAGAGCACAAGGACAAGGTGACATATATCGCATATGAGGATGCACAATCTTATCTGATTCTAATTTTAATTTTTTTTTTCCTGTAGCATTACTGGATACCTCAGTAAGTCTGTGTGATATATTCAAACAACACTTGCACTTATTGTGACCGCATTTAAACCTTCATTTCATCAAAAGGGATCCAATTTTAGCCTTTTTATCTGTAGGATTTTTTTCTTAATTCGCTTGGTGCAATAACATTTATTAATGTTTTTGCTCTCCTGAACATAATTCTGGGATTTTTCGGTAGAGCTATTTTCAAATGCTGGTCATTAAGTAATATATACCAATTCTTCTGTAAAACTGCTCTGACTGAATTATGTATTCCATTGTAGGTGGTGATAAAATTAGGTTTGTATCAGATATCTTTTTCCTAGGAACTAGGCATTCAGGTTGAGTGAACTTTTTTTGCTCTCTCGCAAGCTGCTTTTATTATGGGTTTAGGAAAATGGTTCTCCTCCAGTCTGTTAGTCATGATTTTGCTTTGTACTATGAAATCTTTTTCTTCTGTGCAGTTTCTTTTAAGTCTTTTAAATTGGTTGCATGGAATATTATCCATCCATCTCTTGTAGTGCAGGCTATGGTAATTTAAGAGGCTATTTCAATCTACCTTTTTGTAATATTTTTTGTGCATATGCCATCTGGGTCACCCATCAAAACTAGGTCGTTTTAACCCATGAATTCAAGTCCCCAGTTGTTTCCATTAAGGTCAGAGGCAAATCCCGTAAAGGAATCAGATGAATAGGAGGTCATCTATATACAGTGGGGAAAAAAAGTATTTGGTCAGCCACCAATTGTGCAAGTTCTCCCACTTACCGGCCGACCTGTAATTGACATTATAGGTAGACCTCAACTATGAGAGACAAAATGAGAAAACAAATCCAGAAAAATCACATTGTCTGATTTTTAAAGAATTTATTTGCAAATTATGGTGGAAAATAAGTATTTGGTCACCTACAAACAAGCAAGATTTCTGGCTCTCACAGACCTGTAACAACTTCTTTAAGAGGCTCCTCTGTCCTCCACTCATTACCTGTAGTAATGGCTCCTGTTTGAAATTGTTATCAGTATAAAAGACTCCTGTCCACAACCTCAAACAGTCACACTCCAAACTCCACTATGGTGAAGACCAAAGAGCTGTGGAAGGACACCAGAAACAAAATTAAAGACCTGCAACAGGCTGGGAAGACTGAATCTGCAATAGGCAAGCAGCTTGGTGTGAAGAAATCAACTGTGGGAGCAATAATTAGAAAATGGAAGACATACAAGACCACTGATAATCTCCCTCGATCAGGGGCTCCATGCAAGATCTCACCCCGTGGGGTCAAAATGATCACAAGAACAGTGAGTAAAAATCCCAGAATCACACGGGGGGGGCCAAGTGAATGACCTGCAGAAAGTTGGGACTAACGTAACAAAGGCTACCATTAGTAACACACTACACCGCCAGACGTCTCTCCCTGCTTAAGCCAGTACATATCTGAAGTTTGCTAGAGAGCATTTGGATGTTCCAGAAGAGTATTGGGAGAATGTCATATGGTCAGATGAAACCAAAGTAGAACTGTTTGGTAGAAACACAACTCGTCGTGTTTGGAGGAGAGTGAATGCTAAGTTGCATCCAAAGAACTGTGAAGCATGGGGATGGCAACATCATGCTTTGGGGCTGTTTCTCTTCAAAGGGACCAGGACGACTGATCCGTGTACATGAAAGAATGAATGGGGCCATGTATCGTGAGATTTTGAGTGCAAACCTCCTTCCATCAGCAAGGGCATTGAAGATGAAACGTGGCTGGGTCTTTCAGCATGACAATGATCCCAAGCACACTGCCAGGGCAACGAAGGAGTGGCTTCGTAAGAAGCATTTCAAGGTCCTGGAGTGGCCTAGCCAGTCTCCAGAGCTCAACCCCATAGAAAACCTTTGGAGGGAGTTGGAAGCCCATGTTGCCCAGCGACAGCCCCAAAACATCACTGCTCTAGAGGAGATCTGCATGAAGGAATGAGCCAACATACCAGCAACAGTGTGTGCCAACCTTGTGAAGACTTACAGAAAATGTTTGACCTCTGTCTTTGCCAACAAAGGATATATAACAAAGTATTGAGATGAACTTTTGTTATTGACCAAATACTTATTTTCCACCATAATTTGCAAATAAATTCTTTAAAAATCAGACAATGTGATTTTCTGGATTTGTTTTCTCATTTTGTCTCTCATAGTTGAAGTCTACCTATTATGTCAATTACAGGCCTCTCTCATCTTTTTAAGTGGGAGAACTTGCACAATTGGTGGATGACTAAAAACTTTTTTTTCCCCACTGTACCTTCTATATAATATTATATTTCCAGACCATTGGTTGGAGTTCCAAATAAATATCTCCTCAAATTTCCCCATAAAGAGGTTGGTAAAGCTAGAGACGAACTTAGTTATGGGTTTTAGATTTTAGAGAGCACGTTGATCCAGGGTTTTATACTGATTGCCAGATTGGAGTCGGGAAGGAATTTTTTCCCATGAAATGGGGCAATTGGCATAAGCCTCATGGGTTTTTTTTGCCTTCCTCTGGATCAACACTGTAGGGGACTGTAGGGTTATAGGTTGGACTTGACGGACTGATGTCTTCATCCAACCTCATCTACTATATGTAAATTTGACTATTGTAGAAACATGTTTTTATTGGAAAGAGAAGGCATTGCAAGTCAAAATAAACTCAATTCCTCTAAGGATGAATTATTTTTGATTATGAGGCATCTGTTCGTCACTGTCAAGGTAATATGAGATTGTTTCTAAACCCTTCCCATGGGGTATATTACTATATAATGATGTTACATCCAAAATTGCCCAAAGATAACTAGATTTCCATTTAATTTATAGTAAAGTACTTCTTAAACTTGGCGAGTCTTTCAGATATGATTTCAAGGAAGTTACATATTTCTGTAGGTTTAGATCTATATAGTGTTATAAATTCCTTGTTATTGCATTGACTCCGGAGATTATGGGTCTGCCCGGTGGGTTGAGTGGGTTTCTATGTACCTTCGGTAGGTGGGCCATGGTAGGATCCTTGATCAACATGTATTCTTTTTCTTTCTTCGTTAGAATACCCATCTTATGTGCATCTAAAATGAGTTTGGTACAGTCTATGAAGTGTTCAGTAGTTGGATCTTTCCTTAGTTCAATGTAGTATGTGGGGTCTGCTAGGATTCTGAAGGCCTCATTGATATATGTTGTTCTGTTCTGAACCATTATCCCCCACCCTTGTCTGCATTTCTTATAACTATATGATTATTGTTTTTGAGCGACTGTGGGGCTTTTCTTTCATCTTTGGTTAAATTATGATGTGAAATCGAAGTTTGTGTTAGATTTCTCAGTTCTAATGAAACGATGGAATAGAAGGTTTCTATGTGGGGTGTCTTATGATGAGTGGGATAAAATGGTGATTTTGGTTTGAGATCTGTAGTGATTGGCTTTATATCTTCTTCAGATTGGGGTAACATAGTATTTGAGTGATTTTCACGGTTAGTGTTTTCTTTCTAACACCATGTCTGAAGAAGAGAGCTAGACTCTTGAAAGCTTACTTATCAAAACTTATCAAATATACTCAGTTAGCCTCTAAAAGGTATCGCCTGATTTCTTCACTCTTCCAGTGTTTTCTTTCGTCATACTAAAGTGCCTGGTTAGAGTTAATTTCCTTATAAAACGGTTTAGATCAATAAACAGTTGGAGCTCATCCATTTTCTGAGATGGACAAAAGGACAAGCCTCTGGATAGAAGGCTTTGATCTGCATCTGTCAATTGATAGTCCAATAGATTGAAAATGCATGATGTTATAGTTTGTTCCTCTTTGGGCTTGTTAGATCTATTCTTTTTTTCTTACTCTGCAACCCCTAGGTATCTTATGGATGGATGACTGTTGTTTATTTTTGTGGTTCTATGGTTAGTCATGTTCTTTAACTTGACACCCAAGGGAGTGTAGAAGTCTGAAATTTTGATTATCTTTGTCAAAAGTGGTGCTTCCTTTATATGGTACGTCGTGGTAGGGGTTAGGGTAGGGTGAAGGCCTAAAAAAGATTCCTTCTCAATATTAATAGTAGAGATTTCTAATACTCTACATATTTGTGAATGGGACAGTGGAGTGTTGTATAGAGAGTCGTCTAAATCTATTTCAGATGAATCTTCATTTCCTAAAAGTTGTCTATCGGGTGTTACTGGGATTGGTATTTTTGGTGGTGTAATGGGTATAGAGGACTGTAACTCGGGATTATGTGAATCTGTTTAGGATTGTATCAGAGCAGGATTGAAATTACTGCTAACTTCTTGGAAGGTAGTAGGAGGAAAACAGAGCGAGGAGGGGTTGGAACTTCCCATAGTTGGAATGGTGGAAGTGGGAAAGTTGGGCAGGGAGTGCTCATTTTCCCTAGTATTATGTGAAATAGCTGGAGTGGTCAAGTTGAATTTCTCATATGGTACGGAAGGTCCTGGCTTGACTGGGTTTTTTGATTGTAGTATCCTATTATTATCTATTTCAGGTACCTGTTTTGTTCTAGACTTTTGTAGTACCTTCTTGTGTAGTGGTGTTAATGAATTAGTCTTGAATCTAGTGAGGTTAGTAAAGGTAGTGAGGCTTGTTAGGGGTATTAGACTGGATTTATTCCAAAATTTAATATCATCATTTGTAAAATCTCTACGGTCTCTATGTAATTTATTGCTTTTTGTTCTGAGAATTTTTTTTCCAACTTCAATAGTTCTTGAACATAACACTCCACACATCCTGATTTAATGTTCTTCAATATTAGCCAAAAGGGTAGTAATCTGTTCATTTAAATCATTTGCTAGTTGTAAATGTTTATTTGATAGTAGCTCTATCAGACCAATAGAGCACTGATGTAAGAACGTATCCCATTCTTTGGTGAACGTAAGATCGTTAGGGAACGGCGAATTATTTTTAAATCTCAAACCTCTAGGTGTGATGGTCTCATTCAAGTAAATAAGAAGGAACTTATGATCTAGACTATGTCTAGATACATCAAACAACATTTTTTCCAATTCCCAAAACAAATTACTTAGATCTTCCCGACTAATGTCAGGAGTACCATGGGAGTCAACGTCGTTATTGGGTCCGATAACATCCTCTTGCTCTGTTGGCACTGGTCTTGTGTAACGATCAATTAAATCCTCACGTTTGAGGGAAGAATATGCGATGTATGTCATCTCTTGTCCTTGCGGTCTACAGTATGTCGGCCGCACAATTATGTCTCTAAGGTACAGAATTAACAAACATCGCTCAAACATTACACGCTAAAATTAAACATACAGTAATAGCGATTTTAAGGGCTTCACAATAACCCCACTTGAACAAATTTCCACCCATTGTTAAAATAGATTTGACCTACTAAGGAAAAAGGAAATGTTCTGGATTTATTCCAGACGGACTAAATGAGGCACTTGAGGACATTTCAAACTAAGCATATATAGCAATACTGCTAAACTCATATAAAAAATAGAAAGAAACCTAAGCCTTCCAGTAAAATAATATTTGAATTGACTATGCATTCATGCATTTATGTAATAATCCTGTAATGATGTATTAATTTAAAACTTGTTTTAAAAGAAATGTTTTGTGTACCTCCTTCTGATTTGGGCCATTTTATTTATTTATTTATTATGCATATGCTTTTTATTTATTTATAGAATTATGACCAAAGTATATGTAATTTTATGTATTTTATGCGACTTCTTTTACATGATTTATAAGCCTTTTATATGTGTGTTTGTTGTAGCAAGGCATATTATGTTCTAAAAAACGTTGTAAGCTATATTTAACTTCCAATGGGATTCTTCTATCTTCTATTAAACTAGTTCTATATTCTGCTCATTTTCTTCCTGGAATATCCAGATTGAACCTTTTCCTTCAATTTTGCTTAGGTTTAATTTATGAACCAATGTGCAGTTCAGCCTGTCCAGAGGCTCCTGCACTAACCCTTAAATTATTTCATTCATTAAGCGCATCACTTGTAAGCGCTTATGCAATGTAGATCCCGTTATCCTGCACTCATACAAACTCATTGAGTGCTCCATAGTTGTGCATGTGTGTTCAAAAGTCTCTCTCAGTATACCCATACATCTGGGCATGTGTGGGGAATTGATACACGCATGCCCCCAGTACTTACCTAGAAGCTCTACCCGTGCCCTCCGTTCATCTGGAGGCTGGGCATACGTGGTGGAGCCTTTATGCGCATGCCCAGTACTATTTAGGGAATGCTGCACGCGCTACATATACTAAGCCAGCAATAGGAGCGGTCATGCTTATACTGTCGTCTGAAAAAGGTATGTTGCTCTATGTATTTTGACTCTGAGACAAGAAGAGTCAATTATAAGTTTACATACTCTACACTAGATATATTTAACATGAACCCATAGGCCCAATAGCTACCCGAAATACCCAATTTCAGTTGATAATATGACTATAAGATTTTATGGGATTTTGAACTTACTACATCTCTTTTCAGTCTCATTCTGTTATTCGAATACCTGACCCTCCACGTTATAAAGTTCGATATAGTTTTGAACTCTCCTCCTCCACTTTAGCTTGATTCTGTTACTGTAATACTTGACTATCCACATTGTTAATCCGTTTTTATTGAAGTATGTTTTTGATGTGCAATTGTTTTTACCACAGTGTGTTTGTTTTAATGTATTATTTATGAACTGTGTATAAGTTGGATCCTTCTCTTTGATTAGGATTCCACTCCTATACCATAACCCACTTCAGAAAGGGGTAGAAAGCCCCAAAACGCAGTTTGGCATCGTGTGATCGTTTGCTGCTGTTATTTAATAAAGAAACGTATGCTGTGAACTTGGGGTGAGCGCGGTTCCTTATCTTGACTGGACTCTATTGGGGTACTATTTTTGGTCTTTATATCCTGTATGTATTCATCCTCTCTGAGAGGAATTTGAGGTTCCTGCCGCTCATAAATACCCCCTACTGATAAAGCTTATAAGACTATACGCTCACGTGTCTTCATATATTTCTGCACTACCCCTGCTCTAGGGTCTTAGGAGACCCCAGAGTATAACAGTGTTTCGCGGGTTTGGTCTGAGCATGAAACTTTTGGAAAATTTAAGACGAATCTAAGGCTAACATATCACTGCGTGGTGGACAAAAAGGGGGCAGTATACTCTGTGGGGGCCAAAAAGAAGAAGTGGACAATAATATGTGTGGGGGCCTCAAAGGGGATAATATACTATGGGGGTCAGTAAAGGAGGCAATATACTGTGTGGGGACAAGTAAAGGGGGCAATATACTGTGTGAGGATCAGTAAAGGGGGCAATATACTGTAAGGGTGCCAATAAAGGGGTTAATACACTATTGGGGCCAGTAAAGGGTACATTATACAGTGTGGGGGTCAAATAAGAAGAAGATTTTTTGATCTGCCAATAGGGGGGTGTATTCTACAATTTTATTTAGGGGAGCTCCATCACGGAACTAAAGATTGCTGGGTTGGGTATTTTTTTTTTTTTTTGCGTGGGGGTCCCATTTCTATTGGTTGCCTGAGGCAGCTGAGAAACTCAGCTCACCTCTGGATTTGAATACAGTAATGAAGTTTTTGAGCCGTCTACTCCATGCTTCACCATGTAACCCCTGTCTGTGCTCCTGGCACCTGTGAAGATAAGTCCTGAAAACTACACAAACTGCTGCTGCTAACATTTGGGAAGGTAATGGGAGCATTTTCACACAAGAGCTAAGGCAGAAGAACAGGGGGTTGGGCTTTGCCGATTCTGAGGTCACATGGTAGTTCTGAATAGTATCTGTAGCAACCTCCTATTTTCACTCAATCTATGGTTGAAAAAAAGAGGTCACACGGTGATCATGTGGATTACTGAAGAAGGTGAAAGCAGGATAAGTCACTGATAGAAAACAACTATTACTATTGAAGGGCATGGTCTTTCAGACAATATAATGACTCAAGAAAAAAAAAAAATACTGGCTAGAGGGCTGACCCAATGCCTGAACAGATATTATCTTTCAGAACAAAGAGCACGTGCAGGTACATTTGGACAGCCATATTTCCTTTCCCCATTTGCTTAGCAAGTTAGAAAGCTAAAATCAAAATTTAAATGAATAACTTGCTGGCATCCACAATGAGCATTTTCTTGTACTTGGCAAGAATGCCATTCCTTTGACTCTGCAGTACATAAAATTTTGTGAAAACTAAATTTTATTAATCTATTATGATAGCACAGTACTTTTGGTTGCCGTGAGGAAAATATGTCACAATATGGTACTTAATGGATGCATATACTAAATACCCTGCAGATAAGCAGTCTCACTGTGAATGATAACTATTTTCACTATTTTCAAACTGGGAAGTTTTGAGAATACTTGAGAGTAATAATATTTTAACAATTTAAAATATGGATATTATCTATCTACAGTGCCTTGCGAAAGTATTCAGCCCCCTTGAACTTTTCAACCTTTTGCCACATTTCAGGCTTCAAACATAAGGATATAAAATTTGAATTTTTTGGTGAAGAATCAACAACAAGTGGGACACAATTGTGAAGTGGAACGAAATTTATTGGTTATTTTAAACTTTTGTAAAAAAAATAAAAAACTGAAAAGTGGGGTGTGCAATATTATTCGGCCCCTTTACTTTCAGTGCAGCAAACTCACTCCAGAAGTTCAGTGATGATCTCTGAATGATCCAATGTTGTCCTAAATGACTGATGATGATAAATATAATCCACCTGTGTGTAATCAAGTCTCCGTATAAATGCACCTGCTCTGTGATAGTCTCAGGGTTCTGTTTAAAGCGCAGAGAGCATCATGAAGACCAAGGAACACACCAGGCAGATCCGTGATACTGTTGTGGAGAAGTTTAAAGCCAGAATTGGATACAAAAAGATTTCCCAAACTTTAAACATCCCAAGGAGCACTGTGCAAGCGATCATATTGAAATGGAAGGAGTATCAGACCACTGCAAATCTACCAAGACCCGGCAGTCCCTCTAAACTTTCATCTCAAACAAGGAGAAGACTGATCAGAGATGTAGCCAAGAGGCCCACGATTACTCTGGATGAACTGCAGAGATCTACAACTGAGGTGGGAGAGTCTGCCATAGGACAACAATCAGTCGTACACTGCACAAATCTGGCCTTTATGGAAGAGTGGCAAGAAGAAAGCCATTTCTCAAAGATATCCATAAAAAGTCTTGTTTAAAGTTTGCCACAAGCCACCTGGGAGACACACCAAACGTGGAAGAAGGTGCTCTGGTCAGATGAAACCAAAATCGAACTTTTTGGCCACAATGCAAAACGATATGTTTGGCGTAAAAGCAACACAGCTCATCACCCTGAACACACCATCCCCACTGTCAAACATGGTGGTGGCAGCATCATGGTTTGGGCTTGCTTTTCTTCAGCAGGGACAGGGAAGATGGTTAAAATTGATGGGAAGATGGATGGAGCCAAATACAGGACCATTCTGGAAGAAAACCTGTTGGAGTCTGCAAAAGACCTGAGACTGGGACGGAGATTTATCTTCCAACAAGACAATGATCCCAAACATAAAGCAAAATCTACAATGGAATGGTTCACAAATAAACGTATCCAGGTGTTAGAATGGCCAAGTCAAAGTCCAGACCTGAATCCAATCGAGAATCTGTGGAAAGAGCTGAAAACTGCTGTTCACAAACGCTCTCCATCCAACCTCACTGAGCTAGAGCTGTTTTCCAAGGAAGAATGGGCAAGAATTTCAGTCTCTCGATGTGCCAAACTGATAGAGACATACCCCAAGCGACTTGCAGCTGTAATCGCAACAAAAGGTGGCGCTACAAAGTATTAACTTAAGGGGGCTGAATAATCTGGCACACCCCACTTTTTAGTTTTTTATTTTTTACAAAAGTTTAAAATATCCAATAAATTTCATTCCACTTCACGATTGTGTCCCACTTGTTGTTGATTCTTCACCAAAAAATTAAAATTTTATATCCTTATGTTTGAAGCCTGAAATGTGGCAAAAGGTTGAAAAGTTCAAGGGGGACGAATACTTCCGCAAGGCACTGTAAGTGGAACAGTCCTGCTCCTGTCTTTGCCCCCATAGGCCCTGGTCTGCAGATTAAGAACATAAAAACACAATGCTTTAAAACTGAAATAGTAGTATAATGTTGTACCGTGTTAGCCATAGAAAGTAGTGGAAGAGTGAAGAAATCAGGCGATACCTTTTAGAGGCTAACTGAGTATATTTGATAGTAAGCTTTTGAGAGTCTAGCTCTCTTCTGAAAGAAGAAAAAGAGAGCTAGACACTCGAAAGCTTACTATCAAATATACTCAGTAAGCCTCTAAAAGGTATCGCCTGATTTCTTCACTCTTTCATTAAAATTGATATAGACAGACAAAGCAATACAGGAAAACTATTAGATGTCATGCTCCCTTTTAGTTATTTTGTGATTTATAGCTCTTCTATTGCATAAAATATGCTGACATTCATAAGCAGCAGTTACGTTTTTAGAAACATTTCTAGAATTCAAAGGGTGTATTAATACAGTATTAATAAACTTCAGTAATGTGAATTATATTTCAACCTTAATATAGATGTCTTGAACAATAACTGCAGCTTTGAGAAAAAAAAATCATAAAAAAATAAAATATTGTATAGCTGCCACCTACAAACTAATGAAGCACTCAGATAACAACCCACACTTATACTATACTGCTAGGTTTGTAGGCCACGCACCCCGTCCTTCATCAAGAGACATGGATCCAAGATGTTTGCTAATCATAGAAGTAGAATCTGAAACAAGAATTACATTTCAGGTAGCTTCAAACACGGGTAAATATTTTAAAGTACATTTTGCAGTTAAATAAAAATAATACTGATTTAGTCATGTAAAAAAGTAACCTCTATAGTTTGTATTGGACCCTCTTCTGTTTAATATCTTAATATTTGACATCATTTAACAAAAAGTAGGCCAAAATGCAGAAGCAGGGAGTAAAAAAAATAAATATACCCTTACGGCTTTCACAGGAATTAAATGGCAAGGTATCCATCTAGGCGCTGCTTATTGAATTTCTAATGATCATCAATAAGTGTTGACCACCTTTATGAAAGCACAAGTTTTGGCATTTTGCTGATATTAAGCAATCAAGCGTGTATTAACACAGCATCAAGGAGAGAAGACATTACTAATGATTTTAGAGAAGTCTAATCAACAAAATGTGCAACCGCAACCGCACTCCAATGTAACTCACATAATACTGCACATTAATAAACCACGTCAAGGATCTATTTGCTTAATGTTTGCTATATCCCTCAAAATATCAAACACTTCCCAAACATACTGTAGAACCAGCACTGCAGAAAAACATGCACTAATCAAATCTACCTATAGAGAAATACCTGTAATGTCATTGGTTTCTCCAGGTGAGAAAACCACTTATGCTGGAAGCAAAAAGTAATCATTGTGCTGTATATATGCAACAGTAAACCAAAGTCAATTGTCATGGAAGCCTGCTACATAGTCGGTTGGGGAAAAAAAAAATGACACGCATGACATTCTATGCATTCTCATAAGCATCACTGCTATTTTTCACTAAAAAAACATCTAATTATTTTGTGAAGCCCTTGTTCCTTATGACTGCAGGAAAAATACACGTATCCTCCAGCAACTAACTTCACCACGTGACATCACTGGCACCAAGTCTGATGTCTCCTTCTCACCATCTGCACTCATCCAACATGTTTCGGAAAACTAGAAACTGGTTTTCTTCCTCAGGGATCTATGCTGCTGGTGATGTTGCTCTTAAAGGGGTTTTCTGGGCAAAAAAAACTTTGTTAAAAAAAAAAAAGCATTTTAGTGCTATTAATGGGTTAATAATTGCACCAAAATACCTTTAGCAGTGTTTTGAGTTATTTGTGGCTTTCTCTGGGAGCTCTTAGCATCCTCTGCATTTGTTTACATGACTAGCTTCCTGCTTCCCTAGCCTACAATTCCCATGATCCCTCTCTTACACCCCATCCGTTTCCCTAGCTAGCCCGTGGACTACTGCTCTATCTACCTACCTCAGACTCAGTACCCCCTCCACAGTTTTTTTCAATGAAGATAACGTTAAATGAATCAGAAATACACTCTATACATTGTTAATGTGGTAAATGACTATTCTAACTGCAAACGTCTGATTTTTAATGCAATATCTACATAGGTGTATAGAGGCCCGTTTCCAGCAACCAACACTCCAGTGTTCTAATGGTACATTGTGTTTGCTAACTGTGTAAGAAGGCTAATGGAGGTTTAGAAAACCCTTGTGCAAGTATGTTAGCACAGCTGAAAACAGTTTTGCTGGTTACAGAAGCTATAAAACTGACCTTCCTTTGAGCTAGTTGAGAATCTGAAGCATTACATTTGTTGGTTCCATTAAACTCTCAAAATGGCCAGAAAGAGAGAACTTTCATGTGAAACTCGACAGTCTATTCTTGTTCTTAGAAATGAAGGCTATTCCATGCGAGAAATTGGCAAGAAACTGAAGATTTCCTACAACGGTGTGTACTACTCCCTTCAGGAGACAGCACAAACAGGCTCTAAACAGAGTAGAAAGAGAAGTGGGAGGCCCCGCTGCACAACTGAGAAACAAGACAAGTACATTAGAGTCTCTAGTTTGAGAAATCGACACCTCACAGGTCCTCAACTGGCAGCTTCATTAAATAGTACCCGCAAAACACCAGTGTCAATGTCTACAGTGAAGAGGCGACTCAGGGATGCTGGCCTTCAGGACAGAGTGACCAAGAAAAAGCCATATCTGAGACTGGCTAATAAAAGGAAAAGAATAATATGGGCAAGAGAACACATACATTGGACAGAGGAAGACTGGAAAAAAAAGTGTTATGGACAGACGAAGAACATTTGTGAGACGCAGAACAACTGAAAAGATGCTGGAAGAGTGCCTAACACCATCCGTCAAGCATGGTGGAGGTAATGTGATGGTCTGGGGTTGCTTTGGTGCTGGTAAAGTGGGAGATTTGTACAAGGTAAAAGGGATTTTGAATAAGGAAGGCTATCACTCCATTTTGCAATGCCATGCCATGGACAGCGCTTGATTGGAGCCAATTTCATCCTACAATAGGACAATGACCCAAAGCACACCTCCAAATTATGCAAGAACTATTTAGGGAAGAAGTAGGCAGCTGGTATATCTATCTGTAATGAAGTGGCCAGCGCAGTCACCAGCTCTCAACCTCATTGAGCTGTTGTGGGAGCAGCTTGACCGTATGATACGCAAAAAGTGCCCATCAAGCCAAACCAACTTGTGGGAGGGGCTTCTGGAAGCATGGGGTGAAATTTCTCCAGATTACCTCAGCAAAATAACAGCTAGAATGCAAAAGGTCTGCAATGCTGTAATAGCTGCAGATGGAGCATTCTTTGACGAAAGCAAAGTTTGAAGGAGAAAATTATTATTTGAAATAAAAATCATTATTTCTAACCTTGTCAATGTCTTGACTATATTTTCTATTCATTTTGCAACTCATTTAATAAATAAAAGTGTGAGTTTTCATGGAAAACACAAAATTGTCTGGGTGACCCCAAACTTTCTAACGGTAGTGTGTATATGTATATATATATATATATATATATATATATATATATATATATATATATATATATATATATATATATATATATATATATAACATATACATATACACAGTGGGGAAAAAAGGTATTTAGTCAGCCACCAATTGTGCAAGTTCTCCCACTTAAAAAGATGAGAGAGGCCTATAATTGACATCATAGGTAGACCTCAACTATGAGAGACAAAATGAGAAAACAAATCCAGAAAATCACATTGTCTGATTTTTAAAGAATTTATTTGCATATTATGGTGGAAAATAAGTATTTGGTCAATAACAAAAGTTCATCTCAATACTTTGTTATATATCCTTTGTTGGCAATGACAGAGATCAAATGTTTTCTGTAAGTCTTCAAAAGGTTGGCACACACTGTTGCTGGTATGTTGGCCCATTCCTCCATGCAGATCTCCTCTAGAGCAGTGATGTTTTGGGGCTGTCGCTGGGCAACACGAACTTTCAACTCCCTCCAAAGGTTTTCTATGGGGTTGAGATCTGGAGACTGGATAGGCCATTCCAGGACCTTGAAATGCTTCTTACGAAGCCACTCCTTCGTTGCCCTGGTGATGTGCTTGGGATCATTGTCATGCTGAAAGACCCAGCCACGTTTCATCTTCACTGCCCTTGCTGATGGAAGGAGGTTTGCACTCAAAATCTCACGATACATAGCCCCATTCATTATTTCATGTACACGGATCAGTCATCCTGGTCCCTTTGAAGAGAAACAGCCCCAAAGCATGATGTTGCTACCCCCATGCTTCACAGTAGGTATGGTGTTCTTTGGAAGCAACTCAGCATTCACTCTCCTCCAAACACGAGGAGTTGTGTTTCTACCAAACAGTTCTACTTTGGTTTCATCTGACCATATGACATTCTCCCAATACTCTTCTGGAACATCCAAATGCTCTCTAGCAAACTTCAGACGGGCCCGGATATGTACTGGCTTAAGCAGGGGGACACGTCTGGCACTGCAGGATCTGAGTCCCTGGCGGCGTAGTGTGTTACTGATGGTAGCCTTTGTTACGTTAGTCCCAGCTTTCTGCAGGTCATTCACTAGGTCCCCCCGTGTGGTTCTGGGGTTTTTGTTCACTGTTCTTGTGATCATTTTGACCCCACGGGGTAGGATCTTGCGTGGAGCCCCTGATCGAGGGAGATTATCAGTGTCTTCCATTTTCTAATTATTGCTCCCACAGTTGATTTCTTCACACCAAGCTGCTTGCCTATTGCAGATTCAGTCTTCCCAGCCTGGTGCAGGTCTACAATTTTGTTTCTGGTGTTCTTCCACAGCTCTTTGGTCTTCATCATAGTGGAGTTTGGAATGCGACTGTTTGAGGTTGTGGACAGGTGTCTTTTATACTGATAATTTCAAACAGATGCCATTACTACAGGTAATGAGTGGAGGACAGAGGAGCCTCTTAAAGAAGTTATAGGTCTGTGAGAGCCAGAAATCTTGCTTGTTTGTAGGTGACCAAATACTTATTTTCTACAAAATTTGCAAATAAATTCTTTAAAATCAGACAATGTGATTTTTCTGTATTTGTTTTTTCATTTTGTCTCTCATAGTTGAGTTCTACCTATGATGTCAATTACAGGCCTCTCATCTTTTTAAGTGGGAGAACTTGAACAATTGGTGGCTGACTTTTTTTCCCCACTGTGTGTGTGTGTGTGTGTGTATATATATATATATATATATATATATATATATATATATATATATATAAATATATAGTACAGACCAAAAGTTTGGACACACCTTCTCATTCCAAGAGTTTTATGTATTTTCATGACTATAAAAATTGTAGATTCACACTGAAGGCATCAAAACTATGAATTAACACATGTGGAATTATATACTTAACAAAAAAGTGTGAAACAACTGAAAATATGTCTTATATTCTAGGTTCTTCAAAGTAGCCACCTTTTGCTTTGATTACTGCTTTGCACACTCTTGATGAGCTTCAAGAGGTAGTTGCCTGAAATAGTCTTCCAACAGTCTTGAAGGAGTTCCAAGAGAGGCTTAGCACTTGTTGGCCCTTTTGCCTTCACTCTGCGGTCCAGCTCACCCCAAACCATCTCGATTGGGTTCAGGTCTGGTGACTGTGGAGGCCAGGTCATCTGGCGTAGCACCCCATCACTCTCTTTCTTGGTCAAATAACCCTTACACAGTCTGGAGGTGTGTTTAGAGTCATTGTCCTGTTGAAAAATAAATGATGGTCCAACTAAACGCAAACCGGATGGAATAGCATGCCGCTGCAAGATGCTGTGGTAACCATGCCGGTTCAGTATTCCTTCAATTTTGAATAAATCCCCAACAGTGTCACCAGCAAAGCACCCCCACACCATCACACCTCCTCCTCCATGCTTCACAGTGGGAACCAGGCATGTAGAGTCCATTCATTCACCTTTTCTGCGTCGCACAAAGACACGGTGGTTGGAACCAAAGATCTCAAATTTGGACTCATCAGACCAAAGTACAGATTTCCACAGGTCTAATGTCCATTTCTTGTGTTCTTTAGCCCAAACAAGTCAATAAGTTTGCTTATTGCCTGTCCTTAGCAGTGGTTTCCTAGCAGCTATTTTACCATGAAGGCCCGCTGCACACAGTCTCCTCTTAACAGTTGTTGTAGAGATGTGTCTGCTGCTAGATCTCTGTGTGGCATTGACCTGGTCTCTAATCTGAGCTGCTGTTAACCTGCGATTTCTGGTGACTCGGATGAACTTATCCTCCGCAGCAGAGGTGACTCTTGGTCTTCCTTTCCTGGGGCGGTCCTCATGTGAGCCAGTTTCTTTGTAGTGCTTGATGGTTTTGGCCACTGCACTTGGGGACACTTTCAAAGTTTTCCCAATTTTTCGGACTGACTGACCTTCATTTCTTAAAGTAATGATGGCCACTCGTTTTTCTTTACTTAGCTGCTTTTTTCTTGCCATAATACAAATTCTAACACTCCATTCAGTAGGACTATCAGCTGTGTATCCACCTGACTTCTGAACAACACAACTGATGGTCCCAACCCCATTTATAAGGCAAGAAATCCCACTTATTAAACCTGACAGGGCACACCTGTGAAGTGAAAACCATTTCAGGTGACTACCTCTTGAAGCTCATCAAGAGAATGCCAAGAGTGTGCAAAGCAGTAATCAAAGCAAAAGGTGGCTACTTTGAAGAAACTAGAATATAAGACATATTTTCAGTTGTTTCACACTTTTTTGTTAAGTATATAATTCCACATGTGTTAATTCATAGTTTTGATGCCTTCAGTGTGAATCTACAATTTTTATAGTCATGAAAATACAGAAAACTCTTGGAATGAGAAGGTGTGTCCAAACTTTTGGTCTGTACTGTATACATATATATAAAACACACACACACACAGTGCCTTGCAAAAGTATTCATACCCCTTGAACTTTTTCACATCTTGTCACCTTACAACCATAAAATGTATTTTAGGTGATAGACCAACACAAAGTAGCACATAATTGTGAAGTGGTAGGAAAATGATACATGGTTTTCAAAATTTTAGTCAAATAAAAATCTGAAAAGTTTAACGGGCAAAAGTATTCAGCTCCCCTATAGAAATACTTTGTAGAGCTACCTTTTGCGAACAACAATTTTCACTGTAGCTCTGGCTGTATGTTTAGGGTTATTGTTTTGCTGGAAGGTGAATCTCCTTCCCAGTCTCAAGTCTTTTGCAGCCTCCAACAGGTTTTCTTCCAGGACTGCCCTGTATTTAGCTCCATACATCTTCCCATCAACTCTGACCACCTTCCCTGTCCCTGCTGAAGAAAAGCATCCCGACAGCATGATGCTGCCACCACCATGTTTCACAGTGGGGATGGTGTATTCAGGGTGATTAGCAGTGTTCCTTTTCCTCCACACATAGCGCTTTGCAATTAGGCCAAAAAGTTCTGCTTTGATCTCATCTGAAAGTACCTTCTTCCACATGTTTGCTGTGTCCCCTATATGGCTTGTGGCAAACTGCAAAACTTCTCCACAACTTTATCTCTGACGTGTCTGATGAGTTCCTTGGTCTTCATGATGCTGTTTGTTGGGAAGCACGGTGGCTCAGTGGTGGCTCAGAGTCCTGGGTTCGAATCCTGCCAAGGGCAATATCTGCAAGGAGTTTATATTTTCTCCCTGTGTTTGCGTGGGTTTCCTCTGGGTACTCCGGTTTCCTCCCACACGCCAAAGACATACTGATAGGGAATGTACATTGTGAAACCTATATGGGACAGTGACTGTCAATGTCTGTAAAGCGCTGCGGAATATGATGGCGCTATACAAGTAAGCATAATAAATAAATAAAAAACTAGTGTTCTCTAACAAACCACTGAGGCCTTCACAGAAGAGGTGTATTTATGCTGCGACTAAATTACACACAGCTGGACTCTTAACTAATTAAGTGACTTCTGAAGGCAATTGATTGCACTGGATTTTATTTAGGGGTATCAGAGAACAGGGGGCTGATTACTTTTGCAAATCACACTTTTCAGATTTTTATTTGATTAAAATTTTGAAAACCATGTATCATTTTCATATCACTTCACTTCAATTATGTGCTACTTTGTGTTGGTCTATCACTTAAAATCTCAAAAAAATACATAAAATTTTGTGGTTGTAAAATGACAAAATGCGAAAAAGTTCCAGGGGTATGAATACTTTTGTAAGCCATATATATATATATATATATATATATATATCTATATATATATATATAACACACACACACACACAGCGCCTTGCGAAAGTATTCGGCCCCCTTGAACTTTTCAACATTTTGCCACATTTCAGGCTTCAAAAAAAGATATAAAATTTAAATTTTTTGGTGAACAATCAACAACAAGTGGGACACAATTGTGAAGTGACAAAATCACAGAGGGTGTATATCCATTCCCCTACAGGCATATATGTCACAGAATTGGAGTGGAATTCAAAAAAAAAAAATAATATAATAAAACTTAACATTTATTATAATCTAATAAAAGTGGACAAGCCACTAATTATGTGAGTGTCTAAAAATATATATGGTACTGTGATGAAGATCACTGGAAACTCATAAATAGAACAAATCTGATTCCAGCCCAATACTTGCATTCCATATAGATAACCCAAAGCTATAATTAACACATCAGCTGAATGTCTGGTGTCAGAGCAGTATGTGCAACTCCAAGATCACCTAGGCTGGTATACAAACAGCGGCGCATCACAGTACCATATATATTTTTAGACACTCACATAATTAGTGGCTTGTCCACTTTTATTAGATTATAATAAATGTTAAGTTGTACAATTGTGAAGTGGAACGAAATGTATTGGTTATTTTAAACTTTTGTAAAAAAATAAAAAACTGAAAAGTGGGGCGTGCAATATTATTCGGCCCCTTTACTTTCAGTGCAGCAAACTCACTCCAGAAGTTCAGTGAGGATCTCTGAATGATCCATTGTTGTCCTAAATGACTGATGATGATAAATATAATCCAACTGTGTGTAATCAAGTCTCCGTATAAATGCACCTGCTTTGTGATAGTCTCAGGGTTCTGTTTAAAGCGCAGAGAGCATCATGAAGACCAAGGAACACACCAGGCAGATCCGTGATACTGTTGTGGAGAAGTTTAAAGCCGGATTTGGATACAAAAAGATTTCCCAAACTTTAAAACATCCCAAGGAGCACTGTGCAAGCGACCATATTGAAATGGAAGGAGTATCAGACAACTGCAAATCTACCAAGACCCGGTCGTCCCTCTAAACTTTCATCTCAAACAAGGAGAAGACTGATCAGAGATGTAGCCAAGAGGCCCACGATTACTCTGGATGAACTGCAGAGATCTACAGCTGAGGTGGGACAGTCTGTCCATAGGACAACAATCAGTCGTACACTGCACAAATCTGGCCTTTATGGAAGAGTGGCAAGAAGAAAGCCATTTCTCAAAGATATCCAGAAAAAGTCTCGTTTAAAGTTTGCCACAAGCCACCTGGGAGACACACCAAACATGTGGAAGAAGGTGCTCTGGTCAAATGAAACCAAAATCGAACTTTTTGGCCACAATGCAAAACGATATGTTTGGCGTAAAAGCAACACAACTCATCACCCTGAACACACCATCCCCACTGTCAAACATGGTGGTGGCAGCATCATGGTTTGGGCCTGCTTTTCTTCAGCAGGGACAGGGAAGATGGTTAAAATTGATGGGAAGATGGATGGAGCCAAATACAGGACCATTCTGGAAGAAAACCTGTTGGAGTCTGCAAAAGACCTGAGACTGGGACGGAGATTTATCTTCCAACAAGACAATGATCCCAAACATAAAGCAAAATCTACAATGGAATGGTTCACAAATAAACGTATCCAGGTGTTAGAATGGCCAAGTCAAAGTCCAGACCTGAATCCAATCGAGAATCTGTGGAAAGAGCTGAAAACTGCTGTTCACAAACGCTCTCCATCCAACCTCACTGAGCTCGAGCTGTTTTTCCAATTTCAACAAGGGGGTAAAGGAGATAACATACTTATGTTTTAAGCATTTTCTCCAGACTACGGAAATGTAAACTGATGTATGGGCACACAGTAGGGTCCAAAATGGAAGGGCAGGTTTTACTGAAATAATTTTTAGTTGTCATGTTGCATCTGCAAAGTCCCTGAGATACAAGAACAGTACAAACCCCCAAGAAGTGACTCCATTTTCATAATCAAGGAATTTATAATGTGGTATAGTGAGCACTTTGACCCCAAAGTTGTTTCACAGATTTTATTAACATTGGGACATGAAAATTAAAAATTACTTTTTTTCCACATCGAACATCACTTTAGCCCCAAATTTTTCTTTTCCACAAGGGGCTAAAGGAGAAAATACGCCACACAATTTTATACACAATTTCTCCCAAGAACAGAAATACCCCACCTGCAGATGAAAACTGCTGTTTGGGCACAGCAAGTGTCATTAGGCTTTTGGAGGACAGAATCATTTTCAAATTTCATGATCCATTTGCATAGCCCCTGTGTTCCAAATGCAGTTGAAAGTACCAAGAAGTGACCTCATTTTGGAAACCGCACCGCTCAAAAAATGTATCAAGGGGTATAGTGATCATTTTGACATCAGAGATGCTTTCCAAAAAGAAATGTGTTTTAGGTTCGGTTCACATCGGTTTTTGGCATTCCGTTCGGGGAGTCCACTTGGGGATGCAATCTCTGATACACAAGCCAGACTGTGACAGGCAATCTGGACAATAATAGCAGGTATCACGCTCATTCCTCTCTCGCTTCATAAACGGCATCTTCTCTGAGGATTCTTTCTTGACTCTGTTGAGGGAATCGGTGCAATAAAATGTTTTTTTGTCAGTCTTTTAGTATCAGGTTTTCAGGTTTTCAATTACCTTTTCTTTGTAATCAAGGAAAGTATCTGAATTTCCTGTATTTTTATATAACACAAAGGAATTATATGTGGCCACGTGAAACAAGTAAACGACAAATTTTTTGTACCAGGTATATGACTTTCTTGATACCTGGTATGACTGTAGAACCCGGTCTGCCAGGTCCACACAACCCATGTTTTTATTGTAATAAGTAACTGCAACTGGTTTTTGCATGATTGTGGAAACCCCTGTCGATTCTTCTGAATGGTCCCATAAGCCCCTGTGTTATGTTATTTTTATTTTGCTTACTTAGGGGGCGTTCACACTACCGTTGGTGACCGTCAGTAGTGCCCGTTGCTATTGTCCGTTTTAGCATCGGACACTAGCTGAACCGTCAGAATTTCGTTAAAATTTCTATTCATTTCAATGGGTTTTTATATTGTGTCTGTTAGTGTCCGTTTGTGTCCGTTTACACCCAATCCGTCAGAAGTCCGTTTTTTTTCGCGGACAAAAAATCCTACATGCAGGAATCCTACGTTTGAAATAACGGATTCTTGACGGACAGCAAGTGTCCGTTATTTTTTTTTTTTAGATTCAGATGCAGGTAGAAAAGAGGAGGCAGATGAGCGCTGGTCCAGAATAAATGTAGTCTTTAATCCAATTGAATAAAACACACGACGCGTTTCGGGACAAGCCCTTTTTCAAGTGTGCATAAAAACATAGCATGGGTAGCATAGCATAAATATACTTTACAAAAATAAAAAAAATGGGACAAAAACGGGCGGTAGCCACGACCCCTCAAGTATGTTTTTATGCACACTTGAAAAAGGGCTTGTCCCGAAACGCATTGTGTGTTTTATTCAAATGGATTAAAGACTACATTTATTCTGGACCAGCGCTCATCTGCCTCCTCTTTTCTACCTGCATCTGGATTCTTCCACACGTGCTTCATACCACGGTTCCGAGGCTAGCAGCTGCTTTACAAGGTCTCAATGAAGATAATCTGATTCTACATGCCTACTAAGTTGTTGTGAGCTGATCACAACCTACCAAGGTGAGAAATTTGTATCAGTGTTCTGATATCTATCATCCTTTGGTTTTACACTATTAGCGCTCTGCGCTGTTTTTTCTTTTTATTTCTCTCTACACATTATTTTTTATTTAACATTGAAGTCTATGGGTAATGGACTTATAACGGACAGTAACTGATAGCCATCAGTTATTGTCTGTTATTTTATGTCCGTTTTTTTTCTGCGCATGCTCAGAAAGCAGAAAAAAAAAAAACGGACAGTGTTAAAAAACGGAGACACTAACTGATGCTAATGTGTCCGTTTTTTTTTTAAATAATACATTAATTGGGTCAGTTAATGTCTGTTATGATAGGTGTCCTTTTTTTTTTTTTTAAACGGACTCTGTCAGAGTGGACATCAACGGTAGTGTGAACTCTACCTTATGTAACGCCATCATATTCCGTCCGCAGCACTAGGGCACACAATCTACATTCCCCATCAGAAAGTCTTTTTGAGTGTGGGAGGAACCCAGAGTACCCAAGGAAAACCACTCAAACATAGGCAGAACATACAAACTCCTTGCCATCATTGGTTGGATTCAAACATAGGACTTCAGCAGTCCAAGGCAACAGTGCTAAACACTGATAGAATAAACTGCTTAAGGTGCAGTCTCCCTTTGAATTTTACAAGGGACTCATCAATAGAAATATTTTGTGTCGAGGTATAAAGTTTTAAAAATGTTTAATTCAGCATTGTGAGGATGAGCCTGATTTGGTATAATTGGTCATATTCTGGGGCACTTCTAGGTGGGCACTAGCGGTTGTCATTGCAATGGAAAAATCATATGAGAATTTCAGAAGGGTCCTGGGAAGAATGGCAGAAAAGGTGGGGGTGGTATGAACAGGGCGGGGGAACCAGTAGGATCGAATGGTTGGCTATTTCATAAACCTCATAACTAGTTTGAGGCCTAAAAATGTTCCAATTTCATAAAGATTTGTTGGCATCCATATATTTTCAGTACGGCTCTTGTAAGAGGCCACATGAAATGGCCGATGGACACGCGTAGTTTCTGCCAAATGATGCGGAGCGGCGCTGGAGTTTGAAATCTGCGTGCGACGGATGCACAGGGGACGCCCCCTGTGCATTTTGCAGACTGGTAGAACGCCCCCTGTGCATCCAGAAGACTGATTAGCATAATCAGAAAATATGAAAATAAAGAAAACGGCGGCGCAGATGAAGAAAAGAAAGGTAGGAGCCTTTTTAAAGGCTATTAGAACGTGCTGTTAGCTAAAAATCGATTTTCCCAATGATAGAATCCCTTTAAACCTGGGATGGCCTTAAAATCAGGGATCAATCAGAAGCCACCCATATGAGAAATGCAACATCTAGTGGCAAACTCCCTTGTAAATGTGCCCTGTTGCTAGGCATATTGTTTGTATTGGGCATCACCGCTTTATTTGGAGACATTTCTCCAATAGCCATCTCTGCTTCTCCTGTTAAGGTCATTGTTGAGGATGGACCAGAGTATGTGCTAATGTCTGAGCTGTCACTGTCAGTAAAACCCTCAAAATTGTCATCCCTGTCTGACACACTTTCTTCACTGTCAGACCATAAAAGAGCATAAGCCTCTTCCACAGTGTAAAATTTCTGTGACATTTTTGTTGTAATGTTGTAAACGTCAATGTTACTGAAATAAACAAAGTAATAGTCACAACTGGTTAATTAACGCACTCACAGAGTGCAACTACTCAAAAATGAATTCTGAATACATAAATGAGTTGTAAAAAATAATTAGGGGTTAAAGGATTTTCCAGGCAAAAAATCTTTTTTTTTTTTTTTTTTAAAAGGTCTATTAGTGCTATTAATGGGTTAATAAGTACACTCATATACCTTTAGCAGTGTTTTGAGTGAGTTTTTTATAGTACAGTATGCCATGTTTTATCAAAC
Source organism: Leptodactylus fallax (assembly GCA_947044405.1). Lineage (NCBI taxonomy): Eukaryota > Metazoa > Chordata > Amphibia > Anura > Leptodactylidae > Leptodactylus > Leptodactylus fallax. The sequence continues at coordinate 11,901,408 of CAMRHE010000007.1, read as the reverse complement.
CAGGCTGCAGGCCTATAGCCATGAATACTACCATTTCTTTGATGCAATGGAGGATGCGATGGCCTGGCCAGACGCTGATGAAACCCACCTACGCTGGGATGTAGCTGAGGGATCACTACAGAAGTAATCCCTTATGGTTGCTTGATGGCCCTGAGTCTAATGGCCCCCAAGAGACGCTATTTAACTTACAGAGGAGCATGTTATTTCCACTATTTTCTAATGTTTTTGATTGGAAAGAATAGTTCAATTTTAGAGCAAAACTGAAGAAAAACATGCAGAATGCCATGACCCTTTGCTACCTGGGATCTGCGGAATATCTGTTTTATGGTGTTTGTATTCGGGGGGAGAGGAATTTGACAGCATTGGTACCTCATTGGTTTGGAGGGGATTGGGGGATTCCAGGTGCGGGAGAAGTGGGTTAACGCTACTTTAATTTTGCCATGGCTATGGTTAATGTTGTGGGATGGAATGTGGGAGGGCTTAGTGAGGCTTCTAAATGGTATGCTGTATTTGAAATTTTAAAGGCGTATCACTGTTTGCCTCTTGGAAACACACCTTTACAGGTGTCAGCTGGGGAGGCATACCACTCTACATATTCTGGGTAATGGGATCAATCAGACCATTCCATTTCAAGGTCTGTCCTCCTGTGTAGACAAAGAGAGTATGTTTGTCTGCAGTGTCTAATCCATGGCACACCATGCATTTTGGTGGCGATAGACAGTGGCTTGCAAAGGGCTATTTGACCAAGAAGGAGAGTGATGGGGTGCTACGCCAGATGACCTGGCCTCCACAGTCACCAGACCTGAACCCAATCGAGATGGTTTGGGGTGAGCTGGACCGCAGAGTGAAGGCAAAAGGGCCAACAAGTGCTAAGCATCTCTGGGAACTCCTTCAAGACTGTTGGAAGACCATTTCAGGTGACTACCTCTTGAAGCTCATCAAGACAATGCCAAGAGTGTGCAAAGCAGTAATCAAAGCAAAAGGTGGCTACATTGAAGAACCTAGAATATAAGACACATTTTCAGTTGTTTCACACTTTTTTGTTAAGTATATAATTCCACATGTGTTAATTCATAGTTTTGATGCCTTCAGTGTGAATCTACAATTTTTATAGTCATGAAAATACATAAAACTCTTGGAATGAGAAGGTGTGTCCAAACTTTTGGTCTGTACTGTACCCCCAAAAGACTTGCAGCTGTAATTGCAGTGAAAGGTGGCTCTACAAAGTATTGATATAGGGGGACTGAATACTTTGCATCTTACACTTTTCAGATTTTTATTTTGTTAAAATTTTGAAAACCATGTATCATATTCCTTCCACTTTACAATTATGTGCTACTTTGTATTGGTCTATCACTTAAAATCTCAATAAAATTAGATTTACGTTTGTGGTTGTAAGGTGACAAAATGTGAAAAAATTCAAGGGGTATGAATACTTTTGCAAGGAATTGTATACTGCCTCCTTAGGCAGGTGAAGATATCAAAAGTACTGTCCTTTGTGGGGGGAAAATAAATAAATATATCATATACATATATTCTGGCTTGATTATATATAGTTTCATATATTCTAGTAAAGAGGCTGCAGTGCTTACCAAAATGCTGTGGCCAATTTAAACAGACCAGGGCGATTGACCCCTGTCGATCTTCAATTATAAGTATAGGTCATCAATTATTAAGCCTGGAATATATCTTTGAGCGATATTGCTATAAGGACGTGCATGTGTTGAGCTCCCCTGTCCATCTAGTTGGGAAATGGGTAATTTCACTTTTAGTTTGCGATGGGGTGCATAAAATGGGCTCGGACCAGAAGCCCACCCTCTCCTGCATCCATAGAAGAAGCTATCCGGGCGTGTTTTGCCCGTGGTGACCACCATCAGGCATTGCCACTTGGCTCTCAGGATGACCCCTGCACATGGTCCCAAAGACTATCCCTCTGTCAGGGTGAACCCAGGTGGAGGCTGCCTACCTGCCACTCAGTCCCTAGTTGACCTGCTTGCAGCAGTGGAGCCTTGGCCTTCTGCTTCTTCGTGGCCTCCCACCACACTGGACTCTAGAGCACATCGGCCAGAAGTGCCGCCATGTTATTCCTACTGGGCTGCCTCCACTGGGTCTCCTTCAACATCAGCAAAACCCTGTGCACTCCCTTCACCTACAGTTGCAGTTTCCAGTGCCAGATCTCCCCCCTCCCTCCATCATCAGAGGCACCCCAGTTCAGTAGGCTTGTGGAATCTGGCAATTCAATCAAGTCTGTTCCTTTTATGCCTTTTCCATTCTGGAGGCACAAAGAGGACTCCCCCCTCCCCCCCATCTTCTCTCAGGCACCTCTAGACCTGAAAATCTTGCAGATATTCAAATTATATAAATCTCCACTCTATCAAGGTCTGATATGGCGAAATATGCTAGATTTATTGTGGACGAGTATAAGCAGGAGATCACTAAATTCCATTATGTGCTAACCAAGCTGTCTTCAAGAGTCGATACACTGGAGAGGTCGGTGTCTGATTCATCACCTACTGTGTCGGTGTCTGATTCCATAACATTAGACTCTCATCCACCTGTTCAGATTGAACTGGTCCTCGAGACCCTGACCCCAACAAGTCCATAGATGTCATCTTTTGGGTCCACTATTACAGGGTCAAAGAAGAAATCCTCCTGAAAACTAGAGATAGCCCTGCTGCCACCTATGAGGGCCATTCCCTTTAAAGGGAGTTTATCATTGCCCCCAGCTACTTTAAACTGTGCCCACAGTGCTGTAGATGCTGTTAGCAGAATAAAAACCATACCTTTCCTAAGATTTAGCTGAATGCAGGATGGGAATGTTTAGTGCTGATACAGCAGTGCTCAGTGCCTGAAGAAAACTCCCCCTGTGCTCCAAGATCCTCATTTGAATAAAGAATAAAAGTGCTTTTTCTCCACATCCCTGGAGCACTAAATCTTAAGAAAGGTATGGTTTTTATTCTTCTAACATCTACAGGACTATGGGAGCGGTTTAAAGTAGCTGGGGGCAGTGATAGACTCCCTTTAATTATTACCGGACTTCTCAAAATGCACCCAGGCTCGGCGAGCAGCTCTTCATCCCCTAATGGCTATCCTCAATGAATGGAACATCCCTTTCAGATAATGCTTCTCGTTTGCTTTGGAAGTCTGTCACAATGGCATCTCTCTTACTCTAAGCTCCCTGGAGAACCAGCCATCCTTTGTTGAATGCCTTCGGTCTCTCTCCCACACTGGCCTCCTCTCTTGAGTCTAAGTTCTGAGGCCGCAGGGGGCTCCATCCGGTAAGATGGTGAACTACTATCTGGCCTCCCCAGCAGTCCTTGAGATGCCGCTAACAATCCTGGAGAACACACCCTTCGAAATTCAGACCGGCTGAACTCCAGGGCCCAGCAATATCTGCCTGATCCGGCACTGTAACGCTGTAATATTGTTGATAATTGCTAATTTGTTGTATCGTTAGTACCCCATCACACTATGTATAATCAGTCTGACTTAATGTCCCCGTGAGCAGGCCTGTCCCTTCTCCTTGGGAGAACTTAAGTGGGACTCTATTCCCATAGGATATAGTTATCAAATAGGGGCCTCGCCTCGCAGGTCTTGCTCCATTAGTTCCTTACTATTTACTGATCCCATTAGGAGCTGAACATGGTTCTTCCGTATGTTTGTTTTTCATGTTTTCCCCATAGGTACTTGGCTGTGTGGTAGGTTCTATCACATACCGGAATTTTAGCGCACTTCGGCTCTAGCGGTAGATAATAAAGCACATTGATGAGGACATGAAAGGTCCTCTTTAATAACTCTAGCCTTCTGACCTTAAAAATAAATATTGGTATCTAATTAATTATTTCTCAAAAAGAAAAAAAGGGGTGGCCATCCTCCTCCATAAATTTTTCCCTCACTAAGTTCTACACTTCATGGAAGACCCTGGGGCCTGGTTTCTTATCCTTGTCCTGCATATTGAAGACAGGATTTTCATAATTAACAATGCATATGCCCCGAATCACAATCAGGTTCAATTTGTATTAAACCTCCCCTGTGGTACAGGAGGACTGTAATTCTGCAAGGGGAACTGAATCTCACCCTAGAGCCGACATAAGATAATTCAGCCAGGAAAGCAGCCCTTTCCTATGCAGCCATTAAGCGAGTGAAGAAGGCCATGCTCCAGCATCAGCTCCACGACCAATGGCGCCTCAAACACCACACTACTAGGGAATACACATTTTATCCCCCCACCCACAGTCATATCAACCACATCCTGGTACATCAGGACACATTTTCATGGTCTCCTGAAACAGATATGGGAACCATACTGTGATCTTACCATGTCCCAGTAACAGTTCCTTCTGTCTCCAGAACCATGAGGTCCTGGCGAATGAATCTCTTTTACTGGATGATACCTATGTCCAGGAGGGAACCGATGCAATTGAGCATTTTAAAACATCATGTGACCGTCTCTACCCCAGCCCCCATTGTGTGGGAGGCCCTAAAATGCTTCCTTAGGAAATCATCATTAGTTATAGTTAAAACTCGAGCAACTGCTCTCACCAGAGCGCTTTAGTAGGTATCCTCTCTGGAACTGACCCACAAACGTGCACTTTACCCAGTGGTCCTGTGTGGTCAGGAGCGTTTTATCTGCACCTGGGGTCCCTAAATTGCATTTCAGTTCTCTGACAACTATTGTTGTGTGGAGCGTTAACCCTAGCCAGCAGAGCTTTGGTTCCTTTTCTGGTAGTCTCACTCTAGGTCCTTGGGCTGGCCCGAGCTCTGTTGCTGCCACTTGGTAGATGTAAACACCTCTGTTCTCTAGTCAATCTGGTGATTTGACCTAGGGCTCTTTGCCCTGATCGTGCCTTTCCTTCCTGATATGCAGATCATTGATCTGCATATTAGGTTGTATGGACTACATCATTTTTATGTTGTACAAGTACTAGGCTTGTGCTTGGTTAGTGTGCGCTTGGTCAGTTAAAATACCTTAGGAGTAGTTAGAGTTGGATGCAAATAGGATTTTCGTTAATGTTTTTGTTTACTTTCTGCTATCACAACTATTGTTTAATCATCATAGCCGGAGATTCTTTACTCTAAGAGCAGTGAAACTTAGGAAGTTTCTTCCACATGATGTTGTGAAAGTTGATACCTTGTCCCAGTAAAAATATCACATAGAGGTACTAGAATTCTATAGATGTGATGATGATTTAGTAATTTATTCTGGTTACCGTATTTTCAAGTTGGGAAGAAATTCATTACCATAATATGAGTCAACTGGCACCTGACTTAGCCTTGTGTATCACTGTGTAAAAGTGTATCCAGCAGGAATCAGAAGTGTGAAGGATACCACTTTGCCAAGCTACTTGGCACAAACTTCTTAACCTTCCACTCACACCCTGTGAGTGGACTGAGTTTATAGGATAATATGAAACGAGCTTTATACATTTTATATATTTATTAACCCGAGTGGGTCAGTACTAGCCACTAACATATACAGAGTACACATCAGAGGATTGTCAAGCAAATACAGGTAAAAACACAATACAGTACAGAAAATGAAATGGGAATAAAAGATAGGAAAATACCAGAACAAGTTTGTAGTTGGTTCCCTAGGCCTCAGCAGTTTGGCCTAGGGTGCTTGCTTAATTTAACAGCACGACATGTCTCACATGGCTCCCAGGATCAGAACTCCCCTTTGTGTCTGGCTTAGGACATATAACTATACTAGTCTCCTCCCTGAGTGATGTCACTAGAAGGGGAAGGCCAGCCCTCCATCCTGAAACCCAAATAACTATGAATCATCGTATTTCCTCACCAGATGACCAGTATCAGGCCAGGGGTATGACGGGGTTTGTGGTGAGACCCCCATCGTGTAGACACCAAGAATGACCCTCCAGAACCCTTTGGGTAATGAGTTCAGTGTCTGGACCTTTTCCCTGCGCCCATCAGTCCCGTGTTTGGATTTGGGGCGTTCGTCTCCATCTTGCGCACCCGAGGAATTTATCGGTGCGACGATAGGAGATTCTCCTGGGGCAATATTGTCATAAAACCATATTTCCTTTGTAGTTTTGGCTAGAGACACAAAGTCTCTTCTTTGTTTGCTCAAAAGCCTTTCCAGCCACATGTTTGCAGGAAACCCCTGCAGAGATAATGAGTGTAACAAGGGTATGCTAATGGGACAACAAAAGAGTCTTGGTACAACAGAACGGGCTTGATTACAGAGCAGAAATACCGCATTCCCGAAGCCAAAAGGGGATATATGAACAAGTCATAATACACCACAGAACAAATACATAACTGGGGGCCTCTCATCATCACAAGAAGTATTTTGCTATTTCTCAAATTAAGGCCCCTTGCAGACGACCGTGGGCGACATCCATGTGCTATCCTTGTTTTTCGCGGATAGCACACTGACCCATTCATTTCTATGGGTACATGCACATGATCATATTTTTCACTGATCAGTGTGCGAGCTGTGATTCCGCACCGCATTAGATAGAACATGTCCTATACTATTCAGTTTTTGCGGAACGGACTCGCCCATAGTAGCCTATGGGAGACTAAAAACCTAGGACGGCACACTGATGTACTCAATGTGTCATCAGTGTGCTGTCTGTTTTCACGGACAAGCTAGGGATATAATTAGATGTCACCTGTGTTTTTTTATGGTGAATCCGCAAACTACGATCACACACTAATGGCACACTTAAGACACTGTCAGTTTTTGCGGACATACTTCAATGGTGCTGAAGAAACACTGAACACAAAATGAAGACATTCTGATTACACTCTGTCCACAAAAACTGAAGACTAATTACTAGTTTGCTGACCGCAAAATACAAACGGTCATCTGCAACTAGCCTAAAAAAGCAGATCTAGAAAAAAAAAAATCTAGAGTGATAGCAATGTAGTAATAAATAAAATGTATGCTCTGGCATTGGGAATTGATAAGTAGCCAATGGTCACAAATAGATAACTGAATGACCATGGCTTAAAGGTCATGAAAGGCAGGATGTTATTACTCATTAAGATTTTGATTATTCTGCATTACTTCATAGAAAACAAGGAGATATTACAAAAAAAGAAAGGGAACCCGTTACCTATGATCTATCACAGAACACATAAAATTACAAAAAAATAAAACTGGCGAAACATATTGCCAAAGTCATCCAGATCAGTTGATGATTAAGAGATTTATTTTTGGTTCACAGTAGATTAGTTTTGTTGGTTCCTGGCCATCTCTAAATTCGAGCACCTGGATTGGCTGGTCTCAGAGATTGTTATACAGCTACAACAAAACAGTCCACATCCTTCAACATGGATGGCTCACAATCACAAATCTCTCCATATCGCATGGGTCTTTCAGCTGCTTTATTACCAAGCCTAACATGATCTCCTAATTAAAGGGGTTGTCCAGGCAAAAATGGACAACCCTTTTAATATTTAAATCAGCTGGGGGCAGTGAAAAAAATGCATACTCACCTGTCCCCGATGCTCCGTTATGCCCTTCCACGCGTCCCGGTTGTTCTCTGGCGGCTTCTCTCGGGTCTCTTTCAGAGTTCCACTGAAGCTGCTGATTGGCTTCAGCGGTCACGTGAGCTTAGAATCAGGCATCAAAACTGGCAGCTCTTGATGCTCAGGAATGGTGGGGGTCAAAAGAAAAAAAATCCAACTGTGCTGGAATGACAGGAGCAGCACCTATTCACAGATGGTAAAATAATGAATTGGCAGAGGTGGAGAAAGGTCCTCATATTTTGGACATTAGAAGAATTACAAGTCCAAAAGCAATTTTCCAAATTTACAAGTAAATTCCAAAACCCATTTTTTAGGGACCACTTCACATTTTAAAAGGCCTATATATTTAAAACTTTCCATAAAATTCCCATTTTCAAAACTGCACCCTTCAAATAATTAAAAACAGCATTTGGAACTTCGTTAAACATTTAAGCCTTTCCTGGGAAAACAGTATGGAGATAAAATTTTCATTTTTTTTTCAATAATATGTTCATTTAGCCCTAAAATGTACACATATGTTGTTAAAAGGAGTAAATGCATCACACAATTTCTTATCCAATATCCCCTGAGCAGTGTAATACCCTGCATGTGGATACACAGCAGCTAACAGACAGAAGTGTCACTGGGTTTCTTAATAGCAGATTTTGTCAGAATAGTTTTCAGGTGACGTGTCTCATTTGCAGAGCCCCTAAGAAACCAGTACAATGGAAACCCCCAAAAGTGACTCCATTTTGGAATCTACATCCATCAAGTAATTTATCAAGGGGTATAGTGGTATAGGGATATCCTCCAAAGACTTCCTACTCCGCTCTGCTCTTATCCGCTTCGTCTCCAAGATTTCTCCCGTGCATCCCCCATACTCTGGAACTCATTACCAAGACACATAAGACTGCCCCCACAATCACAAGCTTCAAGAAGGCCCTGAAGACTCACCTATTCAGGAAGGCCTACAACCTCCAATAACGCTACTGTCACCACATCACCATCTGAACAGCCTCTCCCCCCAACTTCTGTCTCTATCCCTCTTTCCTCAGATTGTAAACCCTTGCGGGAAAGGCCCTCTATCCCACTGTGCCAGTTGGTCACTATTAGTGACCCTGTATTTGTTTTGTGTAATTTGTGTACCGTTTGTAAACCCTCAAATGTACAGCACCATGGAATTAATGGTGCTATATAAATAAATAAATTATAAATAATAAGAATTATAAGTAGTAATAATAATAATAATAATAATAATAATAAGTGAGCATTTTAGCCCACAGCTGTTTCACAGATTTTATTAAAATTTGGACGTGAAGATGAAAAATGACTTTTTTCCCAAAATAATTTAGCTTTACCCCCAAATTTTTTGCTTTCGATGAAAATGTGCCCCAATTTGATCTGCAATTTCTCCCAAATATAGAAATATACCATATGTGAATAAAAACAGCTGTTGGAGTACACAGCAGGGCTCAGAAGGGAAGGCTTGGCTTTTAAACTGATTTTAACATTTAAATTTTCTTGCTGTTCACTGTACATATGTAACAGCATATGTAGCAACATAAGTAACATTTCAACTTTTCAACTATTCTATGAGTTGTTATGACTACGGAGATGCCTAAATTATATTGTTGTTACTAAAAACCCATTGGGGGAAAAAAAAAATATTGCTTTTGCATCACCATTTTTATTTTTCTGCTGAGGTAGCTGAGGACTTATTTTTGTGGGATGACGCTAGGTTCATACCTGTGCTTGGGTTTTTGTTCTTCAAGTCCGCTAGGGGACTCGAAAAACGCAAAAACAATTTGCTTAAAAAGCGCTTAACCGCAGAAACCCACGGACCCCATATACTATAATGGGGTTATCTGAGTTTCCGCCCAAAAAACGCAGAGAGAAAAGTGGAATGGTGGACGGGATACCTGAACGGTGTTCAAGCGCAGATGTGAACCCAGCCTGAGCTATGCTTTTTATTGGTATTGTTTTGGAGTACTACTACTAATAATAATAATACATTTTATTTATATAGCGCCAACATATTCCGCAGCACTGTACAATTTGTGACCAATTTTTATACCATATTTTATAAGATGACGAAAAATCATGACTTCTGGAGGTTTTTTTTTCCCCCTTTTTTTCACAAAGTTCACAGTGTGGGTTAAACTCTATTTTAGCTTTATTCTACAGGCTGTTACAGATATCATATTTGGCAATTTTTTTTTATGGTTTTAAGTTTCTCAAACTCCTCTGCCAGGTCATTATGTGCATCAATGACTTTGTTGTATGAGGAAGTAAAATCACCCATCTTGGATTCAATGTGGGTCACTCGACCATCAAGAGCGGTAACAGATGATTGAAGTGGCTGGAGCAGTTGCGACATATCTGCTTGGAGGGATCTGCGGAGGGCCAGAAGCATGTCTCTCATGTATGTTCAGAGGCAGGGCCATTGGTGGTGTGAAAGCTGTCTAGGCCGCACATTGGAGGCTGCAAGAGGGTTTTGGAGGAAAAGCTGTCCACAGGTTGATCGGTGGTGCCAGAAAGGTCCAAGCGGGGCCTCTGCTTGAACGGGCTGGCACTGGGAGATAAAGAGTGCAATGAGATAAGTTTAGGTTCCATGAGAACTTGAGATGTCTCAGTTTGAAGTTTCTGCACTCCAGTGCGGATGTCTTCAGGAGTAGGGGGCAGATGCAGTACTGGCGTCACTATGGGGTGGTTAGAAACAGCATCATTAAGGAGCTCTTCTCAGCTCGGCATAGAAGCTGGGGGTGATGGAAGTGTGAGTTCTACAAGGTCAGGGGAAATGCGACCCGATTCACCATCCCTACTGCAGTGCCACTCAAAATAGTTTGTTAAATTGTTGTCCGGACAACAAGCAAGTTTTTTTCCCTTCACCATTGTGGATTAGTATCTTTCCAGCAGCAATACGTAGAGGAGGGGGCACCGCAAAACAGGCTAAAGTCATGTTGAGTCGCTAGGTGGTGCACGAGGCCCAGGAGATTATATCGCCATCTGATGAAGGGTGGGGTAACCCCCAAGGAGGTACAGTTCAGCTATAAGTGAATTGCGAATGATAAGTTGTGTGGTGACACCGAGGCAAGGTACCGGAATAGAAGTAAGACCATATAAGGCAGCGGGAAACACTTTCAGGAGAAATAAGGTCGTGCAAGGAGGGGTTCTCTATGTGGCGATGTGGAGTCCAGGTCCACTGCAGAGCAGAAATAGCTATAGAGCCGTCCGGTGGCTTGTAAGATGAATATGCCTGTGCCAGGAGGATGTATCTCAGTAGCAGTGCAGTATTAGGCTATTTCTAGTGCAGAGCAAGAAGGCTACAGGGTCATATGGAGGCTTGTAAGAAGTATATTACCGGGTCAGGGGAACGTGACTCCGTATCTATGCAGTATGAGTAAAGTTCCAACTTAGAACAGTGAAAGCCACAGGGTCAGCTGTCTGCAAGATGGATGTGGCTGTGCTAGGAGTAATTATCCCATTGGTGGTGTAGCACAAAGGTAGTCCTAATTCAGAACAGTTGAGGCCACCGTGCTCTCCAGTGCTTTGTAAGATGTAAATGCCCATGCCATCTCAGAAGCAGTGCAGTTTTTATCTAGTCCCAGCTGAGACAGGAAAAGGCTATAGGGCCAACAGTTGGCTTGCAAGATGTAAATGGCCATGCCAGGAGGAGTTCTCAGTAGCGATGGAAAACGTATCCAAACTCAGTGCAGAGCAGGAAGCACCACAGGGCTGTATGGAGGAGGCAACAGGAAGGGGTGAGGAGTCCCCCTGATGTATGAGTAGGGTCTCAGCGCTCCCCTTCCCCTGGCCGCGAGTCAGCAAGAGTCCTTCCCGGAGGAGTTTCCCAAGGGACCCCAAGTAGAGGTGACAGGCCACAGAGGGTTAACTCACCGCCCGAGTGGTGGATTGGCGTTGCAGAGGGCCGCAGTACAGGGCCAGATGTGGGGTCTAGATGTAATGTAGACAGGCTCAGCCTGGAAGTGAAGAGGGTAGGCCCCAAGATGGCCGCTTCCCATTGCAGGGATACTGGTAGGCCTCAGGCATGTAATGTTCCTTGATGACGGCTTGAGTGAGAAGGAGAGCCGAAGGGATAGTCTGTGCAGGAGGGAGGATCAGGCCGTGCGAGTAGTAAAGGTGCTGAGGAGTTGGTTGAAGGCTGATGGTCCCTCACTGTCAGAGCTACGAAAGCAGAGTAGGCCCCAATATGGCAGCTCCCATTGTGGGGAAGCCGGTAGGCTGCAAGCCTCAGCTGTTCCGCGATGTCGGCCGGAATGAGGAAGAGTAGCCCTGTGGATCGCTCAGGCAGGTCAGGAATGTAGACAGTGTAGGAAACGATTCTGTAGAGGAGCCAGATGGTAACCGTTAGCCTGGTCTAGCCAGCGCTGAAGAAGTTCTGGATCCAAGATGGCAGTCCTCAGCCAGCAAGGAGAAGCAGGCCTCAAACCGGAGCAGCCAGTAAGAGACCCCGGGTCCGAACAAAAACACCCTGGAAATACTAACGGGGGCCTGGAGGAAAATCCCTGGGTCTTTGCAGTGAATAGACGCTAAGATGGCAGAGATATGTGGTAGATAAAGCAAAGGAGAGCCGCAAAGTGCATGTCTGATTGCTCTGCCGGCTAGTAGCCACGCCCCCCTTTTTAATTGTTTTAAATAATTAATTTCTTATGTGAAAGAGGCACTTTATGTACTTTATTTTTTTTACTTTTTTTTTTTTTTTTACTAAATATTTCTTTGTTGTCTCACTAGGGGACTTAAACCAGTGATCTTCTCATCACTGGTTCAATAATATACAATACAATACACATGCAGAAGCATAGGTTGACAGCCAGAAGGAGTAATTGTAACCAGAGGAGTCACTGATCAGTTGCCAGGAAGGCATTAATGGACATCCGCTAATGGACATCTGCCGTAAGGAAGGCTATAAAGGGTGCATTAATTACAAAGACCCCTTAGATGCCACGATCATGATTATGGCACATGTTGAAAAGGGAGTAACAAAATGAATGAACAAAGAGAAATGTAAATCAAATCAATATTTGGTGTGACTACATTGACTATTTCTTTGGGAATATAAATGGATTTTGCTGGGTCATAGCGTGCCTCGTACTCATTGATTCTCTTGAGTTGACTCATAAACGGACCCGTTCCCAGGAGGCCTTAACTGAACTCCTTAACGCTGGGAAGAACTGAGTTCATATCTCGATGAAATGTATCTGCACTCTAGAGACCGCGTCAGGAAACATTGCTATGAATTCGCGGATAAGTGCGGCCGCTCCCTCGCTCGTCCCTTCACCCGCGTGGTAATCGCACGTATATATTCCCTGGCTGCGGGACGGATGGGTCGGGTTGCACGGTCCATAGCCCCGCTGATATAGCCGCAGAGTTCCGCTCATTCTACAGTGACCCCTCTAACATTCGTGGGCAGTACTCCGATATCGCCCCCGAAGCTCTCCGTAATAAGGGTGATACGGCTCTCCTCGATGCCCCTTTTTCCGAGGAGGAGGTCTCGCTCGCCATCCAGTCCTCCCTGTAGGGTAAGTCCTCTGGCCTGGACTTGTTCACTGCCCGTTTTTACAAGTGCTTTGGAGACCTCCTTTCCCCCATAATGACCAGGGTATTTAACAGTGTTGACGACTCTTCCCCTTTCGCGGTGCAGTCCCTTTCAGCCCTGATTACGGTCCTCCCCAAGCGGGGCAAAGACCCGACTAGCTGTGCCAGTTATCGCCCAATCTTCCTCATTAATATCGACATCAAATTGTTTTCAAAATTATTGGCCAATCGCTTGTCCCCCCTAATGCCAGGCCTGATCCACACTGATCAGGTCAGCTTCATCTGTGGTCGCGAGGCCCGGGATAACGTATGTAAAACCCTGCTGGCAATCTCATTGGCTCCCTCCAACAACTCTCCTATGTGCCTGCTCTCTGTAAAAGCCGAAAAAGCGTTTGACCGGTTACACTGGAGATTTCTGCGTGCGACGCTTCAGTAGGTGGGCGTGGGTCCGGTTTTTCTGAGCAAGGTGTTTTCCCTTTATGGCAATGCGATGGCGCGGGTTCGAGACAACGGGATCCTTTCAGACTCGTTTCCGGTGCGAAACGGCACGCGGCAAGGATGTCCTCTGTCGCCGCTGCTGCATGCCCTGGTTATTGAGCATCTAGCGGTGGGCACCCGCCAGGTTAAGGCGGCGCTATATGCGGAAGACCTCCATCTTTACGTTTCCCAGCCACGGGTGTCCTTTCAGTCTATTCTATGCGATTTTAGCCACTTCTGTCACCTAAGTAATTTTAAGGTAAATCTTTCTAAGTGAGGCCCTCAACATCACGCTACCCCATGCAGAGGAAGCTCACCTTGCAGACAACTTCCCGTTTAAGTGGCAGAGCACCTCTCTCAGATACCTCTAGATTCATATTCCCCCTGACCCATCCCACCTGTATCTCCCACTGCTCGAGACACTCGCGTCGGACCTATGGAAAAATGGCACATATGCCCTTACATGGTTTGGCCGTCTCCAAGCCCTCAAAATGGATGTGGTCCCTCGTCTCTTGTATCTGTCCCAGGCACTTCCTATTCCTCTCCCGTGTACCTTTTTCACTAGAGTTCAGTCCCTGTTTGGGAGATTCGTCAGGGGTTCGGCGCGGAGTAGAATAAAATATCAAACATTGACCTGCCGCAAGGACAGGGGGGCGCAGGCCTGCAGGATCCCAGACTTTATTACCACTCTGCTGTTTTGCTCAGTCTTTTCAACTGGCGCTATCGTAGGGATGATAAGCAATGGGTCTCTAGCAAGGCTGACCTGCTCTCGGTTCCACTCCCCTCGTTGCCGTGGATACAGGCACTCATTCCTCTCTTCACACTTCCTTAAGACCTGGGATTCGGTGTGCTCCGGTGGGAGAGTGGCTAGAGTTCTTGGTCCCCTTAGTCCCCTTTTTCATAATCCTATGTTCCCCCCAGGCCATTCTGTAAACAGATTCCTTTGTTGGCACAGCAGTGATGACGTAAGACTTAGGCAGGTCATCGGGGACCCACCTCTTCCTCCCTTAGCCCAGCTACGCGCTTCTCATCCGAACCTTCACTTGTCCTGGCTGGAGTACAGAGGCCCTGAATTGTATTAAGAAAGGGCCAGGGACTGAGTGCCAGGAATACATTATTTATTTTTAAAAGAAATGGTGACGTGGGAAGGATGTCAGATGGAGGGGGGTTAAAGAGTATATAAGTGTTGGAGTGCACGTAGGCGGGGTTCTTACCTTTCTGCCATCTTGGTAAGAAGTACTGGAACAAAGACCCCGTGGAAATGGAGGACACGATGGAGAAGATCATCCTGGAGCACATCGCCCGTCAGGGTTCTGCGTGGCTGGAAGCAGTGCTGGAGCAGAGCTGGAGTTCTTTTCTTCCTGTTCCTGCTGCTGATTCTGCTGCTCCCGAACCGGTGACAGGGAGGTCGCGATGTGAATCGAGGCCCCCCCTCCCCGCCTGAGTCCTAGCCCGCTCCATGATGCTACCCAGCAGAGAGCTTCTACGTCGGATTCTGCATCCCTCGTGGGTTCCTTCTGGTCGGTCTACATCTGCCACATCGGTGGCAAAAGGTACTTCTTCCTCCTGCGCTGTTTCCCGCTGGTCTGTTTCTGCAACTGGGCGGACCGCACGGGAAGGGAAAATGGCCGCGCTCAGCAGGGTGCCCGAAGTCCCACCTGGTGGGGCTGATATGGCCCTGGCCGGTTCCCAGACCCAGAGGCGAGGGGGGGGGGCGGGTTGTTTGCGGGGATCTCACCAACGGGCTCCCTCAGCTCTGGCCGGCGTCCGTGTCTCCTGCGCAGACGTCTCTGCCGTTGGAGTCTGCTGGAACTGACAGGATTTTTTGCTGACACAAGCGATTTTTCTGGAGGGAGGGAGAACCCAGGGCCAGGTCATCTTTATCCTTGGATGGGGGGCTGGTTGCTGGATATGCCGTGCCCCATGCAAGACAGCTTCCGCCTGCAACTCAGCGTTCTGCCGGTACCACTCCTGGGTCCCCCCTGGGGGGTTACGTCAGGGGGCTGGATCCAGGGGGGCTCTGCTGGTTTGCCGGTGACGCGGCCTAATCTCTCCTCTCGTTCTGAGTCCTCGTCCACAGATGGTAGCGGTCATCGTCGGCACAGAAGGAGGCGCTCATCGCACCGGCGCTCCCACGGCAGGAGCGGCTGCCAAAGGAGGAGTGATCGTCGACGGCATTGTTCCCCCATGCAGTCGATCTTCCTTGAGATCGTCGAGTCACCACGTCCACAGCCGGAGGGACAGTTGACTGCCAGGCGGGTCTTGCTCCTCTTCTCACTACCATTCTGAAAAGGAACAGGCCAAAGCATCTGGAAGGGCTTCTTCAGAGTCGGTTCATCGCTCGTTGGATTGGCCCTCTTCAGCGGTTTCATCTCCACTGCCGCCAGTCCAGACGTCTGACGCGGCAAAGGGTTGTGAGTACGCTGGCTCGCCGGCACCTCTATCCCTTCCAATTTCCGCTACCAGTGATTTTGTCTCTTCCTTAAAGCGTATGTTAGATGTGTTGGAGGGCCAGTCGGCTGCTCCTGCGGCGGCTGGCCCTCCAACGGTTTCTTCCGTTAATACTGGTTTCGCTTTTCGTGATTCCATATTTTGTGGTGTGGCCCCGCTGGGTACGCATGTACCGGCGGAGGTCAGGGAGCGAATCACAAAGGGCGAATATGTTGATATATGGTCTCTATTGTCAACGGACCATGTAATCATTGACAAAGAGCGGGTTATCTAGAGAGTGCAGATAAAAAAAGCCCGGGTTGCGAAGACTTTTGGCAACTGGCTTCAGGCCTTTGCCACACTGCCTTATGTCATTTCACAGTCGTCTCCAGAAAAGGGTTCAGAGTTGTTCGTTTATCTGGATACAGTTTACAGCATACAAAATTTACACGGCGGTTCCGCCTGGTGGCGTTACGACGAAGAGTTTCGTCTGCGCCTGGCCCTGAATCCGTCCGTCGGTTGGGCCTCTAAGGCCACCGATGTGTGGATTCAGCTTATCTGGTCACAATGTCCGCAGCGGCCATTTCAGAGTGGAGCCGCCGGATTGGGTGCTCAACCTGGCTCAGCGGCCCCCAAGCCCAATGGGGTATGTTGGCTGTATAATGAAGGGCACTGTAGCTTCTATGCTACATGCCGATTCAAACATGAATGCTCCATCTGTGGAGGGACGCATTCAGTGTTGCGGTGTTTCCGTCTTCAGTGACAGCCTGCCAAGGTGGGTGTCGCCATCGGCGCAGAGAACGCCGGTGAATGGCCCGCGGCTGCACCTGTGGTTAGATAGGTATCCTCGGAAGCAGGAAGCAAGCCTGCTTAAAGACGGTTTTTACCATGGGTTTTACATACCGCATGAACATTCGTCTGTTTTGTTGCTGTCTCCCAATTTAAAATCTGTTAGGGACAATGTCGTGTTAGCTTGGGAAAAGGTTATGAAGGGAGTCGAGTTGGGTCGTAAGGTGGGTCCTTTGATGACCCGCCTGTGCCTAATCTGCGGGTTTCTCCTTTGGGCCTGGAGCCTAAGAAGGAATCCAGCAAGTTTTGTTTAATTCATCACCTTTCATATCCCACTGGTTCCTCAGTGAATGAAAGGATATCAAAGGCGGATGCGGCAGTCTCATATACTTCCTTCGATCGGGCGGTTCAATTAGTTGCGGTGGACATGGTTTTTCGGTTGCCCGATGATAAGGTTGCGCGGCTGGTGTCCATGGTAGACCAGTTCGTGCATGCGAAGGAAGTGTCGTTACAGCAGATGCAGAGTTTGTTGGGTCTCTTGAATTTCGCTTTTTATACGTATTACCCGTCCCCTCAGAGATGATCTCTTGATTTGGCAGTCATTTTTAGCTACCTTTAACGGTCGGACTCTTTGTCAAGCGGAGGAGGTTGTTAGTGTGGATTTGCATCTGTTCACTGACGCGGCGGGTAGCAATGGTTTTGGAGGGACTCGTGAGGATGCTTAGTGTCGAGGTGTTTGGCTGTTTTCCTGGGTGGAGTCGGGACTAGTGAGGAATCTGGCTCTCCTAGAATTGTTCCCGATTGTTGTGGCTGTAGAGCTTTGGGGCTCGGGTATGGCAAATCGAAGGATTTGTTTTTGGACGAACAATATTGCGGTTGTACAAGTCATCAATAGTCAGTCCTCTTCTCTTCCGGTTTTGGCATTGTTGCGCCATCTTGTTCTTCGCTGTTTGCAGCATAATATTTGGTTGCCGGGAGTGCAGAATTGCGTTGCTGATGCGCTGTCCCATTCCAATTTTCAGGTGTTTCGTGCGCTACACCCGACAGCAGAGGCAGTCGGTACAGCTTGCCCGGACTGCTTATGGAACCTGGTCGGGAGCGTCTAGTTGAGTTGCAGCTCCGTATCCGAGGCCACCTGGCGGAGCCACGGAACTGCATGGTCTTTTTGGCTGTCTATCTCCAGCGGTATCGTACCCGCGGATGACTGTCTTTTGTTGGAGGTCACGCTTGATTTTTAGCGCAGTTGGGGTGTAGGCGTGCTTCGGCAAATGTGGCTCAAAAGAGATTAGCTGGAGTTGCGTTTATGCTTAAGCTTTTTGATCGGCGCGATATTACGAAGCATTTCATGGTTCAGCAGGTGGTTAAAGGGTGGAAGAAAGTGTCTGTGGGTGTGGATTCTCGGCGCCCGGTGTCTTTCAGTCTGCTGTCTCGTTTGTGTGCAATTTTAGATGTCATATGTCGTGACCCTTATGAAGTTTTGTTGTTTAGGACGGCCTTTTTGATTGCCTTTTTTGCCGACTTGCGGGTTGGGGAAATGTTGAGCAGGAGTCGTTTTAGTCCCGGGGGTCTTTCAGTTGGGGATGTGGTTGTTTTGGGTGAGGAGGTTAAGATTGGTGTTAGGAAATCAAAAACGGATGTTTTTGGCCAGGGTAGGTGAGTGACTGTAAAAGCCTTAGGCTCCTCTTATTGCCCAGTGCGGGTCACTAGGGAATTTGTCTTGCATCGTCCTGAGTCTTCTGTCTTCCTGGTGCATGCCTCTGGTTTGCCTCTTACATGTTTTCAGTTTGCTTCAGTTTTTCGTGCATGCTTGGTTGAGTTGGGTTTGGATCCAAAAGAGTTTGGTACCCACTCTTTTTGGATTGGCGCGGCCACTATGGCTGACGCTTGTGGTTTGGATGAGGATGCTGTAAGGCAATTGGACAGATGGAAGTCGGATTGTTATAGGACGTATATCAGCCCTGATCTGCTTACTCAATGATTGTTTGTTTTGGTTCTAGTTTTCTTTTACTATGTTTTGTTTCGTTTTGTGTCTTTTCAGGACCCAGTCTCCCTTCTGTGTGGATATTTGGGCACTCATATCTTTTCTGGGCCGAACGCAGAGCTGCGGTTCGTCCTGGCGGCGGTGTGGTCGTCGCGGCTTGAGGTGGCATCAGATCTTGCTGGAGATCGTATCGGTCAGCCGCCAGGCTCGTGGTCCTGCCGTCGTCCTTGTCCACGCTGGTGGCAACGACCTTGGTCGGGTAAAATTGGCGGAGCCGATTGCTTTGATTAGACAGGATCTTCAACGGGTCTCAGTATTCTTCTCTGACGTGGTGTTAGTGTGGTCCGAGGTGGTGCCACGGCAGGTGTGAAGGGTTGTCAGGGACCCCCTGGCTATTGAAAGTTCGCAGAAAGTCCTGAATGTTCGGATCTCTAAGTTTGTACGATCCCTTGGTGGTGTAGTGGTTCGTCATCGGGAATTGGAGGGTGACAACGGTAATCTGTTGTTGCCTGATGGGGTTCATCTGAATCCTATCAGTATGGACATATTCTTGCTAGGGCTGCAAGAAGGGCTTGACAAGGCTTTGGTATTGCTGGGTGGGGAAGGTCGCAGGCAGTTGTAGGGGGTACACTGCCAGCTCCATGGCGGGAGAACATGCCCATAGGAAATATGGAATATGAAAGTAGGTCCCACATACCCGCTGCTTCACAGCGGGGCATTCGGAGAAGAGTTCTTGGAAGACTGGAAAATTTGTCATGGGCATTGTTATCTTTGTGGTATTCTATTTGTTACAAGTTTTGGCGTTAATAAAGCTGTGGCCAACCCCCAATTTTCCCACATACAGGTTTAATGTTTTTTTATTTAAGGTTATACGGAGATAATTGGTATCACCATTTAGTTGGAGTGACGGTCAGAGTCCACTCAGTCTGAGAGGTCCTAAATTGTATAAAGAAAGGGCCAGGGACTGAGTGCTGGGGATACATTATTTATTTTTAAAAGAAATGGTGACGTGGGAAGGATGTCGGGGGGGGTTAAAGAGTATATAAGTGTTGGAGTGCACGTAGGCGGGGATCTTACCTTTCTGCCATCTTAGTGAGAAGTACACCCGCCCACCCTGCCCTTTCTATTGTTTTTGGTTCTTAGGTGTTTTTCTCTTTCTTTTGTTACAGTTGTCACAGCACGGCGGGAGAACATGCCCGTAGGAAATATGGAATATGAAAGTAGGTCCCACATGCCCGCTGCTTCACAGCGGGGCATTCGGAGAAGAGTTCTTGGAAGATTGGAAAATTTGTCATGGGCATTGTTATCTTTGTGGTATTCTATTTGTTAGAAGTTTTGGCATTAATAAAGCTGTGGCCAACCCCACAATTTACCCACATACAGGTTTAATGTTTTTTATTTAAGGTTATACGGAGATAATTGGTATCACCATTTAGTTGGAGTGACGGTCAGAGTCCACTCAGTCTGCGGCATTCTTGCGGAAATTCTCCTGGTCTCCCCTCCTTTCCTCAACTATGACTGAACTGGAGTCCGCCCTTTACCACGCTGACTCTTCCCCGCGTGCACTCTCGACTCTTTACAGCATTGTTCTCCAAAACGTTACTCCCGGATCCCCGTCATATACAGGCCCCTGGGAGTCGGACCTCCGTGCGGGTCTTCCCCCTGCTGACTGGGCTAGGTCTTTCCTGTTTGCCCATAAGCCTTCGCCCCATTGTTAGTATATTGTGTTTCAAAACAGTAGGCAGGGTTCTCCCCTACCC
Source organism: Leptodactylus fallax (assembly GCA_947044405.1). NCBI lineage: Eukaryota > Metazoa > Chordata > Amphibia > Anura > Leptodactylidae > Leptodactylus > Leptodactylus fallax. The sequence goes on along the minus strand of CAMRHE010000007.1, from coordinate 11,880,939 downwards.
TTTTGGTGTCTGGGCGAGGCCTTCTTGGTTTATATTGCCTTTTGGTTTCTTTTCTCTTTCTCCTCCCTCTTATTTTGTATTGTAGTGAAAATTCTTTAATAAACATTGATTAAACATAAATGCATTTTGCTTGATGTAATCTTTGAAAATGGGTCATGATCGGATTATGCACCCCTCACACTTAGCCTCCCCTCCACCCACACACCCAATGGCAGATGGGGACTAAATGAGCATTTTAAAAAATATATAATAATAATAATAGTAATAATAATAATAATAATGAGACAAGTTGCAGAATGCCTTAAGGATTACTTGGAAAACAAGGTGGATCGGTCTCATCCCATGCGACACTGTGGGAGGCCCATAAACTGATATTTAGAGGCCACTGTATTAGTCTTGCTTTTAAACTAAAGATTGACACTGCTCACCAGAGAGAGCTACTGTCCACCCAAACGGTGTTCAATGTAAGCTCTGATGTTTGTGCGTCCGAGAAGACTCACCTCTCCATTTTTAAGTGGATAGAGTAATTAAAGGGGTTGTCCAGGCAAAAATGGACAACCCGTTTAAGTATTAAATAGGCAGGGGACAGTGAAAAAAAATGTAAAAAATTCATACCTTTGCACGGTGCTTCAGTACCTCCCTGCTCGATCTCTTCTTCTGGGTCCCATGCTGACGTGTGGTGGAAGTCCCAGCCACACGTGACCGCTGAGGCCAATCAGCGGCCTCGGCAAATGGCAAGAGATGTCACTACCTATGACAGCATGGATCTCTTCCTGAGACTGCTGATTGGCCTCAGCAGCTTCAGTGAAAGGGAACTGTGACATCACAGCCAGTGAACAGTTTCACTTTGAAAAGACGCCGAAGCAGACGGACTGGAACGTGCCGGAAAAACACCGGAGCATTGGGAACAGGTGAGTATGATTTTTTTTTTTTTCACCTACCCCAGTTGTCCAGGCATTAAAAAAAAATGCCTGTACAACCTCTTTAAACTTTTGATGTATTCCAAATTCAGGACCAAGAAGGAGCAGCAAACTCGTTACATCCTCAAGGGAGCAGATGGTGCGCTGATTTATGACCCAAAGATGATAGCTGGCATGATTCATAGATCTCTCTCTCTAAACTATACACTCTACCCAATACTTTTCCTATTAATCTCACATGCTCTCCTTTCAGACTTTTCTCTGTTTAAATGCTCCCTGCCATCCTTGCCTGTAGAAACCACGGTGGTTGTGGAAGCTGGAATTAACGCAGAGAAGATAGCAGAGGATATCAAAAATCTACCTAGTGGCAAATTATTATTAAAATCTTCAAACACTTTATGGTCAAATTACGTAATGTCATCTTAGCTGGTGAACTTATTGCCCTCTCTATGCTACATTCCTATCTCACAGGGACCATATGGTATGTGCCAATTACAGACAGATAGCTCTCCTTAACGTGGATTTGAAAACATTTACAAAGATCCTGGTGAATCATTTGTCACTATGGCTCACATAAATACTACATACGTATAAATTTTCCCAGTCTCTTCCAGGAAATATGCAGTTTACTGAATAAATGGAATGGGCTACCCCTTTCACCATTTAGATGGATGGCGGCAGTGAAAATGACTCCACTCCCAAAACTGATGCATCTTTTTGAAACACTTCTGGTCTTAGTACCCAATATGCAGTGACGTAGCTAGCGTGGGGGCAGACGGGGCGTCTGCCCCAGGCCCACTGACTCTGTGGGGCCCACCCCAGGGCCGCCATTAATACATGCTTTACTATTTACTAGATCGGTGTCTGCAGATTTCAAGCCTGTGGTTTACAAGACGCCGAGATCACAGACAGCGGACGTCTGGTTCTCAGAACAGGCGGGGGGCGACAACGTCAAAGCATCGCGCCTCCCATGGACAGAGAGGAGGCAGCGGCTCCGTTCATCAAAGGATTGCACGTAGGTGAGTAGAACTTTCCTTTTTTGTTTTTTTAGTGCAGTTGTGGGTTTGTGGATAATTTAATAGTATAAGGGGTGGTTAGGAGGGGGAATTACAACTAAAAGGGAGGATACATTAGGGAGAATTAGGACATCATGGGACATTTATACAAGGGCTATTAGGGGGCATTATGAATACAAGGGAGGGCATCATTTATATACGGGGTCATTTTGAACATAAGGGGGTGGTCATTTATATAAGGGATTATTAGGGGTACAGTATTTATGTCAGGGGAATCAGGGGCATAATATAAGGGGGCAATTAATTTAATTAAGGTGGCACTTGGGATTTATTAAGGCCAAGGCCCTACGTAGCGTCCCACAGCAAAAAAGCCCTGCAGGAAAAATGGCTGCAATAATGCATTGCGGTTTTTCCTGCAGCGCTTTTCAGAGGACTTTCTGATTCCATTATACCTATAGGGAACCACCAGCGTTTCCGTAGGTATAATTGACATGTTGCGATTTGCAAAACCGCAACACTTTTGGAAATTGCAGCGCATCCGCTGCACGAATTATTCCGCAATATGCAGGAACTTTGCAGGAACTGTAAAACGCAGCGTTTTTTTCCGCAGCATTTCCACCACATGGGGCCTTAGCCTTAAGGATTTTTCCAGCTTATTTTTATTGATGATCAGTTGTGTTAAAAAGGTTACATACCCAAGCAGATTTTTTGTTTTTTGCACTTTTTTTTTTTTTTTTTTTTTAGAGAATATGAATGCTAACACAAAAAATTTTTCTCCACTCATGATTGGTGTTTGGTTGAAGCCATTTATTGTCAAACTTGTGTGTTTTCTCTTTTTAAATCATAATGACAACCAAAAACATCAAAAGAACCCTTTTCAAAAGTTCACATACCCTGGTGATTTTGGCCTGATAACAAGCCCAGAAGTTGACACAAAGGGGTTTGAATGGTTACTAAAGGTAACATCCTCACCTGTGACCTGTTTGCTTGTAATCAGTGTGTGTGCATAAAAGCTGAGTGAGTTTCTGGGATCCAGACAGACTGTTGCATCTTTCCTCCAGCCACTGATGTTTCTAGATTGTGAGTCATGGGGAAAGCAAAAAAAATTGTCCATGAATCTACGGGAAAAAGTAGTTGATTTGTATAAAACAGGAAAGGGATACAAAAAGATATCCAAGGAATTGATAATGCCAGTCAGCAGTGTTCAAACTGTGATTAACAAATGGAAACTCTGTAAAAACCAAACCACGGTCAGGTAGACCAACCAAAATTTCAGCCACAACTGCCCAGAAAATTGTTCGGGATGCAAAGATAAACCCACACATAACATCAGCTGAAATACAGGACTCTCTGAAAACTATCGGTGTGCCTGTTTCAATATGCAGAATAAGGAGGCACTTGAAGAAAAATGGTCCGCATGGTCGAGTTGCCAGAAGAAAGCCATTACTGTGCAAATGCCACAAAGAATCTCGCCTTTAATACGCCAAACCGCACACAGACAAGCCTCAAAACTTCTGGAACAAGGTAATTTGTAGTGAACTTTTTGGCCACAACCATAAACGTTACATTTGGAGAGGTGTCAACAAGGCCTATGATGAAAGGAACACCATTCCTACTGTAAAGCACCGAGGTGGATCACTGATTATGTGGGGATGTGTGCGCTTCAAAAGCACACGAAACTTGGTCAAAGTTGAAGGAAAGATTATACCTATAGGGTATAGAATGGTATAGAATGCAGCAAGTTATCAGCAAATACTGGAGGCAAATATGCACTCATCAGCCAGGAACGTACTTGGACGTTCCAACATGACAACGATCCAAAACACAAGGCCAAGTCGACCTGTCATTGGCTACAGCAGAAGAAAGTGAAGGTTCTGGAGTGGCCATCTCAGTCTCCTGACCTCAATATCATTGAGCCACTCTGGGGAGATCTCAAGCGCGCAGTACATGCAAGACAGCCCAGGAATTTACAGGAACTGGAGACTTTTTGCCAAGAAGAATGGGCAGTTTTACCATCTGAGAAAATAAAGAGCCTCATCCACAACTACCACAAAAGACTTCAAGCTGTCATTGATGTTAGAGGGGTCAACACACGGTATTAAGAACTGGGGTATGTGAACTTTTGAACAGGGTTATTTTGATGTTTTTGGTTGTCATATGATTAAAAAGAGAAAACACAGAAGTTTCAACCAACCACTAACCAAGAGTGGAGAAAAAGTTTTTGTGTTATCATTCATATTCTCTGAAAAAAGGCCAAAAACCGAAAAAATCTGCTGGGGTATGTAAACTTTTTAGCACAACTGTATCCTCAGAATAGATCATCAATAAGAGATAAGTGAATCCCCACTGACCAGCTGTATGAAGGGGCCCCGGCACCTGTTTATATCACACACTGTCTGTTTAAAGTGACCGTGTGATGTAATTACAGCCTTGTCACATAGACGTGTATAGGATGAGGCTGTAGTTACATTACATGGTCGCTATGAGATGAATGACACTATGTAAACAGAGATGGGTTCTCGGCGCTTATACAGGTACCATGGTTCATTCAAACAGCTGATCCTGGGGTTCCCGGGTATTGAAACCCCAATAATTTTTTTTACCTTTTGTCTATCTTTTATTTAGGAAACACCTGGGGCATTATTAATAAGGGGCACACAGGGGCCATTGTTAATAAGGGGCACTATTTAAAGTGGGTACTCAGGGAAGTTATTAATTTGAAGATGCACTTGGGGGTATTATTCATTATGTGGGGTTATATTATATATTTTATAATTGGGGGTAGCAGCAGCATGGGGGTGCAGGTGAGAACAATGTGGGTTAGGTGCCTGGAAAAGTAAGGAACCAAAGATGTCTGTGCTGCAAACTTTACAGAGATTGAAAGAAGTGGTCATGGTGGTCCAGATGGAAGAGACAGGAAATGGGAACGGTTAGTCACCGGCTGTTTCTCTGCAAAGGGATCAGGACGACTGATCCGTGTACATGAAAGAATGAATGGGGCTATGTATCGTAAGATTTTGAGTGCAAACCTCCTTCCATCAGCAAGGGCATTGAAGATGAAACGTGGCTGGGTCTTTCAGCATGACAATGATCCCAAGCACACCGCCAGGGCAACGAAGGAGTGGCTTCGGAAGAAGCATTTCAAGGTCCTGGAGTGGCCTAGCCAGTCTCCAGATCTCAACCCCATAGAAAACCTTTGAAAGGAGTTGAAAGTCAGTGTTGCCCAGCGACAGCCCCAAAACATCACTGCTCTAGAGGAGATCTTCATGGAGGAATAGGCCAACATACCAGCAACAGTGTGTGCCAACCTTGTGAAGACTTACAGAAAACGTTTGACCTCTGTCATTGCCAACAAAGGATATATAACAAAGTACTGAGATGAACTTTTGTTATTGACCAAATACTTATTTTCCACCATAATTTGCAAATAAATTCTTTAAAAATCAGACAATGTGATTTTCTGGATTTGTTTTCTCATTTTGTCTCACATAGTTGAGGTCTACCTATGATGTCAATTACAGGCCGGCCTCATCTTTTTAAGTGGGAGAACGTGCACATTTGGTGGTTGACTAAATACTACTTTTCCCCACTGTATATATCTTTGAGATTGCCATATTGGAAACACATGCCGCCTTTCCATATAGTCTATAGATAGTGAAATAGTGTGTAAAATGACTGGAAGTCAAGTGACAGACAAATATCATGAATTATTATACTACCTACAAGGATAAACACCCAAAATAAATACCAAAAACACAAAGTATAATCAAAAAATATGAAATGAATTTTATTAATGAGTCACATGATTATCATTAAAAACACAAAAAGGAAGAGGTCGTGGTCCAGACAAACAGCAAAACCAGTAAGTCATATATAAATTCATGTGGGGATACAACAATAAATAAATGCTATATAATATCACTGAAACTAAACATGTAAAGTTGCACACAATCTAATGAATCACATGAATTTCATGATTATATAGTGCAAATATGCAAAAAAAAACAAAGTGCACCATGTCAGCTAAGTGAAATATAGAAGCAATATAAAATATCAATACCCTGTTCAGCTTCAGTTAAAGACAGATATAGCAGCAAAATAAAATGCTTGTATCCAGTCCACACTATGTAAGTAAATAACATAATATGCAAAAAAAACACAAGTATTACCGAAGTAGGGGCCATGACCTCTACCCCAGCCCCAACGTACGTTTCACCCCTGCTTCATTCATCAGGGGGCTGTCATGAATTATTAGTCTCCAGGAATTGATTGAGTACAGCCCTATGTCCCATAGACCAGAGGAGGTGCACACAGAGTCTCATTTGCTTTTATGGTGTTGGTATTCTGCGTTATCAAGGCTCTGCAGCAGTACTGACATTACCTTGCCAATCTTTTAATACATTACATTATTTTCCTATCCTTTGCCTGTATATACAAGTAAAGCAAAGTTGCCAAGTGACTTAAAGAAAACATTGGCCTATTGAGACAGCTCTGACAGCGGTTTTTAAAGTAAGTACAGTGAATGAGTATTCACATCCATTTCTTGATGGACAGAAAAAAAAAAACAGTTAAAAAAATGGGCATGTTCTATCTTTGACAGCTGACAGACACAAATTATTAGGTCTAATTTTACTGCTGTAGTCTATCTAAAATAATTTAGTTTACAAAGACTTAGCTTGCTGCTGGAGCTTATTTTCTTTCATACTGTGCCTTTTTTTTTTTAAATGCACAATGCTACAAAAACAAAATATAGCTACAGTAAACAGTTAAAGTCATGATGCATAACATACTGTATAAGTAAGTAAAACACAGATTCGTTACAGGCCATTTCTTCTTAGCCGTTGCACAGTTTTAATGATAAATGATAAATAGTATTGGAATTAAGCAGTGTATCACTTACATCTAACTGAAAGCACTTGCGGTTTAAACGAGCACGGCTGTGACTGGGAACGAAACACAGTATGGATGCATCCTAATCAGGGCGTAAATACCGGGGTAGCCGCCACAGGGCCCGGGACATTAGGGGGCCATGTGACGGCCGCCTGCGCTTCTCATTCTGTATAATGATCGGAGGCCCAGAGTATAATGATCGGAGTCCCAGGGGAAGTGAGGGAACATAAACATGTCAACATGTCAAATGTTCACCTTGGGGCCCAGTCATTCTTAGTTACGCCACTGACCCTAATAGATGCAGATTATTGCAACACATACCTTTTACAATTAGATAAGAGGCATAGGGAATAGCGACATGCTTAAATCTTGTATTTTAAGAACACACTAGAGACATTTTGCATACAGCATGTGACAAATACTTTTACTTATAGGGGTCTGCTCTGGTGACAGATTCCTCTTAAGGACTATTCTATTGATCCTTTCCTTTTTTCAAACAGATCACTTTTATTGAAGATTTTATATGTACAGTTTTAAATCTTGGCAATAACACAACAACATTAACATTCACATACAACAACCAACATAGGCATGTAAAACCATCCCCACCATGTAAGATCAAAAATAAAATAATTACATCAGGGTCATAGCCACCAGATCTTTTCACAAAGCAGGGTTCATGATGGGAGACAACTCCGATTATGGACCATTAATCCTTCAGATGCTGTCATCAGATGTGACTACAGCATACAAGCACTTTTAGTTTTGCATTTGCTTACAGGAACGGAAGAGCTCTGTTGTGGTGAGATTGCAGGAGCCATTCCGTTACTGTCAGCTAGCAGCCTTCTGAATACTCCCAGGCCTGCCATAGAAACATTATTATTGAGCTCAGCCTGTCGTACAGTTCAACATTAAGATAGTAATGTTACCATAGTCTGCAATACTGTAGAATTGCAGTCTATGGTATAAATTATGTAATGATTACAAGTTGCCTAGACTATAAAAATACAAAGATATTTATCCAATATGTTGAATACTGAAGTGAAAAAAAAAAAAATCTAAATAGCTCAACTGCATGGAAAAACAAGCATCCTATCCACACATGAGAAGCTGTGTCCGTTGGGGAGTCTGATTGCTGGTCACATGACACAGCTGTTGATCAGAAAAGAGTGGATAACTCACAGCCACCATTTACGATGATTACATTTGTTATAATTTGTGTGGGAGTTCAGCTTTAAAAGGTGTCATTATGAAGTACTATTTGAATTCTGTTATGTTTACTTACAAAATATATGCTTACCAGTATGAGCACTAGATTTATCCGATGAAGATGAAGACTCTTGTTGCATATTCTCAGTAGATGACCTTTTATCAATATTAATGGAAGATGGATTCACATTTACACCAGATGAATCAGATTCTGTAGTTGCTTGTGGCTCTATACTTGTGTTCGTGGACTGTGAAACTGGCGTGTTTGACTGTAAAGTGCCTGCATTGTACACACACATTTTATATATATTTATATATATATATATATATATATATATATATATATATATATATATACACACACACACACACACACACACACACACACACACACACACATTAAAAAAAAAAAAAAGAGAAAGAAAAAGAAAAAAGAAAAGACATTAAACATATTGGTAGGGAACCTTTCATTTTATTTTTAGATTGAAGTGAAAGAGGAAGTATATTAAAGGTCTTCTGCTGAATCCATAACCTTATTTGTCCATTGTTCTGATCCTCTAATGGATCTTAACAGCTGACATTCTTCAGATTTTTTATACCCTATACACATGGTCTTCAAAACAATCTGGTGCGTGACAGAGGGATCTGTTATCTGTTTGCCATCAGGAGGTGATTTGTGACCCTCACAGTTCATACATAGTGTGATATGAAGCTGGCATGAATATTAAGTCCAAATTAATATTCATGCCAGCTTCATGTCACATTATGTATGAACCGTGATTTGGACTCAATATTCATGCCAGCTTCATGTCACACTATGTATCAACTGTGAGGGTCACAAATCACTTCCTGATAGCAAACAGATAACAGATCCCTCTGTCACGCACCACAACTTTCCAGATTGTTTTTTGACCGGTTGTAAATACCTTCTCTACTTAGATTGCATTTTGTTTTGTTTTGTTTTTTTTAAGGACTCCAAAATCCTTTGAAGACCATGTATATAGGGTATAAAAAATCTGTGAAATTTCAGTTCTTGTATAACACCATGTCTGATGAAGGAAGCTAGTCTTCTGAAAGCTTACTTATCAAACATACTCAGTTAGCCTCTTAAAGGTATTGCCTGATTTCTTCACTCTTCCACTACTTTCAATGGCTAACACGGTACAACATTATACTACTATCAGCTGACATTCTGGCAGTGTAAATATACACACTAAATAAATATTTCATTTACGGATTTCCTAAGCATAAGAGTGATATACAACAATACAACAGTGGTTAAATAATATATGATAACTCACTTTGTGGGATGATGTTTAAACGTTGTACTTTGACAGTCCTAATTTTGCAAAAAGGTAAGGAGCAGTGTAAAATAAAAGAAAGTTATCACTTATCTACTATAATATTTGAGCTGAGATTCTGAAATGCATGCATTCAGTGTTTAATAAATAGATCTGGAAAATATATTATGTATAAATAAAATATTTAAAGTGCTTTATAAAACATTGATTGTTTATTGAAAGGACTGTGATCTATCTTCAGTGAGACATACAATTTGCAGTACCTGGAACAGCTGCCATGAAAGTAAAGTCATTATGCATATGAAAACTATGGGAAAGCAGTACAACTCCTACACTTTACTAAGAGGCAGAGCTCAGACTGTCACCATTTAAACATCGAAAGGCCTGTAATAAGATTACATCCTGGAGAGCCTTGTAAAAGGTTATAGAGAAAATGTTGGTACTACCAGCAAACACATTGGAAACGTTTGTAAATCTTACTACAATTTTTAAGTTGCTGGTTTGCAAGAACTGCACAACCATTCCCAGGTTTCCACAAAATAAGCATTTACAATTTAAATGCAGCTACACATACACACATTACTTAGGGCCGGTTCACATCTGCGTTCGGCTTTCCTATACGCATAAAAAGCGGTTTTCACCTGGGAAACTCGCGGACCCCAAGTGGACTCCCAGAACGGAAAGCAGAACGCAGATGTGAACTGAACCTTAGGCTTGGAATGTACCTCTGTTTTGATTTCTTCCTCTGCCTCTTTGCGCAACTTCACTCGCTTCTTCAAACCATCTTGAGAGCATGTCAGACATTCTTTGCATTAAAGATGCATTGGTCACCTGATCACCTATAGATATTAAAATGATTTATGGTTTAAGCTTTAAAAATACTGTACTTGGTTGCACTTCTGTTACGTTCATAAAGTCTAAAATCAGGATATCTACTCTTGTGCATATAAGCGCTATTAGTTATGGGTGTATCCACATCCCAACACTTGCGAAATTAGAGTAAATGTCCACAAAGACAGGATTAGTTATCCCCCAGTATCCCAGTGTGCCAGATAGCATAAATCAATAGGGTTCCCTATGAAGCAATGATAATCCCATTATGCTTTTATCTGGGCACAATAATGGTTAAATTGGAGACAACATAAATATGTCACTAATCATAAGCATAGTGGAAGACGACATATGGTAAACCTAGGTATATCAGTCCTAACCAGCAGTCCTTAGCTTCCCTGAAAAGGACAATATATTAGACAGGATGCTGAAAGGCCCTAAGGTATGCATTTCTATTTGTCCTAAAAAGGACAGTGGAAATGCCTATAACCTGGATTTCACCCTATCCCGATGTATATCCTCCAATAGGATTAATCAGGGGATACAATGACTAGCATGTGGCCTGGCAGTCTGACCAGAGTTGTCATTAAACCAAGCCTAGAATCACCATTAGCTCTCAGATAAACCTTAGGGCCTTCCAGTGTCCTGCCTAATATATTGTACTTTTCAGGGCGGCTAAGGACTAACCCTGATATACCTAGGGTTACCATATATCCTCCACGTCTAAGATTATGAATAGTGACATTAATATTGTCTCTATTTTCACCATTGTAAAAGTATAATGGCATTATTGTTGTTTGATAGGGACCCCTATTGATTTTATGCTAATCTGGAGCATTAGTCCACTGGGGGATGACTAAGGATAACTGATCCATCCCAACTCTATGTCTCTTATGGACATTAATTTCGCTCAGACCTCTTGTCTGAAGAATTGTGATGTGGGTGTGGCCTTGACTGCAGTTTAGAATATACCATTCCTACATTGCTCAGACATTAATTTAAAATTAGTAATAAAAGTTTTAAAGCATCACTCATTCTGTGAATTGTCTTTGAGGTATAGCAGTTTAGTCTAGCAGGAAGTCCATCGGTTATGATACATTATCCCATCTTGATAGTGAATCCTAGTTATGGGCATATTAGTGTTAAAGGGAATTTATTAGATGGTTTACAAGCAATATTCAGATTACAGGTGCATCTCAATAAATTAGAATATTTTTGAAATGTTCATTCATTTCAGTAATTCAATTCATAATCAGCAGTCTTCCATGATTGTGTGTCCTACTGAACCAGACTGAGGGACCATTTAAAGGCTTAGGAAACCTTGGCAGGTGACACACTGAATTTACAATACTGAACTTTTTTACAACATTCTAATTTTCTTAGATTTGGGTTTTCATTACCTGTAATCCATAATCAACATTTACAGAAATAAAACACTTGAAATAGAACACTCTGTGTGTAAAGAATCTAGAAAATATAGAAGGTCACTTTTAATTTAATTACTGAAAGAAAAACGTTTCAAAGATATTCTAATTATTGAGATGCACCTGTATGTTCAAGATTCAAGGTCCCAAACTTGTGTATTCAACAGCCACCTGTCCCTGCAACATGTAGTTGGCTTATTTTGAAGCAGAATTTTACTAAACAATTTTGGTACATATTGGCACATTTAAACCACATATTTAAACCATTTTCTGAGAAGATGCACAATCAAGTCTAGCAAGTTGGAAAAATGATAGTCTAAGCTAGATGTGCCAAGCTGCGCCACAAAGGGGGTTACATCTTACTCAAAAATTAGTTCAGGAGTCTTCTTTAGTGCATTAGTGTCAAAAGCACGTGCTGATGTGGTAATGCAAATTCCTTGGCTCATAATGGCATGCTGGCAGTTCAGTGGCCCCAAGCTAGCAGACTTATTCCATTTAGTCAAAACCACTCTACTTTTTTTTTTTTTTTTAGGAAAAAAAAAAAAAGAGACAAAAATACACACAGTCTCAAATATCAAACACCTGCTGCATCAAGAAAAAAAGTAGCTTTCGGGCTCAGACCACGCATTGCGTTTTTTCTGCAGTGGCTTTCACAGAAAGTCCGCAGTTTTCCTCTGCAGACTTTGTCCCTATTACACCCATAGGGAAAACGCGTTTCCGTAGTTATAATTGACATGCTGTGATTTATACAACAGTTTTTGAAATCGCAGCATTTCCGCTGCGGATATTTTTCTGCAATATGTGGATGGGATTAGACAGAATTCCATCCACTTTGCAGGTACTGTAAAAAGCAGCAGTTGTTGCTATAGCGTTTCTGCAACGTGGGGCCCCAGCCTTAAAGCATAACTAAACTTTCAAACTACTTTTCTGGAAGTATTTGAGTCATTGATAAATTTTGTAATATACTTCATAAACACATTTTGGCTCCTTTCTGTGAAATCCTGCATTTCTTTATTCTTTCCTTTGCTTCTCTATTGAGAGTTGTACCCTGCTTCTAACTGTGTACAGTGTTGTGTGTATAGAGCAGGTAAAATAAGGGTGGGGAAGGTCACTTCAAACAGTTATATCGCAGGCATTATAAAATGTAGAAACGTGCTTCTGATGTCATATGCTTCATCTAAGGCCCATAGCTAGCCATCTGAGCAAACAATATTTAATCTATGTAGAAACATCCACCTTTCATATGTAAACAGTTCACTTATGAAGACCATTGTGTGTTAGGCTGAGCAGTATCAGATCAGTCCCACCCCCTTCCCCTAGTATTCCCAGTAGGAAGAACTTTCTTTGTGTAAAATGTTCACTAAGCGGCAATCAATATGTTAAGGTTTTCATTGTATGTAATTCTGATTGGATATGATGTCAGTTTGAATTGAAAGGCGGACCTACAAATAAAGGATTGCAGGAGTCACAAGAGGAGACTTGACATATAAATTAGGTGTACCATGTGCGTCTTTTTTGGTCTGGTCATACAATGTCTTGACTCCTGCAGGTTACTTAAAAATTGAAGCATCACAGACAAGGTGAAACCCAAATATTTGGGATCAAAATGAAACAGTGCTATAAGAATACCCTCTTTACATAGGACACCAGAAGCAAATATCTAAGTTTTAAAATGCCTGAGATATAAATATTTAATCCCTTCCCGACACAGGAATTTTTCAATTTTCGTTTTTTACCCTTAGAAAATTTTTCCACAGAAAATGCAGTACATCATAAACCAAAACTGTTGCCAGTAGATCCTGCCAAAAAGGGGGGTGGGGGAGATTTAAAAAGGGCTGGGGAGAAAACAACAGGAGAGTCCAGGGAAAATAAGGGTAAAAACTGGTGAGAGGGCACAAAACACATAACAACAACAACAACAACAACAACAACAGAACAGTATAACCATTACAAAGCAGGTAAGGGAAAGGAGAGAGCATTAAGGCGAGGTAGAGGTCCTAGGAAAAGGAGTATAGAAGGAAGTCTGAAAAGAGAGAATAATAGACCAGATGACAGTGCCCATCATAAAGTATGGCAACTCTGGAATGTCTTCTAAGAGCCGCAACCAGGTCTTCCATCCCCCGAATGTGTAGGATCTCCTGGAGCCAGTCCGACATGGATGGGGGAGTATCAACATAAAACCGACCAGTTTGCGAATATATTTCGGAATCTTGCAAGAAAAGATTGAGAGGAGGAGGGGGGGGATGGATCATTCTCTAGTATCAGTCCAGTAACTTCCCTGACGACTCTGCGAACTTCATGCCAAAATGGGAGGAGAGTGGGGCATTTCCACCAAACATGCAGCATCGTACACCATCCTGAGGAACAAAGGAGAGGTCAGTGGTCGATGGGAAAATGCTGTGGAGGACAGAGGGGACTCTGTACCACTGGGAGAGGATTTTGAAGTTGGTTTCCTGTGCCTTACAAGACATAGAAAATTTATGGCAGGAGCGGAAGGCAGCACACCACACGTCGGGTGGAAAGGAGGTCCCAAACTCTCTCTCTCCCAGCCAGTGACATAGGCAGATAGAGGGGAGTCTTCATCAGCCACGAGAAGGTTATAGATAATGGAGATCGGGTTTGGAGGCATTGTGGGGCTCACACACAAGCACTCAAATGGCTAGAGAGGCCGGTATAGATTATTTTCTGTCTTCAGGGAGGAGCAGAAGTAATGGAGTTGAAGGTACTGTCAGTGTGCAGCCTGGGACCTATGCTCCGGGGGCACAAACTTCGAGTAAGGGAGCAAGGCGGTAGGGGATAACACTCTGAGGAATGTAAGTGAGGACTGGGAAATAGTGAGGGTCAGAAAGGTGGAGTGTAGGGCTGTTCTCTGGGATCGCCTGAGATGGGAGTCATCCGGCAATCGTTGGTGAGGAGTCTAGCCATGAACGACACATGCCAACTACTGAGTTGAGCTATAAACGGAAGCTCTAGTACAGATCTGCCCGATCAATGGCAGCTATGGAGCCATGGAAGGGACGTAAGAAGCAACAAGCTCAGCAACCCCTCCAGGGCAACCCAGAGTTTGGTAGCAGGAGAGTGATGCCAGTTTAGAACGCATGGCGCAACAGCAGCCAGTTAGTAAAGAGAACAGTCAGGGACTGCCAGACCCCCGAGGGGTTTTGATTTGGTACGGACCCGTTTGGCAATCCTAGGCAGCTTATTGGCCCAGATAAATCTAGTGAAGGCTTTTTGGATAGATGAGAAGATCTATTTTGGGAGGACCACAGGGACCGTCTGAAAGAGATACAGCAGTTTGGGGAGAACATTCATTTTCAGGAGGTTGATGCGTCTCAACTATGAGAGTTCCTTGGTGTTCCACTTAGACAGGTCAGATTGGATTGTGTGTAAAAGAGGTAGGAAGTTTAGTGAGTATGTGTCTGCATGAGAATGAGGAAAGAGAACCCCCAGATATTTAATGGCTCGATATTCGTTTTCAACTGTCCGCCTTCCAAACCCCATAATTTGTTTATTTTTTCGTTTAGCTTAATATTTTCAGGACTAATTGTTCTTCATGATGGCACCATTTATTATTCAGTACAAAGTACTGGTAAGCTGGAAAAAAATTCAGAATGGGATGGAATTGGAGAAAAAGTGAATTTGTGCGACGCTCTTACAGACTTCATTTTAGGGTGTTCACTCTGCAGTCAAAATGGCATGTCACCCGTATTCTAGGTTTCGGTATAATTCCGGGAATACCAAATTTATATAGTTTTTTCTACATTTAACCCCTTAACAAAAATATCAAACTTTGCAAAAAAATTTTTTTTTCTTAAAAATGCCATATTCGGACACCCATAACTTTTTTATTTTTCTGAATACTGGGGATGCATAGGGTGTCTTTTTTGGCAGTGACTAGTGTACTTTTTAGTTATACTACTTTAGGGAATGTCTATGGCTTTATTCACTTTTTATTCAAATTTTTATCACAGACTGTAAGGGAACTGCCAGTTGAGCAATTCCCCACTACTGCATAACCCTGGAGGGAGGGGCACAACAAGACAGTGAACCCTAAAGCTGAACCCCCCCCCCACTGGCCCTGCCTCTTGCCTGACTGTCCTAGGTGACAGCCGACAACTTGGAGCTAGTCCCTACTCTGAATAAGTGACAACACAGAACGCAGACAGGACAAACAACAACAAAAAGGGAGGTCAACAAGCCAAGGGGTCGGTAACAGTCGAGCAATGCAGTACAGAATCACAATCCAAGAGAACAGTCAAAGTCAAAGCCAGAGATCAGGAATACGAATACAGGTAATAGCAGAAAAGGAGCTAGTAGGGACAAAGTCACAAGACAGAATCAATAGCCAGCAACCATGTGAGGACTGATGACCTGTTTATAGCAAGTCAGGACCTGCCCCAGACTTGATTGGTAGACAAGCCGTCATTCACGCAGGCAAGGCTAAGATTTACTATTTGAGGAGCAGAAGAAACAAGGTGTAAGAGACAGGTGTCTAGGACAGTGTTCAGACTGGCAACAAGAACCTTAAGCAAGGAATCAAACTGGACACGCCTCCTTCGCCGCAGCCGAGACACTACACAGACGCAGCAGAAAAAAAATGGCGGTTCAGTACTTACATTTTTTTTTTTCCCTGCTACGGCGTTTGCCGTATGGGAAAAATATTTTTATAATTTTGTAGATCGGGCATTTTCAGACACAGGGATACCTAAAGTGTATGTGTATTTTTATTAAAACTTTTTAAAAAAATTTTTTTTACTATTTTATTAGCCCCCACTAGCGGGCTTGAAAGTCCCATAGACTGCAATACTTACTATTTAGGATCCTGTGATCCGGCCTGCAACAATAACGGTACAAGGCCAGTGGGGACCTTTTTTTTTTTTTTTTTAATTTGGGCTCGTGATCAGAGTGAACACTCTGCAGTAGAGCAGCCGCCATCTTTAACCCCTTCAAGACCGAGGCTAAAAGTACCTTCATGACCAGGCCTCGTTTTTCAAATTTGACATGTGTCACTTTATGTGGTAATAACTTTGAGACGCATTAACTTATCAAAGTGATTCTGAGACGGTTTTTTCGTGACACATTGTACTTCGTGTCAGTAGCACATTTTGGTAGATATGTTTTGTCTTTAATTATGAAAAAAACAGAAAATTTGGTGAAAATTTTGTAAAAAATTCAATTTCAAACTTTGAAATTGCATGCCTTTCATATAGAAAGTCATACTACCCAAATTACTTCATAAATCTAATTTGCTATGTCTCTGCTTTGTGTTGGCATCAAACTTTATTCACCTTTTCATTTTTTTCAGATATTATAAGGCTTACAAGTCAAGCAGTAATTTTCCAAAATTTTAAGAATATTTCCAAAACACATTTTTCAAGGGACCAGTTCAGTTCTGAAGGGGCCTAGAAAGGCCTCTCTAATAGAAACCCCCATAAATCACCCCATTCTCAAAACTGCACTCATGAAAGAATTCAAAACTGCATTTAGAAAGATTCTTAACCCTTTCAGCATTTCAAAGCAATTTAAACAAAATAGAGGTCAAATTTACACTTTTTAATTTGTCACTAATATATTCATTTAGCCCTAGAATTTACACATTCACAACGGGTTAAAGGAGAAAATGCATTCTAGAATCTGTTAAGAAATTTCTCCCGAGCATGAAATTATCCCATGTGAGAATGTTAAGTGATGTATGGGCATACTGTAGGGTAAAGAACGGAAGGAGCGCTATTGGAATTTTGGAGGGCAGATTTTGCTACAATTTGTTTCAGGCACCATGTTCCATTTGCAGAGCCCCATGGGGTACCAGAACAGTTGAAACCTATCCAAAATGACCCCATTTTGGAAACTAGACCCCTCAAGGAATTTATCAAGGGGTATAGTGAGCACTTTGACCTTACAGGTGTTTCACAGATTTTTTTACCATTGGGACGTGAAAATTAAAAATTATTTTTTTCTAATATAATGTCACTTTAGCCCCAAATTTTTCATCTTTCATCAGGAGAAGTTGCAACCCACATTTTGCGACGCAATTTCTCCTGAACATGACAATACCCCATATGTTCTGGTACACTGATGTACAGACACATGGCAGCGCTCAGAACAGAAAGAGCACTAATTGGGTTTTGGAGGCCAGATTTTGCTGGAATCATTATCAGGCACCATGTCCCATTTGCAGAGACCTCAAAGTGCCAAAACAGTAGAAACCTCCAAATTGTGACTCCATTTTGTCAAATAGACCCCTCAAGGAATTCATCAAGGGATATACAGTGGGTACAGAAAGTATTCAGACCCCTTTAAATTTTTCACTCTCTGTTTCATTGCAGCCATTTGCTAAAAGCAAAAAAGTTCATTTTATTTCTCATTAATGTACACTCAGCACCCCATCTTGACAGGAAAAAAAAAAACAGAAATGTAGATATTTTTGCAATTTATTAAAAAAGAAAAACTGAAATATCATACAGTCATGAGTATTCAGACCCTTTGCTGTGACACTCATATTTAACTCACATGCTGTCCATTTCCTTCTGATTCTCCTTGAGATGGTTCTACTCCTTCATTGGAGTCCAGCTGTGTTTAATTAAACTGATTGGACTTGATTAGGAAAGGCACACACCTGTCTATATAAGACATCACAGATCACAGTGCATGTCAGAGCAAATGAGAATCATGAGGTCAAAGGAACTGCCCAAGGATCTCAGAGACAGAATTGTGGCAAGGCACAGATCTGGCCAAGGTTACAAAAGAATGTCTGCAGCACTCAAGGTTCCTAAGATCACAGTGGCCTCCATAATCCTTAAATGGAAGAAGTTTGGGATGACCAGAACTCTTCCTAGACCTGGCCGTCCAGCCAAACGGAGCAATCATGGGAGAAGAGCCTTGGTGAGAGAAGTAAAGAAAAACCCAAAGATCACTGTGGCTGAGCTCCAGAGATGCAGTAGGGAGATGGGAGAAAGTTCCACAAAGTCAACTATCACTGCAGCCCTCCACCAGTCGGGGCTTTATGGCAGAGTGGCCCAAAGGAAGCCTCTCCTCAGTGCAAGATATATGAAAGCCCGCATAGAGTTTGCCAAAAAACACATGAAGGACTCCCAGACTATGAGAAATAAGATTCTCTGGTCTGATGAGACGAAGATTGGAGAAGACCAGGCACTGCTCATCACCTGCCCAATGCAATCCCAACAGTTAAACATGGTGGTCGCAGCATCATGCTTTGGGGGTGTTTTTCAGCTGCAGGGACAGGATGACTGGTTGCAATTGAAGGAAAGATGAATGCGGCCAAGTACAGAGATTTCCTAGAAGAAAAACTCTTCCAGAGTGCTCTGGACCTCAGAATGGGCCGAAGTTTCACCTTCCAACAAGACAATGACCCTAAGCACACACCTAAAATTACAAAGGAATGGCTTCAGAACAACTCTGTGACCATTCTTGACTGGTCCAGCCAGAGCCCTGACCTCAACCCAATTGAGTATCCCTGGAGAGACCTGAAAATGGCTGTCCAGCAATATTCACCAACAACCTGACGGAACTGGAGAGGATCTGCAAGGAAGTATGGCAGAGGATCCCCAAATCCAGATGTGAAAAACTTGTTGCATCATTCCCAAGAAGACTCATGGCTGTACTAGCTCAAAAGGGTGCTTCTACTCAATATTGAGCAAAGGGTCTGAATACTTACGACCATGTGATATTTCAGTTTTTCTTTTTTAATAAATTTGCAAAAATATCTACATTTCTGTTTTTTTTTCTGTCAAGATGGGGTGCTGAGTGTACATTAATGAGAAATAAAATGAACTTTTTGGCTTTTAGCAAATGGCTGCAATGAAACAAAGAGTGAAAAATTTAAAGGGGTCTGAATACTTACCGCACCGACTGTAGTGAGCACTTTTACCTTTGATGTGTTTCACAAAATTGGGCCTGTAAAATGGAAAGCGACGATTTTCCACATAAAATTTTGCGTTAACATCAATTTTTGCAGTTCCACAAGGGGTTAAATGAGAAAATGCACCCCACAATTTCTTAAGCATTTTGTGCCAACTACAGAAATATCCCACATGATGTAAAATGATGTATGGACACACTGTAGGGTCCAGAACGGAAGGAGCGCTATTGGGATTTTAGAGGGCAGATTTTGCTGGAATCTGTTTCAGGTGCCATGTCGCATTTGCAGAGCCCCTGAGTGCAAGAACAGTGGATACCCCCCAAAATGACCCCATTTTGGAAACTAGACCCCTCAAAGAATTTAGCAAGGTGTATAGTGAGATCTTTGACCCTACAGGTGTTTCACAACATTTTTTACCATTGGGACTTGAAAATAAAAAATTACTTTTTTTTTCGAATAAAATGTCACTTTAGCCCCAAATTTTTCATCTTCACAAGAGGGTATGGCTAAATTGCACCCCACATATTGTTACACAATTTCTCCTGAACACAAAAATACCCCATATATGCTGGTACACTGATGTATGGGCACATGGTAGCGCTTGGAACAGAAAAAGCACCAAATGGCTTGTGGAGGTCAGACTTTGCTGTAATAGTTTTCAGGCACCATGTCCCATTTGCATAGCCCCAAAGGTGCAAAAACAGTGGAAATCCCCATTTTGGAAACTAGCCCCCTCAAGGAATTTATCAAGGGGTATAGTAAATATTTTGGCCTTTCATGTTTTTTGCAGAGTTAGGCCGTGAAAATGGAAAGTGACATTTTTTCATATAAAATGTTGCTTAAACCCCAATTTTTGCATTTCCACAAGGTGTTAAAGAAGATAATATACTCATAATTTGTTAATCATCTTCTACACTATGGAAATGCCCCACATGTGGCTGTAAACTGATGTATGGGCACACAATAGGGTACAAAATGGAAGGAGTGCTATTGAGCTTTTGGAGAGCAGATTTTACTGGAATAATTTTCAGATGCCATGTTGCATTTGCAAAGACAAAGGGTATAATAGAGTATTTTGAGCCTAAGAGTGCTTCCCAAAAATGAATATGCAAAGTAAAATTGAAATTTTTAAAGAAATATGCCAATTTAGTGTCCGAACATTTAAAAAAAAAAAAAAAAGACATACACTCATGGCCAAAAGTTTTGAGAATGACACAAATATTATATTTTCACATGATCTGCTGCCCTCTGGTTTTTATGTGTGTTTGTCAGATGTTTTTATCACATACAGAAATATAATTGCATTCATATTATGAGTAACAGAAGCTTATATTGACAGTTAGAATGAGTTAATGCAGCAAGTCAATATTTGCAGTGTTGACCCTTCTTCTTCAGGATCTCTGCAATTCTCCCTGGCATGCTCTCAATCAACTTCTGGACCAAATCCTGACTGATAGCAGTCCATTCTTGCAGAATCAATGCTTTAATTTTGTCTGAATTTGTTGGTTTTTGTTTGTCCACCCGTCTCTTGATGATTGACCACAAGTTCTCAATGGGATTAAGATCTGGGGAGTTTCCAGGCCATGGACCCAAAATCTCTATGTTTTGTTCCCTGAGCCATTTAGTTATCACCTTTGCTTTATGGCAAGGTCCTCCATCATGCTGGAAAAGGCATTGTTGAGCGCCAAACTGCTCTTGGACGGTTGGGAGAAGTTGCTCTTGGAGGACATTCTGGTACCATTCTTTATTCATGGCTGTGTTTTTAGGCAAGACTGTGAGAGAGCCGATTCCCTTGGCTGAGAAGCAACCCCACACATGAATGTTTTCAGGATGCTTTACAGTTGGCATGAGACAAGACTGGTGGTAGCGCTCACCTCTTCTTCTCCGAATAAGCTGTTTTCCAGATGTTCCAAACAATCGAAAAGGGGATTCATCAGAGAAAATGACTTTACCCCAGTCCTCAGCAGTCCACTCCCTGTACCTTTTGCAGAATATCAGTCTGTCCCTGATGTTTTTTCTGGAGAGAAGTGGCTTCTTTGCTGCCCTCCTTGAGACCAGGCCTTGCTCCAAGTCTCCGCCTCACAGTGCGTGCAGATGCACTCACACCTGCCTGCTGCCATTCCTCAGCAAGCTCTGCACTGCTGGTAGCCTGATCCCGCAGCTGAAACACTTTTAAGAGGCGGTCCTGCCGCTTGCTGGTCTTTCTTGGGCGCCCTGGAGCCTTTTTGGCACCAATGGAACCTCTCTCCTTGAAGTTCTTGATGATGCGATAGATTGTTGACTGAGGTGCAATCTTTCTAGCTGCAATACTTTTCCCAGTTAGGCCATTTTTGTGCAGTGCAATGATGACTGCACGTGTTTCTTAAGAGATAACCATGGTTAACAGAAGAGAAACAATGATGGCAAGCACCAGCCTCCTTTTAAAGTGTCCAGTGGTGTCATTCTTACTTAATCATGACAGATTGATCTCCAGCCCTGTCCTCATCAACACCCACACCTGTGTTAATGGAGCAATCACTGAAACGATGTTAGGTGGTCCTTTTAAGGCAGGGCAGCAATGATGTTGAAATGTGTTTTGGGGGATAAAGTTCATTTTCTAGGCAAATATTGACTTTGCAAGTAATTGCTGTTAAGCTGATCACTCTTTATAACATTCTGGAGTATATGCAAATTGCCAATAGAAAAACTGAAGCAGTAGACTTTGTAAACATTAATATTTGTATCATTCTCAAAACTTTTGGCCATGACTGTACACGTCTAAAATTTTAATTGGGTTATACCAGGTACAAAAAAGTTGTTTATGTGGGTGTAAAGTTCTGTTTCAGTGCACAGCAATGCTCAGAAGGGAAGGAGTTCTACACTTCTTAGCTTCTAAAATGAAGATTTGCAGCGGAAAGCACTGTGGCTCAGTGGTTAGCACTGCAGCCTTGAAGTGCCGGAGTCCTGGGTTCGTATCCTGCCAAGGACAACATCTGCAAGGGGTTCATATGTTCCCCCTGTGTTTGCGTGGATTTCCTCCAGGTACTCCGGTTTTCTCCCACACTCCAAAGACATACTGATAGGGGAATGTAGATTGTGAGCCCAATATGGGACAGTGACCGACAATATCTGTAAAGTGCTGCGGAATATGATGGTGCTATACAAGTAAGCATAATATAATAATAATAAATTATGCCAAAAGGCACTAGTGGTGCTAGTAAAGTAGAACTCCCCATGCAGTGACCCCATTTTCTAAACTACTGCTGAATTTGTAAGTTTACAAAGACAAAGACATGAACAGTCTATAATTTTAACAATGGATAGGTTAATTTTAACAATGAGAGATAGAATATCAAAAATAAAATCCAGAAAATCACATTGTATAAATTTTATACATTTAGTTGCATTTTGCAGAGAGAAATAAGTATTTGATCCCTCTGGCAAACAAGACTTAATACTTGGTGGCAAAACCCTTGTTGGCAAGCACAGTCGTCAGACGTTTTTTGTAGTTGATGATGAGGTTTGCGCACATGTCAGGAGGAATTTTGGTCCACTCCTCTTTGCAGATCACCTCTAAATCATTAACATTTTGAGGCTGTCGCTTGGCAACTCGGAGCTTCAGCTCCCTCCATAAGTTCTCTATGGGATTAAGGGCTGGAGACCACTCCATGACCTTAATGTGCTTCTTTTGAGCCACTCCTTTGTTGCCTTGGCTGTATGTTTTGGGACATTGTCCTGCTAGAAGACCCAGCCACGACCCATTTTTAATGTCCTGGCGGAGGGAAGGAGGTTGTCACTCAGGATTTTATGGTACATGGCTCCATCCATTCTCCC
Source organism: Leptodactylus fallax (assembly GCA_947044405.1). Lineage (NCBI taxonomy): Eukaryota > Metazoa > Chordata > Amphibia > Anura > Leptodactylidae > Leptodactylus > Leptodactylus fallax. The sequence goes on along the minus strand of CAMRHE010000007.1, from coordinate 11,857,656 downwards.
ATTGAGGCGGTGAAGCAGTGCTGTGCCCTTAGCAGGAAAACACCCCCAAAACATAATGTTTGTTTATAACAAACTTTCCCTGATCTAAACCTCATTGGTTATCATGGCCCTCACATGATCGGGACCTGAACCAATCAGGTTTAGATCAAGTCTCCGTGAACACCAGCAGCTATTTGCGCTGGGTTCACGGAGTTCTGGACCAGTGGGGAGACCTGATCCCCAATTTAGTAGGGTCATTTTATAAAAGTTGGCGCTGCACAAAGCCCAGCAAGCGCCGACGTTTATATACAGTGGGCGGTCACAAAGGGGTTAAAGACCAGGGATCTGTCATAATAGTACGGTGGTTGTCGGGAAGGTGTTAAAGTTACTTTATTTTCTCTTCATTACACACACAAGCCCATACACCATACACACTGAGAATCAGCTCTAAATAAAGGAGCAAAGGAAAGATTAAAGAAATGCAGGATTTCACAGAAAAAAGTCAGAATATATTAATAAAGTAAAATAGACAATTAATTAATGACATAAATGTTGCAAAAAAATAAAAAGTTGTTTGAAAGTTTAGATACTCTTTAACCCATTGTAACAGTTTTGTGCAATGTCCAATTTCAGACCAATTCTAATGCACTTGAAATGGAAAATAAAGTAACGCAGATCAGCTGATGTAGGGGAAAGGGGAACATGGCCACAATTCAAATTAATGCCCTTCAACATAAAACACAGTATGATTCTACCATAATAAAAGTTGAAATTATTAACTGCACTCCACTGTGGCTCATATGTGGGACAAAAAAAAACAAAACAATCTATGGAATACAGTCATATGAAAAAGTTTGGGCACCCCTATTAATCTTAATCATTTTTAGTTCTAAATATTTGGGTGTTTGGAACAGCCATTTCAATTTGATATATCTAATAACTGATGGACACAGTAATATTTCAGGATTGAAATGACGTTTATTGTACTAACAGAAAATGTGCAATATGCATTAAACCAAAATTTGACCGGTGCAAAAGTATGGGCACCTCAACAGAAAAGTGACATTAATATTTAGTAGATCCTCCTTTTGCAAAAATAACAGCCTCTAGTCGCTTCCTGTAGCTTTTAATCAGTTCCTGGATCCTGGATGAAGGTATTTTTGACCATTCCTCTTTACAAAACAATTCCAGTTCAGTTAAGTTTGATGGTCGCCGAGCATGGACAGCCCGCTTCAAATTATCCCACAGATGTTCAATGATATTCAGGTCTGGGGACTGGGATGGCCATTCCAGAACATTGTAATTGTTCCTCTGCATGAATGCCTGAGTAGATTTGGAGCTGTGTTTTGGATCATTGTCTTGCTGAAATATCCATCCCCGGCGTAACTTCAAATTCGTCACTGATTCTTGTACATTATTCTCAAGAATCTGCTGATACTGAGTTGAATCCATGCGACCCTCAACTTTAACAAGATTCCCGGTGCCGGCATTGGCCACACAGCCCCAAAGCATGATGGAACCTCCACCAAATTTTACAGTGGGTAGCAAGTGTTTTTCTTGGAATGCTGTGTTTTTTTGACACCATGCATAACGCCTTTTTGTATGACCAAACAACTCAATCTATGTTTCATCAGTCCAAAATGAAGCTGGCTTGTCCAAATGTGCTTTTGCATACCTCAGGCGACTCTGTTTGTGGCGTGCTTTCAGAAACGGCTTCTTTCGCATCACTCTCCCATACAGCTTCTCCTTGTGCAAAGTGTGCTGTATTGTTGACCGATGCACAGTGACACCATCTGCAGCAAGATGATGCTGCAGCTCTTTGGAGGTGGTCTGTGGATTGTCCTTGACTGTTCTCACCATTCTTCTTCTCTGCCTTTCTGATATTTTTCTTGGCCTGCCACTTCTGGGCTTAACAAGAACTGTCCCTGTGGTCTTCCATTTCCTTACTATGTTCCTCACAGTGGAAACTGACAGGTTAAATCTCTGAGACAACTTTTTGTATCCTTCCCCTGAACAACTATGTTGAACAATCTTTGTTTTCAGATCATTTGAGAGTTGTTTTGAGGAGCCCATGATGCCACTCTTCAGAGGAGATTCAAATAGGAGAACAACTTGCAATTGGCCACCTTAAATACCTTTTCTCATGATTGGATACACCTGGCTATGAAGTTCAAAGCTCAGGGAGGTTACAAAACCAATTTTGTGCTTCAATAAGTCAGTAAAAAGTAGTTAGGAGTATTCAAATCAATAAAATGATAAGGGTACCCAAATGTTTGCACCGGTCAAATTTTGGTTTAATGCATATTGCACATTTTCTGTTAGTACAATAAACCTCATTTCAATCCTGAAATATTACTGTGTCCATCAGTTATTAGATATATCAAATTGAAATGGCTGTTGCAAACACCCAAATATTTAGAACTAAAAATGATTAAGATTAATAGGGGTGCCCAAACTTTTTCATATGACTGTATATACAGTACAGACTAGAAGTTTGGACACACCTTCTCATTCCAAGAGTTTTCTGTATTTTCATGTCTATAAAAATTGTAGATTCACACTGAAGGCATCAAAACTATGAATTAACACATGTGGAATTATATACTTAACAAAAAAGTGTGAAACAACTGAAAATATGTCTTATATTCTAGGTTCTTCAAAGTAGCCACCTTTTGCTTTGATTACTGCTTTGCACACTCTTGGCATTCTCTTGATGAGCTTCAAGAGGTGGTCACCTGAAATGGTCTTCCAACAGTCTTGAAGGAGTTCCCAGAGATGCTTAGCACTTGTTGGCCCTTTTGCCTTCACTCTGCGGTCCAGCTCACCCCAAACCATCTCGATTGGGTTCAGGTCTGGTGACTGTGGAGGCCAGATCATCTGGCGTAGCACCCCATGACTCTCCTTCTTGGTCAAATAGCCCTTACACAGTCTGGAGGTGTGTTTGGGGTCATTGTCCTGTTGAAAAGTAAATGATGGTCCAACTAAACGCAAACCGGATGGAATAGCATGCCGCTGCAAGATGCTGTGGTAACCATGCTGGTTCAGTATTCCTTCAATTTTGAATAAATCCCCAACAATGTCACCAGCAAAGCACCCCCACACCATCACACCTCCTCCTCCATGCTTCACGGTGGGAACCAGGCATGTAGAGTCCATTCGTTCACCTTTTCTGCATCGCACAAAGACACGGTGGTTGGAACCAAAGATCTCAAATTTGGACTCATCAGACCAAAGCACAGATTTCCACAGGTCTAATGTCCATTCCTTGTGTTCTTTAGCCCAAACAAGTCTCTTCTGCTTGTTGCCTGTCCTTAGCAGTGGTTTCCTAGCAGCTATTTTACCATGAAGGCCTGCTGCACACAGTCTCCTCTTAACAGTTGTTGTAGAGATGTGTCTGCTGCTAGAACTCTGTGTGGCATTGACCTGGTCTCTAATCTGAGCTGCTGTTAACCTGCGATTTCTGAGGCTGGTGACTCGGATGAACTTATCCTCCGCAGCAGAGGTGACTCTTGGTCTTCCTTTCCTGGGGCGGTCCTCATGTGAGCCAGTTTCTTTGTAGCGCTTGATGGTTTTGGCCACTGCACTTGGGGAGACTTTCAAAGTTTTCCCAATTTTTTGGACTGACTGGCCTTCATTTCTTAAAGTAATGATGGCCACTCGTTTTTCTTTACTTAGCTGCTTTTTTCTTGCCATAATACAAATTCTAACACTCCATTTAGTAGGACTATCAGCTGTGTATCCACCTGACTTCTGAACAACACAACTGATGGTCCCAACCCCATTTATAAGGCAAGAAATCCCACTTATTAAACCTGACAGGGCACACCTGTGAAGTGAAAACCATTTCAGGTGACTACCTCTTGAAGCTCATCAAGAGAATGCCAAGAGTGTGCAAAGCAGTAATCAAAGCAAAAGGTGGCTACTTTGAAGAACCTAGAAATATAAGAAATATTTTCAGTTGTTTCGCACTTTTTTGTTAAGTATATAATTCCACGTGTTAATTCATAGTTTTGATGCCTTCAGTGTGAATCTACAATTTTTATAGTCATTAAAATACAGAAAACTTTTGGAACGAGAAGGTGTGTCCAAACTTTTGGTCTGTACTGTATGTCTCACAGCACATTAAATCATCATTTTAAACACTTTTTGAGACTTGCCTAAAATGAGAGGGTAGGTAAGTGGGACAGTGCCTGTGGCAAGAACTAAAAGACTCACCAAGTTGAGCTAATGTAAGCCAAACAATAGATAGAGTGTAGAGTTACACAAAAGTATCCATGTGCAACAAATTTATCACACAGCACAAGTCAATGCAATAAAACTGATCATACATTTTTTCTGTCTAGTCTAAGTTTACATTGTTTACATTTTTAAAAGGAATAGTAAATCAAGGTTCTATGTAGTAACATTGGTTCTGAAACCTATCTATAAGTTTGTAAGGGTTATCACATAAAAAATGAAGAGTAAGGTAGGCTAATTGATGCAACAGAATTAAAGGTTAAATTCAGCACACTGTCGGCCTTCTAGTGGTATATAAAACCGCCCTTTCATGATGACATGAAAGGTCCTCTTTAAGGACACAGACAAAAATATTTGTCACATTATCTGGTAATAACTTTGGAACATTTTAACTTTTCAAAATGATTATGAAACTTTTTCTACTAACTGCCAGTTAGAAAAGTTAGATTTATTTCATATCTGCTGATTCTTTTTTTTTTACTTCATCTTTTGACTCGCTGTCTGACCAGCTTGGATTCAAAACCATGTCTCATATTTTCTTAGACGCATTAAAGGGGATGTCCTCCCAGCACAGTCTGGTCCTGCAGCTCTGTTTTCTTCTGGTGGAGGTCTCAGCAGCCTCAGCAGAAGGAACATGGGACATCACCTCCAAAGAAGACAGGCAAGCAGCAGGACCAGACCACACTGGGTGGACACCTAGGCACCAGGGACAGGCAAGTATGTTTTTTTTTTTTTCACCTCCCTCGGCCTAATTAAAAAAAAAACACATTTTAGCCTGGACAACCTCTTTAACTATGAAATCTCCTGAGACCCCCAAACTGAGGTACCTAGTGAACAGCCTCCCCCTTCTCTATTATCCATGTCTTTCCCCCTCTTTTGTTTTTTGTTTTTTTATTTTTATTTTTCTTTTCATATATTTCACGATTTTCATTATTTCTTCAATTACCCCTATTTATTTTTATTTAATTTTTGATACTCTCACCATTACAGTATTATTATTTTCATTATCTTCATTATTCCATTTTTTTCTCAATTTTTCATTATCCATAATTCCCCATCTTATTCCTGATCTCACTATACTTACATTTCATCCAAAGTTCCAATCCACTCTTACCCCCTTTACCATTTTTATTCCTCCACCTTCCCACTTGGATTTTTTTTTTCTTAGTCCGATCGTATTCTATGGTCATCTTGGTAACCAGGGATGCAACTCTAGCATGCATGCGCCATTATATCATCTTTACTCTTCCCCCTTCCCTCTGGGAACTTCCCTTCCTCTTCCTGCTTAGCCCTATTGTGCCCTGTTGCCAGGAACACACCTCTAGTGTTCATGCGCAATGACATCAACATGCTGACACAGGGCACATATGCGACATCTTGGCGACACTGCCCAGCCCCCCTTCCCCTAAGCCATATAGACCAGCTATGCCAGCTTACACTCCATACAGATCATCTCTTGGTGCTAGGCAAAACTTGTCACACCTCTATTTACTACCTACTTAGTAAGTTTATATTTTTTGTTTTGTTTTTTTTTCCCTACAGGCCAACTCCACACGGGCCCTAGAGGGTGGACTATGCACTATATATAATTTACCTGCTGACCCTATTGGAACTTCTCCTGATCAGTCTACAATTATTATTATTATTATTATTATAATTATTATATGTCTTCCTATTGATGTAATAATTATGCTTGCATGTGTATGGTTAAGGTCTGGCTGATTCTATTATATTATGGCACATATTTATATATCAATCTTTGTACCATTTCCTCCATGTTGTCACCATTTAGTATATATTTCCTATTTTGTATAATTTATGAATAGCTTCTAATATTTTGCATTTTTTTTTTTCTACCCTCAGTGACTTTGAAAAAGCCGCTATTGCCTGAAATATTAAATAAGAGGCGTCGCCTTTTGTTACTCTACCACACTTGATGAATTGTGTAGTTTTACAATAAATTTCACTACACTCCTGCTGTGGCATCTCCTTGCATTCATTAACAATGGTAAATTTTGGTCAATATGTTTTATATTTAATGAATAAATTTAGGAAAATTGGTGAAAATTTGGAAAATAAATGTTTTCAAACTTTGAAATTACATGCCTTTCATATAGATAGCCATCCTACCCAAATTGCTCCATGAATATAATTTACCATATATCTGCTTCATGTTGACATTAAACTTTAATAACCCTTTATTCAGATATTATAAGGCTTACAAGAGAAACCACAATTTTAGTAATTTCTAAGAACATTTCAAAAGCCCATTTTTCAAGGGACCAGTTCAGTTCAGAAAGGGCATTAAAAGCCCTCTGTATTAGAAACCCCATAAACCACCCCATTCTCAAAACTACACTCCTGAAACCATTAAAAACAGCATTTAGGAAGTTTTTATACTTTTTATATTCAGGATAACCCACTTAAAATTTTAAATGGCATATATTTATTTAAAAATTTAAATTTTCACTTAAATTAATTTTTGGGAAGCAATCTTGAGCTAAAAATGATAATACCCCTTGAGAAATCTTTTGTGGGGTATAGTTTCTAAAATGGGGTCACTTTTGAGAGGTTTTCATTGTACTGGTACTTTAGGGGCTCTGCAAATATGACATAGCACTCAAAAACTATACCAGCAAAATCTGCCCTCCAAAATCCAAATCATTCTGAGGCATGTTTAGGAGAAATTGTGTAACAAACAGTTTTTTTTCTTTAACCCTTTGTAAAAAGGAAAAATGTTGGGCTAAATGGATGGTTTATTGGAAAAAAAAAGTCATTTTTAATTTTTACATCCCAATGTTAATAAAATCTGTAAAACAGCTGTGGGGTCAAAATGCTCACTATATCCCTTAATAAATTCCATGAGGGGTTTAGTTTTCAAAATGGGGTCACTTTGGAGGTTTTCCACTCGTACTGGTAGTCTAGATAGTCTCTGCAAATAAGACATGGCACCTGAAAACTATCCCAGCAAAATATGCTTTTCAATGGGAGGACACCTTAACTGAGCGTTCAACCAAACTTATGAATATCGACAAAACTCAAAGATTACAAAATATAAAAATGAAGTACAGTACAGACCAAAAGTTTGGACACACCTTCTCATTCCAAGAGTTTTCTGTATTTTCATGACTATAAAAATTGTAGATCCACACTGAAGGCATCAAAACTATGAATTAACACATGTGGAATTATATACATAACAAAAAAGTGTGAAACAACTGAAAATATGTCTTATATTCTAGGTTCTTCAAAGTAGCCACCTTTTGCTTTGATTACTGCTTTGCACACTCTTGGCATTCTCTTGATGAGCTTCAAGAGGTAGTCACCTGAAATGGTTTTCACTTCACAGGTGTGCCCTGTCAGGTTTAATACGTGGGATTTCTTGCAAAGTGTCCCCAAGTGCAGTGGCCAAAACCATCAAGCGCTACAAAGAAACTGGCTCACATGAGGACCCCCCCCAGGAAAGGAAGACCAAGAGTCACCTCTGCTGCGGAGGATAAGTTTATCCGAGTCACCAGCCTCAGAAATCGCAGGTTAACAGCTCAGATTAGAGACCAGGTCAATGCCGCACAGAGTTCTAGCAGCAGACACATCTCTACAACAACTGTTAAGAGGAGACTGTGTGCAGCAGGCCTTCATGGTAAAATAGCTGCTAGGAAACCACTGCTAAGGACAGGCAACAAGCAGAAGAGACTTGTTTGGGCTAAACAACACAAGGAATGGACATTAGACCTGTGCAAATCTGTGCTTTGGTCTGATGAGTCCAAATTTGAGATCTTTGGTTCCAACCACCGTGTCTTTGTGCAACGCAGAAAAGGTGAACGAATGGACTCTACATGCCTGGTTCCCACCGTGAAGCATGGAGGAGGAGGTGTGATGGTGTGGGGGTGCTTTGCTGGTGACACTGTTGGGGATTTATTCAAAATTGAAGGAATACTGAACCAGCATGGTTACCACAGCATCTTGCAGCGGCATGCTATTCCATCCGGTTTGCGTATAGTTGGACCATCATTTACTTTTCAACAGGACAATGACCCCAATCACACCTCCAGACTGTGTAAGGGCTATTTGACCAAGAAGGAGAGTCATGGGGTGCTACGCCAGATGATCTGGCCTCCACAGTCACCAGACCTGAACCCAATCGAGATGGTTTGGGGTGAGCTGAACCGCAGAGTGAAGGCAAAAGGGCCAACAAGTGCTAAGCATCTCTGGGAACTCCTTCAAGACTGTTGGAAGACCATTTCAGGTGACTACCTCTTGAAGCTCATCAAGAGAATGCCAAGAGTGTGCAAAGCAGTAATCAAAGCAAAAGGTGGCTACTTTGAAGAACCTAGAACAGGGGTCAGCAATCTTCGGCACTCCAGATGCTGTGAAACTACAACTCCCAATATGCTCCATTCACTTCCATGGGAATTCCGACAACAGCAGAGCAAGTATGCATGCTGGGAGTTGTAGTTTTACAACAGCTGGAGTGCCGAAGGTTGCCTACCCCTGACCTAGAATATAAGACATATTTTCAGTTGTTTCACACTTTTTTGTTAAGTATATAATTCCACATGTGTTAATTCATAGTTTTGATGCCTTCAGTGTGAATCTACAATTTTTATAGTCATGAAAATACAGAAAACTCTTGGAATGAGAAGGTGCGTCCAAACTTTTGGTCTGTACTGTATATTATTAGCGACACTACTAAACTTGTGGATGTACATAAAAATTCCCTTCTATTTGCCCTAATGTCTATTTGCCCTAAAAAAGGTTTTTGCACAAAAAGAAAAAAAACAAAAACACTCCACATTTTCTCTACTGTACATGAACAACAGATTACCAATACCTGGGAATAACAGGAACAACAAGCAATTGGAACCTTAGAATCCCTCCAGATGGAATTAGAGGAATCTCCTTCCCGCATTAGGAGACAAAAGGCCAGGCACAAACTTAAACCAAAAGCCACTACTATGCCCCCATTAGATCTTGCATTAAAATGTTTGTGGAAATGGTTACTACGGATCTGCATAAATTAAAGGAGGTTACAGACCTGAGTAATGTTTCCATGGAGGAACTAATGGCACTTAAAAGTGGGATGATGTGGTTTTTAAACAATGAGATAAAAGGGGGAAATAAAGTTTTAGGCCACAGGAAATGAGCAATAAACAAGTTAAGAGACAATTACACAACAAAGAATGCTATAAGACCTTGTGGGGATTTCCTTAAAGGGGTTGTCCAGGCAAAAATGGACAACAACTTTATTTTTTAAATTAGCCGGGGCAGTGAAAAAAAAAAAAAAAAAAAAATTCACACATTTCCACGGTGCTCCAATGCCTGCCAGCTCCATCCGGTCGGTCCATTGTTATCTTCTGGTGGAAATCCCTGCCAAACGTGATCGCTGAGGCTCATCAGCAGCCTCAGAGAAGGGCATGCGATGTCACTACCTGTGACATCACAGGTCGCCTGCTGAGGCCGCTAATTGGCCCCAGGGGGGTCACATGACCACTGAGGCCAATCAGCAGAAGGGATCCAAAACATCACAGACAGCAAGCAGTTTCACTTTGAGAAGACGCTGGAGCAGCAGGACCGGACCGCGTTGGGAAGACACCAGTGCACCGGGGACAGGTGAGTATGATTTTTTTTTTCACCTCCCCCTGGCCTATATAAAATATAAACAATTTCCCTGGACAACGTCTTTAAAGGAATATGAGACCATGATTGAAACTGGCTTTATGAACAGAGCCATTTCTAAACAGGAACATGTTTTCCTTAAAGTCAAGCACCCCAGGACAGCGATCTTTTACCTTCTTCGTAAAATTCATAAAAACTGGACAACTGCCCTGTAAGCCGATAGTGTCTGGCCTGGGGGTGCCTCACTAGAAAATGCAACCAGTGGCTGGATTATGCGCTTCGGGATTTTGTGCATATTTTTCCATCCTATACTAGGGATACCATGCAAATCATTGAACAAAATGGATAATTGCCATCTATATCCAGGGGAGTTACTCGTTACCTGTAATGTCGAGAGTTTGTACACCAGTATCGGTCATGATTTGGGATGTTCAGCTGTGGAATATTTCTTAATGAGTGATCAGAAATATAACCCAGACAAACGAGATTTTGTGATTAAAGCCTTCAAATTTTTTCTGAAGAGGAATTACTTTGCGTTTCTTCCGACAGACCCAGGGAACCGTGGATGGGTGCAGCTTCTGCGTCCACATTTACCAAACTGTTGCCGTATTCCTTGGGTGGTGGGAAGAGGCGGTCGTCTTTGGGTGCGCATATAATGAAATAAACAAATACATTAATATATGGCGTCGCTACATAGACAATATTGTCTTTATTAGGAATAGATTGGGGTCTGACCTGATTCAGTTAATTGGAACACTTAATAATAATAATCCTTATAACATAAAGATTACCAATTCCTATAGCTCGACTGAAGTACCCTTTCTTGAAATCCTAATTAAAATAGACTTAGAGGGCAATATTGGATATTACCAGATACCAGGAGGGCTCATTTATCTAGGACCATCAGAGGAATTCCCAAAGGAGAGTTCCTTAGACTAAGGAGGAACTGCACTGGATTTCAGGATTTCAAGAAACAGGCCCAAGAGGTTAAACAATGACTACAAGAACGGCACTATTCCATTAAGCTGGCATAGCTGTGCACTGAGAACGGACAGGTCAACTATGTTACAGCCAAAAATCAAAAGCTCAGATAATAAAATCTGGTTCATTACTATGTTACATTCACAATATTAGAGTATGCATACTGTCTTGAATCAGCATTGATGTACCTTATTGCAAGATCCAGATATCCAAGAACATCTGGACTTCCACGTCTCAGCAGGTTACAGAAAAACCAGTACGATATCTAATTGACTGGTTCAGAGTGACTTCAAGCAAACCAACTTATAAAGACTTAACAAAGGTTTCCTGTTTTTTTCTTTGTGGGACCTGTTATCACATATCAGACATTGCAGAAATGTAATAAATTTGCAGAAACACAAGGACTTCAGCACGACATTCACATCCTATGAAGGTTGTTATTTATGTCCTCAGATGCACAAGCAATTTATACTACGTAGTTAAAACACACCGCCAATTAAAAATTTGTATCCGAGGGCATATTTTAATTATTAAAAATCTTGCCCAGTCAGAAATTTATAATGAGAAATCACAGAAAGCTAGTCAACCACCCCAGGTAGCAAGTCACTAATCCCTTTCCGCTGATGGCATATTTCAATTTTTATTTTTTGAATCGCCATCTTCCAAACTTTTTAAATTTTTTATTTTTCCGTTCACAGCACCATACAAGGGATTAATGTTTGCAGGAAGCTGGTTAAATTCAAAATGGGGTGGAATACGAGAAAAAGTGCATTTGTGCAAAGGGCTTTGTTTTTACAGCGTCCACTGTGCAGCCAAAATGACGTCACCTATATTCTGTTTCGGTACAATTATGGGGAAACCAAATTTATACAGTTTTAATTAATATTTCAACCACTTTGCAATCGAAAACTTTGCAAAAACAATTTTTTTTTTTAGATTTTTAACTTTTCTCTATATTTCTGTACACGGGGATGCATAGGACATCTTTTATATAATATTTATATAATAGTGGTTCAATAGAATAGGTACAACATTATACTAGTATGTGTTTTTAAAAATCAAACTTTGAATTGAAAAAACAAAAATATTGATCAATGTTTACTTCAAATGAAGTACAATGTGTTATGAAAATACAAACTCAAAATCAGTTAAATCATCCTAGTTATTGTCATATTAAAATTATTGCCATATAAAGTGATGTGTGTCCTCGAGGTGTACTTTTAGGCTATATCATAAGGGTTTAATTATACTCACAGAAAGTGAGTCAAAAAATTAAGCATAACAGGTAATACCAATCAGGCCAAAGGATCCTCTGCCCAACTAGCATTTCTCTCTTGCAGTTTTCTGATGCCCTTTATCCACTTCCCGCCAGTGACATTTTTCGATTTTGACTCCCCACCTTCCAAACCCCATAACTTTTTTATTTTTCCATTCAAAAAGCCATAGAAGGGCTTAATGTTTGCGGGACAAATTGGTCTTCATAATGGTATCATTTATTATTCTTTATAATATACTGGGAAGCTGGAAAAAAAATTCAGAATGGGGTAGAATTGGAGAAAGTGCATTTTTGTGACTAAGGGGTTAATTTTTATAGCGTTCATTTTGCAGCCAAAATGACATCTTTATTTTTTTTAAATTTTTCTAAAAGTCGCCATATTCTGACATCTGTAACTTTTTTATATTTACATGTACAGGGATCTTTAGGGCGTCTTTTTTGCAGGGTCAGGTTTACTTTTTAGTTATACCATTTTGGGTAATGTTTACTGCTTTGATCAGAGGCAAAACTGCGAATAAACAGCGATTTGCCACTTGATTTTTTTTTTCCCTCTATGGCATTCACCGCATGGGAGAAATATTTTTATAAATTTGAAGAACGAATGTTTTTGGACACAGGGATACCTAATGTGTATGTGTTTCACTGTATTGTTTTCAGTTTATATGTATTCTAAGGAAAGGGGGGTGATTTGAACTCGTTTTTTTTTTTTTTTTTTTTTTTTTTAAAGCTTTAATTTTTTTTACTAATATATTAGCCCCCCTAGAGGGATAGAACCTGCAATCTTTTGATATCACTATTGTAGGTCTGGAAGCCTTCAGAAGGCTTCCGGCTGCCGAAGCAACAGGACAGCTCACGTGATCTCACCGCGTGGGAGCTGTCCTGCAACAAAGAAGGTACGGGGTCAGAGGGGCCAGCCCTAGGGTGCATTTTCTTACTTTGGGGGGTTCTGAGCTGCAATGCTCGCAATTACAGAGGTCTCTGATCGCGGGCATCAGCTCCGGTTCTCTGCAGCAGAGCGTCCACCATCTTAAAAGACCTGGTATCTGCCATACTATTACAATGGATGATGGGAAGGGGTTAAAGAAGCTGTATAAGTCAGGCATAGGATACTTTGGATTTACTTCTTAGGTCGATAATTTAACTGAATTTCTATGAGTATAAGTAACCCCTTAAGGACGCAGGTTAGTTAGTACGTTAATGCTCTGCGACTTTTTTCATATTTTCCCTCCCCGTCTTCCAAAATTCACAACTATGTGAGGGCTTATTGTTTGTGTGACGAGTTGTACTTTCATTTGCCACCATTTAGGGGTACATATAATGTTTTGGTTAGCTTTTATTTAGGTTTTTTGTGGCTCCATGTGAAATAACACAAAAGTGTATCATAATTTTTGCATTTTGCTTTTACAACATTCGCTCTGCATTAAAAATGACATGATAGCTTTGTCCGGGAGTCATTACAATTACAGCAATACCAAATTAATATTGGTTTTTATTACGTTTTATCGCTTTTACAAATAAAATGTCACTTTTTGAAAATTAACAATTTTCCTGGGGTCACCGTATTCTGACGCCTATAACTTTTTTACTGTACTGTTGACGAAGATATGTCAGGGCTCTTTATTTGCAAGACAAGTTGTACTTTCTATTGGTACCAATGTTTGGTATGTATGACTTTTTGATCACTTTATTTGTGGAAAGCAAAGAAACCAAAATATGTCAATTTGCGCATTGCTGTATTTTATTTTATTTTTTTATGGTGTTCACCGTATGGAACAAATAAGGCTATTTTTGGATAGTGGGGGCTTATACGCATGTGGGGATACCTAACATGTTGTTTTATTCATTTTTGTTTGCATTATATAGGGGAAGGGGAAGCTGGGCTCTCAGATCCCCTGTGCAGTGTACTGCAATACATAGTATTATAGAACATCGCACATTAGTTCCTATGGGAACTATGCACAGACAGTCAGGAGGCCATGGCCTGGCCTCCTGGCTGTCATGGCAACCCCTCGGTAACCAGCAATCTTATCGCAGGAAAAAGGTGTGTGTGTGTGTGTGTGATCGCTATTAATCACGGCATCCAGGGGGTTAATCTGCCGGATTGGGAATATGTTCTGACTCTGGCGCCTGGTCCTGGCCCTCGGCTGTATAACACAGTCGAGAGCAGGATACAATGCATTACAGCGCCGTATTATTACAGCGCTGACAGTTAACTATATGCTCAGCGCGACGTAATAGTACAGTGCAAAGCGGGAAGGGGTTAAAGAGTGTTTTTATGTGATCTAATCTTTTATAGTGAACTTGGATACCACAGGAGAGTAAAAGAGAGTTTAGCTATATTAGAGATTTTTGGACGCAGATCAAACTGGACTAATGATAAGAACTGCTGTTACTACGGACAAAATAGATTTTTTTTTTACTACCTTTTCTTCGCACAACTTCTTATTTATTCATTTTGAATGCTAAAAGTGCTTATATTTGTCTTTGGATAGGTCAGAATTTAAAACACACATAGTAAAACAGTACAATCACCAGATGAAGAGAGATAGGTGAGAAACAATACATCACTGTTATCATGATACAAAGTACTGAACACAAAAGGTATCAATTACAGATAGTACATTGCTCCTCAAAATAATGAAAAATATATTATTAATTAAAATTGCAAATATAAAAACATACTGGCACATATCTCTGGTGCCATATGAACATTTTAACCCTTTAGCAATTTTAGCCTTAAACCATTAACATTTTATCTCTCTCTGTAGCCCCGTTTTCATAACTTTTTAAATTTTATTTCAATGTAGCTTTATGAGACCTTGCATTTTGTGGATACATGACTTTTTGATTATTTTTTATTACTTTTTGTTTTTGAGAGGCAAGATAAACAGAAAGTCAATTTTGGTATTTGAATTTTAAGGTATATAGCATTTATCAAACAGAATAAATAATGTATTTTATTTTAGGGGTTGTTACAGATGTGGTGATACCAAATGTGTGATGTGTTTTTTTGTTTGTTTTTTATTTTAAAGAAAAGATTCTAGGCTGGTCCCCACCGCCTTAAAGTTTGAGCCATTTTAAGTGAATGCTCCCTCTGCACTGCACTGATGATATAATGTAAGTACCTATGCTCAAACCCCAAGCAGGTTTTGTTCAGAACTGAAAGGTGGGGGGAGGGAGGATGGGGAAGGGTACAAGCACTAGTCCTCTCTAAAGCTTCCATAAATGACACAAAAGTTTGGCCATCTGCACAGCATACAAACATGTTAAAAAAAAAAAAATCAACATTTTTAAACAGGTTGCAGGATTGATTTGGGAAGCTGTGCCCATTGTTTAGGTTCTGAGGTTATCTTATGTATGAGTGAAGGCAAATTGAGGGCATGGCCCTATTAAAAAAAAAGAATGTTAAAAAAATATATTAAGAAAATGAACAAAAATATATAGTTATTTATTGACAAAAATATACCAGAAGAAAACAGCATAATAATGCATACCGTCTCTTTCTCGTTCACTTTCAGGTCTTGATCTTGGTCCTGTATCTGACCAATCTCCTCGTAACCTAAGGCGCTTAAGTGGAGGTTGTCGTACCTTAACGGAATAAAAAAACAAACATACATTATGCCAGTAATATATATCAATTCATTTAATTTTATTCAGATATTGTTTTCAGATAATGGATTCAAAGCACAATCTGCAACAAAAATCTGAGGCTGATTTTGGATTTCTGCTGCTAATTTACAGGTTCCTATGCAGTGGATCCACATGGAGTAACCCATAGACTGTCACAGGCTGTTGGAAAAGTGGAAGCTGCGAGGAATATTCTAACAAATGGAAAATTAAGATCCCGGGAGGGGGGGAACCCTTGATCTAATAGAAGGGGAAAAACATCAATGGGTTTGTCAGGAAAAGGAAAGTTAAGATTTACAAATCCTCAAGTATATTTGAGAGGTGACCTGTTTGCAACTATCCAGCAAGGCAGAAACTACCTGCTCAGACAATCCCATACTTTTCAAGATCCCCCTTTTAAAAAGCCAGGCTGTCAAAAAAGGTTTCTCTGGGTAGGGGTGTGCCAAATGGACCCCAGGAGGTCTCTCAGCATCCCAGGCACCCGAGGTACCCATAACCAATTTCTTTCACCCACTTGGAAAACTGCAGCAGTCCGCTGTAATCAACATCAGCGCATCGCCGCTGTACTCAGACGTCCCTATGCTGCAGGCTCCTTCCTCATCCATTGCTGTGCCTGCAGGTCACTCCGACTGAACAAGACCGCTGGTGAGTCATGCACCCTCCGTTCCGCAGTCCTCCTCTTCTCTCCCGCCAACCGCAGGAAACCGGCAGCCATTTTCCCTTCCTTGTGTGCAGGTAATGGCGCCTGCAGCAGCAACCTCTGCTATCCCACCAATGGGATTCCACCTCTGACAAGAGCACATCATAGACCCTCACTGTTCCGCCTATCCCACCATAAAACATGTAGCCTGGGACTCACAGACCTCACCACACAGGGTAAAGACGTATATAGCTGCTCTGCAAAGACGAGTAGAGGACCTAGAGTTATTCCAGACCTCAGTGTCCACCTCAATACAATCACTGCAAAAATCTTCATCATCTGTTACCGCTCAGTATCACAAGCTGATGTCTAAGAGAACCGCAACCATCGCAATAATATCAGGATCTATGGCCTTTCCGAAGCCACACCATCCTCTGGCCTCATTCCCACCTTCACGTGTATCTTTAACATGCTACTGGGCCGTCCGACTCTGTGACTGCTGTCCAGCAAAGCCCAGTGATCTCATCTGCATGGTACACTACTATGCCCATAAGGAAGGAATAATGCTGAAAGCCAGGAAGCATAAGCTTGTTGACTTTAAAGGGAACACCTCTCCATTTTCCTGGATTTTTCTCGTCATACTCTACACCAAAGGATACTCCAGGGTACTCAGAGACTGAAGTAGGGATTTCAGTTTTACACCCGCGTCCCGATTGAGCCTGGCTTCATGTTTCATCAGGACCCCCCTCAGAACATATTTCAGGGCCCCCCATTAAGTCCGCACTGAAACCACTGCTGGAGGTGTGGCGCTGATTGGGGGAACAATGTCACACCTTTGGTAGAAGTGCCCTCTCGAACACTTTTTGGCATGAGGTTCGCAGAATTACTAAGACAGTGATTGGCGTTACCCTTGAGGATGACCCTGCTTCTCTCCTACTCTCCATTTTCGTCCACAAACTTGAAAAACATACACATAAATTGATTGGTTTCATGCTGGTGGTGGCCAGGTCCATCATACCCAGGATGTGGGAACCAAACCAATACTTCAAACCAATCTCTGACGGCCTGGTTTCAGTAGATTCTGTATGTCCAGCATATGGAGGACTTGGTCGCGGAACTGAGGCCAGATGTTGTGGAACACGTTTCTACTACTCTGCCGCCTTCCAAACCTCCTTCCTCACTCCTTCTTCCTAAACCTTCCCTTCCAGCCTGACCCTTTACATTCACCCACCAACTCTCACTGTATCTCCACCCTCATACTCACCTCTGCTACTTCCCCAGATATTTGGTTTTATTCCTCCTATTTGTTGGAGGCATCTTCTCCCCTTCATTGCCTCTTGGTTTTGATTTGTGACATTATTATATAATATATGTTGCTCTGCTGCGACAGAGCCTTATGTTCGCATATCTCTCCCCATTTTCCTTACCACTTCCCCGTGTGTTGGCTCCCCTCTCTTCCCCTTCCTTCCGTCACTTACCTTCAAATTGTTACTGATGTTTCTTTTTCATTGAGTTTGATTGTACTGAAAACTTTAATAAAAACCGTTCAATGTTAAAATGAAGATTTGTCACTCCTGGGTGAAGAACTAGGCACTGGGCAAGGAGATCCTCTATCTCTGATAGGACCAAAAGGTCCCCTATTGAAAGCTTCCCAAACTAGGAAAACCATATCCTCCTGGGCTAGAAGCGCTGAGAATTACAAGGGCTCTGTCTTCCCTGATTTTCCTCAAACAACCTGGGGGACTAGCATCGGTTAGCAGGACAAAGGTGATTTTGCCTTAACCAAGGGACCCCCTACCTTAGATTTAATTTGTCCTTCCACTAGGCCAGCGCACAAGTGGTCTGCCGAGAAAGCAGAAGCGTCTAATCTCACAAATCCTGCAGCCTGTTCCAGTTTTGAAGAATGCCTAAGTGCAAGGGCCTGGAATGAAAATGAGCCCATTCTACTGCCAGGATGTAGGATATTAAAAGCCAGAGTGTCAACTTGGCCTCTCATAAAGAAACTGTTTTCCTGGTGATCAAGAGATTTACTCTGGAGCTAACTAAGGCTATCTTGTGAGGAGGAAGGAAGCAAGACTGGGAAACTGAGTCTAGTATCAGTCCTAAGAATGTGCACTGGTGACTAGGAATCTGAGATTTTAGATGCTGGCTGGAGTCTGACACAAGAAGAAAGTCATCTAAATTAGAGGACAATGACTACCTCCTTCTCCCTGATATGAGTAATAACCTCCTCCATTACTTTTGCAAAGACCCAAGAGGACTGATAGAGCCTAAAGGGCAGAATCTGAAAATGGATCGAGTCCCACATAAGTACAGCTAGTCTCCAGCAATTTTTGGTGGTCCACATGAATAGAAATGTGGTAATAAACATTGCACAGATCCAGAGTGGCTAGAAAGCAACCTCGAAAAAGACTGTTTACCATGGAGGCGATAGATTCCATTTTGTATCGTTCGTAACAAAGGAACTGATTCAACTGTTTTATATCTGTAATGGTACAAAAAGTACGATTCCGCTTCCTTACAAGAAAGAGGGTGAAATAATAACCTTTCCCTCTTTCCTCTGGGGATACAGGAACTAATACCCTTTTGAGAAAGAGATTTTATCTTCATTTACAGTGCCCTATGTGCCTCTTTGGATCAAGAATCTGTCTCCTGGAAAAGAAAATTGTATTTTTAGTCCCTCTTTGACAATGGACAGGTCCCAGGGATGGTTTGAGATCTTTTCCCACTACTGGACAAAGAGTGAAAGAGGGGGTATCCCCCAATGTGCCTCTGGCGTCATAAGGTGGACTGCTTTATAGAGGAATCAGGCTTCTAATCGAAAATTAATCTCTTACTTTTTTTCTGACCCTTCCAACTGCCCTTCTTCTCAGTGTCGTTATTTTAAAAGGACTTTTCCCTATAACGAAAGGACTTTCTCTGAAAAGGTTGTGGAAAAGAGGGTAAACCCCTTCTTTTTGTCATTGGGCTTTTTCCAGCATTTCATTTAACTATGGATTGAAAGAAAAACTCATCCTGACATGGTAAAGCACAGAGTTTAGATATTGATCATAGATCACCCTTATTCCAACTGTTTAGCAACAGGGTCTAAGAGCAAAATTAGAGAGGGCTGCTGCATTAGTATTTAGTCTTAGGCAGTCTACTGAGGCATCAGCCAAAACATCAACATTTAACCCGTCCGTTACCCATAGACTTTAAGGTTACAAACTAATGGACGCTCGACGTCCGTCATAAAACCGTTTTTTGGGGTTTTTTTTTTTTTTTTAACGGACACAAAAGTCCTGCATGTAGGATTTATTGTCCTCTAAAAAAAAATGGACATGTGACGGATTGGGTGTATAATGGATACTAACGGTCACTAATGGACACAAGATAAAATCCCATTGAAATGAGTGGAAATTTGTGACGGTTCAGCTAGTGTCTGTTGCTGAAATCTTGTAACGGACAATAGCTACTGACGGTCACCATCAGTAGTGTGAACACCCCCTCACACAGTTTCTAGGCACCTAATATCCTCTGATAAGGTCCCACAGTCCCCTGGAAAAGAACTACCAATGTCTTCCTTCAGTAGGATAGGAAACTTAACTGGAGAAGTGGGCTCGCCACCCTTTATTTAAAGAACTCCCAGTTGCCGTTTCCTGTTTTATGGAAGAAGGGGTCTCTCAAGGGGTGCGGTTGTTAACGAGGTGGAAAAAGTAAATATTAGTGCAAATCCTACTTCGATTGTGTTTAAAATACGCTGCTTAACATAACTAAACAGGGATATATCTGACTGTCTTAACTGTCTATGTATCTTTTACATTAATGCACAAATGACCTAATAAAATCCACACTATATAACAGACAACTTCTCTTCTTACAGTTTTGACGGATGCTCACCTCTTCTCGCCTATGGCTGGCAGATGAAAACTTGAGTTCTTTTGCTTGATCTTCTTTTGGATCAAATAAATATATATAATCTGAGGAATAGCTCACAAGAACCTCATCTCCATCTTCACTATAGCACAATGAGGTTACACGACAGGACTTGTTTGCAAGATGTGGGGGGACAAATCGTACACACATCCCCATAGTTCCACGATTTGAACAACTGCCTGACAAAGGAAAATCATAAAAACACTAGTCACATACTGCAATAAAGCTCATAACATTTTTATTTATACTACGGCCTCACAGCTTCAGTAAATGGTGGGGGCTGGTCATGCACAGATCTCTGCCTTGACTTCTGTGGGCATTCTAAATCCAGTAGAGCAACACATATAAACAAGTAAACTGATTCAAGAGCTCTGTAAATATCCATTTCCAGCCTATAAGCATATACTACACTTTTTGACTCTGTATAACTTGTTTCCTACTAATCCCAACAGTCTTATAATGCCCTTTACCATTTTAAAGGAAGCTGATATTTTGCATTTCATGGTAACTATAGTATGAATGCTGCGCTAGGTTGTCCAAGATTAATTACTGATGGCTGCTGATGGAGCAGAGATCACCTCACAGTGTATGGAACAGTCTACTTCCGGCTACTTGCAATGTGCAGGTATCAAGCAATTTGTGGGGTTGCTGGGTGTTGGACAACCCACCAATCTCATACTAACGACCTATCCTAAAGAAAGGCTATCAGTATGTAGTACAGTAAAGACTCTTATTCATTCAGTAAAAAGCTAGTTTTGGAAAACACAATCACTATCTTCTAGAAACAGCGTTATTGGGAATGTTCCAAGATAAGAATTGTTGGTCACCTCTTCTTTCCCTTGCTGTTCCGGTTCTGTGGCTCTGATGCTCTCTGCCAGTCTCCAGCACTTTACCAATTGTGTCACGAGCCATTCCATGTGACACTACAGCCAATCACTCAACAGTCACATATGATAGTCAAGTGCATAATTGCTCCAGAGACAAGTGGTGCAGCAAAGACATTCTATATTTTTAACATTAATAATAAGGACCTATACATACCACTCGCTTCTACAACTTAAAAATTATAAAAGCATATATTCTAGTATTTTTTATTTTTATTTATTTTTCATATATCATAATTTAAACAAATAAAACACTGGGTGCACAAAGGGTTAGTTTGCTCCACTATAAAAGTGAAACAAAGAAAGAATACAGTTGCCTTAGTGAAGCACTGCATTACAGAAAAAACATACTTTAATCATACTCACTGAAATTCAGTTAAAAAACAGGCAAAACCAATTAGGCCAAAGTATACTTTACCCAATTTGAATTTCGCTCTTGCAGTTTTTTAATGCCCTTTGAGGAAGCTGCATGAGTGAAACTCGAGTTGAGCAGAGGATGCCTTGCTGGCACAATAGGAGTTCTGTGAGTGTAAATAATATAAATTAAGCAAGTTTTTCTATGATCCAATCTTCAGCCTCTCTACTGCAGCTGCATGCTTTTCCACATTTCCTTTTTATAGTGAACTTGGATACAACCTAGACCTGAGTAATTATAGCCCTATTGATCTAGCTGCAGCGTTCCGCTCTTTCTACCACGATTTATATAACATCCGTGGGCAGTACGCTGACCTGGCCCCAGACTCTCTCCGTGCTAACATCCAGGAGTACGTAACAGACACGTCTCTTCCCACTATCGCGGACCCTGACAGGGTCCTTCTCGAAGCACCTTTTTCTGAGGAGGAAGTTTCCCTTGTCATACAGTCCTCCCTGACGGGTAAGTCTCCTGGCCCGGATGGGTTTACTACTCATTTTTATAAATGTTTTAGGGATCTCCTCTCTCCCACAATGGCTCGGGCATTTAATAGCATCAATGGCTCTTCCCCCTTCTCGGCGCAGTCCCTCTCGGCCCTGATCACGGTCCTTCCCAAGCCAGGTAAGGATCCAATCAGTTGTGCCAGCTACCACCCGATCTCCCTCATTAATATCGATATCAAATTGTTTTCCAAGTTGCTGGCCGATCGTTTGTCCCCCCTAATGCCAGACCTGATTCACGCCGATCAGATCGGCTTTATCCGCGGTCGCGAGGCCCAGGATAATGTATGTAAGACCCTTTTGGCAATCTCGCTGGCTCATTCCGACAACTCTCCTATGTGCTTGCATTCTGTAGATGACGAAAAAGTGTTCGACCGGGTACACTGGAGCTTCTTGCGTGCAACGCTTCAGCAGGTGGATGCGGGTCCTGTTTTCTTGAGTAAGGTGCTTTCCCTCTATGATGATGCAACGGCGAGGATTAGGACCAACGGGATACTCTCTGATCCTTTCCCGGTACGGAACGGCACTTGGCAGGACTGCCCTCTGTCGCCGCTGCTGTATGCCCTAGTTATGGAGCATCAGACGGTGGCGATACGGCGGTGTCCGGACATCCATGGCCTTCAGATGGGCAGTCGCCAGGTTAAGGCGGCGCTGTATGCTGACGACCTCCTTCTATACGTCTCTCAGCCATGCGTATCTTTTCCGTCTATAGCCGATTTGGTGACCTTAGTAACTTTAAAGTAAACCTTTCCAAAAGCGAGGCCCTTAACATCACGATACCTAACGCAGAGGTTGCCCATCTTTCAGACAACTTCCCGTTTAAGTGGCAGACCACTTTCCTCAAATACCTGGGAATTCATATCCCCCGACTCTTCCCACTTGTATCGTCTCAACTACCTCCCACTGCTCGAAACTCTTGCAGCGGACCTCCAGAGATACAGTACACAGGCCCTTACTTGGTTCGGCCGTATCCACGCCCTCAAGATGGACGTGGTCCCTCGGCTTTTATATCTATTCCAGGCGCTCCCCATTCACCTCCCGTGCACCTTTTTCACTAAAGTCCAGTCCCTGTTTGGGAGGTTTGTGTGGGGTTCGGCGCGGAGTAGGATAAAGTACCAGACGTTGACCCACCGCAAGGACAGGGGAGGTGCGGGCCTTCCGGATCCTAGACTTTATTACCGCTCTGCGGTTTTGCTCCCGCCTTTTTGACTAGCGCTAGCGCAGCATGGACAAGCAATGGGTTTCTATCGAGGTTGATCTGTTATCGGTACCCGTCCCCTCATTGCCGTGGATTCCTTCTCATTTCCGCCCGAGATCCATCAGGCACTCGTTCCTCTCTTCGCACTTAAGACCTGGGATTTGGTTTGTTCCAGCGAGAGAGTGGCCAGAGTCCCTGGCCCTCTTAGTCCTCTCTTTAGCAATCCTATGTTTCCACCGGGTTGCTCCGCAGATAGATTTCTTTGATGGAGAAGCAGCGACGACTTTAGGCTTAGTCAGGTCACTGAGGATCCGCCCCTTCCTCTGTTGGCCCAGCTGAGCGCTTCTCACCCGGACCTTCATTTATCCTGGCTGGTGTATGGTCAATTTACGGCCTTCCTGCGGAAATTCTCTTTGTCCCATCTCCTTTCCTCTACCATGACTGACCTGGAGTCCATCCTTTCCCATGCTGACTCTTCCCCGCACACACTCTCGGTTCTTTACAGCGTTCTTCTCCGAGATGCTACCCCGGGGCCCCCCTCTTATACAGGTCCTTGGGACTCAGACCTTCGCGCGGGCCTCTCCCCTGCCGACTGGGATAGGGTTTTCCTGTTCGCACATAAGCTTCCGTTGCCCTGCAGTGCGCAAGAAAAGAATTTCAAGATCTTGTCTCGGTGGTACCGGTGCCCCGATTTCCTCCACAGAATTTACCCTGCTGTGACTGACCGGTGTTGGCGCTGTGGTACTGAGAAAAGCACCCTATATCACATCTGGTGGGAGTGCGACGTTCTCAGGTGTGGTCGCACCATCATAGCAACTCCCCAACTGGCCCTTCTTTCAGTTATCCCTGGTAGGATCATTGCGGTGAAAAAAGACCTCCTGCGACACTGTCTCACGGCTGCTAGAACCATCATTCCCAGGCACTGGCGAAGCACTGTTTTTCCCTCCCTGGATGAATTTCTGATCGTAGTTCCCATTGTGTGTTCCTTTGTCTGTTTGTTCTTCTCCCATTACTTTTAAGATGTTGCTTTATGGTCCCGTATATCTGGGCCTGCAGTTCCTCTGGTATTGCACTGTGCTTCACAGCGTTAGCTCGGGTCTTATCCTAAGCTTCTCGTTTATAGGCGAGGCCTGCGTGCCTTCGTGTCATTTGTTGCTCGCACTA
This sequence comes from Leptodactylus fallax, assembly GCA_947044405.1. Lineage (NCBI taxonomy): Eukaryota > Metazoa > Chordata > Amphibia > Anura > Leptodactylidae > Leptodactylus > Leptodactylus fallax. The sequence continues at coordinate 11,833,228 of CAMRHE010000007.1, read as the reverse complement.
TTTTGTTTTCTTTTTCCAATGTACTTAATGTTTAATAAACTTTGATTAAACATAAATGCTTAAAACATATGGTAATATATCAAAATAATAAGCTACCAATATCTGAGGGTAGTCACAATAATATCAAATTATCATAAAAACAATAAAAAGTCATTAAAATAAAAAATATGTAAAGGACATCTAACTAGGGTATGTAAATTGACATGTATCATGAATATATTTAGCCTAAATAACTGATAGCACAGAGTATCTGATTTCACAGGAACATTCATATTAGAAATAAAAATAAAACATGTATACATGATATATCCTGTGTACCTAGCTGTATTACTAGTTGACTAGAGTATAGGACATGATGTGACAATGTAATGTGAAAGAATAAAAAATATAAAATATTATATTTAAAAAAAAGGGAGATGAAGATAGTGGTAGAAGCAGGGGCTATCAAGGATGGAAATGGATTAACTATCCATAAAATATGTCAAAACTATGGACTTCTAAAAATAGGGAGATATGATTGAGATGTGATATTTCAAGTGACTAATTCTTTGGCCTCGTTGAGACCTATAGGGGATAGAGAGTTTAATTTGTAAATCCAATACATCTCCCAGCGTTTTAGACTTTCAAATCTATTGGGAACGGTTTCCAGGAAATCTATGGGACAGATGTTGAAATGGCTGAAATCGCAGTTGTGGTAAGTTGTTGCATGTCTGGAAATGCTGTGTTTGGTGTATACGTTCATAACATTGGACCTGTGTTTATTTAGTGTAATGTGTAGGGGGAGTGTAGTGCGTCCTACATATTGCAGATTACATTTACATTTGATCAGATAGATCACAAATGCAGATTTACATGTTAGGCAATGCTGAATGGTGAAAATTTCATTTGTGGAGTTGCTGATAAATTCTATAGCTGCATGCATTATTGAATTACAGCACTTGCATCTCTTTTTATGGCATTTTGAGACTCTATTATTGGTTTCAAACTTATTTTTTTCATAAGATTTGTTTAGTGGTCTGAGTCGACTTTACTATACTGTAATTAATTACCTGTGTGATTATATAAATAAAATATATTATTATTATTATTGTACAGTGCTGCGGAATATGTTGGCGCTATATAAATAAAATGCATTATTTATTATCAGGGAGAAGTGGGTGGAGCAACCCAGGGAGCTAAACACTGCCTCTGATCACATGTCACAAGTTGTGACTTTGCTGGAATCCCTGGATCCATCAAAAGCATTCTGCCTGCCTTGCAAATCTGTAATAAATAATACTCCCCAGACATCCCCTTTAACGTAACACTCAAGGATTAAAAATGCTTGCTTTGCCCTTTGATAAATAATTTTGAGGGGTATGCAAAATGGGATCACTTTTTGGGCAATTTTACTTTACTGACAGCTCTGGGGCTCTACAAAAGCGACATGGTATCCAAAAATCAGTCCCTCTAAATGTACACTTCAAAAGCCATAAAGCATGTCAGTCCTTCCCTTCACAGAGACCTGCTGTGTGCCCAAACGGAAGTTTACACTCACATATACAACTCTTTTGTACCCTACAAACCTGCTTAAAGGGGTTGTCCAGGCAAAATTTTAAAGTTTAAATCTGCTGGGGGCATTGAAAAATGAAAAAAAAAAAAAAAATGCATACTCACCTGTCCCCGTTGTTCCGGTGACCGCTGAGGCCAATCAGTGGCTTCAGCACAACGCTGGAAGACGCCACTGGTGCAGATGAAGCAGGAGGACACCGGAGCAATTGGGACAGGTGAGTACACATTTTTTTTTTTTCAACAGCCCCCAGCTTATTTATACTTTAAAAACTTGTCCATTTTTGCCTGGACAACCCCTTTAAATGTTTTAGTTGAGGGCATGTATATGATGACACAAAGTGGGCGTAACATATTGGGCATTGAAATGGCTCTTGGTTTTAACATACCCTTGATAAGTTCACTGAGGGCTGTAGTTGGTAAAATGGGGTTCATGTTTGGGGGGAGGGGGTCAGTTTTTTTTTTTTTTTTTTAATTGTACCTCAGAACCTCTGCAAATGTCTGCCAATGCAGTGTAAATAAATTAAGCCTCAAGTGCAAACGGTGCTCTTTCACTTCTGTGCCCTGTCGTATTTCCAGGCAAAAGATTAGGGGCGAATGTAGGGCATTTCTAAAATCAGGAAACTGAACATAACTGGAGAGATGCCTTTACACAGTGCGGCAAGCTGGGCATGACATATCAGGCACTGAAATGGCATATATCTGGGAAATCTCAGTCTTTTTTCATTTTGCACCATCCATTGCACATTTTCTCTTGGAAAAGCTATTCTGGGATCAAAATGATCACTATACCCATTAGTAACTTTTTTGAGGGGTGCAGTTTCCAAAATGAGGTCATTTCTTGGATCATTGCATTACAATGGCACCTTAGGGACTCTGCAACTTCGTCATGGCAACAGACGATTCAAAGCCTAATGGCGATCCTCACCTTCTGTGCTCTGCTGTGCGCCCAAACAACATTTTATCCACATAAGGGGTAATTCTGTACAGGAGAAACTGCATATCAAATTGTTGGCCGCATTATTGGCATTTTATTGGCTAAAAAGTAATTTTTCATATTCATGTCCTAATGTTAATAAAATCTGTGAAACAGCTGTTGGGTCAAAATGCTCACTATACACCTTAATAAATTATATGAGGGTTTAGTCCCATACTATAAAGTGGTGTTAGGGGTTCTACAAATGAGACATGGCACCTGAAAACTATTCTAGCAAAATCTGCTTTTCAAATGCCCAGTGGCGCTCCTTCCATACGGCGTGCTGCTGTGTGCCTTTACATCCAAATGTTGTATATTTTCGTGCTCAGGGAAAATACAAATTGTGAGATATATTTTCTCCTTTTATAACCCCTTGTGAATGTGTAAATTTTAGGGCTAAATGAATGTATTGAAAAATATAATGAAATTTCTAAATTTCGCCTCTAAATTGTTTTAATTCCCGTGAAATGCTTATGGTTAATAAAGATCCAAATGCTGTTTTGAATTTGGAACGGAATTGGATTTCGGAAATTTTCTTGTAAATTTGGAAAATCACTGTTAGACTTGTAAGCCTTGTTCAAAATAAATTGAAGGACGATTAAAAGATGATGGCAACATAAAGCTGAGATATCTCGGATAATATTTATTAACATATTTGGGAAGTATGACCATCTGTCTGAAAAGCAGAGTATTCATTTGAAAATTGCGAATTTTTCCAAATTTCCTATTTTTATAAATAATGCAAAAGATATCAATCAATGTTTACAATAAGTACTATGTGTCACGAAAAAAACTTTCAAAATCACTTGGGTAAGTTAAAGCTTAAAGTTATTGCCACATAAAGTGACACATGTCAGTTTTGAGAAATAGGGCTTAAGGCTTTTTTTTTTGTCCTTAGGGGGTTAAAGTATTAGAAAAAAAAAAACATTTTTTCCCATTAAAAATTTTCTTGCAAATATAGTGAATGTCAAAAAGGGGAAAAAAATGTGCATGTATAAACATATTCATATTGCTGCATTCATAACATCTCAAGTTAAGGTTGCTTCTGTAATTGCTTTTAATCCACTTATACGCTTTTGTGGATGTTGTTAATGGCATAATGAACATACCTTTTTTAGTGCAATATACCAAGAAAATCTGCTTTTATTTCATATGCAAATGAGTTGTTTGAACTCGGCTGTGGCTGCATCTTCTGGAGCACCTATTTTTGCCTGTAGTCACTACATATTGGTGCTGGGTGCTGAGCACAGAACAAAACTGGTACTCTGGGAGGTGCAGCTACTTCCCTGGTAGTACAGACAATTCCTTTGCCTGTGAATTAAAAGCTTTCGCTTTGACACAAAAAAAGGTACTCATTATGTCACTAACTGTTCCTCAAACAGTATATAGATTGGGCATGGAAAGTATTCAGACCCCTTTAAATTTTTCACTCTTTGTTTCATTGCAGCCATTTACTAAAAGCAAAAAAGTTCATTTATTTGTCATTAATGTACACTCAGCACCCCATCTTGACAGAAAAACCCCCCCAGAAATGTAGATATTTTTGCAAATTTATTAAAATAGAAAAACTGAAATATCACATGGTTATAAGTACTCAGACCCTTTGCTCAGTATTGAGTAGAAGCACCCTTTTGAGCTATTACAGCTATTAGTCTTCTTGGGAATGATGCAACAAGTTTTTCACATCTGGATTTGGGGATCCTCTGCCATTCTTCCTTGCAGATCCTCTCCAGTTCTGTCAGGTTGGATGGTGAATGTTGGTGGACAGCCATTTTCAGGTCTCTCCAGAGATGCTCAATTGGGTTGAGGTCAGGGCTCTGGCTGGGCCAGTCAAGAATGGTCACAGAGTTGTTCTGAAGCCACTCCTTTGTTATTTTAGCTCTGTGCTTAGGGTCATTGTCTTGTTGGAAGATGAACCTTCGGCCCAGTCTGAGGTCCAGAGCACTCTGGAAGAGGTTTTCTTCCAGGATATCTCTGTACTTGGCCGCATTCATCTTTCCTTCAATTGCAACCAGTCATCCTGTCCCTGCAGAGGAAAAACACCCCCATAGCATGATGCTGCCACCACCATGTTTCACTGTTGGCATTGCATTGGGCAGGTGATGAGCAGTGCCTGGTTTCTCCACACATACCTCTTAGAATTAATGCCAAAAAGTTCAATCTTCGTCTCATCAGACCAGAGAATCTTATTTCTCATAGTCTGGGAGTCCTTCATGTGTTTTTTGGCAAACTCTATGCGGGCTTTCATATGTCTTGCACTGAGGAGAGGCTTCCTTCGGGCCACTCTGCCATAAAACCCTGACTAGTGGAGGGCTGCAGTGGTAGTTGACTTTGTGGAACTTTCTCCCATCTCCTTACTGCATCTCTGGAGCTCAGCCAAAGTGATCTTTGGGTTCTTTACCTCTCTCACCAAGACTCTTCTCCCACTATTGCTCAGTTTGACTGGACGGCCAGGTCTAGGAAGAGTTCTGGTCGACCCAAACTTCGTCCATTTAAGGATTATGGGGGCCACTGTGCTCTTAGGAACCTTGAGTGCTGCAGAAATTCTTTTGTAGCCTTAGCCAGATCTGTGCCTTGCCACAATTCTGTCTCTGAGCTCCTTGGGCGGTTCCTTTTGACCTCATGATGCTCATTTGCTCTGACATGCACTATGAGCTGTGATGTCTTATATAGACAGGTGTGTGCCTTTCCTAATCAAGTCCAATCAGTTTAAATAAACACAGCTGGACTCCAATGAAGGAGTAGAACCATCTCAAGGAGGATCAGAAGGAAATGAACAGCATGGGAGTTAAATATAAGTGTCACAGCAAAGGGTCTGAATACTTATGACCATGTGATATTTCAGTTTTTCTTTTTTAATAAATTTGCAAAAATATCTTCATTTCAAGATGGGGTGCTGAGTGTACATTACTGAGAAATAAAATTAACTTTTTTTGCTTTTAGCAAATGGCTTGCAATGAAACAAAGAGTGTAAAATTTAAAGGGGTCTGAATATTTTCCGTAAGTGTGGCTTAAGGTCACAACCTTTGCAAGGAGTTTGTATGTTCTCCGTGTGGGTTTCCTCTGGTTTCTTCCCACACTCCAAAGACATACTAATTGTGTGCCCTGAAATTTAGATTTGTGCCATACTTAGGACCATATCTCTGTAAAGCGCCACAGAATATGATGGATCTATATATATAAGTGAGCAAAATAAATAAATGATAGCCTACATTTATAAGGTCATTAATAACACTGTGAACAATGTTAAAAAAAATAAATAAAATAAAATAAAAAAAAATTCTATGAAACATTTGCTCGCTTTTTTTACCCCCTGGAAGAGGTATTCCAGTGTTATGTTTTATGGCATTTATACAGGTTATCAGGACTTGTGTTTATCAAACTATTATAGCATATAGGCTTAACGTCATGTGCGATGACCGCTGCTTAGGAGAGCTCTGTGGCCTCACTTAGAAGAAGCAGCTAGTAGCGGCCCTTGGTGCCGGTAATTGCTGGACAAACAGCTCCATGGAGATCCTATATTCCCCTGGGCAACGGGGAGATGGTGAAACGGGGGAAGAAAGGCCCCCCAAATCAGCTGACTTTTTTGCGCTGCCGGCGCTTCTCCTCTCCTCCCGCTTCAGCATGCTGCTGACAGTCTGTGCGCAGAGCATGGCAGCGATTCAGGTGAGCTGACACAGCAATCCACCCCACCACATCTGAGATTACCAGGAGACAGCAATGACTCCCAAGGGAGTCAGAAGAGTGGCATTGAGGGTCAGCAACGAGCCCATAAGAGGGGGCTACAACACCCATCAGCATCCACTTTGATTCCTGCCTGCCAAACTGCTACCTCCCCTGCAGCAGCATCCTTCCAAACAGGCAGCAGTACCCCTACACAAAACCCTGTAAAGCAAAGGATAAGGGATACTACATTTTGCTTTGAATCCCGCCCAGCTACTGAGGAACCCCAACTATGTGAATCTGATGTACTCCAGGCTATCCCTGCAGGTACTCAATCTGCTTCTGAGTCCTTCTTGAAAGATATAATGTTAGCCTTGCATAGATCTATACAGAAAGATATCAGTAAGGCAATTACAGTGCCTTGCGAAAGTATTCGGCCCCCTTGAACTTTTCAACCTTTTGCCACATTTCAGGCTTCAAACATAAAGATATAAAATTAAAATTTTTTAGTGAAGAATCAACAACAAGTGGGACACAATTGTGAAGTGGAACGAAATTTATTGGTTATTTTAAACTTTTGTAAAAAATAAAAAACTGAAAAGTGGGGCATGCAATATTATTCGGCCCATTTCCTTTCAGTGCAGCAAACTCACTCCAGAAGTTCAGTGAGGATCTCTGAATGATCCAGTGTTGTCCTAAATGACTGATGATGATAAATATAATCCACCTGTGTGTAATCAAGTCTCCATATACAGTAAATGCACCTGCTCTGTGATAGTCTCAGGGTTCTGTTTAAAGCGCAGAGAGCATCATGAAGACCAAGGAACACACCAGGCAGGTCCGTGATACTGTTGTGGAGAAGTTTAAAGCCGGATTTGGATACAAAAAGATTTCACAAACTTTAAACATCCCAAGGAGCACTGTGCGATCATATTGAAATGGAAGGAGTATCAGACCACTGCAAATCTACCAAGACCCGGCCGTCCCTCATCTCAAACAAGGAGAAGACTGATCAGAGATGTAGCCAAGAGGCCCATGATCACTCTGGATGAACTGCAGAGATCTACAGCTGAGGTGGGAGAGTCTGTCCATAGTACAATAATCAGTCGTACACTGCACAAATCTGGCCTCTATGGAATAGTGGCAAGAAGAAAGCCATTTCTCAAAGATATCCAGAAAAAGTCTCGTTTAAAGTTTGCCACAAGCCACCTGGGAGACACACCAAACATGTGGAAGAAGGTGCTCTCGTCAGATGAAACCAAAATCGAACTTTTTGGCCACAATGCAAAACGATATGTTTGGCATAAAAGCAACACAGCTCATCACCCTGAACACACCATCCCCACTGTCAAACATGGTGGTGGCAGCATCATGGTTTGGGCCTGCTTTTCTTCAGCAGGGACAGGGAAGATGCTTAAAATTGATGGGAAGATGGATGGAGCCAAATACAGGACCATTCTGGAAGAAAACCTGTTGGAGTCTGCAAAAGACCTGAGACTTGGACGGAGATTTATTTTTCAACAAGACAATGATTCCAAACAAAGCAAAATCTACAATGGAATGGTTCACAAATAAATGTATCCAGGTGTTAGAATGGCCAAGTCAAAGTCCAGACCTGAATCCAATCGAGCATCTGTGGAAAGAGCTGAAAACTGCTGTTCACAAACGCTCTCCATCCAATCTCACTGAGCTCGAGCTGTTTTCCAAGGAAGAATGGGCAAGAATTTCAGTTTCTTGATGTGCAAAACACATAGATAGATATACATACCCCAAGTGATAGAGACATACCCCAAGTGAATTGCAGCTGTAATCGCAGCAAAAGGTGGCGCTACAAAGTATTAACTTAAGGGGGCCGAATAATATTGCACGCCCCACTTTTCAGTTTTTTATTTTTTACAAAAGTTTAAAATAACCATTAAATTTCGTTTTCGTCTCGCTTGTCGTTGATTCTTCACCAAAAATTTTAAATTTTATATCTTTATGTTTGAAGTCTGAAATATGGTAAAAGGTTGAAAAGTTCAAGGGGGCCGAATACTTTCGCAAGGCAGTGTACATCCGTCTCCTCCATGGTTGACTCTCTTGCTCTTGGCGACAGACTTAACCATGTTGAGAATAAAATGGGCAAATTTGCTTCAGCACATAATACCATAGTAGATACCCATAATGATCTTGAGGAAGAATTGGCGGCAGTTAAACTTAAACTTGCCGACATGGAAGACAGAAACAGACGGAACAATGTTAAGTTTCGTGGCATACCGGAGTCAGTCGCTGCCAGGGACTTGATTCCTTTCTTGCAACAGTTAATGAAAGCGAGTCTGCCTCACTGCTTTGATGCAGACCTGATTATAGACAGGGCACACCAGCTACCAAAGCCAAAAGGTATGCCTGACCATATTCCCAGGGACACTTTTGCCCGCGTAAATTTCTACCATTTCACGGATCGTCTCATGTTTGAATTAAGGAAAAGATCTTCTTTGCCTGAGTCCTTCAAGGCAAATCAACTATTTGCAGACCTTTCTGAGGCCACCGTTGCAGCCAGAAGAAAGCTTGCTCCTCTTACGGCGGTCCTACGTCAACACAATGTTCACTACAAATGGGAATTTCCTACTAAAGTTATTGCCATCAAAAATGGAATGACCTATACGTTGAATTCCTTCGATATTGGGAAAAGTCTACTGCTACAATGGAACCTGCCACCGACTGCGCCTGATGTCCAGAAATCATCAGGGACTGAGTCCTACAAGCTGGATCCTCCGTGGAAATCCATTGTCTCAGCCGATTGAATAACCCACAATGGACACACTGTGAGTTACTCATGGTGCGTTATGTGTTTCTATCCTATGGCAAACTTTCCCCCAAGTTTGCGCAGTATTATACTGCCCGGTTCTGTAAGACTATTTTTCTTACTGTTCAATAGTTATATGTTGAACGTTGTTCTTAACACGTTTTTCCCCTCTAGGCACAGATTTACCCTTGAAATCACTCTAACACTTAAGTCGACCTGTTGCCAGTATGTGTTATTAACAGTATTTATGGTTGTTAAAATTTTCTCTCTTTATCTCAAGGGGCCTAAATAGTCCCTTCAAAGGTTCACTGTTGTGGAAGGAGGCTCTCAGATCTGCGGCGGATGTAGTTTGCATACAGGCCACTATGTAGCCCTTAAATGTTTCTTTGATAACTGTCCTTTTACTATTTTGAACTTATACTGTCCTTACTCATCTCAAATATCCTTTTTAAACATACACAGGGCCAGGTTCTCTTGTGCGGCGATTTTAATATCGTGCCTGATGCTGCTGCTGATTCATGATGACGCTGCTACTGATTCTTCTTGCCGGAGCCAGGACTCTGGCTCCGACAAGAAGAGCTTCATGATGCCTGGAGGTGTTTTCATGCCTCCGAGCACGATTTTACATATTATTCGTCCAGGCATCACTCCTATTCCAGAATAGACATGTTTCTGGTTCACACTGATATGCTCCGTAGGGTACAATGCTGTGAGATAGGTAATATTACTTAGTCCGACCATGCACCTATTACTGTGACAATCCACTCTGGTGCTACAGTGGCCCCTCCTGTGTCATGGCGCAATAATACTTATGTTATGTCCCTGAAATCGGTAACCGAAGAATTGACTGCTGATATTACCGAATTTTTCAATATTAATACCCCTTCGGTAGATAAGTTTGGCCTTTGGAATTCCCACAAGGCCTTCGTTAGGGGCTTATTGATACAGCATACCTCGTGCTTAAAGCGCAAGAGATTACAAACAATGAAGGAGCTTCTTACTTCCATTGCGACTCTAGAACAGCAGCATAAGATTGGCCCTAACCCCAATTTATTGGCTGCTGAGATGACCTGAATAACCATCTACTGGTTTGGTACTGTATTTTGAAAAACACTCCAGACGATTGAAGGCCTCTTACTATCGGTCGTATAACAAAGTAAATTAATGGCACGAGTCAAGGTGGCTAGAATTAAATCTAAAATACCGTTTATTTTTTTCTAAATCGACCAACACAAAACTATTCCATCCACAGCATATTGCTGATGAATTCAGTAAATATTATCAGGACCTGTACAATCTGAGAGTAGACCCGGACACTGCCCAGCTTTCTAGTTCAGATATTAATCTGTTCCTAAACTCCCTGCAACTTGCTTCTGTTACTCAAACAGAGCTCCAGTCCTTAAATGCTTCTATATATACTCAGGAAATAGCTTGGGCGATAGATGGCTTAAAACTTAATAAATCTCCTGGCCCAGACGGGTTTTCCGGGGAATAAAGCTTAACCTTTAATGTAAATTATAATAATAAATATTTAAGACGGTCAGAGAATATCACCAATTGATGTGCACAAAACAAACAGTGCTCTTACAGGACTACTGCTGACACATACGCTCCCCTGCATTTAGGGTGGAGCGTACATCTGCATAGCCCTACAACTGGCAAGCTATGATAATACACGGTTGAGTAGCTTGAAGGGCTGTTACTTCCCACTGGGTTTATATTTTGAAACCCCCTGAGGATTGCCCCTCCATCTGGTTGGGACATGAAACGAGTTGGAAAAATGGATCTAATTTGATAGGGAGATACAGGAAGAGTTTTGGGACTGTCCTTGTTAGGACAAGAGTCATTGTGGGACATAAGGTATAATTATACCAGCCCTTCATATGTAAGTCCCGTTGAGTCCCCAACGTCTCTCAGAAGATCTGGGTAAGACCGTTCCCTTTTTTTTTTTATCTAGAGCACGGTTTGTTTTGTGCACATTAATTGGTGATATTCTCTGACCGTCTTAAATATTTATTATTATAATTTACATTAAAGGTTAAGTTTTATGATTTCTTGGATCCTGTGCTTGTGACAATTGATTGTTGGATCATCAAGTTTGTTTGATAAAGTAATTGTATGCTTTGGTGGTTTTCTGGGGAATATTACAAATTGTATAAATCCCATATCCTTACTCATCTTACAGAGGTGTTTAACCTAGCTATGGCGACAGGTAAATTTCCCCTTGAGATGTTATCTGCTACGATTGTGACATTCCCCAAATCAGGCAAGAATTCCTCTCTTCCTTCTAAGTACCGGCCCATATCATTATTGAATGCAGATGTCAAGTTGTTTGCCAAGGTACTTGCAAATCGACTTTTTTTTTTTTTTTTCGAAGGTCTCAAACCTGTGCCAACGAAACACCAGTGCACGGAAAAAAGTGACGGGTTCCACTGATAATACGTGCAAAGGATGCGGTCCCAAAAGAGAATGGGTCTCCCGAAACTGTCCCCAAACTCAGAGCCAAAAGGCCCAAGAGTAAGAGGAGCTGAACCAACCCAACTGCCAAAACAGGAGGGTCAGATCTTGCTTGGTTTCCTCTCAGGCTGCCGCCACCAAGAGTAATACCAAGCCAGCCACTTGCATCAGTCTCCTCAAGGGCTGCCACCCCAAGAGTACTACTGAGCCTGCAACTGTTGTCCATCTCCACAAAAGCAGAGACAGACCAGGAGAGCAAGGAAGGAGGGAACCCGAGGGCCACACACTCCAACCCCTAGACTTCGGGTAGGACCCAAAAGGGTTTCCGCACCCCTACATCCACACAAAGTGACAAACGGTGACAAAACGTGACAAATAAAAATCATGAATAAATAAGTGAATAGAGTGCCAGTGTACTGGCCCGGTCTATCCGCCGGATCTATAAAAATTACCTATGCATGGATAAACCAAGCAATAGGGTGGGTGCAATCAAAAGTGTTTCAAGTGCGTTGTGCAATGTGCCAATCTCAGTGGGTTTCCCACGCCCAGTGAGTTCAGGCACCTCCGGGGCCACCAACCCCAGAGGCACTTGCACATTGAGACCTTCGAAAGCATTCCTGGCCTAATGGCCTCAATCCCAGGGTGATCGCCAAACACTGGTGTGGTTCTTTGCCTACATTCACAGTCTTCAGTTGGCTCCCTACAGTGGGTTAATCACTCCCACTGGCGGAACCAACCTACTAGCTGTTACTGATAAGAACAGATACTACACTTGATCTTAGCCAAAAGGCCGAGAAGTACTCAAACAGAAAGAGCCCTCATCCAAAAGGCCGAGAAGTACTCAAACAGAAAGAGCCCTCATCCAAAAAGGAACAAGCTGAATCCACAATAAAAATCTTTAATTTATCAGATTATATTTTAACACAAACTGAAAATAGTCTGTTGACGAAAGGCCTGTCATTCTGTCCGATTGACAAGGTCAATGAACTTGATCTTTTTTAGGATCTCAATAAATTCATTACGAAATTGACACTCAAACGTCATTTCTCTATCCTCAACAAATCAAACCACTGAAGTACTACTATACATCCAGATGAGACACATCTGGAAGTTTTTCTTAAGACATTTCCTGACAGTCCCATACCCAAGGAAACAACACTTAAACCCAAATCCAAATTCTACCCGGTTCAACATAAAAGCAACCAAATCGAAACATTCTTCTCCCTTGGAACAATATTCATTCCTTATAAATGTAGCCACTTCCAATGGTTTATTAAACAATAAAGAGAGAGATTTTCTTACTATCAAAGAAGCCAAACTAGCATTCTTTTACCACCTTCCAAAAATGCATAAGGATGCAAAGAAACCCCCTGGTCGTCCTATCATATCTGGTATAAACTCTGCTACAAGTAATTTATCAGAATACATAGACCACCATCTACATAGATTCGTCTTACAGCTTCTTTCGTATTTGAAATATAATATACCCCATGATAAAGGGATACAAGTTATTTCTCCTTTTCTAAATACTCACCCTTTCTTCCATCCATGGAAAAGCAATTCCTTCTCTCGGCTATTCTATATATACTACAGCACATCATAGACAAACCTCAACTATGAGAGACAAAATGAGAAAACATGTCTAGAAAATCACATTGTCTGATTTTTTTAGAATTTATTTGCAAATTATGGTGGAAAATAAGTATTTGGTCACCTACAAACAAGCAAGATTTCTGGCTCTCACAGACCTGTAACTTCTTCTTTAAGAGGCTCCTCTGTCCTCCACTCATTACCTGGAGTAATGGCACCTGTTTGACATTGTTATCAGTATAAAAAGACACCAGTCCACAACCTCAAACAGTCACACTCCAAACTCCACTATGGTGAAGACCAAAGATATGTGGAAGGACACCAGAAACAAAATTGTAGACCTGCACCAGGCTGGGAAGACTGAATCTGCAATAGGCCAGCAGCTTGGTGTGAAGAAATCAACTGTGGGAGCAATAATTAGAAAATGGAAGACATACAAGACCACTGATAATCTCCCTCAATCAGGGGCTCCACATAATATCTCAACCTGTGGGGTCAAAATGAACAACGGTGAGCAAAAGTCCAAGAACCACACGGGGGGACCTAGTGAATGACCTGCAGAAAGCTGGGACTAACGTAACAAAGGCTACCGTCAGTAACACACTACGCCGCCAGGGATTCAGATCCTGCAGTGCCAGACGTGTCCCCCTGCTTAAGCCAGTAAATATCCGGGCCCGTATGAAGTTTGCTAGAGAGCATTTGGATGTTCCAGAAGATTACTGGCAGAATGTCATATGGTCAGATGAAACCAAAGTAGAACTGTTTGGTAGAAACACAACTCATCGTGTTTGGAGGAGAGTGAATGATGAGTTGCATCTAAAGAACACCATACCTTCTGTGAAGCATGGGGGTGGCAACATCATACTTTGGGGCTGTTTAGGATGACTGATCCGTGTACATGAAAGAATGAATGGGGCCATGTATTGTGAGATTTTGAGTGCAAACCTCCTTCCATCAGCAAGGGCATTGAAGATGAAACGTGGCTGGGTCTTTTAGCATGACAATGATCCCAAGCACACCGCCAGGGCAACAAAGGAGTGGCTTCGTAAGAAGCATTTCAAGGTCCTGGAATGGCCTAGCCAGTCTCCAGATCTCAACCCCATAGAAAACCTTTGGAGGGAGTTGAAAGTCCGAGTTGCCCAGCGACAGCCCCAAAACATCACTGCTCTAGAGGAGATCTGCATGGAGCAATGGGCCAACATACCAGCAACAGTGTGTGTCAACCTTGTGAAGACTTACAGAAAACGTTTGACCTCTGTCATTGCCAACAAAGGATATATAACAAAGTACTGAGATGAACTTTTGTTATTGACCAAATACTTATTTTCCACCATAATTTGCAAATAAATTCTTTAAAAATCAGACAATGTGATTTTCTGGATTTGTTTTCTCATTTTGTCTCTCATAATTGAGGTCTACCTATGATGTCAATTACAGGCCTCTCTCATCTTTTTAAGTGGGAAAACTTCCACAATTGGTGGCTGACTAAATACTTTTTTTTCCCCACTGTACCTACCTCTACTCCATGGGGCGCACCCCCCACTCTTCTAATGTCTGACTAGTGCTACAGCTCTGCGACACAGCACCCCCCTCTAGCATTCTTGGTCTAATATCCCTGTCTGGGCCCCCATCGCACCTACTACCTGGCTACTATGTCCACTAGATTTCAGATGCAGAAATCTCGCAAAGTACGGGATGACACATCTGCCTGGCATACATTACCTAAACTCTTTCGGACTCCTGGCCCCTCTGAATCTGCTGAAGGAGGTTCTCCGCACAGTAGCATTACTTCCCTTGCAGCCTATGACACTGGACCTATGGCGGGCGCCAGGGCTCCTGACCTGGATCTCTCAACCCTATTTACTAGAATCCAACAGCTTTCCATGGAGCGATCTAAAGCAGTTACTTCACCAAACAAATTCAGGACCTCGGCTCCAGAGTAGCCGAGGTAGAGGACAAAATGGATGAAGCAGCGACGTCTTGGAGGAGGATAAATCTCACCTTGAAGATCAGGCAACCAAACTTAAGGCATTTGAACGAAGATTTGGAGAATAGGTCAAGGAAGGTCAACATCCGCATTAGGGGTCTACCTGAATTTTTTACCATGCTTCATGAAACTGTCAAAATGCTGTTTACTAAACTGCTCCCGCAGGTGGATCTCTCACTATTACGCATGGACCAAATTTAAAGTGCCTTGGGGAGTCCCAAAAACCCGAATGTCCCCAGGGAAGTGATCCTTAAGCTTCATTACTCCGAGTTCTGTGACCAGATCCTCTCAGCCACTAGAAATGTACAACTTTTGCCCGACATGGCTCTATATCTTCAACTGTTTGCAGACCTGGCCCCAGCCCTTGCCTTACTGAGCCTAGCTAACACGGTACAACATTATACTACTGAGCCTAGCTCATTCATTGCATTCACTTTGCTCATGTTGTAGGTGTTTTTGATATTGCCTTTTTCCTTATGTTCCAAGGCAGCTCCTGGATTTGATTTGTCTTTTCCTTTTCCGGTTTTTAACTCCAGCTGTTCACTATTTGCCACTATTTGGGGGTGGGCCGTGATGGTGGTCTCCGTGTCTACCAGGTGCACGCTCCACCTTACCCTGGAATGTGCACCCACTTTCTGAGTTTTTTTTATTATAGTTACTTCATGTTCATGATCTTTTTTTCCCTGCAGGGCTACTCATGTGTCTATTACTTTGCCCAGTGTTGGCCTCCAAATTGCGAGCACGTCAGAAACAGAATGCTATTTACCAAATACATGAGATAAGTGGTGGCATGACCTCCAACCTTAAACACTATATATACTCATTTCGACCAATTTTACAAGAAACTTTACTCGGCCCCGGCTTTGGCCATTCCTGTGGAGATTTCCGCATTTCTTAGCTTCCATAGCCTCTCTTTCCTCTCCTCCTCCCAGGCATCTTCTTTGAGTGACCCGTCACTTCTGAGGAATTGGAGGCCCCACGTTGCAGAAACACAGCTTTTTTTGTTGCCGATTTTGTTGGGTTTTTTTGAGCCAAAGCCAAGAGTGGTTACAAAAGGAATGGGAAATATATAGTACTTATACTTCTCCCTTTTGCTCAATCCACTCCTGGCTTTGGCTCAAAAAACGCAACAAAATCTGCAACAAAAAAAAGCTGCGTTTCCACAACGTGGGGCCTTAGCCTAAAAATGGAAAAGCCCCAGGCCAGGATGGCTTCTCCTCCCTCTACTAAAAGAAATTTAAAGGGATCCTCTCTCCTCACTTCCTTTTAATGTTTAATCACATTCTACAAGGGGGGAAAATCCCCAAGGATATGTTGTACGTGTCCATTATAGTTATTCCCAAACCGGGTAAGGATGCTATCACCCCAGCTAATTCTAGGTCTACTTCCCTCCTAAATGTAGATATAATGTTGTTTTCATCCAGCATCCCTCGTCTACTCTGACCAAGTTGGTTTCATCCCAGGCAGGCAGGCCTCCGATAATGTACAGAAGCTTTGGAATATAGTCCACTGGGCCAACAGTCACCATAAACCCATTTCCCTTCTAGTCCTTGATATTGAAAAGGTCTTTGATAGTCATTCCTGGACATACCTGGCCCACGTTCTCAGGTTCATGGGCAAAATTGGTCATTTTCAGAGACAAATTGTTCTTCATGATGCTACCATTTATTATTCTGTACAATGTACTGGGAAGCCAGAAAAAAATTCAGAATGAGGTGGATTTGAAGAAAAAGTGCATTTGTGCAACTTTCTTACGGGCTTTGTTTTTACGGCGTTTACTCTGCAGCAAAAATGACATATCACCTGTATTCTATGTTTATATGGTATTATTTACATTTTAACCCCTTAACAAAAATCTAAAATTTTCTTAACCACTTCCGTACCATCCATTGGGTATATACGTCCGGAAGGTGGTTGTCTAGTTCTGCAAGGACGTACCAGGACGTCCAAGGAGAACTCAGCAGCTGCACGAAATCGTGCAGGTGCTGAAACGGGAGCCGGCTGTAACTTCAGCCGAAGCTCCCCTAGAGAAGGCAGAGAAGGTTTATTACCTTCCCTGCCTTCCCGATCACTGTGTATACAGGACACAGATCAGCTCTATAAGCTATATAAGTAACGGGCAGAAGGCTGTATTCCTCCTGCAACTGGGACTAAATGTACCAGCCCCAGTTACAGGGGAAATCAGCCTCCCTCATAAAAAAAAAGTGATCAGATGTCCCCAAAGGTCTATTATGACCTTATGGGGACACAATGTAAACAAATAAATAAATGAATGAAAAAAAAAGAATAAAAAAATAAAAAAAAGGAGAAAAAATAAAATAAATAAATAAAATAATAGGCCAATAAATGCCGTTATTAAAGGTTATAGCCTCACCCCCGACGACCCCATACAAAATAAAAATTACCGTAATGGAGAGGAATAACTATTTTATGAAGTTTTTTAGTAGCACTCTGTGTTATTAAATTAAAAAAAAAAGAAAAGTAAAAAACAGACCCGTTTTCCCTCTTCTTTTGTTTATATATTCCCAAATAAAAACAACATAAAAATAAAGCCCTATGTGTCACCGAAAAAAGACGCAGAAATTAGTTGAATAACGCATATGATAAAAACGTTACAGCCCTGAAAACCGTACATACAAAAAAAAAAACGAAAATGTGTGTGGTCCTGGACCAGAAATTGGCCCGGTACTGAAGTGATTAAAGTCACCATATTCTGACACCTGTAACTTTTTTATATTTCTATGTACGGGGATGCATAGGGCAGGGCCAGGTGTATTTTTTTTTATTTATACCATTTTGGGGAATGTCTATCGCTTTGATCACTTTTTTTTCAAATTTTTATCAGTGGTGACATAGTGAAAAAACGGCAGTTCTGCACTTCTGATTTTTTTTTTCCTCCACTATGTTTGTAGACCAGGGATTTTCGGACAGTTTCACAGTAATTTTGTTTTAGATATATTCTAGGGAAAGGGTTTTTTTTAAAAACATTTTTAAACTCTAATTTTTTTTTTTTATTACTGTTTTATTAGCCCCCCTAGGGGGCTTCAACCTGCAATAGTTTGATTTCAAGTCCCATATACAACTGTATTGCAGTCTATGGGACTTTCGGTATGTTACTATTGCGGCTGATCATAGACCAGCCGCAATAGTAATATCCCTATAACAGGTCTGGAAGCTTTCAGGCTGCCAAGAGAAGATCGCGGGAGCCGGCCTGCAACTGAGAAGGTACAGGAACGGCAGGGACCATCTCCGCAGGCGATTTTTTTTGTTACTTTGTGGGGGGGAACCTGTCCTCCAATGCCCGCAATCAGAGTGGACTCTGGTTATGGGCATTAGCTCCGGGCCTGATAGCTATGGCACCCACCAGCTTTAAAGACCCAGCATCCGCCGTACTATTACGGTGTATGTCGGGAAGGGGTTAATACGCCATCTAAGTTTACAAGGCTATCGGGCCTTAAACTTAACGCCAAATCAGAAATTATGCACTTGTAATGCAAAAAACCAAAATGGCTGCCCTTGATAAAATGGCTGCCCCTGACAAGATGAACATAAAGCCAGCTCATAGTAACCTTAATTTCAACTCTGTATGAGGTAATGTTTACATGCCAGCTTAAAGTTTAACTCTGTATGAGGTTATGTCTACATGGACATAAAGCCAGCTTAAAGTTCAACGCTGTAATGTTTACATGGACATAAAGCCAGCTTAAAGTTTAACACTGTATGAGGCGTACATGTCCCAAGAGACATTCCAGTGGAAGTTGGCCCCTTTCACTGGAATGTGAGCCTGAAGACGAGTAAAGCCTTACAGAGGTGTAAACACTTCTGTAACCGCCCACTCCTATGACGCACACAAAGGGTATATAAGATGGTTAAATATCTCCTAGCCGTTGTTGCAACCTTGACAGCAGATTATTGGGGACGTCTGATGCTGCGTGATGAGACCTGTCACAACGGCTTGGTGATATTTCCTGAAGATATCCTGATCGGAATTCATCAATGAAGCTTGGCAGTTTTGTAAGTTTTGATTTGATTACCATTTGATTAACTTTGATTATCTTTTGATTAACTTTGATTATCTTTTATACTTTTCTTAATAAAATGTTAAGCTATTGTTGATAGTCTAGTGTTTTATTCTATAACTTTGTTCTAGAACACGGAATCCAAAGAATCTTTTTCCCTGGCAAAACAGCACTCTAATGTTCTCCCAGCTAAAAATAAGCTGATCTTCCTAAACTTTGACTTTCAAACTACAGACAAATATCTTCCCTATCTAGGGGTCAACCTTTGTAACTCTCTAGATGCACACTTTAAGTGGAATTGCACCATTTTGCTACCAAAGCTCCTAAAGGTTTCTGTTTCCTGGCATTGCCCCACCCTTTCATGGATATGGTTACTCTACCCTGTACCCCACCCAACCCCAGTGTCCTCTGCCTCCCTAACTCCCTTGCAAACAGATATTTAACTTTATCTGGGCCTATAAAAGACCGTGTATATGATTCTATGCCATGTACTTTCATAAGAGGCTGGGCGGACTTTCGGTTCCTCATATAGAGTGCGGGCCATTTACCTAGGGGCCCATTAGTGGGCCTGTAAGGTGGCCGGGGCCACCAATGCAGATTCCAATGTCACCCATTGGGGTGGTCATGTTCATTATGGCTAGCACTCAGTTGAGAGAGTCTGGCAGCCATATAATAAAAGTATTATATGGCTGCCAGACTCTCTCAACTGAGTGCTAGCCATAATGAACATGACCACCCCAATGGGTGACATTGGAATCTGCATTGGTGGCCCCGGCCACCTTACAGGCCCACTAATGGGCCCCTAGGTAAATGGCCCGCACTCTTTTGGTTGCCGCTAAGGTGACTGATTACATGTTGTAATTGTGGCGGAGGGTTCGCTTTCAGTATGGATTGCAAAATCCGGTTTCCCCCCTAATTCCGATATTCTATAATCCTTTTTTTCTCCCTGTTCTCTCACCTGAGGTGTTTGGTGGAGACACACCTGGTTCCGCTGTCTTCATGACTTCTTCTGCAGCCGGCGGTTTTTCACCAAAGACTATTTTAATAGCACGTTTTCCCCGCCTCTTTCAGATGCTTTTCAGACTGCACAGATATTCCACTTCTTACGTTCTCTCACCCCACTCAATCCAGAGGTCTCTCCTACCAGCTTTGAGAGATTGTGCTTGTTTAGAGCAGCTGACAAGGACTCTCTTTCCTTTATTTATAGCTTACCTCCTGACAGTAAGCTTGACTTTATGACAGCCTGGGAGTGAGACCTCAACACTCCCCTGACTCCAGACCAATGGGTTGACTGCTGTACATCAATTAGCAAAGGCAGTTGGCAGGTCACTCTCATGTCCTATGCAGCACTTTCAAAGAGGACTCCATATTTGGTCTTTCAACGACTTCATCACTTTTTTCCTGCTGTCTCACCCCTTTGCTTTAGGGGTTGTAATGCCTTAGGCACTACCCTCCATGTGTGGTGGACCTGCCTTCATGTCCGACGCTATTGACTGACTATCCATAGGATTGCACATCGGCTTTATGGACAGTCTTTCCCATATCAGGCCTCTATCTTTAGTCTTAATCTCAAACCCTCTACTTTGAAGTACACCCAATTTAAGCTTCTACAATACATTTGATTAGTTGCCCGAATTCACATTCGGGCCCATAGACTATATATGTCCAAAAGGTGGTTTTCTAGTTCTGCAAAGACGTACCAGGACGTCCAAGCAGAACTCAGCAGCTGCACAAAATTGTGCAGCTGCTGAAACTGGGAGCCAGCTGTAACATCAGCCGGAGCTCCCAAAAGAAGGCAGGAAAGATTTATTACCTTCCCTGCCTTCCCGATCGTTGTGCATACAGCGCTCAATGAGTGCTATATACACTTCTATGGACGCCGCCATGTTGCGGCTCCCCTCTGACCCGCCAGTCACGTGATTCGCCGGGATCAGCGTGCATTAGAGCTGCTGGGTCCTACAGGACCCAGATCATCTCTATAAGCTTCTATAGTAATGTGCAGGAGGCTGTATTCCTCCTGAAACTGGGGCTAAATATACCAGCCCCAGTTACAGATGAAGTCAGCCACCCCAACAAAAAAGAAAAAGTCATCAGATGTCCCAAAAGGTCTATTATGACCTTATGGGGACACAATTAAAAAAATAAAATATGCCAATAAGACACCCTTAAAGGTTAAAGCCCTACCCCCAACGACACCATACAAAATAAAATTACCGTAACAGAGTAAAAACTATTTTAAAAAGTTTTTTAGTAGCACTTTGTGTTATTAAATAAAAAAAAAAATGAAAAAAAGTGAAAAACCAACACATTTTCCCTCCTGTTTTGTTTATATTTTCCAGGATATAAAAATTTTTTTTTAAACACATGCAAAAATAAAAACAACAAAAATAAAGCCCTACGTGTCACCGAAAAAAAGACGCAGAAATTAGTTGAATAATGCATATGATAAAAATGTTACAGCCCTCAAAACCGCACATACAAAAAAAAAACCCGAAAATGTGTCTGGTCCTGGACCAGAAATTGGCCCGGTACTGAAGTGGTTAATTCCATTATATCTAATACCTGTCCGATATTTGTAAAGGTCTGGGCTACTTGGGTCAATAGGTCTCACATCCCAGGTCTTTCATACTGTCACCAGTTTTGGCCCTGATACTGGATTGAGTCCCTTCTATCCCCACCCCTCCCCTCAGGCAGACCCATAGGTGTCACCCCTTGCTGTTCAAGCCCATAGCAGCGCTATCTTTAATGTCCTTATTTCTCCTGACTTAGGTTGATTTCCATGTTTTTAATTTTTCTTTGTTTCCCCCATGTTTCCTTTGTATATTGTCTACTGGTATATCTTGTTACCTTGATGATTGATGCCTTCTTTATGTTTTTTTGACATGACGTTAACCATGTTCTACTTAGTTGTTGTAATTCAATAAATACCTTTGAAACTAGAATTCATATAGCATCCAAATAGATGTCAGAGGTCACTAGACTGTTTGACACTGTTATGCTGTGTGAAAAGATCAATGCTGCTATGCTGATACGCAGTGGTGAACCTAGCCTCTTTGCTGCCTGAGGCGGACTATAGAAAGACGCCCCCCCCCAAAAAAAAAAAAAACTGAGTTTCCATGCTACTAGTTTAACACACTGTTATCGTCGCACAATATACACAATACACAAAGTTATAAAACAGTTTTTAAGAATTCTTCTTCCTGTATTACTTCAGTATCAGATCAACAACACGGCATTAACAATGAAAGTAACTTCTCACATCTTCTGCTTAGTGGATGGACGAGCCCACGTGGCCCCCATTCTCTATAATAGGAGCCCCGCAGATAGCTGAGTACTGGACTTCGGGTATCTTTGGCGCTCCCATTGAAGTGAATGAGAGCCACACGGGTTCGTCCATCCACCAAGTGACAAACCTATATATGGCTGCGGTCAGGCTGAATTCCCACCTAGTGGGGGGAAAAACCCAATTCTCAGGCTCAGTGGGGGTCTCAGCAGACAGACCCCCATCAATCAGGTATTTATCCTCTATCATTTAGGTGAATACAGTGCAGTAACATTTTGTGACTTACAGGTGACGTCTCTGACTAATCCTTCACATTTCCCTTCTCTTCCCTCTGGACCGCCATGACCACTTCTTCCAGCTGTGACTTGTCTCTGTAAAGTTTGCAACACAGACATCTTTTGGCTCCTCACTTTTCCAGGCATCCAACCCACATTGTCCTCACCTACACAAAGCCCCCATCCTGCTGCTACCCCCAATTATAAAATATATGATATAACCCCCCATAATGAATAATACCCCCAAGTGCATCTTTATATTAATAATGTCCGTGTGTACCCTGTATAAATAGTGCCCCTTATTAATAATGCCCCAGGTGTTAACTAATTAAAAGGTTTTCCAGGTCATTAATAAACTAATCAGTAGGGTTCAAAAACCCAGGACCCCCACTGATCAGCTGTTTGAATGGTACCTGTGTAAGCGCCGTGACCGCTTCTCTGTTTACATAGTGTATTTCATCTCATAGCGGCCATGTCATGTAACTACAGCCTCGTCCTGTACATGTCTACAGTATGTGACAAGGCTACAATTACATCACACGGTCACTATAAACAGACAGCGTATAATATAAACAGGTGCCATAGCCCATGTTTATAGCGCCCCATTTACACACACTATAATGTTCCACAGCAGCCCCTGCACACAGTATTACACAGTGTTATGGCCCGCAGCGGCCCCTGCAAACTGTATTATGCTCCATAGTGGCCCCTGCACATGGTATTATGCTCCATAGTGGCCCCTGCTCACGGTATTATGCCCCGCATTGGCCACTGCACACGGTATTATGTTCCGCAGCAACTCCTGCACACAGTTTTATGCCCCATATTGGCCCCTGCACTGGTATTATGCTCCATAGTGGCCCCTGCACACGGTATTATGCTCCATAGTGGCCCCTGCACTGGTATTATGCTCCAGAGTGGCCCCTGCACAGGGTATTATGCTCCATAGTGGCCCCTGCACTGGTACTATCCTCCATAGTGGCCCTTGCACTGGTATTATGCTCCATAGTGGCCCCTGCACTTGTATTATGCTCTATAGTGACCCCTGCACCCGGTATTATGCTCTATAGTGGCCCCTGCACTTGTATTATTCTCCAGAGTGGCCCCTGCACAGGGTATTATGCTCTACAGTGGTCCCTGCACAGGGTATTATGCCCCATAGTGGACCACCCATGAACTATTATTATACTCTGGGGTCTTTTCAGACCCCAGAGTATAATGATTGGAGACCCAGGGGAGAATACAAACATAAAAATCAGAGTTACTTACCTATCCTAGACACCGGTGCACTCCTTGCAGCTTTCGGCCCTGTTTAATTGCGCACACACGTCACGTGATCAGGCCGGCGACGCGACCTGATGACGTCACCACAGGCCTCAAGCCTGCTCGGAGTTACATCGGATCGCAGGAGGTGAGTAACACTGTTTTTTATGTTCCCTCACCAACCCTAGGCCTCCGATTATTATACTCCGGGGTCTGAATAGACCCCGGAGTATAATAATAGTAGTATTTGCGGCCCGCGGCCTAACTTACCGATGCCCGCGGCCGCTCACAGCGGCATCCGCTTCCCTTTCTGCGGCCCATAGCAGAAGGGGAAGCGGGGGCGGCCACGAGCAGACGCGGGTAGGTAAATAAATAGGCCCTGACCTGCCGGGGATACTCCAACAGGTTACGGTCTATTTATATAGATAAAAAAAAAGCTATACTCACCTGCGATGCCTTGATGCAGCCGCCGCCTCCTCCTCTTGTCCGCGACGTCTGTGTCTCAGCGTAGGCGGCGTGATGACGTCATTGTATCGCCGCCTGCGCTGAGATGCGACGTCTTGTAAACCAGCCCAGGACAGGCCGCGCTCAGCTCTGTTTTTTTTTTTTTTTTTTTTTAAAGCGGCCTGTCCTGGGCTGGTTTACATTAAATAGTAAAATGCCGCCCCCCGGACAGTGCCGTTCGAGGCGGCCACCTCACCTCGCCTCATTAGCGGTGTGCCCCTGCTGATACATGATCAATTTTTGACAAGGTTTGTTCCCCCTGGATTAATAGGTCACATGTCCCTAGTCTGTCATATTCTTTACAATTATAATTCAAAGGATAACTAATCCTGGCCTTACATCTTCCTCTCATGGTAGAGAGTCTCAATCGGACCCGAAGAACGGAAACTACCCGAGTGCAGGTGTGAACCTAGCTTCAGCATTTTGCATTAAAACAAGATTGTGATTAACATAATTTACTATTCTAATATTGATGAATTTTGCCTTTTTTATTGTTATATCTATTTTATGTTAGAGCCATGTCACATATGTAATGATGTGTTGCTGTTTATATATTCACTCTAACCTAGTATAATATTTATATTTTCACGTCACTTAGCATTAATTTTGCACATAATTTAATTATGCAAAGTGTTATGGTGTATCACATTAGCAATCTTCACTATGGAGCACATAGGTTTAACCTGAGTTTCCTAAACGGGATACAAAGAGTTACTTCTTGCCTCTTTAGCATCGAAGCGGTTTATCACTTTACTTTTGGTGGACTGACAAGTCCATCATTATACTCTATAAAAGGCAGGAACTCCCTGCTGTTCCCACCCCTTGAAGAAGCTTTTTTCAAAGAGAAATGGGCAATTTTAATGAGAGCAGGGTCACTTAACTGAGAGAACAGACAGTAAGTGCATACCCCTAGTACATACAGTACATCGGGTTGCTGCTGATCTCTTCATATGCACAGTGCCTGCATACAATGAGCATAGTGCTGCACAAGTACAATATGCACATTACCAGAGGCAGACCTCTAAGGGTATGTACACATGGAGTTTTTTGCAGGCTGAAAAAAATCTGCTTCAGGAATTAGGAAAATTTTACGTTTTTTTTTTTTTTTTTTACACATGATGCAGTTTTTGCCCTGTTTTTTGTCGCATTTTTTTGTTGCAATTTTTTGTATGGACCTGGAAACTTGCCTCATTCCCACTGAAATGAATGAGAGGCATTTCTTGAGGAGGATTCCGCCTCAAAATCAGCCTCCAAAAACTCTGTGTGAACATACTCTAATACAGAGCAATATTGCAGCAGCACAGACTCCACTGCTACTTAGAACCTACAACTGTCATGCTATGCTGCGGCAGTCTGAAGTCTAAACCTCTAATCACTCTCAGTGAGCAATTTCATTTAGCTGCTCACTGTAATTTGATTGTGAGCACAGAGCTGTCTTAATATTTACCAATTATATAACCTGTTGTCAGCACGGCACCCTGGCTTCTTTGCACATAGCCAGTGCAGTGGGACTTACGGCAGCATTAAGCCAGTTGATTGTGGGACTTTACTGATGCCGTGTCAGGCCGTAGAAATTACTCATTTGCTTAGTCCACTTATTTAATGGACGCACAGGATCATATTTTTTCACAGTACCTGTGTGTCTCCACAATTGGGGCTATAGCTTTCTGTGACTCTGTTTATACAACATATGGTGTGCGTATTCCATAGTAGTAAAGTAGTAAAAAAACAGGGTATGTATGAGCGCTACTTAATCAGCCAGACATGTATTAAAATGAAACTTTTTTTAATGGATCACAATGTTACTCCACAAGGTGGCGATATAAAGTATGGCAACGCGTTTCGACGTCTTAACTGACGTCTTCATCAGGCCAACACGCTAGATCATGGAGCAGGCACAAACACTTTGTTTGCTTATCATGGTGAGGAGATGGCTGCAATTCACGTCCCACCTGTACCGTACCCTACCCAACTACAGTGTATAGTAACATGTTTCTGACTTTAACAGCGTGTTTGACTTTTGAAAACTCTGATTTGCTGTTGAAATGTGGCATTTCATTTCCTGTCTATAATATAATTTGACAATTATAGGCAGGTGAGTTGGAACTTCTATAGTTGGAAAATCATTTTACAGTCTGCCTAGAGATTATATAGATTGTAATATTTTAGATAATATAATCATCTAAAGGATATTATTGTGATTATATTATCATTATAGTATTATTAAAAGGGGAGGTTGTGTCAAACCACTTCACTTGCTCTTTATTAAGTGGTAAGCAGTAATCTAGACAAGGCAAAGTCAGGAGATTTCACATGTTTGGGTATTTATAAACCAGTCAGAAAAATTACTTCTGGTGTGCAAAGAATGAATCCTCACAGTTATAGCGCCCTGATGTACACCATCTTATTAATTATGCAATTTTATACTAGGAAGGGTAAAGAATAAGGAGAAGTAGACAGCTGAAGAGAAATAAATAAAACAAACAAGAAGGGTCTTGGCTGCTATGCACAGTTAAAGGAATAATTCCAAGGGAGTGGGATCCACCATGTCAGCAAATCTGACCAGGCGCAGATCATGCTGTCAAGCCCTCCGGGAGAAGCAGTTTAAACAAAAGCGAGACCATAGAGGAATTCTGGGAGGCTAGGAAAAAATTTTACTGCAAGTGTGCCAAATAGCTCAAGATAAATTAGATAGGCCGGAGAAAGGGGGAGCGAGCAGGCCCACAGGAAAGCATAGGGATACATAGGAGCAAGCCACAATGGCGGACCTTCTTCTCATGTTTATAGGCACCTTTAATCATATATTGATATTATGTGGTTTCTTATTCAGAACAAATTACATATTCCAGGCTTTTAAATTTATTACTATACAATTTTAAAGTTTCCAATACCTGTTCCAAGCATACGTCGATCATATATTCTTACTGAACTGTCTGAACATCCAACTGCAAGGTAATATGGTGCTGGGGGACACACAGTTATTGATGTAGCTGCACGTCGACAATGGATTAAAATATCCTGGAAGCAAAAATCAATTTGAGAGATTACAAAGAAAGCTTTAAGTAGTAAGTAAAATTATTTTAAAATTATTGACTATGCAATGTCAGATTAATATGCTGCCTTTTTGTGGCTGTAATCCTTATATTATTTAATAGATAATGGACTCCGTACGTCAAAACTTGGGTATAGTGAAATATGTTTTATTTGTTCCCAAACACAGTGCGTAGAGTACAGTTATGGTTGTACAAACTCTACTCTACGCACTGTGTTTGGGAACAAATAAAACATATTTCACTATACCCAACTTTTGACGTACAGAGTCCATTATCCGCACGAACTGGTGACGCTATCCAAATCCACTAAAAAAAAGCTTTATATTCTTTAAAGTTCATCAATATAGTCATATAAATAGAGTGGTTCTCAAGGAAGTAAAGCGTATTGTGGAATGCCTGGGGGAAGTGTAAAATAAAATAAAAATTTTAAAAAACATACTTGCCTATCCCCGATCGTC
The DNA here is from genome assembly GCA_947044405.1 of Leptodactylus fallax. NCBI lineage: Eukaryota > Metazoa > Chordata > Amphibia > Anura > Leptodactylidae > Leptodactylus > Leptodactylus fallax. The sequence goes on along the minus strand of CAMRHE010000007.1, from coordinate 11,805,367 downwards.
CATTGTCCGCCGCCAGTGTCATTTCAGACTCTTTCGGGGACTTTGTTGCTGGAAGCCCCACAGCTCCCTTGACCGCTGAGATCAAATCAATGTCCTCAACATTTGCTGATAAGAAATCGGTGACATAAGATTGACGTCACCAGTCCCTCTCCAGCAACCGCTGGGGCCACTGGTCTCAACGGTCACATGGAGTGCAGGACTTCCGGCAACGAGGCCCCGGAATGAACCTGAACAGACACCGGCGGTGGATAAAGCACCGGGAGAGAAGAGTATGCTGCACAACCTTTAACTGTACAAATGACAGCCTGTTGTGTACACAGGTACACAACAAACATTCACTATGTTAGAGATGGGGAGGGATTGATCATGTTTTTTTCATGTAAAATGCAGGATCTGGAACAATGTCTATATTGTACTCTTTCAGTGATCCTAGCAGCCAAACTTGGCATTCTTGTGCCATTTTGGATTCTAGCATCAAAAACATACATTGTGAGCAGCAAAACAAAACATCTTATGACTGCCAAAAACAGTAAAACCTGCCATCTTGTGCATTTCAAACTGTACTCATTCAGTCCATCATAGAACATACAGTCTGAGATGCAGAAGAGAAAGAGGACTTCTGCCCAGCAATCATAGGGTGTTTTTTAATGCTGTGCACAGCTTATGTTTTAAGGCTTTTGAATGAAATGGATTTTTAACTATTACTTGTCTAAATGCTGTTTTTGCTAAAAATGAGCACCTAAAACAGTGGAAAAACATCATATTACTGTTTTTTTTCTCTTTTCCCCTTGCTTCTGTAGCTCCTTTTCAGCTTTCTCCATTCTTACTACCACCATTTATATGCATATTAGCTATTTGGTATGCACATGAATGAATAACTTGACAACTGGGCAGTCCCAGCCCTCTAATGTTAATTTGGAGAAAATTTTCTCTGCTTTGACACTGTCCAACAAGAGAAGCAGCCAGATACCATGTGACCTAACTCTCCTCACTCAATGTTTTATCCCCACTGTGAATGTAGCTGTGGTGAACGCAGGAGCATTCTTGCTCCCATTTATTTCAATGGGAGTGCTGGAAATAGCTGAAGTACAACAATTCTCCAGCGTTCCAATCGAAGTGAATGGCAGCGGGTGTGTGTCTGTTCACCGCACAATAGGGGTAAAACACCCCCCCCCCCATTCTCAGACTCACTGGAGGTTTCAGTAGTCGGACCCCCACTACTCAGCAATTTGTCTTCTATTTTTTTGTGGCATAACCAGAACACCCATGAAAAAAAAATAAATAAATCTAAAAAGGATGCACAGGTGCAGCATCTCGATAAATTAGAATATCTTAATTATTAGATATTAAAAGTTATTCATTTATTAAACTCATATTTTATGCTAAGTTCAAACTAGCGTTTGAGTCTCCATACGAGACTCCGTCCCGCATTCCACTTAAATACGGCGGAAACTGGATGAAACCCCGGCAGAACCCATCTGCTTTTTAAGCGGATAGTGTGAACCTAGCGTTATAGATTCGTTACACACAGAGAGCTCCATTTCAAGGGTTGATTTCTTTGAATGTGTATGATTATGGCTTACAATTAAGAAAAACCCAGAAGTCAGCATATTAGATAATTAGAATATTGTGAAAAAAAATTCAGATATTGTAGACTCATAGTGTCGCACTCTAAACTTGCCTATGTTTCCTAAGCCTTGAGGCTAAAGCCCCACATTGCGGAAACTCTGGTTTTTTGTTGTAGATTTTTTTTTTTTTTTTTTTTTTGAGTCAAACCTAGTAGTGGCTACAGATGAAATGGGAAATATTTAGGAAGCATTTACACTTCTGAGCAATCCATTCCTAGCTTTGGCTCAAAAAAATGCAGCAAAATCTGCAACAAGAAAAGCAGCTATTCCACAACCTTGGGCCTTAGCCATAAAGAGGACCTTTCATGTCCCCACGTATATGCGGTTTTATACACCGCTAGAAAGCAGACAGTGCGCTGAATTCAGCTTTCCCAATATGAGTCCCGATGCTGGAGATACCGATGCTGTTAGTTTTGGCACTGACATCTCCCCACTATCAGAAGGGTGTTCCTCATAGCTCAGCGTCATCGCCGCTGGGCTGTTAGGAACGCACCCCCCTGACAGTACTCGTCCATAGCCCTGTACTGTCAGAGGGGTGTGTTCCTCATAGCTCAGCGATGACGCTGAGTTGTGAGGAACGCCCTTCTCACACTGGGGAGATATCGGTCCGAAGTTAACGGCACCAATATCTCCAGCCCTGGGGAACAAACCGTGCATTGAATTCAGCGCACTGTTGGCTTTCTAGCAGTATATTAACCTGCATATACATGAGAACATACACACATGGACAAAAGTGTGGGTACCCCTCGTTTAATGAAAGAAAAACCCACAATGGTCACAAAAATAACTTGAATCTGACAAAGGTAATAATATCTAAAAATTCTATGAAAATGAACAAATGAAAGTCAGACATTGCTTTTCAACCATGCTTCAACAAAAATTTTTAAAAAAGAAAAACTCATGAAACAGGCCTGGACAGAAATGATGGTACCCCTGAAAATAATGTGACCAAAGGGACATGTTAAATCAAGGTGTGTCCACTAATTAGCATCACAGGTGTCTACAATCTTGTAATCAGTCAGTGGGCCTGTATATAGGGCTACAGATACTCACTGTGCTGTTTTATGACATGGTGAGTACTACACTCAACATGGACCAGAGGAAGCAAAGGAAAGACTTGTCTCAGGAGCTTAGAAAGAAAATTATAGACAAGCATGTTAAAGGTAAAGATTATAACACCATCTCCAAGCAGTTTGATGTTCCTGTGACTACAGTTGCACATATTATTCAGAAATTTAAGATCCATGGGACTGTAGCCAACTTCCCTGGACGTGGCCACAGGAGGAAAATTGATGACAAAATCAAAGAGAAGGATAATACGAATGGTAACAAAAGAGCCCAGAAAAAGTTCTAAAGAGATTATAGGTGAACTTCAAGCTCAAGGAACATCAGTGTCAGGTCACACCATCCGTCGTTGTTTCAGCCAAAGTGAACTTCATGGGAGACGACCAAGGAGGACACCATTGTTGAAAACAAATCATAAAAAAGCCAGACTGGAATTTGCCAAACTACATGTTGACAAGCTACAAAGCTTCTGGGAGAATGTCCTATGGACAATCACAATCAAAATTTTTGGCAAGGCACATCAGCTCTATGTTCGCAGATGGAAAAATGAAACATATCTTGAAAAGAACACTATCCCTACTGTGAAACATGGAGGAGGCTCTGTTATGTTCTGGGGCTGCTTTGCTGTATCTGGCACAGGGTGTCTTGAATCTGTGCAGGGTACAATGAAATCTCAAGAATATCAAGGGATTCTAGAGAGAAATGTGCTGCCCAGTGTCAGAAAGCTTGGTCTCCGTTGCAGGTCATGGGTCTTGCAACAGGATAACGACCCAAAACACACAGCTAAAAACACCCAAGAATGGCTAAGAGGAAAACATTGGACTATTCTAAAGTGGCCTTCTATGAGCCCTGACCTAAATCCTATTGAGCATCTTTGGAAGGAGCTAAAACATGCAGTCTGGAAAATGCACCCTTCAAACCCGAGACAACTGGAGCAGTTTGCTCATGAGGAGTGGGCCAAAATACCTGTTGAGAGGTGCAGAAGTCTCAGTGACAGTTACAAGAATCGTTTGATTGCAGTGATTGCCTCAAAAGGTTGTGCAACAAAATAATAAGTTAAGGGTACCATCATTTCTATCCAGGCCTGTTTCATGAGTTTTCCTTTTTTTAAAAATTCTGTTGAAGCATGGTTGAAAAGCAATGTCTGACTTTCATTTGTTCATTTTCATAGAATTTTTAGATAATTATTGCTCTTGTCAGATTCAAGTTATTTCTGCGACCATTCTGGGTTTTTCTTTCATTAAACGAGGGGTACCAACAATTTTGTCCACGTGTGTAAAAGGTCCTCTTTAAATGATCCCAGACGCCGATTCGGTAGGCTACACAAACATGGGAAGACTGCTGACTTGACAGATATTCAGAAGACAATCCACCAGGATTGCAAGCCAGAAAAAGTTCATTGCTAAATAAGCTGGCTGTTCACAGAGTTTCACTTTTGGAATTTAATTAAATACACTTTTCAAAGGTATTTTAATTTATTGAGATGCACTATATTCTTTTCTTTTTATGGTCGTATGTTATAATTTTGTTGTGCTGGTTTGCTATATAAAAGCTTTCTCTGTGGCCCTCATTTATTTATTTTTTATAATTATGCTGTACTCAAAACCTCTGGGTTCAATGTCCTAGTCCCAGATGCAGATCTAAATCAATAGCTAGCATAAACAAGTATTCCTCACTAGTTATGTCCCATAAACCACATAAACAATCCAACAAACCTACAAAAAAAAGTTTATCAAGACTGCATGTATAGAAAAATAATAATCAATTTGTTAAAATACAAGTGCATCTCAATAAATTAGAATATCTTTGAACCGTTTATTTCTTTCAATAATTAAATTTACCTCCTACATTTTCTAGATTCTTTACACACAGTTCTATTTCAAGTGTTCTATTTCAAGTGTTTTATTTCTATAAATGTTGATTATGGATTACAGGTAATGAAAACGCAAATCTAAGAAAATTAGAATATTATAAAAAAAGTTCAGTATTGTAAATTCAGTGTGTCATCTGCCAAGGTTTCCTAAGCCTTTAAATGGTCCCTCAGTCTGGTTCAATAGGACACACAATCATGGAAGACTGCTGATTATGAATTTAATTACTGAATTACTGAAATGAATGAACGTTTCAAAAATATTCTAATTTATTGAGATGCACCTGTACCAAAAATAAATATACATACATATATAAATTTATTCACAAAATTGTCTGTCCCCTCCTAAAACAACAGTCCTACAGTGCAGATGGTTAAATGACAAGAATAATCACATGACCGGTATATATAAAGAATGTCTCCCAAAATAAAAACTATACAGAAAAATATAAAATATAAAAAGGGTTAATTGCACATAGATAAAGAAAACAGAATATACATTGGATACTATGTGGGTACAAATACACCATGTGCACCTGAATAAATAACGTCAATATCTCACATTCACAACATGGTGAAGGAAAGGAAGGATATAAGGATATACAATGGATTGTACAGGACTAAATACCTGATATCTATAATAATATGCAGAATCCTTGATAACCACAATAGGACCATGAATACATAATTAAATCAAATGTACTGTAACCACATACCAGTCGCCATGTTGGAAGGTTACAGGTGCACCCAGGAGTTGTACAAAAAAGGAGGGGAAGCAGCGCTAAACCAATAGCTTGCCACCAGAAAATTTATTTGTAAATTTATTTGTAATGTAAATTGTAATGTAAATTGAAACTTCTAAATGAATGCACTGACCAGAAGCGACAAGACCATACAGTGAACATAATTAACAATGGAGAAGTCAGGCTCACACTAATATTAACCCCTTAAGGATGAAGGGTATTTAAGTTGCTCAGTGACTTTTCAAATTTTTTATATCCGATCTCCAAAATACATAACTTTTTTTTTTTTTTCTGTTGACAGGGCTTATTCTTTGTGCGACAAGTTGTACTTTAATTTGGCACCATTTTGCGATACATACATTGTTTTGAAAAGCTTTTATTTTATTTTTGAGAGGTCTGTGTGCAAAAAAAACAAAAAAACAAATTACAATTCTAGCATTATTACTACATTATTAGTATTTTTTTTTTTTTTTTTTTTTTTAAGGAGTTCATTCTACATTAAAAATGACATGGCAACTTTGTACGGTAGTTCATTATGATTATGGAGACGCCATATTTATATTGTTTTTTATTATATTTTTCCCCGTTTACTAAATAATATGACACTTTTTGAAAATATCTCTATGTGCAATAGGGAGAAGCAGCCAGTGAAATGGTAAAATTGCAATTTTTCCAGAGATACACTATTTTGGTGCCTGATATGTTGCACCCAGCTTGCGACAGCAGAGACACACACTCCAAAAAGGGTTAAGCAGGTTATCCTTGGTACAACAGCCTTTGGAGTATTCGTACCCTGGGATAAATTCCTTGAAGGGCATAGTTTCCAAAATGGGGTCACATGTCAGGAGATTCTACTTTACTGGCATTTCTGGAAATCTGCAAAATGGAATGGTTTACAAAATCTAAACAGTCTCCAAAACCCAAATAGCTCTGCTTCTCTTCTGCACAATTTTGTGTGCCAAAACAGCAGATTGAACCCACATATGATAGTAAAGTGGGGTATCCCAGGTAAAACAATGTAATATGTGGGCATAAACTGCTGTTTGGGCACACAGCAAGGCACAGAAGAGAATAAGCGCTGTTTGGCTTTCAGAGCGCAGATTTAGGTGGTTTGTTTTTTGGACACCATGTCATTCTGCAGAGTCCCTGAGGTGCCAATAAAGAGGAATCCGCCAGAAAGTGATCTCATTTTGAAAACTGCACCCCCCTCAAAGAATTTATCAAGTGGTGTAGTGAGCATTAGTTTCCCAGAAGTGAATATGTAACCTGTGTGGAGTACATTGGGTACACCAAATCCCATGCTATTTTGCCACTCGCACCTATGACACGGACGGTGGGGGGTGGGGGGGTCAGTGCTGGTGTCTTTTCCCTCATTAGCTCTAAATCTGGGGTGTTTACGCTGATATACGCTCGCACAACTAAATTCTCTTCTTTCCGTAGCCAGTTTAGTCCTAATGATTTGGTGATTTTTTGGGTTTTAGACTTCACATTGTACAAGCTATAATTACTTAATCACTTAAAATCTCAATAAAATATATTTAAGTTTGTGGTTGTACTGTACTTTTGCCAATCACAGATATGATACTGGACCATTTTCTTCTATAAATAAATGACCATTGTTTCCTACTCTTTTGTTAGGCTTATTTGGCTCTTTATCTACTTTTAGAACTGATGTTTTAAGTAAATATTTTGAAAATTTTTAGAAATATAGAAAATCCTCAATAGTACACATACTTTTAAGCACCACTCTATTACAAACAGTAACATGACTGTGAGGAAGAATTGGGAGTGGGGGAAATGGCTACACTCCTGGGACACAGAGAACATTTCTTTATATATTTTTCAGTGACATTAAAATTGCAAAAATCCTCCCAAAATGTCACTTTTAGTTTACTGCAAATTTTGGCTCAAGTATATATTGTTGGCACATAACTCTGGTGCCATATATGCATTTTAGCCCTTTAGCGATGTAACTCAGTTTAGCATTAAACCAGTAACATTTTTTAACCTCGCCACCATGACAGCGCCAACACCGGAGAGATTGACCCTTGACCCTAATAGGAACAGGAACACAGAGATTAAAAGTACCCTACCTCCCACCACTTCAATGTTTTCCTGTTCCTGGAATCAGGCCGCAGGTGTTATTCTGGTGAAACTGAATTTCCCCATTGTGGGACTATTAAAGGACTATTATTATTATTATTATTATTATTATTATTATTATTATTATTAATTAAAAGGCAGCAGGGGAACAATACTTTCCAGGTAGCCTTCCTGAATGAAGTCTGTTGGGGTCCAGTCTTCCAGGCTGGGGCTCCCTCTTGCCAGTGAACTGCCCTCCATGGAAGTTTAAGTTCCCGGCATCACCATGCCCGAACCAGGTTCCCTGAAGTAGCTTCTTCCTGGAGTCTCTGCTGCTCTTTCCCTTCTGCTCCTGCTTTGTTGTTCAGGCATCGCAGGTCCTGGTGTTGGCACTTGTGTGATGTGGATGTCACAGGCCAGGAAATTTTAATAGGGCAGGCTGGATACTCCTAAATAGGCCAGGAGTGATGTTTCTACTCCATCTATGTTCCAGGTGGAGTGAGTGGGGCTCCTCTCTTTGGTGCCAAATTTAAACCCAAAAGGTATTTAAGGTAAGAGTCACTCTTCTATCATGGCATCACTATGTCAGCTGTTGATTGTCCAAGTCTGAGTCTAGCTACAGTACCTGCTTCTGTGAGTACATGGCCTTCTTTGGGGGATCATTTACTAAATGTTCATTATATTTTTTTCTTATTTATATGAAATACTCTTTTGCTATAGGGAGAAAAAGAGCCTCCAGTGAAGCAAAAAATTTAAAAAAAAAAAAAAAAAAAAAGCACCATATGCGATAAAAAACTTAGAATTAGAGATAAGTATTATCTCTTTTGAAGATAATGTTTTGAAGAAGGTGAAGTTCCCTCACTGTCTAAAGCAGTGCTGCCATTTGAGGATGCTTCTCAGCTCTGTGATCCAATGGATCGTAAAGCTGATGGAATCCTTAGAAAGGATCCAACCTCAGTCTGAGAACAAAAAAAAAAAAAAAAAAAAACAGAGGCGAAAACCCTACAGCGGCGGATGCTCTAGTACAATCCTGGAACTTCAAACTACGTTATGCCTTTCTACCACTCACATTGATCTCAAGGGTTCTGCAGAAAATTCAGAGGGAGAAACTTCAAGTGATTTTTGCGGCCCCCTTCTGGCCAAAGTAGGGATGGTTCAGTCTTCTACAGGATCTAGCAGTGGAAGAACCCTTCCCTCTACCAGTAAGACTTGAAGAAAGCGATGAATAGGAAAGCACCGAGCAATCTGTGTATTCCTTGGGAGAGTGGTCCCTCTGGATTGGTTCTGGGAAACACCTTTTCACATGGGACAGTGTTATTTCCTCTGTTCGGGTGTAATCAGTATCAGCAGCAGCCTTGTCATCCTATAGATGGGATGTATTAGTATGGAGAACTAGACCAAATGGTACTTCCACTGAATGGTGGAGACCAATAACTTAAGGCACCACGCTCACCCTGGATTTATTCAAGAGCGCACACTTTATTGACAACAAAAAAACTATCACACACGACGCCAACCATGGCGTTTCGTGGTATTTCACCCCTTTTGCAAATGAGATAAGGTATCAGAGAAGGATCCTAGATGACAAATCATACACATCCTTATATACAATCCGCATCAAACATTAAACAAAAAAATCAAGAAGAAAATATAATATACACATACAAAATATATAACGTACATAGTTAAAAACTAAAAAAAAAAAAAAAAAAAAAAAAAAAATCACCTGATTCTTAGTGCAACATCCCAACATAAAATTTGTCACAGATCAAATCTCTTAAAAAATAATTGGCAAGCAATAAAAAGGACCTAAAACTAAACATGATGGATAAAATCTTTAGAATTATTAAGCTATCAGGCTCCAACAAACACAAAATGGAAGTGGACTAACATCAGTATGTCAGTAGATATAAAATCTATGAAGAATATAAAACCACACCTCTTATCAGATGAGTGATAGTGCGTGAGCCTTCTCGGTATGTGTCAAGTAATGTTCCACACGTGTAGTGTCCATATATAGTGGCGAGCATGCATGTTTTGGAAGCCTGCGTTTATTTGATAGGTTAAAAAAATTCCTGTCTCCAAATTAAAATAAGAGGAGAATAATATAAAACAAAATAGAATGGGCTAACTAAAGTGATCTCATCCAGTATTATATTTATTCTTTATAAAAAAAAACGCTCCGTGGATTGCGAGGATTTTCAGATAGTCATTGGTATGTTATGGAAATCTAAAATCTGGAGTGTGCATGCGTCTAAACTTCATTATAGAGATCGGTATTAATCAGAATTCTGAAGTACGCATATATCTAAACTTCATTGTCCGAATAACGCTATGTGGTGAATGGAGTATTCGGAGTGGCTCCGATATTTCTGGAGCCCAGGGCGCGCATGCGCCTTAAATTGGAATATTCTAATATGTAAGGAACTACGGCACCGCCGGCCCCTGTCGGGATCTTGTTTTTGTATATCAGCCAGCGCGGTGGAAGAAGGATTTTACACCAACAGTGTATAAAAAGGATATTTAGAGGAGGTTGGAAACTATTTCAGATTTCAACTGTGGACTAAGTGTGAAAACTAAGAACAAATTCATAGACTAAAAGGGGTAGATCGTGTAAACCTAAATGAATGAAGTGGATCTATATAAAAAAGTATACATGTATATATAAATAAATATTATAAGACGATATCTTTTCTATTAAAAACAAACTCATTGTAAAAGGTAAAAATCGGATATAAGAATGATAATCTATATATAGCTATACATGTCAATTATACTAAATATTAACGCATGGGGAATGTATGTTTAATTAGAAATGTCTTCCAGTGTTTCATTAAGACCATTTGGGACCAGTGTATTTAATTTATACTGTAAATCCAAAAAATTTTTTTTTCTTTAATGAATCAAATCTATTTGAAAAACTAGCAGGAATTTGTTCCAAAGGGGTTATGATAAACTCTTTAAATTCGCAGTTATGTTTCATTTTGGCGTGGCGTGACACACTGTTTTTTTCATACACATTGATAACATTGGATTGATGTTTATTTATCCGATCATGAAGACACATAATGGTGCGACCTACATACTGTAGGTCGCAGGGACATGAGATCACATATATCACATAAGAGGAAAAGCAATCTAATCTCATTTTTATTGGACATTTTTCCCCCGTTGTGTTGCTGGTAACTTCAAGTAGTTTGTGTGATATATTCCAGCATTTACACTTATTGTGTCCACATTTAAAACTACCACCATTACCCAGATCTCGGTTCGTTTTTCTTACATCTACAGTATGTGTTTGTTTCTTATTTCACTAGGTGAAATCATATTCTTTATTGTTTTGGCCCTCCTATAGGTCATCCTGGGGGGTTTTAGGTAGAGCTGCTTTCAAGTATTGATCGTTTAATAATATATACCAATGCTTCTGCATTATCTGTCGGATTGAGTTATGAGCTACATTGTAAGTGGTGGCAAAATTATGTTTATGTTTGTCATCACGTTTCCTTTCTTTTGGAATCAAACATTCTTCCTGTGTATATTTTTTACTCTTTCCTGAGCTGCTTTAATGATGGGTTTTGGTTAGTTTTTTTGTTCAAATCTATCAACCATAGTTTGACAAATCATCTTTGTCATCAGTGCAATTCCTTCTGAGTCTCTTAAACTGACTGAATGGGATGTTCTTTTTCCATTTGTGAATGTGCAGACTGTTATAGATTAAAAGGCTATTACAATCCACTTTATTGTAATATGTTTTTGTTTGAATGCTATCACTTTTACCAAGCTGGACTAAGTCTAAATACTTAATTTCCTTTGGATTATCCTTTCCTGTGAATTCCAAACCCCACTCGTTGCAGTTTAGATATGTAGTAAATGCCAGAAAGGATTCAGACGTCCCTTCTCAAATGAACAGTAAATCATCTATATAACTTTTGTACAGTTTTATATTATTGGACCAAGGGTGGGAGTTCCATATGAAGGATTCCTCGAACCTTCCCATAAACCATTTTGCAAAACTGGGGGCAAATTTTGTCCCCATTGCTGTGCCTTTTACTTGTAAGAATGTTTTAAGTTGGAATGTGAAGACATTGTGGGTCAAGATAAAGTCAATCCCTGTAAGGATGAATGATTTTTGTTTCGTAAGCATACATTCATCCTTCTCCAAATAGGAGATTGATTCCAGACCTTTTTCATGTGATATGTTACTGTATAATGCGGTGACATCAAGTGTTGCCCAACGGTAGTTTGGTTCCCATTTCATAGGCAGTAGGGTCTCTAAAAGACTTGCTGAATCCTTAAGGCATGAGGTGAATGCGGTTACGTATTTCTGCAAATGTACATCTATGTAATGGGAGAGATTTCTCGTGATTGAATTTACTCCCGAGATAATAGGTCTCACTGGTGGATTTAGGGGATCCTTATGGACTATTGGTAGGTGGTAGAATAAAGCCATCATTGGATTCTTCACTAGAAAGTACTCTTTTTTTTTGGTAAGGACCCCAATTTTGTGAGCATCCCCAATAAGTTTAATGAAATCAAGGAAGTGTTCCATAGTGGGGACTTTTTTCAATTCAATGTAATACGAAGTATCTGATAATATTCTAAATGCTTCTGAAATATAGACTTCTCTGTCCTGAATCACTACTCCTCCCCTTTTAATAGTATTTCTTATGACAATCTTGTTAATTTTGAGGTTATACAGAGCTTTCTTTTCATCTTTGGTAAAATTTGAGGTATAATCAGTCATTTGTGATATTTTACGTAATTCCGATGACATTATGGCATAAAAGGTTTCTATATGCGGACCTTTGTGAGGAGTAGGATAAAATTATGATTTAGGCCTTTTGTAGTTGATGATGAGGTTTGCACACATGTCAGGAGGAATTTTGGTCCACTCCTCTTTGCAGATCATCTCTAAATCATTAACATTTTGAGGCTGTCGCTTGGAGCTCCCTCCATAATTTTTCTATGAGATTAAGTTCTGGAGACTGGCTAGGCCACTTCATGACCTTAATGTGCTTCTTTTTGAGCCACTCTATTGTTGCCTTGGCTGTATGCTTTGGGACATTGTCCTGCTGGAAAACCCAGCCACGACCCATTTTTAATGTCCTGGCAGAGGGAAGGAGGTTGTCACTCAGGATTTTACAGTACATGGCTCCATCCATTCTCCCATTCATGCGGTGAAGTAGTCCTGTGCCCTTAGCAGAGAAACACCCCCAAAACATAATGTTTCCACCTCCACGCTTGACAGTGGAGATGGTGTTCTTTGGGTCATAGGCAGCATTTCTCTTCCTCCAAACACGGCGAGTTGAGTTAATGCCAAAAAGCTCAATTTTTGTCTCATCTGCCCACAGCACCTTCTCCCTTTCACTCGCAGAATCATCCAGGTGTTCACTGGCAAACTTCAGATGGGCCTGCTTGAGCAGGGGGACCTTGCGGGCACTGCAGGATTTTAATCCATTACGGTGTAATGTGTTACCAATGGTTTTCTTGGTGACTGTAGTCCCAGCTGCCTTGAGATCATTAACAAGTTCCCCCTGTGTAGTTTTAGGCTGATCTCGTATTTCTTCCATTTTCAAACTATTGCGCCAACAGTTGTCTCCTTCTCACCCAGCGTCTTACTTATGGTTTTTTAGCCCACTCCAGCCTTGTACAGGTCTATAATCTTGTCCCTGACATCCTTAGAAAGCTCTTTGGTCTTGCCCATGTTGTAGAGGTTAGAGTCTGACTGATCAATTGAGTCTGTGGACAGGAGTCTTTTATACAGGTGACAATTTAAGAGAGCTGTCTTTAATGCAGGTTACAAGTTGATTAGGAGCATCTAACTGGTCTGTAAGAGCCAGAACTCTTAATGGTTGGTGGGGGGGGGATCAAATACTTATTTCTCTCTGCAAAATGCAAATAAAATTTATACAATGTGATTTTCTGGATTTTATTTTTGTTATTCTATCTCTCACTGTTAAAATTAACCTACCCTTAAAATTATAGACTGTTCATATCTTTGTCAGTGGGCAAATTTACAAAATCAGCACGGGATCAAATTACTTATTTCCTTCACTTTTTTGGGTCACCAAGTTCGGGTCCCCATTGATTTCAATGGAGTTCGAGTTCGGGTACCTGAACCGAACTCTTCGGCAAAGTTCGGCCGAACTCGTCGAACCAGAACTTTGACGGGTTCGCTCAACACTAGCAACTAATGTTATTGTGGGTATAAACTGTTGGTTGGGCACAGCCGGGCACAAAAGGGAAGGAGCACTATTTGGTTTTTGGACGCCATGACAATTTTGCAGAGCTGAAAAGCCAGTAAAATGGAATCCCCTGACATGTGACCCCATTTTGGAAACAACACCGCAGAAGGATTTTATACAGGGGTACAGTGAGCATTTTTAACCCTCAAGTGTTGCATTAATTAACTATCCATAAATGAATACGCAGCTGATTGTGAAAGGTGAAAATTACAATTTTTGCAGGAATATGAAATTTCAGTCCATAACATGTTGTGTTCGGCTTGCATTAGAGACGAACACTGAAAAAGCTGTTGTGCCTGTGACACCCACTTACGAGTTTTTGGAGTGTGTCTCTCTGCTGAAATAAGCTGGCCACAACATATCGGACACTAAAATGGTGTATCTCTGGAAAAATAGCATTTTTCACTTTTCATTATCAGCTGCACATTCATTTCTGTAAATTAAATTAAAGGGGTTTTCCGGGCAAAAAAATTATTTTAAAAAAAAAAGGTCTATTAGTGCTATTAATGGGTTAATAAGTGCACCCAAATACCATTAGCAGTGTTTTGAATGATTTCTGGGTTTTTCTGGGAGCTCCTGGCATCCTCTACATTTGTTTACATGGGTAGCTTCCTGCTGTCATAGCCTACAATTACCATGATTGCTGTTCACTCAGATCCCCCCTCTCACTCACTCCCCCTACCTCCCTCACAACCCCTCCATTTCCCTAGCTAGCCTTCAGACTACTAGCTCTACCTACCTAACTAACTTAGTCCCCCAACCCCCTCTCCACCCCATCATACTTACCTGTCTTGTCCTGGAGATCACTTTCTTCGGTGCTGCTGTCTCCTCTTCTGCCCGTGCAATAGAACCGTTCTTTTGTGCATGCGTGGGAGGCCCACTGCTTCTATTCACTTCTGCCGGCGTTCTATTGCGCAGGGGGGAGAGGATTATTGGTGAGGTTCCGTTTCCGCGAAAAGGGGAAATGGAACGTCACCGGGAAATCAGAAAATGTGCCTAGGGCGGCCACATACAGAGATTACGACATATGGGGCATTTCTGTGTTCAAGAGAAATTGTATGACAAACTGTGGTGCGTTTTTTTCTTCTTTAACCACTTGCAAAAATTAAAAATATGGTGCTAAATGAACAATTTATTAGGAAAAAAAAAAAAAAAAAAGTAACTTTTCAGTTTTAGTCCCAATGCTAATAGAACCTTTGAGACAGCTGTGAGGTCAATATGCTCACGATACTCCTCGATAAATTCTATGAGAGGTGTAGTTTCCAAAATGGGGTCACTTTTTGGAGGTTTCTATTGTACTGGCACTTTAGGCACTCTGCAAATGCGACATGGCACCCGAAAACTATACCTGAAATATCTGCCCCCCAAAAGCCAAATAGCGCTCTTTCCATTCTGAGCTCCACCATGTACCCAAACAGCAGTTTACAACATATGAGGCATTTCTGTGTTCAGGAGAAATTGTGTAATGAAATTTGAGGAGCTTTTTCTCCTTTTTCCTTTGAGGCTAAATTGACGGTTTATTGGAAAAAAAAAAAAAAGTGATTTTTCATTTTCATGTCCCAATGTTAAAATCTTTGAAATGGCTGTGGGGTCAAAATGCTCACTATACCCCTTAATGAATTCTGTGAGGGGTGTAGTTTCCAAAATGGGGTCACTTTTAGGGGGTTTCCATTGTTTTGGTACTCTAGGGGCTCTGCAAATGAGACATGGGGTCGTTTTTCAAATGTGCTGTATCGTTCCTTCCCTTTTGTGCACTGCCGTGTCCCCAAACATCAGTTTACACCAACATATGGGGGATTTCTGTGCTTGGGAGAGATTGCATAACCAACTGTGTGATGCATTTTCTCCTTTAACCCTACAATCTCTTCTTCTCACTTCCTGTATTCCATATCAAACAGTCAAAGCCACCTCCCCCCCAGCTAAGCAGTATTACAATACTTATTATAATTACTATAAGTGTAATATAAATGCAAATCAAATAATATGCACATGCTTCTAGAGAATGGACTGAATGTTATCTGTGTGTTTACATAGAGAGATAACAGACAGGGCTTTAATCAGCAAACTACAATTAGCTGAACTGCACAGCTGTAGATAACAGTGAGAGCAGTGAGTGATGTCACTTGTCCTGCTTATTACACATGTCTGGCTCTATGGAAGCGCTGTGTAAACAATGGGAGGAATAATTTTACATAGCAGGAAAACAAAGCAGCATTGCTAAAGCAATATATTTAGGAAAACTCTTCACTTTACATAAGCTAGCAGTTTAGATAGGATCCTTAAAATGGGAATACCCCCTTTAATTCCTGTAAAATGCTTAAAGGGTTAACAAATATCCTAAATGCTGTTTTGAATTATTTGAGGGGTGTCGTTTTGAAAATGGGGTGAGTTCTTTGGGGTTTCTATTATATAGGCCTTTATAATCGCCTTCATAACCAAAGTGGTCCCTAAAAAATTAGTTTGAGAAATTTTCTTATAAATCTGGAAAATCACTGTTATACTTGTAAGCCTTGTAACATCTGAAATAAATTGAAAGACGATTAACAGATGATGCCAATATAAATCAGAGATATGGTAGATAATATTTATTAATATATTTGGGTGGTAGGATTATATGTCTGAAAAGCTGAGCATCAAATTTCCTGTGTTTTTATAAATAAATCCAAAATTATTGATTAGTGTTTACCACTAACATGAAGAAGAATGTGTCACAAAAAAAAAAAAAAAAAAAATCTCAAAAATCACTTGTGTAAGTTAAATCGTCTCAAAGCTCTTGCCATATAAAGTGATACATGTTAGTTTTGAAAAACGAGGCCTGGTCCTTAACACACTTTTGGGCTGGCGCCTTAAGGGGTTAATGGTATTATCGACTTGACTACCAACTTTCTATCCACATTGCATAATTATATTATAATATATCTCTCTCTCGATATATATATATATATATTTTACATACATAAACAAAAACACACGTATACACCTATTTTCTAGTGGGAAATGTCTTTAACCACTTCCGCACCGCCCATAGACTATATACATTCAAGGGGTGGATGTCTATTTCTGCAAGGACGTACCGGTACGTCCAAGCAGAATTCAGCAGCTGCACAAAATCGAGCAGATGCTGAAACGGTGAGCTGGCTGTAACTTCAGCCGGAGCTCCCAGAAGAAGGCAGGGAAGGTTTATTACCTTCCCTGCCATCCCCATCGCTGTGTATACAGTGCTGAATGAGCGCTGTATACACACCGCTATGGGCACCGCCTTCTTGCGGCTCTCCCTCTGACCACAGTCACGTGATCCACTGGGATCAGCGTGCGTGTGTTAGAGCTGCTCTGGGTCCCAGATCAGCTCTATAGTAACGTGGAGGAGGCTGTATTCCTCCTGCAACTGGGGCTAAATGTACCAGCCTCAGTAAAAAAAAAAAAAAAAAAAAAAAAGTAGTAAATAAAATACGCCAATAACACATCCTTATTAAAGGTTATAGCCCCACCCCGACGACACCATACAAAATAAAAATTACCGTAATGGAGAGTAAAAACTATTTTAAAATTTTTTTAGTAGCACTGTGTGTTATTAAATAAAAAATATGAAAAAGTGAAAAACAGACATTTTCCCTCTTTTGTTTTAATTTTTTTTTTTATATGTGGGAAAATCTAAACACATACAAAAATAAAAACATAAAAATAAATCTCTATGTGTCACCGAAAAAAAGACACAGAAATTAGTTGAACACGACACATGATAAAAATGTTACAGCCCTCAAAACCACTTATACAAAAAACCCAAAAATGTGTCTGGTCTGGAAGGGGGGGTAAAGCATCTGGTATGGAAGTGGTTAAAGATTGCAAATTAGGAAGAGCTGATTGCAGATCATTATCAATGCCTTTGGGAGTGCTCACAAATACAACTCTTCTGAAAAGAGGTGCTTACCTTTCTTTACACTAATAGTGCTTTTCAGAAACCACTCACTCCTGCATGGGCTCTTTTTAGCTACCTTCCTCCTCAGGATCAGCTTGTTCTGTATTAAATACTTGGATGGCCAAACACACTCACACACTGTTTATTCTTAGAAAGGCTAGTTTTTTGTTTTTTATCGCTGTGGATGGACAGGCTAAACTCTTCCTTACAAAAGGAGACATGGGTGAAAAAAATTTTATTCACACATGGACACCAGTCATAAGACTGTTGCCTCCTCAAGTTAAATGCAGAATTAAAGATGGTTTCCAATCTAACACACAGAACTTTAAAAATTTGAATAAATAAAAGAGATCACAGCAATAGACATTCCCCAAAATAACTAAAAAGTACATCCAGCCCTGAAAAAAAAAAAAAAAAAAAAAAAACACACAACACACAAGACTAAGAACAAATTTTTTTTGCAAAGTTTTGGATTTTTTTTAAAGGGGTTAAAACAAAAACATATAAAATTTAGCATTCCTGAAATAGTACTGACCCAAAGAATACTGGTGACATGTCATTTGGGCTACACAGTGAACACTGTAAAACTGGAGCCCATAAAAAAGTCACACAAATGCAGTTTCTCTCCAATTCCACCCCATTTTCTGAGGTTTTTTTTCCAGCGTCCCAGTACATAGTAGCAAAATATTAAATGGCACCATTACAAAGAACAATTTGTCCTGCAAAAACTAAGGCCTCATATGGCTCTGTGAACGGAAAAACAAAAAAAACAAAAAAAGTTAAGGGTTTTGGAAGATGAGGAGTAAAACATGAAAGCCAAAAAAATGCCTGCGGTGTGAAGGTGTTATAAAAAGCAGAAAATTCAGAAGACAGATCAACTTATTTGCCCTCTAGAAGAAAGCAGTCTAACATTAAACCCTTCACGCAAAATCACATACATGTATGTGATGAGGCATGAGAGTCAGTTCCTATTGAAGTCTCCCAGGCTTGTCACTACTATAGTTCTATTACACTACTGAATCACCCACCTTTCCTTAGAACACATATACAGTGAGAAAAAAAAAAGTATTTCGGCAGCCACCAATTGTGCAAGTTCTCCCACTTAAAAAAAGATGAGAGGCCTGTAATTGACATCATAGGTAGACCTCAACTATGAGAGACAAAATGAGATAACAAATCCAGAAAATCACTGTCTGATTTTTGAAGAATTTATTTGCAAATTATGGTGGAAAATAAGTATTTGGTCAATAACAAAAGTTCATCTCAATACTTTGTTATATATCCTTTGTTGGCAATGACACAGGTCAAACGTTTTCTGTAAGTCTTCACAAGGTTGGCACACACTGTTGCTGGTATGTTGGTCCATTCCTCCATGCAGATCTCCTTTAGAGAAGGGATGTTTTGGGGCTGTCGCTGGGCAACTCGGACTTTCAACTCCCTCCAAAGGTTTTCTATGGGGTTGAGATCTGGAGACTGGCTAGGCCACTCCAGGACCTTGAAATGCTTCTTACGAAGCCACTCCTTCGTTGCCCTGGCCTCTCTCATCTTTTTAAGTGGGAGAACTTGCACAATTGGTGGCTGACTAAATACTTTTTTCCCCACTGTACTGTAGAAATAAAAATAAACACACACTTTAGGTTCCTTGTGCTCAAAAAAATTATTAAAACTATTAAAATATAAAAATATTTATCCAATATGACGAAGCCAGCAACAAGGATAAAAAAAAAAAAAAAAATTTGAAAAAGTGCCAAACGGCTTTTTTTTTTTCTTTTCAATACTTTTACTCCTAAAAAAAAATTGCATAAAAAGAGATCAAACATTCAGACCTTCCCCCAAAATGGCATAATTAAAAACATATTGTCCCTCATTAAAAAAAAAAAAAAAAAAAAAAAAGCCTTACCCATACACGTAAATATGAAAAAGTTACAGGTGTCAGAACATGGCAAATCAAAGGAGTTTTTCTATTTTGCTAAGTTTTTAATTTTTTCAAAACTTAAAAAATACTATAGAAATTTATTATCACTGTGATTTAACTGACCCACTGAATACAGGTAACATGTCATTTTTACCACATAGTGAATGCCGTAAAAATTAACTATAAGAAATTGGAGCAAATGCATTTTTATTTTTATTTTTTTTTCTAATTGCACCTCATTCTGAATTTTTTTTCCAGCTTCCCAGTACATTGCACAGGATATTGAATGGTGCCATTACATAGTACAATATGTTCCGCAAACAAGCCATCATGTAACTCTGTAAACTGAAAAAATGATCGCTCTTGGAATGTGGGGAGGAGAAAACGAAAACGCAAAAATGAAAATTGGCTTGGTCCTTAAGAGCTTAAACAATCTAAGTGAATAAAACTTACATCTTTGCAGTCCTCTTTTGTACAACTAGTTTTCATTCGAATATCAAACCACCTTACAGTGCCATCTTCACCACATGACAGAAATGTATAGGGATCATTTGGTACAGTCATAATCTGCATGAAAAAATGTTAAAAAAAATAAGCGAATGCATTTTGTTTTCATTTCATCCAAAGGTATATTATCTCAGTCTACCAAATTGTTTATCCCCTTAGCGCACCACATGATGCCCACTTAGAAGGTGAGTGGGCACCACTGGCAGCAGGTGTCATCTAGAACACCTGCTGTCAGAGATAACTCCTAAGTGATAACCTCTTAGGTGCTGTAGTCCATCATGACCACAGCATCTCTGGAGTTTTACAACGTTGTGTATATATCTTAGTGATGGGAAATCTAGTTCATTTTGGAGATTAGTTCCTAATCTAGTTCATTCAACTGATTAGTTCAAAATATTAGCTCATTTAGATCATTATTTCTCTGGTCGTGGAGAACATATCTAACCTGTTATACAAAGTCACTACTAGTTCCTTGCATGAATTAATAGTTTTGATGAAATAAATCAGATGTATTTAATATGTCTGACCATTATTAATGTTTAATAAGGACAATCACTTATGCCACAAACTAGCACGTTGAACTCTGCAAAATTAATAACATTTTCATTGTCAATCTTATAACCTGAAATTATTGTCTAGCAGTTAGACAACAGACAGTATAGTATTTTTTTTTTTTTTTTATAAGAAAAGACACCATGGTGGAGTAATCGGATCAATAGTACAGCCTAAAGGATGTCATGCAGCACTCATCTCTCTATCCAAAGAAGGCTGATAGGGAATGTATCATGAACTAATTGAACTGAATGAACTATTGAACTAATATGCTGAGAAAAGGTATAACAAAAGTCTAGTTCAATCCAATGCATATGGCTGAGCACAGCAGTTACACCTATGATAGTTTAAAGGGATTTTTCGGGAAAAAAAAAAAAAGTCTGTTAGTGCTAATAATGGGATAAAAAGTGCACCCAAATACCTTTAGCACTTTGGGTGTTTCTCTGGGAGCTCCTGGCATCCTCTGCATTTGTTTACATGGTGTAGCTTCCTGCTATGTAGCTTCCTGCTATGTAGCTTCCTGCCTAGCTTCCACACTACCTACATCTCACTCCTCCCCCTTCCTCTCTCACTCCCTATCCTGCCCACTACTAGCCCTTCCCAACTAACTCAGTCTACCCCCCACCACATCATACTTACCTGTCTTCCTCTTTAGACTTCCCTTCTGGAATGGCTCCTCCTTTTCTTTCCGCTCTCCTGGCTATGTGCAGGCTGGCACCTCGGACGGCACGTGCACAATCTACTGCGCATGTGTCAGAGGCACCTCCGGACTGCGCAAGCACTAGCAGAGTGAAAGAAGGAGGAGGAGCCGTTCCAACAGAGGAAGACACGCAAGTATGATTGGGGGGGGGAAGGGGGGTGGAAATACTGGTGATGTTCCGTTTCAGAAACGGGGAAATGGAACGGCACCGGATTATCATAAAGTGTGCATGGGGCGATCACATAACTGCCCCAGGGATATAGGTAATTATAGATTTTTTTTTTTTTTGAACAAAGTAAATTAGAAGTTAGGTGGGGGAAGGGGGTTTATTTTAGAGGTTAATTTTGATTTTATCCCAGACAACCCCTTTAATAGTAGTGACTCACAGTAATTGTGTATGATAGAGCTGAAAAGTAGTGCAGCAGCACCTAGCATATTTAGCACAGAGTAGAGTGGATCTCTAGAGTAGGAAGATTATTTTATCACAAAAACAGGTGAGTTGCATGAAGCTATGCAGATTCTCTCTCACTCACACATGAGGTTTTTCTACCTTACTTTTCCAGTATTAAGAAATAAAAAGCAAGTGGTAGTGTGCCAGTTAGTGAGTTTGCAGGAGATGCAGTGCTGAATTAATCATTCCTCCCATCAAATTCATAAAAAAGCTAGTGATTGAATTTCTACGAAAGAATATATGTAACAAATATGCAATACTAACAATTAAAAATAAATAATTTGCTTTTTTTCTGACTCCACATCCCTGCATTTTATTTCTGCTATAAGATAAAAAGCAACAAATTTAAAAAGTTATGCCAGAATTGTTGCTCCCACCTCACTGAAACAGTTAATAAAAGTTAACTAATAACTTATAGGCACCCCAAAATGGTGTCAATAAAAAATGCTGCAGAGAAAAACCAAAATTTCACATCCTTTAGGGCAAAATTGGCTGCAACAGGAAGGGGACTGTATAAGCTGTGCAAGTGTACATCAGGAAACTCCCTATCTTTAAAGTTTACAGCTCTCTATCCCAGGACTTAGTGGGAAAATAGAGTGGAATTTGGGGTTAGCTATGTATTCTGCACAGCTTACATATTCACATTCACCATCCACTCTGCAATAATTTCTGGAAAACAAATTGATGCAATAGTACAACAACTACCTCCACATATCCTAAAATGAACTGCACATAAAGCTCATTGGAAGTGCAACCTGACAGAAAAGACCAAAAACCAAGAGCAAAATACGTATAAAATTACAAGTCTTTATTAGGTATAACAAAATATATATAATCAAAATTGAGCAATACACATCAGTGCAAATATATAGATAGGTTATATTTTATGCCTTTTTCCTGTCTCCACACTACAGGTAGAAAACAAATGGTGATGAGGGGATTATCTACCACATTTACATGGAATAACATTAAACTTTAATCCAGTGAGTCATACCAGTTATAACAGACAAACTGAAAATACATAACACAAAACAGATGATAAGTATTAGAATGAGCTGGCAGATAATACAAATATAAATATGTCTGCAGAGGTAACAGCTCTATTGGTAATAAAGATCAATTACAAAGTGATATCAGTTTACCCAAAGAGTGGGTGCTGTGAGAGGGGGTTCTCCCACGTTTAACATGTCTGTGGGTAAGCTGATATCACTTTGTAATTGATCTTTATTACCAATAGAGCGGTTACCTCTGCAGACATATTTATATCTGTATTATCTGCCAGCTTACTTTAATACTTATCTGCTTTGTGTTATATATTTTCAGTTTATCTGTTATAACTGGTATGACTCACTGGATTAAAGTTTAATATTATTCCATGTAAATGTGGTAGATAATTCCCTCATCACCATTTGTTTTCTACCTGTAGTGTGGAGACAGGTTATCTTTTATGCCTTTTTCCTATCTATATATTTCCACTGATGTGTATTGCTCAATTTAGATAACTATATATATTTTGTTATACCTAATAAAGATTTGTAATTTTATACATATACGTATTTTGCTCTTGGCTTTTGGTCTTTTCTAACAAATTGATGCAATACCTGAGGGTACAAACTGCGCAGTAAGAGGGCAGTGGAATTTAAGTCAGGACCAATTGTGGCTGGAGCCTAAGCTGGAAAAAAAGTTAAATTCTGAATTCAAAATAAAATTGTTAATCTTTTTAACTATATTATACAGATATTAATTAGATGCATAGCATATATATATATATATACACACATATACATACATACACACACACACACACACTATATACATATACATACACAGTACAGACCAAAAGTTTGGACACACCTTCTCATTCCAAGAGTTTTCTGTATTTTCATGACTATAAAAATTGTAGATTCAGACTGAAGGCATCAAAACTATGAATTAACACATGTGGAATTATATGCTTAACAAAAAAGTGTGAAACAACTGAAAATATGTCTTATATTCTAGGTTCTTCAAAGTAGCCACCTTTTGCTTTGATTACAGCTTTGCACATTCTTGATGAGCTTCAAGAGGTAGTCACCTGAAATGGTCTTCCAACAGTCTTGAAGGAGTTCCCAGAGATGCTTAGCACTTGTTGGCCCTTTGCCTTCATTCTGCGGTCCAGCTCACCCCAAACCATCTCGATTGGGTTCATGTCTGGTGACTTTGGTGGCCAGGTCATCTGGCGTAGCACCCCATCACTCTCCTTCTTGGTCAAATAGCCCTTACACAGTCTGGAGGTGTGTTTGGGGTCATTGTCCTGTAGAAAAATAAATGATGGTCCAACTAAACGCAAACCGGATGGAATAGCATGCCGCTGCAAGATGCTGTGGTAACCATGCTGGTTCAGTATTCCTTCAATTTTGAATAAATCCCCAATAGTGTCACCAGCAAAAGCACCCCCACACCATCACACCTCCTCCTCCATGCTTCACGGTGGGAACCAGGCATGTAGAGTCCATGCGTTCACCTTTTCTGCGTCGCACAAAGACACGGTGGTTGGAACCAAAGATCTCAAATTTGGACTCACCAGACCTTCTGAACAACACAACTGATGGTCCCAACCCCATTTATAAGGCAAGAAATACCACTTATTAAAGCTGACAGGGCACACCTGTGAAGTTAAAACCATTTCAGGTGACTACCTCTTGAAGCTCATCAAGAGAATGCCAAGAGTGTGCAAAGCAGTAATCAAAGCAAAAGGTGGCTACTCTGAAGAACCTAGAATATAAGACATATTTTCAGTTGTTTCACACTTTTTTATTAAGTATATAATTCCACGTGTTAATTCATAGTTTTGATGCCTTCAGTCTGAATCTACAATTTTTATAATCCTGAAAACAAAGAAAACTCTTGGAATGAGAAGGTGTGTCCAAACTTTTGGTCTGTACTGTATATGTTTTGTTTTACATATTCAACTTCATAGGAAATCAATCAATAGCTTTTTAAATAGGTTGTCCAGTTTTTAAAACATATGAACCAAATAACAGGATGCATCAATACAAAACACTTCTTAATATAGATCCTGTTAAAATTCAGCACCATTTATCAGATTTATCTTCAGGTCATTAAGCACAACTGTGACATTTTGTTTGCAAGCTCACTACCCCTACCTGTGAGTATTACAGCCAACAAACAAAACATCAGGACAGCACAGTACCTCCTTAACCCTTGAAGCCATTCATGGGAGTGATTTATTGCCTGTTGAGATATGCGGAGGAGAGAGATGCTGCATGGACTGAAGAAGTGAGACATAACACACACACTGACACAAAACAGACCATGTAGTAAGGAGGAGATTTGCATACAGGGGAAAGTGGAGAAGGGAGGGGTACACAAAGTGAGAGCAGGCAGACGAATCATGGGAAATGGGACATCATGGGAATTTGTCCAAAGATTCACCGCATGTAAGTAACAGTGATACAAGGGGTAGCAAGTAAAATAACGCCAAGCAAAGAGTAATCAAGAGAAGAGTATTTAGCACTGCTGTGGATGTATTTTTGGTTGTTTTTTGGAAGCTGGATAACCCCTTTATTAAATTAGAATATCTTTACTGCTGTCTGGCCATGGCTGTCAGCCATTTATGAAGAAGTCAAGGGAAAAGGAGGAAAGCTTCAGCAGCCACAGGGATTCGTGTCCATTATATTGTGTGGAGGCCTCCCAGACATAACTTTGCTTAGGGCCCCTGAATTGCCAAATGCACCCATGAATGAACATTAACCTAGAACTAGACAATGTTCAATGCAACTCTTTGAAATAGTAGCAGAGTGAAAAAATGTGCAAATATAAATCACAATGTACATTAGCAAGCTTTTACAATCTTATATTATTATTGCTGTGCAACAACTATATTTCATAGGCAAAAGAAAAAAATGTTTTCATCCTTACTTGCTCTACACCAGGGAAAACAGAGATTGAGATCCTCAACTGGTTCATCCCTAACAGACCACAGATTGCCTTCCTGTCATTTCATGTCAAATAGGGAATACCGCAGCCAAAGGCAGAGAGACCCAGTGAGTGTTGAAATTGTACCCGTGGGGAATCATTATTACTGTTATTTACTTACATCAGACTCGGCAGTACAGTTGCTCAGTGGCTAACACTGTTGCAATGCAGAACTTGGATCTTGGTTACAAATCCAACAAAGGACAACATCTGCACGGACTTTGTTATCCAAGTTTGTATGTCCTCCCACATGCCAAAAATATACTAATAGGAAGACAATTTTTTCCTGTAAAAACAACTGACCATTGTTGTTGGGGATGCCTATATGGCAGCCACTAACCATTAACTACTCCCTGCACTTTGAGTCCTCATTAGAAAATCACATTACAAATGTTTGGACAATGACAGTAATTAAAATCAAATACATCTTAAATTTTTTTAGCCTTTGGCTGAGGCCACAATTTGAAGAAAAAATGTTTTGTTGCAAATTTTGCTGCATTTTTTTGAGCCAAACCAAGAAAGGCTTTAAGGCTAAGGCCCCACGTAACCAGCTTCAGCCAAAAAACACTGCAGAAAAGACTGCGGCGGAAACGCATTGCATTTTTTCAGCAGGGTTTTTCACAGAAAGTCCACTGAGTTTTCCTCTGAGGACTTTCTGTCCCTATTATACCTATACGAAAACGCCAGCATTTCTTTAGGTATAATTGACATGCTGCAATTTTCAAAAACAAGGTTTTTCTGTTGCAGATTTTTTTTTTCTGCAAATGATTGAATGGGATTAGCCAGAATCCCATCCACTTTGTAAGTAATGTAAAACGCTGTGTTTTTTGCCACGGCATTTCTGTGGCAGCCAAAATGCTGCATTTTCGCAAGGTGGGGACCCAGCCTAAAAGGGACGGGAAATATAAAAAAAAACAAAAAAAACAAAAAAAAAAAAAAACACACACACACACACACACACACACACACAACAACCAAAACACTTATAATTCTCCCTTCTGCTAAATCCTCTACTAGCTGTGGCTCAAAAACAAGTCTTTTTACCTAGATCAAGAAAATGTTGATAAAAATGACAATTACATTATTACATACCTCATATGCAGTTCCATAATGGCAAGTAAACCGACACTGTCTATTTGTCTCTGCATCTTTATCAATATTTGTATAGTAAATAACTCCATCTCCTGAGCAGGATATAATTTGCTTATCATTTGTAAGTGGCAAGAACTTTGCACTAAAAATGTTAGCTCGGTGACCTGAACGAATTCGCGTCAAAACCTGCAATTAGCACAGAAGAAAACAAACACATGTAGATTACTGAATGTAATAAGCCTACTATATAGTACATTTTATCTTGTATGCTATTCTCTGATTTTTACCCAAAGCAAATCTGGAAAGAAAAGTTTTTACAAACCAACATTGTTTTATTTATAGTAACTGTTCACAAAACTTTTCCTCTTTGAAACTGAAATCTTATTGGTCTCAACAAAAGCAAGCAGGAAGAATCCACAAGATTTCAAATGAACCCACATGGTGCAGTACTGGGTTACAGATTTTTGGACATCATAAAGAAGCAGAAAAAAAAAAAACAAGAAAGTTAGAGGCCAGTCCAAGCACAGGTTTGTCAAGGTTGTTTTTTTTTTTTTTTTTTTTTATTGGTGAGCTATCCCCAGGGTAGGTGACCAATCAAAGATCAGTGGAGGTTACACTTCCGGGCCCCCTCATGATCCTCTGTTTAAGAGGGGCTGCAGTGTTTACATCTCTTGGGACGAAGATGTAATTACATGACATGACTGCTGGGTAATAAATAACATACAATGAAAACAATGAAGATTCTGCAGTACCTGCAAACAGCAGATCAACTTGAGTCCTAGGCATTGACCCTCAATCTTTTATTTATGACTAATCTTGAGGATAGGTCATCAACAAAAGAAAGAACAGAATAACGCCGTTAATTTCGGCACAGATATCTCCCCACTGTCAGGACGTTCCTCATAGCTCAGTGTCATAGCTGGGCAGTAAGGAACGTCCCCTCTGACATCACAAGGCTATGGAAGAGTGAAGAAATCAGGCGATACCTTTTAGAGGCTAACTGAGTATATTTATAAGTAAGCTTTCAGGAGTACTAGCTCCCTTCATCAGACATGGTGTGATACAAGAACTGAAAATTCACAGATTTTTATACACATGGTTTTCAAAGGATTTTAGAGTCCTTAAAAAAACCAAAACAAAATGCAATCTAAGTAGAGAAGTTATTTACAACAGGTCAAAAAAAATCTGGAAAGTTGTGGTGCGTGACAGAGGGATCTGTGATCTGTTTGCTATCAGGAGGTGATTTGTGACCCTCACAGTTCATACATAGTGTGACATAAAGCTGCCATGAATATTGAGTTCAGTTCATGGTTCATACATAGTGTGACATAAAGCTGCCATGAATATTGAGTTCAGTTCATGGTTCATACATAGTGTGACATGAAGCTGGCATGAATATTAAGTCCAAATTGCAGAGTTTGAAATTTTTGCATAAATTTGTACTCCCATTCTTTCCTTTTCTCCTGCGTCTTAAAATGTCCCATTAAAACCACAACCCTCAAATCTTCAATTGAGTGGTTTTCTCCGGAGAAATGTGCGGCCACTGGGAGATCGGTTCTGCTGTTATTAATCACAAGGCTATGTTAGAGTACAGTCGGGGGGGGGGGGGCATTTCTCATAGCCCAGCGGTGACACTGAGCTAAGAGGAACGCCCTATTGACAGTGGGGAGATTTCAGTGCCAAAATTAACGGCACTGATATCTCCACCTCCGGGGCACTGTCTGCTTTCTAGCAGTATATAAAATCACACATTCATGAGGAAATAAAAGGTCCTCTTTAAGAGCATCAACAAAACTGAAAAGGATAGTTCACAATACCGTTCATTAATGTCCGTTGCGCTCATCAGTCACAGATTAAAAGACAGATGCAAAGGGAGCCCCCTCTGTTAGGTGTCCATTTGAATTCACCCCCCATTAAAAAACTTGATGGAAGCTTTCTTCTGTAATTTTTTTTCATTTTTATGACAGAAGAAAAAAAATCTTGCATTGCAACGGACTGTAATGACTGTAATATACTGAGACGTATAGGGATTATGCTGTTCTGGCCTGATTGTCCTCAAATTACAGTCCCAATTGGAAATAAACCCAAGGGAAATAAGATCAGAAAGGAACATATGGTCAATAATGGAGCATACAATAGATCAAAAGGAGTCTTGTAATAAGAAACATTCTGTACTCCAGTGCAAACATAAAAGAGGGATTAATTCTTTCAGCAAAATGAGAAATGCATCAGCAGAAGCTAATTCTGCCCATGTACGTGTACATAACTTTTTTTTTTATTTTCATTCAAACACAATGTAAATGCATAAATAAATGAACAGAAAACAAATAAGATATCTTTACAATTAGGGTAGGTTCACACTGCTGTTATTTAACCCTTGCCTAACATCTGGGAGGACTATGATGGGTTATACTATGATGTGGGCATTTTACTAAAATTGACAGGATTTAAAAGCATTGGTTCCTATGAAATTAACTTGAAGATAAGGATTGGCCTTTAATATAATTTTCAGCAGAGGGAGCGGAGGCTGGCATTTGTCTGCTGCCTTTCCCTCCATGGATGTGACGGCATTTGTTTCACTTTTTAACGGCAGGGGGAGGCATTCATGCAGTCCATTGGCGCTGCCGGGCATACATACTGGCATATTGGCATCTTGTAGTGTCTGGTGCTCATGCCTGGATGCAACCCAGAGACGGGTGCAGAAGCGCACATGTAATGAAAGAACTATGGTGCACATGCGCATGTTTATTGTCACTTCATATTCTCACCGGTGAGTGTTTAACTTAGTGGGTATTCAATGACATAGGACCGCCTCGGTAATCAGTGGGGGATGGTCAAGTCATCACTAGATTCCTGATGGCGACTTGGTGTTTTGCTTTTGGAATTTTGCCCTACGGTATTTTACAGGTGAGTGATTATGGCAACTGACCTTGTAATAGGGAGGTGGGTTTAAGCATTATTTTAAAAGTTCTGCATTGGGGAGCCCCTTACCTACTCCACTAAGTGTAATTAGTCATATAGAGTCTCCCTCCACTGTGGGGGAGCAGAACTTTACCCACCATGGTGGTTTTATGTTTCTGTTTTTGCCGGTTTTTGTTTTGTTTTTGCTTTGTTTGAACCTGGCTTTACACAACCCCAGTTCCAATGAAGTTGGGACGTTGTGTAAAACAAATAAAAACAGAATACGCAAATCCTTTTCAACCAATATTCAACTGAATACACTACAAAGACAAGATATTTAATGTTCAAACAGATAAACTTTGTTTTCGGAAATATTCACTCATTTTGAATTTCATGTCTGCAACAGGTTCGAAAAAGGCTGGAACGGGTATGTTTACCACTGTGTTACATTACCTTTCCTTTTAACAACACTCTATAAGCATTTGGGAACTGAGGACACGAATTGTTGAAGCTTTGTAGGTGGAATTCTTTCCCATTCTTGCTTGATGTGCAACTTCAGTTGCTCAACAGTCTGGGGTCTCCGATGTTGTAACATGTGCAGAATGTGGCTTGGCATTGTCTTGCTGAAATAAGCAGGGATGTCCCTGAAAAAGACGTGGCTTGGATGGCAGCATACGTTGCTCCAAAACCTGTATGTACCTTTCAGCATTAATGGTGCCTGCACAGATGTGCAAGTTACCCATGTCCTGGGCACTAACACCCCCCCCCTTCACCACCAATACCAGAGATGCTGGCAGATATTGGCTGATAATCTGGACAGTCCTTTTCCTCTTTGGCCCGGAGGACACGACGCCCATGATTTCCAAAAACAATGTGAAATGTGGACTGGTCAGACCACAGGACCCCTTTCCACTTTTCGTCAGTCCATCTCAGATGAGCTCGGGCCCAGAGAAGCCGGCGGCGATTCTGGGTGTTGATATATGGCTTACGCTTTACATGGAAGAGTTTTAACTTGCACTTGTAGTGACGAACTGTGTTCACTGACAATGGTTTTCTTAAGTGTTCCTGAGCCCATGTGGTAATATCCGTTACAGAACGATATCGGTTTTTAATGCAGTGCCACCTGAGGGATCGAAGGTCACGGGCATTCTACGTTGGCTTTCAGCCTTGCCGCTTACTTGCAGAGATTCGGCCAGATTCTCTGAATCTTTTGATGATATTATGGATTGTAAATTATGAAATCCCTAAATTCCTTGCAATTGTACGTTGAGAAACGTTCTTAAACTGTTGGACTATTTGCTCACGCAGTTTTTCACAAAGTGGTGGACCTCACCCCATCCTTGCCTGTGAATGACCTTTTGGGGATTCTCCCTTTATATCCAATCATGACACTCACCTGTTTCCAATTAACCTGTTCACCTCTGGAATGCTCCAAACGGGTTTTTTGAGCATTTCTCAACTTTCCAAGTTTTTTGTTGCCTCTGTCCCAGCTTTTTTCAGGCATCAAATTCAAAGTGAGTGAATATTTACAAAAAAACAATAATTTTATCTGTTTGAACATTAAATATCTTGTCTTTGTAGTGTATTCAATTGAATATAGGTTGAAAATTATTTGCAAAATCATATTCTGTTTTTATTTATGTTTTACACAACGTCCCAACTTCATTGGACTTAGTTGTACTAATTTGCTTCACATAGCTCAGTTATGTCCCCTGATGAATGGCGCAGAAAGTGCCAAGAAACACGTAGGGACAACTGCTAGGGACGATTTGTCAGGTACAGCTTAGTACTGTCCTTGTCAAGGCGGGGGGAGGGTTAATTGCACGGGAAACAGAGATAACTCTTGAGGGGAAACATAGGGATTGCCATCTCTCTCCCTGGGTTGGTTCCGTTGAGCCTTGACTCCTAGTTCGACTGAATTGGGTAAAATCCACCCATTTCTTTATACACTGGTATATGTGCATTGGACTCTGCTGTGGAGTAGAATCTGTGGTGTACACTTCTGAAATGTTAGGGTTTTTTTGTATGCATTTTAAACCATTAACAATTAAAAAAAAGTTATTTATAATTTCTTCAGTGCTGACTTGTATTATATTGTGCTGATGTTTTGCATTTTCCTCTGGTAGGAGTAATATATGTTGCAAAGCTCATTTTTTTTTTGCTTTGTTGGGTTTAAAAAAAAAAAAAAAAATAAATACACATTAAAACATTTTTTTTCAAAACCTTTACATACCTTTCAAAAACCTTAAAGAGGACCTTTCATCTCCTTCACCAATTCAAGTGCTTAGCATCTATTAATAATAATAATAATAATAATAATAATAATAATAATAATAATAGTCCCACAATGGGGAAATTCAGTGTGTCACAGCAGCAAAGACAAGCAGATACAAATACAAATACAACATGTACAGGAATGTTCCAAGGTAAGAGGCATTACTTTGATAGCCGACAGACAGATAGGAAGTAGTGGGGGGGGGGGGGGATTTAACAGGCAGAGATATTTCAGTTCTCTGTGTGTAATGATCTCCGCTTAGGTCGGTGTTGGTTGTACAGCCTAACCGCGGTGGGGAGGAAAGACTTCCAATAGCGCTCATTCTGACACCTAGGGTGGAGCAGTCGGTCACTGACAGTACTGCCCAGCACAATCACAGTCTCATGCATGGGATGGGACTTCTTCTTCGGCATGGAGCTCACCACAGACAGTATCCTTTTGTCACCCACCACCTGCACTGGGTCCAGTGGGCTCCCCAGGACAGAGCTGGCCCTTCTAATCAGCTTGTCAAGTTTATTTAATAATAATAATAGTCCTTTAATAGTCCCACAATGGGGAAATTCAGTGTGTTACAGCAGCAAAGATAAAAAGATACAAATACAAATACAACATGTACAGGAATATTCCAAGGTAAGAGGCATTACATTGATAGCAGACAGACAGATAGGACGTAGCAGAGGAGGGGGGGGGGGGGGGGTATAACAGGCAGAGAGATATTTTCAGTTCTCTGTGTGTAATGATCTCCGCTTAGGTCGGTGTTGGTTGTACAGCCTAACCGCGGTGGGGAGGAAAGACTTCCGATAGCGCTCCTTCTCACACCTAGGGTGGAGCAGTCGGTCACTGACAGTACTGCTCAGCGCGATCACAGTCTCATGCATGGGATGGGACTTCTTCTTCTGCATGGAGCTCACCACGGACAGTATCCTTCTGTCACCCACCACCTGCACTGGGTCCAGTGGGCTCCCCAGGACAGAGCTGGCCCTTCTAATCAGCTTGTCAAGTTTATTTCTGTCCCTGGTTGATATACTGCTCCCCCAGCAGGCCACTCCAAAGAAGATGGCTGATGCCACTACCGAGTTGAAGAAAGTTCTAAGAAGTGCCCCCCGGATTCTAAAGGCTCTCAGCTTCCTAAGCAGGTAGAGCCTGCTGTGGCCCTTCCTGTACAGGGCCTCCATATGATCTGCCCAGTCCAGCTTATTATTAAGGAGCAAACCCAGGTACTTATAGGTGTTCACAATCTCGATGCCCGTCCCCAGGATGTCCACTGGTTTAGGAGGGCTTCTGCCTTTACGGAAGTCCACCACCATCTCCTTGGTCTTCCCCGCGTTAATCTTCAGGTGGTTCCGGTGGCACCAGTCCACAAAATCCTGGTTCAGTTCTCTGTACTCCCTGTCATCATCGTCTGTGATGAGGCCTACTATTGCAGAGTCGGCAGAATACTTCTGTAGGTAGCAGCTAGATGAGTTGCACCTAAAATCTGCAGTGTACAGTGTGAAGAGGAAAGGGGCGAGAACCGTACCCTGAGGTGCCCCCGTATTACAGATCACGGTACCTGACACACAGTCTTGGGCTCTCACGTATTGAGGTCGATTTGTGAGGTAGTCTAGGATCCAGTTGGAGAGGTGGTGGTCCACTCCAGCAAGGCCCAGCTTGTCCCTCAATAACCTGGGCTGTATGGTGTTAAAAGCACTGGAGAAGTCAAAGAACATTATTCTCACTGTGTTCCCTGGTTTCTCCAGGTGAGACAGAGCCCTGTGCAGAAGATGGATGATGGCATCATCAACCCCAATGCCCGGCCGATAAGCAAACTGGAGGGGGTCCATAGTGGGGCTCACTAGAGGGCGGAGATGTGTGAGAAGCAATCTAAGATCTTCATCAGGTGGGATGTCAGTGCTACAGGTCTGTAGTCATTGAGGTCCATAGGGTGGGGTTTCTTTGGAACTGGTACCACTCAAGAAGATTTCCATAATTCAGGGACTATTTCCTGCCTCAGGCTCATATTATACATATATGTAATTATGCCACACAGCTGGTCCCAGCAAGTCTTAATTAGCCTTGCACAGATGTCATCTGGCCCTGCGGCTTTCCTCGCCTTGATCTTTTTCATCTCCTTCCTCACCTGGGCCCGTGTGAAGGTCAGACTGTGGTCAGATAAAGACGGATTTCTGGATTTACTGGTCTGTTGGGAAGTGGCCACATGGGGAGAAGTCATTGTGGTGGGGGGAGCTGAAGGACATACTGGGGTGGGAGGAGCTGGTGTGTGATCAAATCTGTTGAAGAATAGGTTTAGTTCATTAAGCCAATTAACATCTGCCTCAATCTGGCAGACAGACTGTTTATGACCCGAAATTGACTTAAGCCCCTCCCAGACCCACCTTATGTCTTTTCTTTCCATTTGCTTTTCCATTTTTTCTTTATAACTGGCTTTTCCCTGCCTGATTTGATGCCTCAGCTCCTTTTGTACTTCCCTCAACCCCTCCTTATCTCTTGTCCTAAATGCCATCTTTTTCTCCTTAAGTAGTTTTTTTACATCCGAGTTAATCCATGGTTTGTTATTGGAGAAGCACCTCACCACTTTTGTGGGTACTGTGTTGTCCACACAAAAATTAATGTAGTCCGTTATGCAGTGTGTGAGTCCTTCTATATCTTCTCCATAAGAATCCTGCAGAACTTCCCATGCGGTTGTGTCAAAACAATCCCTCAGAGCCTCATCACTCTCCTCGGACCATATCCTCACTGTGCGGGTGACAGCTGGTTCTCTACGTACAAGTGGCTTGTACACAGGTCGGAGATGTACTAGGTTGTGATCCGATCTCCCCAGGGGCGGTAGGGCTGATGAGTTATATGGCTCCCTCGCGTTGGCAAAGAACAAGTCCAGTGTTTTGTTGTCTCTTGTGTGGCAGGTTACATACTGTGTGAAACTGGGCAGTGTGGATGATGGAGAGGCATGGTTGAAATCACCCGACAGAAGAAAGAGGGCCTGGGGATGTTTTAACTGTAAAAGGCTCAGCGTGGCTTGTAGGACCTCGCAGGCAGCGTCAGCTTTCGCAGAGGGGGGACATATGCAGCTATCACGATGACATGCGATAGTTCCCTTGGTAGGTAGAAAGGTCTCATGCTCACAGCTAATAGTTCAATGTCCTCACAGCAAGTTTGCTCCTTAATCACAATGTGCCTAGAATTACACCATCTATTATTCACAAACATTGCCAGCCCCCCTCCTTTCCTCTTACCGCTCTCCCTTGTCCTGTCTGCCCGAAGGAGTTTAAAACCATCCAAGGAGACCAGAGGGTCAGGAGTAACTTCAGTGAGCCAAGTCTCTGTAAGTAGCATCATGCTACACACCCAAAACTCCTGATGATGCGTGGTGAGCGCTGTTAGTTCATCCATCTTGTTTGCAAGAGATCTCACATTGCCCATAATGATGGAGGGAACAGCTGGTCAGTAACGCCTCTTTTTAATCCTCTGAAGAGTACCAGCTCTGCAGCCCCTCACCCGCTTTTTCTTTCTCCAAAGCTCGCGGGGGATGTGTGGACAGATGGTATGCAGTCCAGCTGTGTCTCTCAGCTGCAAAAGTTTCTCTCTTGTATAGACAAAGGAATTGTCTGCAGACACAAAAGTTCCCATTTCAAGCAGAACAAAAAGACAGATAAAAACAAAAAAAGTATTACAAGGGTCCAAGTCTTTGTGTGTTTCTTCATAGTGCAAAGTCCTTAAGTAGAGAGGTAAAAAACGAGTCAAAGAAAGAAAAATAAGAGAGAGAGTCTCAGAGCTACTGTGACAGGCAGCCACTCCAGCGGCGCCATCTAACCTGAATAGGCTCTGCTCAATGGATTCCAGCAGAATTGGGAATTTTTTCACCAGCCCCCACCATTCCCAAGCAACAAGCACAGATAGTTTTGATGCATGATATGCTATTTCAGCTCTATAAGGGCAGTGTCAGACAGGGGAGCTTGATTCTGAGCTCCAAATCAGAGGCAACCAGTGTCAGCTGGTGAGTTCAGAATCACACATTTTGCCTGCTTCTGCAGGACACTGCCCTCCTGACAGTACAGAGCCTAAATATTATATCAGGCACCAAAGATAACAGCTTGGCAATACTCAGGAACAGTGGGGAATAGAGAAAACAATTCCAATTGTTCCAGAATCAGTAGAGCAGCAGCTATTAAAAAGATGCTAAGAACCAGAGTTGGTGCAGGTGGTAAAAGGTCCTCTTTAATATTTACTTGCAGTTTATAATTGCAGTTAACACCACATTTTGATCAGTTTAAATAATTAGTTTTCCAGATACAAAAGATTGATGCCAAAAATGGATGAAGGCAGATGAAACTGATGACCATCTGTTTCCATAGAGTCAAGGCTAAAAATAGAAATGGATCAGTTTCTGTAGAATAGAAATGTAGGACATACTATGCTTGTGTGTCCCACAAAGAAAACTGACAGAAACTGGTCTGTTTTCTTTATTTAACATAGACACTATGGAAACAGATGGTAATCCACTTTCATGCATTTTTAGCATCTGCAATATTGATTAAACTGATAACCAAAACATGATGTGAACAGCCCCTAATTTGCACCATGTAACTATGCATGTCACCTGTACACTAACAAACCCTAAACTGATAACCTCTGTTTTTTTGGCATAGCAAAAATGTGCTATTCATAACTGCAATTTAAAACTGCAAGCAGTTCTTCAGTAAGATGACCATGGAAACCCAGTCTAACAGTTGACAACTGCTGTAATGGCCAGAATAGGAGCTATGGGTCAAACCTTAGATAAGATCTTACCTTTTGATTGTAAGGGTTACAGATGGCTAATGTAGTGTCATCAGAACCAGAAAGTATGTACTCCCCTGTGCTGTTCCAAAAAATTGTATTCACCTATTTGCAGAGAGAAAGAAATTAGCTGACAATTTAGATAAACCAATCTGACAAAAAACAACAAATACACAATCTTGCAAATAAAGAATTAATCTGTTAATCCTGAAATAAAAGAAAAATGGAAAAACTGCAAAGTACTTGCAGAATATATGCCAGATGTAAAGGAATGGGGCATATTTATCAATCCAAGTCCGACACTTTTCTGTCTACATTTGCGCCAAAATTCATAGTGCACAGCATTTACAACATATTTATGAACAGTGTGCACCAGAAAGAAAATAAAAATACGACATGCTAGACACTTTTGAAAAATGTGCACCAGAATGGGCATGGTTTAGCAGTGTCTCACTTTACAACACATTTATGAAACAGAAAACAACAAATATGGTGCAGACACTCCTGTGCAAAGTATACCAAGTTTAAAATGGTGTAATGAATTTAAGACAATTTGCGTGCACCAAAAACTCCTTTCCTGTGTGCCTCATATTTGTCTCAATAAGCGAGGGATGATTTGTGTCTGCTTATGCTAGGTCAGGAATTGTAGGGTCTTTTTTGATGTGTGCGCCAAATATTTGTTCCTTATAGCCTGCAAGTTAAGATTGTCTACAGATTTTGTCTACATGTTTTGCACCAAATATTGGTCTCATGGTGAGACAGAATTTTGGAGCTTCAAGAAACACTCCATATTTATGAAGGTCTGTACAACAGATTCAGAAATATGTCTAAAACTATGAATGGGATTCGTAGTTTAAGACAGTGCAATGATAGACAGTATTGATAAATGTGCCCCACTATGTTCATGCTTCTACTGTATATCAGAGGGCAGCACAAGTTAGGGTCCATTCACGCAAAATTCTTCCATCCAGTTGAAAGTGTACTTTTTCATAATTGAAAGGAAAGGTATCTTAAGATTTCAGTTTTTAAAGCGTAACTAAGCTCTCGGACAACTTTTGATTTTCTGGCAGTATTTGTGTCAAAAAATAAATTTTGTAATATACTTTATTAACAGATTTTGTCTCCTTTCTGTAAAATCCTGCATTTTTTCACTCTTTCACTTGCTTCTGCATTGAGAGCCATTTCTGCCTCTCACTGAATGTTACTGTGCACATGAATACGGGACTGTGTAACATGTAGGGAAAATGAGGGAGGTCACTTCAAACATTTATATCTCAGACATTATAAACATACAAACTTTTGTTGTTATATGAAAGAGGGAATTCTCTTGTTTCATTATGACACAATGGTTGCAGTGTTATCTAAGATATTTCCAAAGATATCACTGGTAGAAAACAGTCAGGATTGGGATTTTTATATCAGATATTATACAGCTATATATAAATATCCTAATCCTGACTATGTTTTCAACCAGTGAGATCTCTGGAAATCATTTAGAAAGCACTACTGCTCCCCTCTTTCATATGACACTAAAAGCAAGTTTATATGTTTTATAATGTTGGAGATAACTGTTTGAAGTGACCCTCCCCCACCCTTATTTTCTCTACATATTAGTCAGCCCGTACTCCCATTCACAGTAACATTCAGTGAGAGACAGAAAAAGCTCTCAATATAGAAGCAAGGGTAAGCATGAAAAAATGCAGATTTTCACAGAAAGGATCCAAAATTTGTTAATAAATGTACAGTGGGTATGGAAAGTATTCAGACCCCTTTACATTTTTAACTCTTTGCTTCATTGCAGCCATTTGCTAAAAGCAAAAAAGGTCATTTTATTTCTCAATGTACACTCAGCACCCCATCTTGACAGAAAAAAAACAAAATGTAGATGTTTTTGCAAATTTATTAAAAAATAAAAACTGAAATATCACATGGTCGTAAGTATTCATACCCTTTGCTCAGTATTGAGTAGAAGCACCCTTTTGAGCTAGTACAGCCATGAGTCTTCTTGGGAATTATAAATTCAAAATAATGTATTCAGTACTGTACACTTAAAAACTAACTTTTATTAATATCCACTAAAAGTATGTATATATATATATATATATATATATATATATATATATATAGAAAAAAACACCTAAATATAGAGGTGCCATACTATAATGGGGTCATATATAGGGTAAAGGTAGCCTACCTCAACAAAGGAGGCTAGTATGGTGATACCCATCTCTCTTCACAATCACCCCTAAGTTTTATATTATAGTTCCCAGTATTTAAATGTAAATTCACTGAAGGGATAGAGTAAAGGAAAAATCCACTTAGGATATGGCACACACACATACACACCAACTGGCTAGAGGTCAGTAAAAGACCGACCAAAATGTGTGACTAGCCACTACCTAGGGAGCTTACATTACACTCCCACATTTGACTGCCTAATACCACAACCAGCAAACACCATAGACGATACAAAAGGAGTATTTGCCCTTACTCCCAGCCTTTCTAACGCGTTTCTGCTGAACTACACCAGCTCATCAGAGGCAAATGCATAAGGGCAAACCAGAATACACCATGGATGTGTGCAAACTGCCTGTATAATTTAGAGTGTCTAATGTAACAGCTCGGCCAGCCATGATGACTGCAAACGCCGGCGCGCACAGCCTAGCTTGATATCTGCTAAGCCACACCCCTTAGCAGTCCACGTCATCGGAGGTGCGCCCAATCACAAAGCGCCAACACCTAGATGCTCCGGACACTAAAGTAAGTAGAGAACGCCCATACAGGGCGTTCCCTAAGAACTAGAAAGACGCACATACGCGTCCATGGTAACAACCGGACCCTAACATCGCGGTATTAATCACCATCAAGCCTCAGACATATAAAACACCATGAGAGGTGACAAGCGACACCTGCAGAGAACCAAAAATGGCGATCACATCAAGAATACACACACAGAGCTCAAATAGTGGACCACATAGAAATCTCAAAAACCGCAGGCACAGAGAAAAATCAACGTGCCTCAGCAAAGAAGAGTTGGCGACGGAGAGGGCACATAGAAAAGGACAAAAAAATCCAAGCAAAGGAGGGGGGGGGAAGAAAAAAAGAGCACGCAGAATTATAAGGAAGGGTAGATTCAACTAGATATAGGACTACCTACAGACAGTCACTAGGGATAAATGGATATAACCCTAATCAATTAAAGATGAGTAAGATATAAATTCATTAAGGCCCCTGGGATAGACCGTATCAAACAGAAAAATCCAACGTGCCTCCCTCTGGAGCATTATTCTGTCATAATTACCTACTCTGGTGGACCGCACCACCATCTCAATGCCCTGAAAACTAAGATGCATGTACATGTAGAAGCATGCTGATTTGTGCTTACTCTATTTTGTACTACTTACTCATATTGAATAACTTGTACAATATTTAATAAAACGAGTTTAAAAAACAAATATTATACTGAAATTAATATACCCCACCCCCTGTATTTAATGAAGTATATAAATTTTGCAGCTCTCATCAAAAATACTTGGCTTGGACTTTTGTGAGGCTAGTCTGAAAAGGGGCATGTGGCTTAGTGGGAAATGGGTGTGGTTTGCGGAAAAGGGATTGTCAAAAAACTCAGGACAACTAATAAACATGGACTAGATAGTCTAAAGATGCTTCAAATCTGTCAGCTAGCATCAGCCGCTGCAAAACATCTGGTGTATTTAAAGATGCATGTACAATATACACGGAAACCGAACAAAAGTAAACATATACAACCAGAACAGTGCTGCAGAGTCAATAACAAACATAGTAATGCTGGGTTCACACCAGCACTTGAACTTCGTTCAGGGTTTCCATCCCCAAACCCGCTTAAAAAAATGCAGAGAGAAAAGTCCTGTTAGCAGCACTTTTCTCTCAGCATTTTTCACCTTTTTCGGGCAGAAACCCGGCAGACCCTATTATAGTCTATTTCTAGTTTCCGGGGTTAATCACTTTTTTAAGCAGATTAGATTTCCGTTTGAGGGGTCTGCTTGGGGAAACCGGAAAGCAGGTGTGAACCTAGCATAAAAGATAACAAATACAGTCATATGAAAAAGTTTGGGCACCCCTATTAATCTTAATAATTTTTAGTTCTAAATATTTGGGTGTTTGCAACAGCCATTTCAATTTGATATATCTAATAACTGATGGGCACAGTAATATTTCAGGATTGAAATGAGGTTTATTGTACTAACAGAAAATGTGCAATATGCATTAAACCAAAATTTGACCGGTGCAAAAATTTGGGTACCCTTATCATTTTATTGATTTGAATACTCCTAACTACTTTTTACTGACTTACTGAAGCACAAAATTGGTTTTGTAACCTCACTGAGCTTTGAACTTCATAGCCAGGTGTATCCAATCATGAGAAAAGGTATTTAAGGTGGCCAATCGCAAGTTGTTCTCCTATTTGAATCTCCTCTGAAGAGTGGCATCATGGGCTCCTCAAAACAACTCTCAAATGATCTGAAAACAAAGATTGTTCAACATAGTTGTTCAGGGGAAGGATACAAAAAGTTGTCTCAGAGATTTAACCTGTCAGTTTCCACTGTGAGGAACATAGTAAGGAAATGGAAGACCACAGGGACAGTTCTTGTTAAGCCCAGAAGTGGCAGGCCAAGAAAAATATCAGAAAGGCAGAGAAGAAGAATGGTGAGAACAGTCAAGGACAATCCACAGACCACCTCCAAAGAGCTGCAGCATCATCTTGCTGCAGATGGTGTCACTGTGCATCGGTCAACAATACAGCACACTTTGCACAAGGAGAAGCTGTATGGGAGAGTGATGCGAAAGAAGCCGTTTCTGAAAGCACGCCACAAACAGAGTCGCCTGAGGTATGCAAAAGCACATTTGGACAAGCCAGCTTCATTTTGGACTGATGAAACAAAGATTGAGTTGTTTGGTCATACAAAAAGGCGTTATGTATGGCGTCAAAAAAACACAGCATTCCAAGAAAAACACTTGCTACCCA
Organism: Leptodactylus fallax; assembly: GCA_947044405.1. Taxonomy (NCBI): domain Eukaryota; kingdom Metazoa; phylum Chordata; class Amphibia; order Anura; family Leptodactylidae; genus Leptodactylus; species Leptodactylus fallax. Next base: position 11,763,666 of record CAMRHE010000007.1, on the reverse strand, counting down.
CTGTAAAATTTGGTGGAGGTTCCATCATGCTTTGGGGCTGTGTGGCCAATGCCAGCACCGGGAATCTTGTTAAAGTTGAGGGTCGCATGGATTCAACTCAGTATCAGCAGATTCTTGAGAATAATGTACAAGAATCAGTGACGAATTTGAAGTTACGCCGGGGATGGATATTTCAGCAAGACAATGATCCAAAACACAGCTCCAAATCTACTCAGGCATTCATGCAGAGGAACAATTACAATGTTCTGGAATGGCCATCCCAGTCCCCAGACCTGAATATCATTGAAAATCTGTGGGATAATTTGAAGCGGGCTGTCCATGCTCGGCGACCATCAAACTTAACTGAACTGGAATTGTTTTGTAAAGAGGAATGGTCAAAAATACCTTCATCCAGGATCCAGGAACTGATTAAAAGCTACAGGAAGCGACTAGAGGCTGTTATTTTTGCAAAAGGAGGATCTGTTGAAATGGCTGTTGCAAACACCCGAATATTTAGAACTAAAAATGATTAAGATTAATAGGGGTGCCCAAACTTTTTCATATGACTGTATATATACACATACACACATATATATATATATATATGTGTGTATATATATATATATATATATTATATATACACATACACACATACATATACACACACACACATACACACACACACACACATATATGTATACATACATACATACACACACACACACGCACACACATATATATATATATATATATATATATATATATATTTTACACACACATATACACACACACGATATATAACGGGGCTTCCCATCCAGTGAACTATTGCATCATTTGTAACCACAGCTAAGTATTATCTCTTTTCATTTATTAAACACCTATTTTATTATATTCTGGTGTGATTATAGTCAGTCATTCTTTGAGTTAACTTGTTTTAAAAACCCCATTTGCCTACACTTGATGTTAGAGCTGTGGGATTGGTCTAAGAAATACTATAATTGTTGTATTATAATTGCGTTCTAGAGAAATTGTAATGTCTGGGTTAGCAAAGATGTTTAGTGTTGGGGTAGATGACAAAAAAAATAAATAAAAAATAAAAATCGAGTCCAGTTCCCTGGCCGGTGCATAGATCGCGACAATGTGCACTCAACACTCGAGGATTGTGGCACCATTACGACAGGCAAACCCCAGTAAGTCGGTGGTGACAACTTTATTTCTGTTAAATGGCAGAAGACTGCAGCAGACGTGAAATGGGTTTGTATGCTAGCGCCAAATTTAAAAGACATACAAGTAATGTGTTTGTAATGGTTGGAATCCCAGTTGTATACTGTTAATTGAACCCCAATTAGTCTAGCTGTGTGTTAGAATCCTAGACAATTGGATGTACATGTAATTTTTTTTTTTTTATTGTTGTAATTGACATCAGCAATTTGCAGGCAAAGTTGCTGCAACTGTAACATTTTGCTTATGAAACTTCTAAAAAGCTGGATAAAACATGTATCCAGAAAGTAGAAACTGCAGGAGAGAAGAAAGAGATGATTCAGATACAAGACAAATAGCAAAAAGCTATATGGTGAAGTAGAAAGAGAGTTAAATACAATATTAACTAGAATGCAGTGTGTGAAGAGATGAGAAACTAAGTGTCTGTATATTTTTTTTACTGTAAGGAAATGTATAGTGATCACCCTACTCACATGTGAGTAGTGACTAGATAAAGAGATATGACAAAAGTCTGGGAGAACTGATTGAAAATAAGACGTATAAAAGATTTGCTATGTAAATGTATAAATTGTTTTGTAGTGAAGGTACTGCAGGGTTGGTGTACGTATGTGTGCGCGCATAAATTATATAAAATATCTCTCTATATCCGTTATCTGTGCTTACTGGTAATGTGCATTGAGATTTGGGTGTGAATACTAAGGAATTTCTAGAATGTGTAAAGTTTCTTTGTTCCAGCTAGGCTGGATTCTTCACACTTTATTAGTTGTAGCGTTTATGTGTATGTCAATGGATTTTCTTTAAGTTGAGCTCATTATTATATGTTTTATTTCGCAGTTGATTAAAAATCAGCATAAAAGAAGAAAGCATCTTATTTACCGGTTTCTTTCCCTGCAATGTTTAGTTGGGTGGGGAAATATGACTGTGTTTATTTGTAAGAAATGAAGAATAAGATTTGCCCATCCAAAGACATAAGTGATATCACTGTACAAATGATATGAATAATTTTGTTTTAGTGCAGACAATTTCCTAGTTCTTATTAATTTAATGTGCATTTGTTTTTTGTCCACTTAAAATTTAATGCATTTGTTTTTTTGGAATTTTTGTGAATGTTCTTTTGTCTGGAGCTCCAGTGTCCATTTGCATGTGTGAATGGAATGTTCAGAGAAATGAATGGGCCCATACAGGTGTCTGTTATGTATACATGTTACATGTTCTGTTTGTTCATGTCTGTATTGTTACATGTTCAGTCGTACACAGCTGACAAAGGTATTGACTGCTCACGGTGACAAGTGATGTCGGAGGGGAGGGGGGAGCAGTGGATATGAAAAGGAGGCATATATTACACAAGAGCAGCCCCTTACAGCCACACCTCACCCTCTCAGGAAAAAGTTAAAGAAGTTGTTCTTCCCTTTGTTAAATACATACAGTGCCTTGAGAAAGTATTCGGCCCCCTTGAACTTTTCAACCTTTTGCCACATTTCAGGCTTCAAACATAAGGATATACAATTTTAACTTTTTGGTGAAGAATCAACAAGTGGGACACAATCGTGAAGTGGAACGAAATTTATTGGATATTTTAAACTTTTTAAAAAATAAAAAACTGAAAAGTAGGGCGTGCCAAATTATTCGGCCCCCTTAAGTTAATACTTTGTAGCGCCACCTTTTGCTGCGATTACAGCTGCAAGTCGCTTGGGGTATGTCTCTATCAGTTTGGCACATCGAGAGACTGAAATTCTTGCCCATTCTTCCTTGGAAAACATCTCGAGCTCAGTGAGGTTGGATGGAGAGCGTTTGTGAACAGCAGTTTTCAGCTCTTTCCACAGATTCTCGATTGGATTCAGGTCTGGACTTTGACTTGGCCATTCTAACACCTGGATACGTTTATTTGTGAACCATTCCATTGTAGATTTTGCTTTATGTTTGGGATCATTGTCTTGTTGGAAGATAAATCTCCGTCCCACTCTCAGGTCTTTGTCAGACTCCAACAGGTTTTCTTCCAGAATGGTCCTGTATTTGGCTCCATCCATCTTCCCATCAATTTTAACCATCTTCCCTGTCACTGCTGAAGAAAAGCAGGCCCAAACCATGATGCTGCCACCACCATGTTTGACAGTGGGGATGGTGTGTTCAGGGTGATGAGCTGTGTTACTTTTACGCCAAACATATTGTTTTGCATTGTGGCCAAAAAGTTCGATTTTGGTTTCATCTGACCAGAGCACCTTCTTCCACATGTTTGGTGTGTCTCCCAGGTGGCTTGTGGCAAACTTTAAACAAGACTTTTTATGGATATCTTTGAGAAATGGCTTTCTTCTTGCCACTCTTCCATAAAGGCCAGATTTGTGCAGTGTACGACTGATTGTTGTCCTATGGACAGACTCTCCCACCTCAGCTGTAGATCTCTGCAATTCATCCAGAGTGATCATGGGCCTCTTGGTTGCATCTCTGATCAGTCTTCTCCTTGTTTGAGATGAAAGTTTAGAGGGACGTCCGGGTCTTGGTAGATTTGCAGTGGTCTGATACTCCTTCCATTTCAGTATGATCGCTTGCACAGTGCTCCTTGGGATGTTTAACGTTTGGAAATCTTTCTGTGTCCAAATCCGGCTTTAAACTTCTCCACAACAGTATCACGGACCTGTCTGGTGTGTTCCTTGGTCTTCATGATGCTCTCTGCGCTTTAAACAGAACCCTGAGACTATCACAGAGTAGGTGCATTTATACGGAGACTTATTTACACACAGGTGGATTATATTTATCATCATCAGTCATTTAGGACAACATTGGATCATTCAAAGATCCTCACTGAACTTCTGGAGTGAGTTTGCTGCACTGAAAGTAAAGGGGCCGAATAATATTGCATGCCCCACTTTTCAGTTTTTTATTTTTTACAAAAGTTTAAAAATAACCAATAAATTTCGTTCCACTTCACAATTGTGTCCCACTTATTGATTCTTCACCAAAATATTACAAATTTTATATCCTTATGTTTGAAGCCTGAAATGTGACAAAAGGTTGAAAAGTTCAAGGGGGCCGAATACTTTCACAAGGCACTGTATATGTGTGTTTTAGTGAACATGAGATGTACCTGATATACCAAATATACTAAGCCAGTATTTATGGATGTTTGTGTGTATCACATATATCACATGGTCTTTATATTTCTTTGGGTAATATAACATTGAATTGGGTTTGCCTGCTAGACGCATCTCACAGCAGCTCCCGGACCCAGAGTGTCTCTTACAGTTTATTTTCAGGTCAGAACCGGTCCATTGGCGGTTCCTGGCCATGGTACGCCAAGTGAGGAGAAAGACACCTTCCTCCCTTGTCTCAGAGCTGCAGATCTCCCGCTTTTTCCTCTCTGCAACTCCTGCCTCACTGCCGATGGTAGTTCCAAGATGGCGCTGGGGCGTGCTCAACCTTCCTGCATAGTGCCACCGGCTTCCCTGCTCTCCACACCGGAGCTTCCTCCGCTCCTTCACCTGGCACCCGATCTTCAGTTCAAGCCGCTACTCCTGCCACAGGCCCCCTTGGGACCTGCTACCACCACGATGCAGGTCCCTGGTGACCCGCAGCTGTCTGCCTCTATCTCAGACCTCCAGGCCAGCGCCTGCACCAACTCAGAGGTCAGTGCATTTGGGCCCTACTCTGGCTAGCCTAGGAGACCACAGTTTGTCCCAAGGGACCTCCACAGCAGTCAGTCTCCATACAGCCGACCCTCCAGCCTGCAATGACTACCCAGGGGTCACCCCTCTGTCTGCATCCCACGAAACCTGTGAGTACCCTGGCTCTACCATACTCTCTGCAGGCCTCTGCTGAACCCTGCATGACTGACACAGGTCTTCTCAGGCCCATACCTGCTGACCATGATGCTGCCGCAGCTAGCCCTGCACCAGCAGATGCCTCACATTTTGGTCGCCACCCAGCCCACCTTCAAAGCACTGACAAGGGCCCAGGACCCCCTGCATTTGATTTCTTCTCCACCCAGGCTGCCTTCCGTACACCGCCATCATCAGACTCCTCTGATGATGGCGCTCAATGGCCCAAGTTGGCAGACATTTGGAATCTTCTCCACTCCCTCCCCACTAAAGTGGACTTGGAAACTATTGTGCGCAGGGTTGAGACTAAGTTTAAGCGTATCATCGTTTAATTCAAGTCTGAAATCAACTCCCTATCTGAACAGATTACCACTCAGTAGCAGTAGTCCATATTGCTTGACCAGCAACTCACTGTGGTGGAACAATTTGTGACTATTCAACGAGAGCTTAACAGGTCTCTCCTTTTACAGGTCGACGACCAGGAAAACAGAGGCCAACGTAATAACGTCAAACTGAGGGCTATCCCTGACGGAGTCCCACCTGCCGAGCGCATTCTGCGGTGAAATCTGTCTTCAACGCTGTCCTCTCTCACTCAGCCGATACCGTAGTTAACATTGACAGGCTGCACCAGATCCTGGGTCCCAGACGCAGTGACGCCACAGAATCTTGGGATGTCCTTTGCTGGGTCCACTTCTTCAGGGAAAAAGAAGACCTCCTACAGGCTGCCTGGCGGAAGGGTCCATTCCCATTCATCCTCAAGCCGGACCTCCAACTCATCATAGATGTGTGTGCCACCTACAGATGGGTCAGTCCCTTCCACTTCCAGGTTCGACGCAACTGAACCATGTTTTCTCTCCACACTCCTGACCAGGCGGTGTCCTTCGCTAAATTTCTGGACTTGCCTAACTTGACCCTCCCAGACTGGCTGGAGTATCCTCTTGTGCCCACCTCCTCTGACAAGCGGTCCTCCTCATCTACTCTGCTTCGTCAACAGTCTGGCGAGAGACACCAAAGAGCGACTATCCTGAGGGATTGTATCCTTTATCAGATGCTCCTACCTGAGACTCTGCTCCTTCAGCCTAAACTGAGTTATTCTGGACTATTAGAACTAAGTGTATCCTGGACTGAATTATTAAGTCATTCCTAAAGTCATCAGGATTGTTTGTTTTCTTATCTTTACTAAGTGCAGGCTGTATATGTGAACAGTGCCACAAGTGTTTCCAATACTGCCCAGGTACTGCTCCAGCCAACCAGCTGGACTCCAGCCTTCAAGTGTACCTCACTGACCTGCACTGTATGTCCGATTATGTGTGCTGTATTGAGGGGGTGGATTCCCCTTCCTAAAATTTGTGTGCTAGGTGGTTCTCAGTTGAGCCCGCCATCCGTAGAGAGGAGGTGAAATGCCAGTGTCTTATGACCTCACGCCACAATTGTGGGTGGTTGAGCATAGCTTTCGAGTTCAGTAGCTCCCACCATGACCCACAGAGTTGGCCCCATAGTGACCTGCCGTAGCAAGGTTGTGTGAGAGTCAGGTGTATCCACTTCCCCTGAGGGAGTCACGTGTGGTCGATATCCCCTGTATAATTTTCTGTACTGATCAGTAGATAAGCATTTCTTTGAATTAGTGTACCATCCAATGAACTACTGTATCAATTCTAACCACAAATAAGTATTTTCTCTTTTCATTTATTAAACACCTATTATTTTATTATATTCTACAGTAGTGCGATTATAGTCATTCTTTGACCATCATTGACTTAACTTGTTTAAAAAAAAAAACCAAAAAAAAAAAAAACCCACTGTTTGCCTACACATACTCTCTTTTCCCTGCCGCTCAGGTATACGCCACTGCTGTCTGTTTGGGGTGTTCTGGTGTCCTTCACTACTGGAAATGCTGTGCTGCACGGACATATGTGTGTGAAGTCACTGGGTCCTTTCCAGCCACTGCTGAGGCAACTGATTGACCACAGTGCAGGGCTTGCTGTGGTGAAGGACACTGGAGCGCTGAGGACAGGAAAGAATGATTTTATTATTTTTTTTTTTTTTTAATGTGATTCCGACCTCCTCTGATTTTCCCAATTCCTGGACAACCCCTTTAATGTGTTGGCAACAACCTTTACACCCCAACCAAGAAAATGGCCATTTGAAATAATAATTGGACAGGCTGAGATATATCACAAAACTGCAAAAATTATCCATGTCTAATCTGTTGTCTGTAGAAAATCTGTGTGTATGACTAGCATAAAAGAAACAAGATCTCATCTTCTCCTGTGTGCTCAGTATAAAAAAACATCATAGAAGCTAGTCTTGGACCCTTCAGGAAATTAGAACAACCTTAAGGCTAAGGCCCCACACAGTAAGCCGCAGCAAAAAAGAACTCCTTGAAAAATTAGAGCGGCAATGCATCACAGTTTTTTTCGCAGCGCGTTTTCGTAGGTATACAGTCATATGAAAAAGTTTGGGAACCCCTATTAATCTTAATCATTTTTAGTTCTAAATATTTGGGTGTTTGCAACAGCCATTTCAATTTGATATATCTAATAACTGATGGACACAGTAATATTTCAGGATTGAAATGAGGTTTATTGTACTAACAGAAAATGTGCAATATGCATTAAACCAAATTTGACCGGTGCAAACATTTGGGTACCCTTATCATTTTATTGATTTGAATACTCCTAACTACTTTTTACTGACTTACTGAAGCACAAAATTGGTTTTGTAACCTCACTGAGCTTTGAACTTCATAGCCAGGTGTATCCAATCATGAGAAAAGGTATTTAAGGTGGCCAATTGCAAGTTGTTCTCCTATTTGAATCTCCTCTGAAGAGTGGCATCATGGGCTCCTCAAAACAACTCTCAAATGATCTGAAAACAAAGATTGTTCAACATAGTTGTTCAGGGGAAGGATACAAAAAGTTGTCTCAGAGATTTAACCTGTGAGTTTCCACTGTGAGGAACATAGTAAGGAAATGGAAGACCACAGGGACAGTTCTTGTTAAGCCCAGAAGTGGCAGGCCAAGAAAAATATCAGAAAGGCAGAGAAGAAGAATGGTGAGAACAGTCAAGGACAATCCACAGACCACCTCCAAAGAGCTGCAGCATCATCTTGCTGCAGATGGTGTCACTGTGCATCGGTCAACAATACAGCACACTTTGCACAAGGAGAAGCTGTATGGGAGAGTGATGCGAAAGAAGCCATTTCTGAAAGCACGCCACAAACAGAGTCGCCTGAGGTATGCAAAAGCACATTTGGACAAGCCAGCTTCATTTTGGAAGAAGGTCCTGTGGAGTGATGAAACAAAGATTGAGTTGTTTGGTCATACAAAAAGGCGTTATGCATGGCGTCAAAAAAACACAGCATTCCAAGAAAAACACTTGCTACCCACTGTAAAATTTGGTGGAGGTTCCATCATGCTTTGGGGCTGTGTGGCCAATGCCGGCACCGGGAATCTTGTTAAAGTTGAGGGTCGCATGGATTCAACTCAGTATCAGCAGATTCTTGAGAATAATGTACAAGAATCAGTGACGAATTTGAAGTTACGCCGGGGATGGATATTTCAGCAAGACAATGATCCAAAACACAGCTCCAAATCTACTCAGGCATTCATGCAGAGGAACAATTACAATGTTCTAGAATGGCCATCCCAGTCCCCAGACCTGAATATCATTGAACATCTGTGGGATAATTTGAAGCGGGCTGTCCATGCTCGGCGACCATCAAACTTAACTGAACTGGAATTGTTTTGTAAAGAGGAATGGTCAAAAATACCTTCATCCAGGATCCAGGAACTGATTAAATGCTACAGGAAGCGACTAGAGGCTGTTATTTTTGCAAAAGGAGGATCTACTAAATATTAATGTCACTTTTCTGTTGAGGTGCCCATACTTTTGCACCGGTCAAATTTTGGTTTCATGCATATTGCACATTTTCTGTTAGTACAATAAACCTCATTTCAATCCTGAAATATTACTGTGTCCATCAGTTATTAGATATATCAAATTGAAATGGCTGTTGCAAACACCCAAATATTTAGAACTAAAAATGATTAAGATTAATAGGGGTGCCCAAACTTTTTCATATGACTGTAATTGACATCCTGCGATTTCCAAAACCACAATATTTTTCCACAATGTGTGGATGGGATTCTCTAGCTGGGTTTACCATTTAGTGGCACTTAGAAAATGACTTAAATGAAATTTAACTGTACTTACACAGCCATCATGTACAGTCAGGGTGGTTTCCAGTTTAAGTCTTTGAATAAACTCTTTTCTCCCTGTGTAAGTGAAACAGAGAGAAAAGTAATGTTAAATGATAAAGATAGACCAGAACAACTTATATTAGGTAAATAAAGAATTCTCCCAGAAAAATTAATCCCTCAGAAAGACTAACATCGTATTGTTATTACATGTTCAAAAATGCATGTATCGCATTATTGCGATTTACCATGGGTTTTTCCTGGAATTTTGATAATGCAGCACATTACCAGCACAAACAATAACATCCTTACATATTCGCAGATTTCACAAATAATAGGAGTGGAAGGCAACAAGTGCTAACACTTTCTAATGCTTTGCCTCTCCATGTAACTACAACATGAACATGGAGGGCGCTGCCTAAGAGTGGTCTGCCCTTGTGAGCTGTTCCACGGACAAACTGGCTTTATGCCAGGGCCCCACGTGGCGTAAACGCCGCAGAAAAACTGGACTTTCTGTAAAAAGCACTGTGGCAAAAACAGTGATGCGTTGCCACCGTGGATTTTCTCACATCACTTTTTGCTGCAGCCCGCTATGTGGGGTCTTAGCCTAAACAAGATTCAATGGAACTAAATTTGTCCAAGGAGCAGCTGCCACCTCTTTGAAAAGCTCCTTGCTTCTTTGTACATTTCATAAATATTTGTAATGACTATATGCAGTGACATTAGGTTAAGAAATAGGGACAAAAAAACAAAAAATACTACAAAAACAACATTAAAGGGAGTCTATCATTAGATTTAGCCAAATTTCCCTAACATGTTGGAATAGCCTTTAAAAAAGGCTATTCTAGCCCTACCTTTATCTTTTCTTCAAAGCCGTTTTTGAAATAAAGCCTTTATTCTTATATGCAAATTATGTGCACGGAACACAGACTGTGCAGGAGTGCTGCTGCTGACGCAGTGAAGAAGAAAAAGAGTAGGATGCCTTCACATGAAGAGTCGTGTAACAGAAGCAGAAGGTGGAATACTGGGGATGAAGGTACTATGCTCAAAGCACAAGGGGAACACCCCCTGTGCTCCGTACAAAGAATTTGCATATAAGAATAAAGTCTTTATTTCAAAAACATTGGTGAAGAAAAGATGAAAAGTAGGGCTAGAATGGCCTTTCTAAAGGCTATTCCAACATGTTGTTAAGGACATTTGGCCAAATCTAATGATAGACTCCCTTTAAATTCAAAAACTGTATGTGATCCTGACCCAGTCTATGAAAATAAAATTATTATATTAATACAAACATACATATAGTTTTTCATGGGTTTTGGCAATAAAGCAACATTCACTTGTTTCACTGTCCCAGCATACTCAAAAATCAATAGTGAGGCAATGGCATAAAGAGCATGTTCATAAGTGACTTTGTTTTTTTTCAGATTATCAGAAGAATTTTTTTTTGTTAGTTTTTTTGTTTCCGTTTTTCCATATTAAAAACAGCCACAACTTTATTTACTGGATTGTACCTTATATATGGCAATTTCAAAGGGTGCTTTTTTCTTTTGCTTATTTCTTTCTATATTCTATTCTATACTTAGATCAGGCTTTTGTCTTATTTATAAAAATAGCAAATCTAGAATAAAGGACTGTGGCACTCACTGTTACAAGCTAAAAAGCAAAGTCCTTTTTTTTTATTATTTATTTTTTTATTTTTTTAAAGCGGTGTAAGTGGGGAGAGGATGTCAGCACAACTAGGTGCTGGACCGTTTTGCACTGAGTTAGCTCTTCATCTGGCTGTCCAACCAGTCAGAAAAAATAAAAGAGTTTGCTTTTAAGCTTGAGGGTGAACTCTGTGGTGTTTTCTTCTATATTTGCCATCTATGGACGATGTTACAGCAGAGCACCTTATGATGCTGGATAATGGCTGCCCCTCCCCACATGTGCTACCCCTAATGGCTGCCCCCCCCACCACCACGTGTTACACCCTAGTGCTGGGAGATTTTCCAAAAAATTTTAATTAAAAAAAAATCTTGATATTTTAATCTCAATTTTCTTGTTTTTATATAGTTTGCTTTTCTTCATTTATTTAAAGTTCAGTTAGTTGGCACTGGAGGAGTCAGATCTATTTTATGCAGAGTTCCTTGTCCTATCAACCAACTATTAACTGCAGTGAAGAACCGTCTATCATAGCCAGTGACTAGAGAAGGCCTGCATGGAATAGATCACTGGCTAAATGGGCTGTGGATGATCGCTCTGATGGAGGGTATGTGGCAGAACATAAAAGGAGTTGCGCCATTAAGTACACTTATGCCCTATCCACAGGACTCAAGTGTTTATGAAAAAACTGCTTCCTCTGGTAATGTGTTTCTGCCAGACGCCTGTTCTAAAGAACAGGTGAACTGTACCAGTTGCCTGATGAGAAGGATCAAAAACAGTGCGACTCCCAAGAAATCCATGTGGGTTGTCCAAACAACAAAAGGAGTGGCTTCTGGTAAGAAGAATCCACCTCATAGAACAGTTAAACAGCAGTAGTCTCAGCAAGAATCACCGGAAGAATCTATTAAAAGGTAAGTCAATGCAAACTTTGCAAGTGATGCTTGCCACACACAAGTATGCTTGCACCTCCACGTTCCATGCAGGCTCACACAACCTTTAAAGATGTCCTAGAATTATAAATGCCTATTATTAATTCTGGCTCATCGTCAAGTACTTTGTGCCACTCTAGAAACCAGTCTTTATTGAACTCTGGTTCTTATTACTTTACGTGAGAAGACTGAAGATGGCTGAACATATTTATATATATATATATATTTTATACATGATTTCTTCATCTCTCTGAGCTGGCTGGCATTATAAGCATTGCTTAACGCATGCCTGGCACAATGACATACATAGTAAAATAATATATACTTTTTTTTTTTTTTTGTATGAAATGCTTAAATAGAAGCATTTTATTTAGAAAAATGGACTATTTTTTATATTTTGCATAAAAGTATATAATTTTTCACATTAAAACAAACCCAAAACCCATGAAAATTCTATAGAATTGTAAGTAACAAAAAAAAAAAAAAAAAAACCTCCCCTTAATTTGCTGTACATGTGATTTTTTTTTTTGTCATGCTATTCGGTATTAGCAGTTAATCACAGGGCTGTGGAGTCGGTACGCCAAAGCCCCGACTTCGACTCCACCAAAATAGGCACCAACTCCGACTCCACAGCCCTGAGTCAAGCAGTCACTCTGTGTCCTTGGGCTGTGGGTGGGTCTCCAGCACAATTACAGATAAAGTCAAGCTTTTCAGTCCTCACAATCACAACACTTGTATCTTTTGCTTACTCCAGATAATGGTGCTAAACCTTATAGGTTCACTCAGAACTCAGTCCCATCATTATATGAGGAATAGAACAGACCTTTACAGGACATTTCATCATTTTCAACATTTCATCATTTTCCCAAATTCTTATGAAAATATATTCAGCATATACTGCATTGTACTACTAACTGTACCAATTTATTATATACCATTTTATGTACCATTTTATACCGACTCCACGACTCCGACTCCACAGCCCTCACATAAAGTTCATCACACCTCCCCCTTTTAGAGCGTGCTGGGAGGAAGAAGGATCCTACGTTTAGACACTTCTAAAGCTCCTGCTCTGAGCTGTGCCCACCCGGCTTTTCTGGGACCTTGTTTTGAGTGCTGGCATTCCTCAGATCCACACTCGCAACCCCAGGTCCTTGAGGTACCAGACCAGAGACCCCGTCCAGGCAGTCTCTGCACATCTGGCTACCTTCGACCTGCTCTGGGTCCCTTTCCGGAGTGCTGGTATCCCGCAGGTCCCCACTCACAACCCCAGGTCCTTGAGCTATACGCCCAGAGACCCCCATCCCGGCAGCCTCTTAGGGCCTCTCCCGCACTAGTCGCTAGCTAGGAGAGTTCTAGGGAATTCCTTACCTTCCCCCTAGCTTCCTTACATGGGGACACCTCTGGGTCTGGCACAGGTTTAACCGCCACCTGTCCTCCCTCCCAGACGCACTGTTCCCTCGGGCCTATGCCCATTACCTCAAATACTTGGGTGGGTGAGGGTGATACCTCGGGCAACTGACAGAGATCATATTTCCCCAAACCATCCCCCAACAATACATTGACAGGTAATGCATCTGACACACCCCCTTCTTGGATCCCACCCCCAGCACCCCAGGCCATATGCACCTGGGCCATGGGTACTCCTGAAATGGAACTAGACAAAAGAGGTGTGCATGTCTCATACTCGCCGGACCCCTCTGGCTCCAGTGCAGCGAGCCTGGTCACAACGGTCTCAGTACCACCTTCAGGTGATATAGGGAACAGCTCAGGGGTCGGAACGCCTTCCACCCCTCTATCACTCTGGCCGCGGGTTACTACCGCACTACCAGCAGTCCGTCCCTCACCTGGATCGGACCTGAGGTCCTCGTGACCCACCTGCCCACCTGGCACATAGTCAGCAGTTGGGCGCTGATCTAAGGCACTGGGTGAAGTGGTTGGAGTTGCCACCAGTGTCTCAGAGGAGCTACCCTGTACATTTTCATAGCAAGAATTAGCTATTACATTGACAGTACATTCATTAGCAATTGTTGATTCTAATGGTGAATGGCTCAGACAGGCTCACACGGAGGGGGCTATCACCACCCGCAGATGTGGGCAGGGCTACAGTCAGGTCAGCATTACACAGTATCTCATTAGCATTTTCACTGTCTCCTTCAGCTGGGCACACAGTAGAGGAGAGCAGGCAGTTGACCCCTCCCTCTGGCTGTGTGACAGGTCTCAGCATTACATGAGAATCATCATCCTGCACAGACATTTTATCACAGCGAGATGGGGTTCCTTGCACACCATATTGGGACACAAGGGTCCCCAAATCTGTCCCCAACAGCACATTAGCAGGAAGATCAGATATGAGCCCCACATCCCGCATTCCTTTCCCCAAACCCCAGCCCACAAGGACAAGCCATGGGTACAGTTAAGCGTTCTTGTCCAATTTCCCTTAGGGTCAGAGTTTTCCCGGGGATAATACTGTCCGGAAGGACCAAATCAGGTTGCACCAGAGTAACATCCGCCTCAGTGTCCCAAAATCCCATGACCACTTTATCCCCCACAGTGACCTGTTGACGGTTGGCATTGGCTTGCAACCCCCCCCCCTTCTAACCAAGTATACAGATGAGCTAACTGCTGTGGCTTGGGAAGCAGGGGAGTTCTTACGGTGGTTAGGACACTCTGCCTTGAAATGTCCTGGCTGGCTACAGGTGTGACACCGCCGGACCTGTTCTTGAGGCTTGGAGGTGGTCGCCGGGGAACCCAGAGTTCTTGGGACAGGGGAAGTAGAAGGTCCAGCTTGGTCTGCTGTCTTGGATTCCCGGTCAAACACGAACTGGCGGACATCCAGAGGGCAAACCTGGAGCAACTGGTCCTTGATCATAAGGTCCTCAAACTTGGTACCAGTAAGTCCTCTGATCCATTGCCAGAATGTAGTCCGTAAGTCGCCCATAACAGCCTCATAGCTGCCAGTGGGGTTCCGCATTATATTCCTGAACTTCTTGCGGTACACCTGATCTTTTTGATGAGGACCTCCTTAATAACGTCATAATCCCAATCCTATTCAGGCGATAGGTCCACAAAGACTTACAGGGATTTGCCCCTTAACCCTGGAGTCAGATACTGGGTCCACTGCGCACGGACATTCTGGTTCTGGGAAGGGCTGCTAGTCAGTCCAGCCGGGCCATCTCAAATTGATGCTCCCACTCGGCTTGACGTTCTGCAGCATCCCTCTCAGCCTGTTGATATTGAAGGATCAACTGCAGGCGAGCGTTAGAGTCACTGGGGCCTAGCTGCTGTAAGGCCAGTTGCAAATATAAGTCCATACCCCCCCTCACAGGGCTAGGGCTACTGGTCCCTCCAGGTGAAGTGATCTCTGGGACAGGTCCAGCTGCTGGACTTTCTGGGGTGGCCATGATCCCTTGTCCCAGCACCTCAGGACTCTGCCCCACGTCCTCCATATCAGCCATCTGCTGGAGATCTCTGGTTCTGCTCCTCAGACCCCAGCCATACGCTGGAAGCCATTGCCAAATAAAAGATAGGATAGAAAAACAAAGAGAAGGGAACAGCACCGTACCAAACATTTACCGTATTTTTTTTAGCTTGATCTAGTACCGAGCTCGATTTATAGGATTTGGCGCAATCCCCAGCACCTGAGTGATACCACACACTCACCGCTGTTATCCTATATCCCACTACACTGTCACCACTGTGAAGGACCTCGCCTTGCCAAGCCTCTTGACACACCTGCGATCAACCTTCTTTACCTCCCACTCACACACCATGAGTGGACCAGGTTCATATGATAATACAAAACAAGCTTTATAAATTTTATGTATTTATTAACCCAAGTGGGTCGGTACGAAGCACTAACATACAGAAATACATATCAAATGAATTATGAAGTATGTGTGTACCATGGGAGATGGCCCTTTCTGGCCAGCAGTTTATTGCCCCAGCAGATGTCCAGGGGAGGGAGAAGAGGCCAGTGACCCTAAGTTCATCCAGATACACACATCTCTCCCAGCACCTAGGAAATCTCTCCCAGGGTTCTGCAAAGGGGGGGGGGGGGGGGAGGAGGGAAGAGGTGTGGGTGGGGCACTAGCCATATGCTGAAAGGAGACCTACAGTGCTGGCCAAAAGTATTGGCACCCCTGCAATTCTGTCAGATAATACTCAATTTCTTCCAGAAAATGATTGCAATCACAAATGCTTTGGCAATAATATCTTCATTTATTTTGCTTGCAATGAAAAAACACAAAAGAGAATGAAAAAAAAAAAAAAGTCAAATCATTGATCATTTTACACAAAACTCCAAAAATGGGCCGGACAAAAGTATTGGCACCCTCAGCCTAATACTTGGTAGCACAACCTTTAGACAAAATAACTGCGAACAACCGCTTCCGGTAACCATCAATGAGTTTCTTACAATGCTCTGCTGGAATTTTAGACCATTCTTCTTTGGCAAATTTCTCCAGGTCCCTGAGATTTGAAGGGTGCCTTCTCCAAACTGCCACTTTGAGATCTCTCCACAGGTGTTCTATGGGATTCAGGTCTGGACTCATTGCTGGCCACTTTAGAAGTCTCCAGTGCTTTCTCTCAAACCATTTTCTAGTGCTTTTTGAAGTGTGTTTTGGGTCATTGTCCTGCTGGAAGACCCATGACCTCTGAGGGAGACCCAGCTTTCTCACACTGGGCCCTACATTATGCTGCAAAATTTGTTGGTAGTCTTCAGACTTCATAATGCCATGCACACGGTCAAGCAGTCCAGTGCCAGAGGCAGCAAAGCAACCCCAAAACATCAGGGAACCTCCGCCATGTTTGACTGTAGGGACCATGTTCTTTTCTTTGAAGGCCTCTTTTTTTTTCCCTGTAAACTCTATGTTGATGCCTTTTCCCAAAAAGCTCTACTTTTGTCTCATCTGACCAGAGAACATTCTTCCAAAAAGTTTTTGGCTCTCTCAGGTAAGTTTTGGCAAACTCCAGCCTGGCTTTTTTATGTCTCTGGGTCAGAAGTGGGGTCCTGGGTATCCTACCATAGAGTCCCTTTTCATTCAGACGCCGACGGATAGTACAGGTTGACACTGTTGTACCCTCGGACTGCAGGGCAGCTAGAACTTGTTTGGATGTTAGTCGAGGTTCTTTAGCCACCATCCGCACAATCTTTCGTTGAAATCTCTGGTCAATTTTTCTTTTCCGTCCACATCTAGGGAGGTTAGCCACAGTGCCATGGGCTTTAAACTTCTTGATGACACTGCGCACGGTAGACACAGGAACATTCAGGTCTTTGGAGATGGACTTGTAGCCTTGAGATTGCTCATGCTTCCTCACAATTTTGCTTCTCAAGTCCTCAGACAGTTCTTTGGTCTTCTTTCTTTTCTCCATGCTCAATGTGGTACACACAAGGACACAGGACAGAGGTTGAGTCAACTTTAATCCATTTCAACTGGCTGCAAGTGTGATTTAGTTATTGCCACCACCTGTTATGTGCCACAAGTAAGTAACAGGTGCTGTTTATTACACAAATTAGAGAAGCATCACATGATTTTTCAAAGGGTGCCAATACTTTTGTCCACCCCCTTTTTTATGTTTGGTGTGGAATTATATCCAATTTGGCTTTTTGACAATTCTTTTTGTGGTTTTCCATTGTCGACAAATTAAATGAAGATATTATTACCAAAGCATTTGTGATTGCAATGATTTTCTGGAAGAAATTGAGTATTATATGACAGAATTGCAGGGGTGCCAATACTTTTGGCCAGCACTGTAGATTCTTGGTCACTCAGCAAAGAGGCAGCAATCAGTTCCTATCTTGGAGAAGATGTGAGGGCATTTCATGCAGTGGAATGATGCATGGGCCTAGCATTGAGGCCTGAAGCCTTTTCTTTTGTTCTGGACAGCATGTAGGAGACACATACTCTAACTCGCTTAAGGAAGCGCCCTAGTCCCCAAAACCTGCTGAGGCCTAGAGAAACAGACTACAAACTTTCTCTATCTTTTATTTCCCTTTTTATTTGCTGTGCTGTATTTTACTTTTACCCGTATCTGCTTGATAATTCATTGATATGTATGTCTGTATATGTTAGTGCTTAGTACCGACCCACGTGGGTTAATAAATATATAAAGTTTATAAAGCTTGTTTTGTATTATCCTATGAACCCAGTCCGCACACGGTGTGTGAGTGGGAGGTAAAGATGGTTGATCGCAGGTGTGTCAAGAGGCTTGGCAAGGCGAGATCCTGCAAAGGCACCTTCATGCAATTTTGAGTTAAAGTGAATGTTTTAAAAAAAAAAAAAAAAAAAAAATGCAAATGTATATTCGTTGCTAAAAGTGGAAACCAAACAAAAAGACTGTGTAAGGGCTATTTGACCAAGAAGGAAAGTGATGGGGTGCTATGCCAGATGACCTGGCCTCCACAGTCACCAGACCTGAACCCAATTGAGATGGTTTGGGGTGAGCTGGACCGCAGAGTGAAGGCAAAAGGGCCAACAAGTGCTAAGCATCTCTGGGAATTCCTTCAAGACTGTTGGAAGACCATTTCAGGTGACTACCTCTTGAAGCTTATCAAGAGAATGCCAAGAGTGTGCAAAGCAGTAATCAAAGCAAAAGGTGGCTACTTTGAAGAACCTAGAATATAAGACATATTTTCAGTTGTTTCACACTTTTTTAAGTATATAATTCCACATGTGTTAATTCATAGTTTTGATGCCTTCAGTGTGAATCTACAATTTTTATACTCATGAAAATACAGAAAACTCTTGGAATGAGAAGGTGTGTCCAAACTTTTGGTCTGTACTGTGTGTGTGTATATATATATATATATATTTTTTTTTTTTTTTTTTTTTTTTTTTTACAGGTGCAGGTGTTAAAGAAACGCCAAAATAGCAGAAATGCGCCAACCAATTGTGCATGCAAATTAAATAGGAGTTTACATAAAAATATAATTTTCTATCCCCCTATAAAAATTGTAGCAATTTATACATTTATCTCTAGTAATAATCGTTATTGCTATTATTTTAGCATGTAATGGATATCGCTAGAGAGGTGTATTTTACTCTAGAAAGATCAGGTATGGACAGGGTGAAATGTAAACTTTATTGATGACTTTGTGCATGTGTTGTGTAAGTATTTGGTGCAACTCTTTTGGCGCTGCGACCTGGACAATGGTAAACGTCTGGATCATAGCGCCAATAAACTTCCTGGTTATGTTCAGAGGGGTATTATATAAGAATATCCCTCTAATAAGGCTCAAAGGGGTATTACATTATCCCTCTGTGTGACAATCAGAGAGCAAAAGTACTGTATGCTCTCCAATAGGAGAGGGGATAACTGACAGAAGTCCCTGCTACCCCCCCCCCTCCTCCCCAGGGTCACATACAGGTTATGCACAGATGAAGATGATGATAACTAATGAAGAAGGCACTAAATCATATGGGGGCCAAAAATTGGGCAATAGCATGGGGGGGCAGTAAAGGGGACAATTTAACATGTGTGGGTCTCATAAAGGGGGTGTTATACCATGTGGGGGCCACTAAACGAGGCATTATACTGCAGGCCCCGTCAAAAGCTTGCTATGGGTCTTTCCGCGGCAGTGCGGGCATGGTTAGTGAGCAGCATCCTGGAGCAGTACAGTGCGCCTTGTCTGGCAGCAGAGCCTACCCAGTGCCACTAGGACAAGCCCTAAGGTGTCCCTTCACACTCCTGGATTTTGGGAAGGTATGCACAGGTTCATTTACAGCAGGATTCATGGGCACTTCTGGCCTTCTATCCAGACGTACCTACTGCACACATTGCTGATATTAACCGTTATCAATTCTCAGTTTAGCTGTGTTACTTTCTGCCTCTGCTCTCAAATCTTGCACCACATGGTGCATGTATTACAAGATGAGTCACGGCAGCTCTACCAGGCAGCAGATCATCTGCCAGACAAGGTAAACTGTGTAATATCCGTTCACAGGCCTTGTGTACTCTGCTGAGATTAACATTTTCTTAGCTAAACTGTGTTAGCTGCTTTGCTCTCTGGGGTGAGCTATTACAGCACGTAACCTGTGTATTCATACCGTGTTTCTCCGAAAATAAGACAGGGTCTTATATTTTTTTTTTTCTCTGAAAAAAGGGCTAGGGCTTATTTTCGGGGTAGGTCTTAATTTTTTTTCCATGAACAACAATCACACATTTGATCGCTTTTTATTTCAACTTTTATCAGAGGTAAAATATTCACTATAGAGGTAAAATATTTTTATAAGTTTGTAGAGTGGACGTTTTCGGACACAGGGATACCTAATGTGTATGTGTTTCACAGTAATATTTTATTTTTATATGTATTCTAGTGAAAGTGGGAGGGGGTTTGAACTTTAATTTTGTTTTTGTTATATTTTTTAACTGGCACACTCAACAATGCCCACAATTAGAGAGTGGACTCTGATCGCGGGCATTAACTGCGGGTCTCCGCGGAGACCCGTTACTGCGGCTATGGTAGCCGCTCTGCAGCAGAGCGGCCACCATCTTTAAGGCCGCGGCATCCGCTGTAATTACACGGCAGATGTCGGGAAGGGGTTAAGTTAGCTAGGGCTTATTTTTGGAGTAGGTCTTATTTTTGTAGAAACACGGTATATAGGTCCTATATTTAGAAGGTGATATCATCTGTGCTTTATTGGGTCACCTCTGATCTTGGGTATTATAGAGAATGTAACCTCTGATATCCTGCTGGTCTCAGGTATTATACACCATATTGCCGGTGCTATCATGCTGGTCTTAGGTGTAACCTGTTACCGGTGTGCTCTGCTGGTTTGGATGCAGTACTATCTGGTTTCCTCCAGTATTAGGACATATAACGTGTTTGTGTTTATATATAGTCATATATTTACAGGTGACTTCTGCAGTTTCTCTGAGTACCCGAGGTGAAACTTGACAAGATTAGATTTTCTCTGGTCAGGTATTACAAAACATATAATCTTATTACATAGTGATATTTGCTGTTCCCCAGTTACCTCAGATGATAACTACTGTGACAGGATTATCTCTGGTCAGATCTTCAACATAATCTCTGTTCATGCATATTGCCTTGTACTTTTGCAGGTTATATCTGATGTGATCCCCCTCTGGTATCAGGTACTATAGAGTATATAACCTGTGTGACTATGTATTATGTCATATACACTAGTGATGATATCTGCGCTGCTCTGGTCACTTCTGGTCTTGGGCATTATTAAACATATATCCTGCGTGCTCATATATTGTTATATGTTTTGCAGGTGACTTCTGCTGTGAACCACCTGACTACATCTGGTATCATAGAACATATAAGCTATGTTCACACATTATGTCATATCTTGCAGGCGATATCTATAGCTGTTACCTTCACATTCAAGTGATATTTGCTGTGATTCCTTTGGTATTGGGTATTATAGAACATATAACCTGTGGACCATGTTTTATGTCATATACACCACTGAGATTATCAGTGATGCTCTGATCTCTAGCCAGGAAGAACGAGAGAAAGAAAGTGAAGCTCAGTCTGTGAATCTGTCTATTGGACACCTCTGTCAGGGTCCTGCGTGGTGGTGGTGGTGGTGGTGGTGGTGATGGTGATGGTGATGGTGATGATGATGATGATGATGATAATAATAATTATGATGGTTGTTGCTATCAGGGTCTAACAACCAGATATTTTTTTACCTTGCAGCTTTTCTGGTTTACAGATAGGCTCTCTGTCACTTTCCATGGGTTCAGATCCTCACATAAAGAAAGGAGAAATCTGAGAAATCTGCAGAAGGCTCTTCTTCCAGGGTATGCTCTCAGTATGGAAACTTATTAAAGGAGGAAGAATCAGATATGATATCTGGGATTATGGCTCTGCCAACTACCACAAGGTTTTTAAGATGGCATCTCCAGAGTAGATTCTAAGATCGCTACCATTAAGGAGTTAAAGGGCTGAATCTTGTAGGATGGTTTCTTAGAGATCTAAGTTTTTATGACAGTTTTTACTGTAGTAGGAGCTACACAAAGTCATTAAGTGACAATATCCTGTCATGGACAACTTCTCCATCTTACCGTTCCAGACCAACAATCTATTCAACCTTTAACTGGAGAAACCTCTGGAATACCTCTGTGGGGGAGATGGCCATGTGGCCAAGTTCTAGAGAAGCCGTCTGTTTCCAGAACAAACTGGGATGAAGTAGAAGTCATGATGGGAATAATGAAGACAGACTCCAAGGGCAACCAGTAAAACCAGACTTCACATTACACAAGTCCATTACAGGGAATAAGTCCCTTATTATTGAATAGACAGCAAGTGAAGACTATAGCCAGATGGCTTCATGGCTTCTATACTCTTACCTGACACATATCTACATTTGCCTGTAGTGTCAAATCTAATACCTTGTGTTCTGCATCACTTCCGCTCCAAATGTCTCCAATAATACGTGCTGCAGTTCTGACAGCCAGACTTTGTATTGACTGGGTACCATGATTATCTCCTGCCTTAAATATTGTTGGGTTGATTTTGGCTCCATCCACAAAATTGCTTCTTCCATTTTACCTGCAGCTGACTCTTCATGATCTAGGAAAATTCCCAACTATTTCAAGTTCAAAGAATAAAATTCTCTGATGCAGAGTACATTCTCAATTCTCACAGAGATTTATTAAGTTATCCTCAAAATACATAGATAAAATTTTTCACAGTGCCTCATTTCATCTCGGTCAAACTCTCTAACCTCTCATCTATGAGGATACTAGTCCTCTAAAAAGCCAATTGATGCCATCCTTGGACCAAAGCTCCCATTCACTTCCTTCAAGCCAACATTTTGTCTAGATGAAGCAGACTTACTAAATAGACTGGTTTCTCTCTCATCACATGTAGAGTTAATGGTGTCAACAAAACTGAACCCCACAAGGAATAACGCGTTCTTCTAATTTGAGGAACTGCGAGCTATCAAGCTGATCCTTGCTCACTTTTGTCCCCTCCAACACAATCACATTGTCCTTTCGTATGGCCAATTTTAACCTCATTTTACTACATAAATAAGCAGAAAGGAACCAGAATCTTTCCAGAGAAATAAGTCAAACTATTCTGATTTACACATTTGGTCGCATGTAACAGAAAATCTGATTGGTTCACCCGCAGCGCCCTCCACCCTGCAGAATAAAGCCTAAATCTTCTGGTCTTACCACATATCGTCAAGTAGATGGAGCCTCCTTCTTCTCAAGTAACGGCAATAAGGGTAATAACGGTTCTACAACCAGAAAAGCAACTCTTGCCTGCTGGATTAGGGATATCTTTTTGAATTGATATACACTGGAAAACATGTCCTTGTCAGACCAGATAAGGGCCCATTCTGCGCACTCTACCTCCACCTCATGGACTGATGAAATTATGTTGGCTTGATCAAATAGCCAGAGCAGCTTTGTGGTCCTCATCGTCCACATTTGCCAATCACTACAGGCTGGACATTGCTGCCTCCAGGGATTTAAATTTTGGCAGACAGGTGCTTCAAGCGGTGTCGCAGTAATCCCACCCACTTATTGCTTCGTTATCCCAGGATGAAAAGCAAAGCTAAAAATGTATCACCTGCAATTTTCCATTCCTTGAAATCTGAGGCAGCACAAGGTCCCTACCTGAAATTTTATTTTTGTTGAATACTAATAATAATCATGCTTTAATAGTCCCACCATGGGGATATTCAGTGTGTTACCGCAGGAAAGATAAACAATACAAATACAATATATACAAAAACGTTCCAAGGTAAAGAGGCATTCCAGTGAAAGTAGACAGACAGATGGAAAGGTACAAGTAAAAAGTAGCAGGGGGGGGGGGGGTATCACAACAGAAAGATATTTCAGATCTCTGTATGGCCTGATATCAGTTTAAGTCGGTGTTGGTTGTACAGCCTAACCGCAGTGGGGAGGAAAGATTTTCGATACCGCTCCTTCTCACACTTAGGGTGAAGTAGTCAGTCACTGACAGTACAGTCCAGTGCTGTCACGGTCTCATGCATGGGATGGGAGTTATTCTCCCACATGAAGCTCACCACGGACAGTATCCTTCTGTCAGGAGGATAAAGCATCTGGTATGGAAGTGGTTAAAGAAAATGTTATTTTCTGGTTTGACCTTCCCTTTGATGGGATAAATTGCTTGCACCCTTTTGGTACCTTTACATGTTTCCCCACTATCAGGGATTGTATAATATTTATTAAAAAAAAAAAAATAAATTGCATGGCACAACATTGTTTTCACGGTTTGTGTGATTACTAGTACGGGTGATGTACTGCAGTTTTGAATTACTTGAGAATTGAGCATAAGGCTTTAAATCACACAACATTGAAATTAATGTGTTCAAAAAACGGAGCATTTTTCACAGCCATCATGAAATATTAAAATGCTCTGTTGTTTTCACAGACACATAGACCCAAATCAATGGATCAGTTTTTAATGAATTTTAAATGGATTGACATTCGTGTGATGTCTGTTAAAAAAGGAAGAGTGGGTCAGAAGAAAGAAAGAAAGACCAATTAAAGGCAAGTGTTTTTTTTTTTCACTAACAGTTAAAAACTGATGCAAAACGGATGACAGTCTGGCATCAAAAATGGAAGAAAAAAACATCCATTAAAAATGGGTGTTTACATCTGTTTTTAATGCCAGTAAGATACGTCAAAAATTTGACACTGTCACGTGAATAAGGCCTTAGGTACACACTTAAGCCTTACTACAAAAAAAACTTTAGGTAGAGGTCCCACGTCGCAGAAACGCAGCTTTTTTGTTGTTGCAGATTTTGCTGCTGTTTTTGAGACAAAGTCAAGAATGGCTTCAAAAGGAGTGGGAAATATATAGGAAGTACTTCTACTTCTACCTCCTGTTCAATCTACTCCTGGGTTTGGGTAAAAAAAAAAAAAAAAAAAAAAAAAAAAGCAAGCTGTGTTTCCACAACATGGGGCCTCAGCCATACAGATATAGCAGCTCTTAAAACTAGATGTACAACTCAGTTTTTAATGGCAGTTTTGCATCAGTTTTTAACTGTCAGTGAAAAAAAAGCAGATGAATTTCATTGGTCTGTTTTGACCCAACCCACTATTTCATTTTAGACAGACATAGCACTGATGTCAATCTATTTAACATCCATTAAAAACGGATCCATTGATTTCTACTGGGTCTGTGTGTCTGTGAAAACTGACACCCAGTCAAAAAAAGTGGACATGTGAATAGAATAGACACATTGAAAGCAAAGTGTTCTCAAAACAGCCATGTGATGGCTGTTACAAAAATGGCAATCACATGGCCGTTTTTTCAGTTTCGTGTGGAAAAGGACTTACCATTGACAGTGGAGGCAGGATAGCAGGACCCTGGGAGATTTTCTCTCCCTGCTGGGAACAAAACACCCATCTCATTCGCTTCTATTGCAGCACAGGAGATAACTAACATACAGTAAATGGCTATATTTCCGGGTCTCTCATTAAAGTGAATGTGAGTGAGGGTGGGTTACATCCAGCAGAGACATGTCTATATTCATTACGTCTGCATTAACACAGATAAAATACCCTGTTCTCTGAATTTGTTGAGGTCTCAATGGTTAGATCTCAGCAATCAGCAACTTATCCTATGTCCTAAGTATAAATGAGGTTTCATGGCATACCCCCTTTAAAGTGTTACTAAATTTTGGAACAAGTTTTGATTTTCTGGCAGGATAGGTGTAATAAATTTTGTAATATACTAATAATTTTGGCTCCTTTCTGTGAAATCCTACATTTTTCACTCTTTCCCTTTCTTCTCTATGGAGAGCTGTCCCTGCTTCTCACTGTATACAATGTATGGGCTTCTAGCTAATGAACAAATAGTGAGTAAGCGATGGCCACGTCAAACTATTCTCTCTGGAAGTATAAGACATAGAAACTTGCTTCTAGTATCATATGAAAGATTCTCATATGACAAGAAAGGAGTTCTAACTATTATTTCCATAGATCTCGTCCATTGAAGAAACAGTTGGGATTTGTGAGATATTTAAAATGCAGCTGCTAACAATCCCCGCTAGTGGATTGCAAGTGGTGATACAGTACAGACCAAAAGTTTGGACACACCTTCTCATTCCAAGAGTTTTCTGTATTTTCATGACTATAAAAATTGTAGATTCACACTGAAGGCATCAAAACTATGAATTAACACATGTGGAATTATATACTTAACAAAAAAGTGTGAAACAACTGAAAATATGTCTTATATTCTAGGTTCTTCAAAGTAGCCACCTTTTGCTTTGATTACTGCTTTGCACACTCTTGGCATTCTCTTGATGAGCTTCAAGAGGTAGTCACCTGAAATGGTTTTCAATTCACAGGTGTGCCCTGTCGGTTTAATAAGTGAGATTTCTTGCCTTATAAATGGGGTTAGGACCATCAGTTGTGTTGTTCAGAAGTCAGGTGGATACACAGCTGATAGTCCTACTGAATGGAGTGTTAGAATTTGTATTATGGCAAGAAAAATGCAGCTAAGAAAAACAAGTGGCCATCATTACTTTAAGAAATGAAGGTCAGTCAGTCCGAAAAATTGGGAAAACTTTGAAAGTGTCCCCAAGTGCAGTGGCCAAAACCATCAAGCGCTACAAAGAAACTGGCTCATATGAGGACCGCCCCAGGAAAGGAAGACCAAGAGTCACCTCTGCTGCGGAGAATAAGTTCATCCGAGTCACCAGCCTCAGAAATTGCAAGTTAACAGCAGCTCAGATTAGAGACCAGGTCAATGTCACACAGAGTTCTAACAGCAGACACATCTCTACAACAACTGTTAAGAGGAGACTGTGTGCAGCAGGCCTTCATGGTAAAATAGCTGCTAGGAAACCACTGCTAAGGACAGGCAACAAGCAGAAGAGACTTGTTTGGGCTAAAGAACACAAGGAATGGACATTAGACCTGTGGAAATCTGTGCTTTGGTCTGATGAGTCCAAATTTGAGATCTTTGGTTCCAACCACCGTGTCTTTGTGCGACGCAGAAAAGGTGAACGAATGGACTCTACATGCCTGGTTCCCACCGTGAAGCATGGAGGAGGAGGTGTGATGGTGTGGGGGTGCTTTGCTGGTGACACTGTTGGAGATTTATTCAAAATTGAAGGAATACTGAACCAGCATGGTTACAGCATCTTGCAGCGGCATGCTATTCCATCTGGTTTGCGTTTAGCTGGACCATCATTTATTTTTCAACAGGACAATGACCCCAAACACACCTCCAGACTGTGTAAGGGCTATTTGACCAAGAAGGAGAGTGATTGGGTGCTACGCCAGATGACCTGGCCTCCAGTCACCAGACCTGAACCCAATTGAGATGGTTTAGGGTGAGCTGGACCGCAGAGTGAAGGCAAAAGGGCCAACAAGTGTTAAGCATCTCTGGGAACTCCTTCAAGACTGTTGGAAGACCATTTCAGGTGACTACCTCTTGAAGCTCATCAAGAGAATGCCAAGAGTGTGCAAAGCAGTAATCAAAGCAAAAGGTGGCTACTTTGAAGAACCTAGAATATAAGACATATTTTCAGTTGTTTCACACTTTTTTGTTAAGTACATAATTCCACATGTGTTAATTCATAGTTTTGATGCCTTCAGTGTGAATCTACAGTTTTTATAGTCATGACAATACAGAAAACTCTTGGCATGAGAAGGTGTGTCCAAACTTTTGGTCTGTACTGTATCTCTGGAAAGAAGACAGGTAGACCTGCAACCTTAGTCGTGGAATATGAGAATGTCCTTCAGGCCAGGGTCTCCACGTAGTGTAAACTACATGATTTTTCCATGGCATTTTACTGTACCTGCAAAGTGGATGGGATTCTGGCTAATCCCATTCTCACATTGCAGAAAAATATCCGCAGCTGATAAGATTGCATTTTTTGTAAATCGCAGCATGTCAATTATACCTACAGAAAAACACTGGCGTTTTCCCATATAGTCAGAGTCAAAATGTACGAGTCTCCAAAATGTATATAGGAATTCACAGAAACAAAATTTGAAGACACTGATGCAACAAAACTTAGCTTTTTATATATCACTCTAAAAAATGACAAATAAAAAGGGTATAGAATAACACCGCCGCATCAAGCGGAAATTTAATATAGGTATAATTGAAGCAGAAAGTCTACAGAGGAAAACTCTGCGGAATTTCTGTGAAAAGTGCTGCGAGAAAAAACACAATGCGTTTCTGCTGCAGTTTTTCCTGCAGTGCTTTTTGGCAGAGACTCACTACGTGGGGCCTTTGCAGGGATGATAATGTTGTCGTCATCATTGATGGATTTGTGGGTCAGTGTGATAATTTTATATTGTATTCGGTGATGGATGGGCAACCAATACAGCTACTGACACAAGGTAGATGCGTCTATGTACCGGTTTGACAGAAAGATGAGTCTGGCTGCTGCATTCGAGATAGATTATAGTGGGGAGAGTTTAGTAAGAGGAAGTCCAATCAGAAGAGAATTGCAATAGTGAAGAAGAGAGAGAATAAGAGCGACAATGAGGGTTTTTGATGTTTTCACGGTGAGAAAAGGGCGAATTCTAGAGATGTTTTTATGGTGCAGGTGGCAAGAGCGTGCAAGTGTCTGAATATGTGGGGTAAAGGTGAGATCTGAATCAAATACAACCCCCAGACAGCGGGCATGCCGCCTCGGTGTAATAGAAAGGCCACAGACAGTAATGGAGATATCAGGGTTAGGTCGGTTAGTGGATGGAGGGAACACAAGAAGTTCAGTTTTTGAAAGGTTCAATTTCAGATAAAGAGAAGACATGATGATAGAGACAGCAGAGAGACAGTTACTGGTGTTCTGTAGTAATGCAGGAGTGATGTTACAGGATGAGGTGTATCATCAGCATAAAGATGGTATTGAAAGCCAAATCTGCAAATGGTTTGTCCAACTGGGGCTGTGTACAGCGAGAAGAGGAGGGGACCTATGACCAAGCCTTGAGAAATCCCAACCGCAAGGGGCAGAGGAAAAGAAATAGCACCAGTGATTGAAATGCTAAATGAGCGGTCAGAGAGATAGGAAGAAAACCAAGAGAGCAGTATCCCTGAAGCCAATAGAGTGGAGCATAGTAAGGAGGAGTTGGTGGTATACAGTGTCAAATGCTGCTGAGATATCCAGAAGAATAAGTAGTGAATAGTTCCCTTTAGATTTAGCCGTCAAGAGATCGTTGGAGATCTTTGTGAGGGCCGTTTCTGTAGAGTGTAGTGCACGAAAAACTGATTGTAAGGGGTCCAGAAGAGAGTTAGCAGAGAGATAGCAGATTAGGCGGGAGTAGACCAAGGGTTCCAGGAGTTTAGAGATGAAGGGCAGGTTAGAAACATGTCAGTAGTTATCAGCACAGGATGGGTCAAGGGAGGGTTTTTTCAGTAGTAGGGTTATGACAGCATGTTTCAAGGAGGAGGGAAAAATTCCAGAAGAAAGAGAAAGGTTAAAAATTTTAGTAAGGGGAGTTGTAACAGCAGGGGACAGAGACCGGAGGTGGTGTGACGGAAAGGATCACTTGTGCAAGTAGTGGGGCGAGAAGAGAGGAGCTGGGAGACTTCATCTTCTGTTAAATCGGTCAAATAATGAGAGTTCACAATGAAGAGCAAGGGAGGGAAGGGGACTGATGCTGCTTGGAGATTGGGTTATTTCCTGATGGATGTTGTCGATTTTGTCTTTAAAGTATGTGGCCATGTCTTGAGTACTGAGGTCTGTGACAGGTACCTGCACCTTTGGCGTGAGGAGGTTTCAAAGAGTTTTTTAGGGTTATTGGATAGAGAAGAGATGAGAGAGGTGAAGTAGTCTTGTTTGGCGTGGTGAAGGGCACAGTTATAGGCTTTGAGCATAAACTTGAAGTGAAGAAAATCTAAAAAGATGTGTGAGATTTTCGCCAAAGACGTTCAGCACATCTTGAGCATCACTGAAGAAAACTTGTCTGAGTAGTGTGCCAAGGTTGCTGGTATCTGTGTTGGGATTTTCGGATGGTCAAGGGCGCTACTTTATCCAGGGTGGCTTTGAGAGTCTCATTGTAGTGTTTGGTGGCCAGCTCAGGACAGGAGAAGAGAAGAGATGGGAGACAGTGATGACTGTAGGGTATCTGAGAGGTGCTGTGTGTTTACAGCCCATAGATTTCTGCATGTGCAGTAGGTCAGTGTGTTTTGCGAAGGACAAAAGGAAAGGAAAGAAGGTTGTGGTCGAAAATTGGTAGGTGAACGTTAGTAAAGTCAGAGACAGAACAGAGCCGTAAGAAAACCAGATCAAGGATATTACCATCTTTGTGCGTGGGAGAAAAAGTAAGCAGAGAGACCAAGAGAGGCGGTTAGTGATAGAAGGCGAGAGGCAGATGGGGAGACAGGGGTGTTAATGGGAATGTTAAAGTCACCCATAATGAGGGTAGGAATTTCAGAGGATAGGAAGTTGAGAAACCATGAAGAAAAGTGATCTAAGAACTGGTAGGGTGAGCCAGGGGGACGGTAGATGACAGCTACTAGCAGGGAGAAAAGGCAGAAGAGTTATAGTGTGGATCTCAAAAGAGGGGAAGGAGAGTGATGGTACTGGAGGAATGACCTGAAAAGTGCATTGTGGTGATAGAAGGACACCTACCTCTTCACATTGCCTATCCTCAGGTCTAGGGGTGTGTGAAAATTGGAGGCCATCATAAGAGAGCAGCAGGGGACGCAGTATCAGACTGTTTAATCCAGGTTTCAGTGACAGCCAGCAAGTTAAAAGACTTTGAAATGAAGAGATCTTGAGTAATGTCAAGTTTGTTGCAGACTGAGCAGGTGTTCCAGAGAGCACAAGAGAAAGAGACTGGAGGAGGAGGAGGAGGAGACGGCAGACAACGAATATTAATAAAGTTAGCAGGGTTTCTTGGTGAGACAGGTACGGAGCTGAGGTTAAAAGAAGGAGGACCAGGGTTTGGAGAAGTGTCCCCAGCAGCTAGTAGCAGGAGAATGGCGAGAGACAGCAGATGGTTAGAGGACTTGTGAGATCGTCTAATTTGTTGCACAGAAGGACAAGGTGGGTTAAGGAGGTTGAGGAATGTGAAGAGAGAATGGGAACTGCACACAGGAGAGAGAGGGACTGATGTGGATAGAAGTAACAGTAGGTGAGAATTAATCTTGCTGCCAATCTTGGTATCCCCAACAGGCTCAGAGGTTAAATTAGCTGCTGCAAGTAATGTTCCTCCTGTCACTCCATACTACCTAGACTATAATAAAGCCTTACGCGTTTCATTTTGGATCATCAGGGGATAAGATGAATGCAGATGTAGCAGTGAAAACTGCTTTTAGAAAGTCCAACAGAACGCTATAAGACGTAGTGCTAGAGAGTGACTGCTCTGATGCCGGCGGTGATTAGACTGCATGAAAACTAAACCTTATCTAGGGCATTACTACTCTCCTGGGTGATGTCATAGCCAATGACAGCCAGGGTCCAGATCATGCCCAGTGAACAACCAATGGAGGGCCGTCTCACTTGTGGGACGAGCCAGGAATACCCATTGTGACGTACTCCCAGTACGCCCCTTCATCCCGCCAGAGCGCCATGGACATTGGGGCAGTACTGGCATAATATTGCTCAGAACGCCGCCCTATACAAGAGACAGGCGATCAGAGTCTCATGTGGAAGCTGCGTCAGTCCCCCTAACTTGGTGGCATCAACAGAAGCTCACCCAGATCCCTCACATCCCAAGTGGAGTGGAAAGTGCCAATACACTATGCAATTCCCCCCACCCACCCTCCCCGGGCAGGTCCATTCTACACTGTTATAAACTATAAAAACTGCTCATAACAGTATCTTTACTCAGGAGAACTAGCTCAATCCCTTTAATGTCATCATCAGTATTCTGAGGTGCACAAGGGACAGGGAGTTTAGGGATGTCGCCTGGTTACAGAGGGCTCAATAGGGAAGAATAAAACCATATTGAAGCAATTAACTCTTTGATGACAAATGGAGAATCAAGGCCCGTAAAACAAACTAAATGTGCATCAAGTCATAGCAGAGACCGTGATAAATAAGAATGATAGTACTAAGTGGCCATCATGACCCCCTAGTCCCCACAACACTTCAAACATATACAAGGTGCAACTGTTAATAAACCTCAGCCAACCCAGTCTAAATAGATCACCCCATTCGTGGGTAATACGCAAAAATAGTTCAGTGTTAACTGGTAGACTGCTGTAAAACCATTAGAGAGTATGGTACCAAGTCTCCAATGAATCCTACAGCACCCTACAACAAGGTAATTTACGTCTGAGCAGAACCGTAATAGTAATTCTTTGATTACTTCCACAACAAACATGAACAGTGACCCAGGCACACTTAAGTTCAAGCATTGAAAGTTCTTACATATGTTTCCCTAACAAATCCCTGATGCAAGATGCCAAGGAACAAAAGTGTCTCATGCTATTGGAAGATGACCTATACCATAGCCTAATTCACAAAAAAAAAAAAAAAAAAAAAGTCCCTAACCAGGGTAGTAGGGCTCACTGGCCCTGAGAAGGACAGAATATGAACGTTAACCAACCATGGAGTTAGCAGGCTTCCCACTATCTATTGACAACGGGATTTGTACCATCGATAAAGAGATATCAGAGAGATTAGAATCCCTTACATAGGTTTAGTAATGGGGTCAGTGTCACATAAGGGGCACACATCCTGCAGATAAAAATTCAGGGCGTGTGTCACTTCAGGAGAATATATTTCTGATCAGGTTTTACTGAATACCGAAGCAGAAGACTACATGGAGAATCACTATCCAATAAAGCATGTAGAATCTAATTACTCATTCAATCCATGGGGTTACATGGTAAGACGGTAAAGCCAATCAGTTTCCATACACAGGACCAAATTATCCCAATCATCATCCCTACTAAGGGGTCTTACATGTTCAATTGCCCTGAACTTTAGGCTGGTCACCTGCTCAACGTGGTATGGCCAGAAGTATGAGAAATCGGGGTGTCACTTTCATTATTAATGTCACATACATACACATAAATATCTGATATACCTCTGATCCTCCTCAGCTGTCTCCTTGTTTTCCCCCACATAGTTGTAGGGACATGGGGCTTTTTTATTAAACATTTTTTTTTTCTTTTTTGTCCCCATAGGGAATGACGCAGCAAAATTCTGATTGCTGCTTCAATAGGTATACGCTGCAATACACGTGTATTGCAGTATATAGGAGGCTGTCAGCCCGTGCAGACGCATAGGCTGACAGTCTCCATTCAAGGTAGGATCAACTAGGTATACGGAGGGACAGTGATGGGGCAGACCCAGGGGCCACTGGCCAGACCCCGGGCTGCCGAAAAGGAGCAGTCGCACCCCCCTGAAAGCGACGTGGGGGGGGGGGGGCGATCAGGACCCCAATATATAATAAACCCCTGAGATGCCACACCATGACGCAATAGCAAGTAATGGAAAATTGTGTCTTCATGCACCATGACGTACTATTATGTCATGCCGATGATTAGGCCTATTCCCTGGATCTACAATCTTCTGTTCATGTATTGATCCTGTCTCGTAGGTATGCCAGCCTATGCATGTGCATAGCTTGACAGCCATCGTTGTATACTCCAATACTAATATAATACTTGTATAGTGCTCTTTCCCTTCTGTGCCCGACTATGTGCCCAAACATCAGCTTATACCCACCTATGCTGTTTTTAGGTATGTTATCCAGGATACAACTGTTATACATGTGGGTGTAAACTGCTGTTTGAACACACAGCAGGGTGCAAAAGTGAAGGAGCACTAAGTGGCTTTTGGAGTGCAGATTTAGATTGTTTGGTTTTGGACACCAAATCACATTTGCAGAGACCCTAAAATGGCCTCTACGAAATTGGGTCACATCTTGGGGAATTCCAATTTATTGGCACCTTCGGGGCTCTGCAAAAATATGGTGCCCAAAATCCAGGCCCTTTTAATCTATACTCCAAAAGCTAAAAAGCACACGTCCTTCCCTTGTGAGCCCTGCTGTGTGCCCAAACAGCAGTTTAACAAAGGAGTCAAACTTTGTTAAAAGTATATTACAAAATGTATTAATGAAACAAATACTGACAGAAAATGGAAAGTTGTCCGAAAGCCTAGTTAAAAACTTTAATGTTTTTGTGTCGTCATACAAGTTTAAAACAAAATGTACGTGTATAAAAAAAAAAAAAAAAAAAAAAAAAAAAATTCTCAAAAACAGGTGAACATGCACTACAGGTGCACATGTTAGTGAAGGTTAGAGAGGAGCGAATCAACGTTGACAAAGTGGAATTCAATCCGAATTTCAGGAAATATTCGATTCACATGGAATCCGGATTTCCTCACGCTTCGTGGTAACTATTTTTTTTTTTTTTTTTTATGGCTCCTGCACGTTAGGACATGGGCAAGAAACTCTGGGAACACAGGATCACCCACAATGCCATGTGTGCAGCCAATCAGCAGCCAGCCTGCCATGTAATATCACAGCCCTTTAACCCCTTCCCAAGTGCCCACGGCATCGGGTGTTAGCTGTAACTGACAGCTAACACGCTGCTCCATAACTGATTGGGGGTTTTAACACCTTGGATGCAGTGGTCAAACATGACCGCGGCATCCAAGGGCTTCCGCCATTTTGCCGCCCACCCCGGCTCTCTGCAGGAAATAGCTGGGTTTTTTTTTTTAACGCGATACGCCAAAATTTAATTCGGATCAAACAGAATCGTATCGGAAAATTTGGCAAAGTTGCCAAATCGAATTTTTGAAAACTTTGCTCATCTCTAGTCAAGGACGTTTGCCTCATCCATGGCCTGATGCTAATGCTGAAAAATGTTAAATATTCTTTATATTCGTGCTGGAGGGTTTTCTCAGCAAAAATATTTGGATTTACAGTTTTACTACATAATAAAAGTGATCTCTGGAATGCTAGAAACACAGTAAATATTACCACTTACCTAAATAGTTGATACGAAGAGCTGCTGGATCATGTAATCCAAGAGTACATTTCCTCACATCCCACAGAAGGTTATCACAATAACGGGACATTGTCCAAGTACAGAATAACTCTTCCAACTGGTAAATAAACAAAACACAAAATTAGACATTGATACTATGGTCCATTCACATCAATGGAAGCTCATTTACCCTCGATTACAGATTCCTATCTCTTATCAAAAAAAAAAAAAAAAAAAAAAAAAAAAAAAAAAAAAAAAAAAAAAAAAAAAAAAAAAATAAAAATAAAAAAAAAAAAAAAAAATAAAAAAAAAAAAAAAAATAATTTTTTTTTTTTTTTTATTTTTAAAATAATAAATTTTTTTTTTAAAAAAAAAAAAAAAAAACAAAAAAAAAAAAAAAAAAATAAATAAAAAAAAAAAAAAAAACTTTTATTTTTATTTAAAAACAAACACAAAAAAAAAAAAAAAAAAATTTTTTATTATTTTTTTTTCCCCCACCCATAAAAAAAAAAAAAAAAAAAAAAAAAAAAAAAAACAAAAAAAAAAAAAAAAAACAAAAAAAAAAAAAAAAAAAAAAAAAAAAATAAAAAAAAAACCCCCAAAAGGGGGCCAAGCTACAGTATTGGCACCCAGACCCTTTATAGGTCATGGAGCCTGTGATGATGAGTCCCTCAATTTATGTATCTTTCTTGGACATGTATCATTCCTCATTCCTATCAGTCACATATCTGTAGGAATGTAAAGCTGTGTTTACATTGGTGGTCAATTCGCTCCAATGGTTTTATGTGCATACCATGGAGAGAGGGCCGGTCTGGCCCGTCAGTGTGATATCCCAGATGTCCGTCCTTCCCCCACTGGTTGGAATGTGGTGCTTACCCTTCTGTCCGAGGATTCTGCAAAGGAGAAAGAGGGAGGGCTGGCTAAGGGGAGGTGAAGGGTGTAGCTGGGGGGGGGGGGGGGTCACACACTGAGGTGAGAGTGAGTTTTTAGTAGGCTATTGTGTTGAGCATGGAAGAGAGACAGCTAGGACAAAGCTGTGTGCTCAGGTATTTTTTCTAATCTTTATTTCCTTTTAATTTGGTGTATTGTATCATTTCCCTTTTGCTTGTATGTTTATGCTTGATCATATTAATTAATATTGTATATTTCTGTATATGCTATTAATTCATACCGACCCACTTGGGTTATTAAACATATAAAATTTATATCGCTCGTTCGTTTTATCCTATGACCCGGTCTACTCACGGTGTGTGAGTGGGAGGTTAAGAAAGAAGTTTGATCGCAGGCGTGCCAGGCGGCTGGGCGAGGCGATATTCTTCACAGTGGTGGCAGCGTTGTGGGATATTAGGGTAACAGTGTGTGGGTGTGGTATCACGCAGACACTGGGGATTGCGGTAATCCTATGGAACGAGCGCGGTATGAGATCAAGCTTAAAATACGGTGAAAGTTTGGTACAGTACTGTTCCCTCCCTTCTTCTTTTTTCTGTCCTATCTTTTATTTGGCAACGGCTTCCAGTGGATGGCTGGTGGGACCAGAAGCATAACCAAACGTCTGCAGGACTTGGTTGCTGCTGAACTCCAGGAGATGGCAGATATGGAAGCTACCATAGCCATGCAGGAGGTGGAGCAAGGTCCTGAGAGGCTGGCACCAGACAACATCACCATGCCAGACGGTTCCGCAGGTGCCCGGACCCCAGAGGTAATTGTGCCTGGAGGGACCAGTAGCCCCAGTTCTGTGGGGGTAACGGACTTATACTTGCAAATGGCCTTACAGCAGATAGACGCTAGTGACTCTAGCACCCGTCTGCAGGTGATTCTCCAGTACCGAGAAGCTGCAGAGCGCCGGGCGGAGAGAGAAGCTGCAGAGCGCCGGGTGGAGAGAGAGGCCGCCGCTGCTGCTGCAGAGCGCCGGGCGGAAAGAGAGGCCGCTGCTGCAGAGCGTCGGGCGGAGTTGGAGCATCAGCTTGAGCTAAAAAAGCTGGAACTTTGCCAGCAGGCGCAACCTTCCCCTGCACCAACTCAAGGAGCCCGAGCACTAAAGATCCGATCCGAGGACTCTCCAATCTTGGAAGATAACGGGGACTTGGACTCGTTTTTGCGGGGATTTGAGCGGGTGTGTAAGCAGCATCATATTCCCCAGGCAGAATGGGCCCGTTACCTGTCTCCCCAGCTGAAGGGAAAAGGCCTGGATGTTTCCACGAGCTTACCAGTGGACACGGACTATGAGACCATCAAAGCGGCGCTGATCCGGAGATACCAGCTCACACCGGAGGTGTACCGCAAAAAGTTCCGGAATATCCAGCGGGGTCCCACAGAGAGCTATGCGGATGTTCTGCGCCACTTACAGGTTACATTCTGGCAGTGGATCAAAGGACTTACTGTCACCACGTTTGAGGGAATTGGGGATCTTATGATAAAGGAACAATTTCTCCAGGTGTGCCCTCTGGAGGTCCGCCAGTTCGTGTGTGATCGGAAACCCACAACAGCAGACAATGCTGCAGAGATTGCTGATGACTATGTGTCCACCAGGGAGCAAGGGATCAAGAGAGGAGCCACACTGCAGAGACCCCCAAGCGGGAAGGAGGGGCAAAGTTGGAGTTCACCACAGCCTGCGGTCTCCAAGTGGGGTAAGACAAACTCTGTCCCGGGTGCCCCCTCTACTTCCCCTGTCCCAAGAACTCTGGGCGCCCCAGGGACCACCTCTAAATCCCCAGGAGAGGTCCGGCGGTGTCATGCCTGTAACCAGCCAGGACATTTCAAGGCGGAGTGCCCCAACCGCTCTAAGAACCCCCCTGTTTCCCCAGCCACAGCAGCTGGCTCATCTGTATACTTGGTGGGGAGGGAGGGGTTGCAATCCGATGCCAACAGTCAACAGGTCATTGTGGGGGGTAAAGTGGTCATGGGATTTCGGGACACTGGGGCGCAGATTACTCTGGTGCAACCTGACTTGGTCCCTGCGGACAGTATTATCCCTGGAAAAACTCTGACCCTGAAGGGTATTGGACAAGAATGCGTAACTGTGCCCATGGCTTGCGTCCATTTGGACTGGGGTGCGGGAAAAGGGATGCGTGATGTGGGGCTAGTGTCTGATCTGCCTGCCAATGTACTATTGGGAAGAGATTTGGGGCCCTTGGTGTCCCAATATGGGGTGGGAGTAGCCCCACCTCACTGTGACAAAATGTCTGTACTGAAGGATGATTTTAATGAGGTGTTGAAGCCTGCCACACAGGCACAGATACAGGCAGAGGGAGGGGTTAGCCTTTTGTCTCCCCTTGCTGTGTGTCCAGCTAAAGTAATCAGTGAGCATGTGAATGAGACATTGTGGAATGCTGACCTGGCTGTAGCCCCGCCCACATCTGCGGGTGATGAGAGCCCCCTCAGTGTGACCCTGGCTCAGCCATTCACCCATGCAGTTCACTGTGAATCAATGAATGAATGCAATGTCAATGTAATTGCTAATTCTTGCCTTGCAGGTTTACAGGGTAGCTCTTCTGAGATGCTGTGGGCAACCCCAACTGAGGACAATGTGCCAGGTGGTCAGGTGGGTCACGGGGATCTCAGGGCCGATCCGGATGAGGAACGGACTGCTGGTATTGCGGTGGTAACCCGCAGCCAGAGTGCTAGAGGGGTGGAAGGCGCTCCGACCCCTGAGCCGTTCCCTCTGTCACCCGAAGATGGCACTGAGGCCGCCGTGACTAACCTACCCACACTGGAGCCAGAGGAGCCCGGCGGGTATGTGACATGCACATCTCTTCTGTCTGGTTCCAGTCAGGAGTTCAGGGACGCTGTCCAAGCTGACCGCAGTCTGGATGCATTGAAGGAGCGTGCTGATCAACCTCCCTTGGAGTCAGACAAGGACCACGTGTACTGGGAGCAAGGGAGGTTGTACCGGGAAACGATCCCCACAAAGGGAAAAGAAAGTCGGCTCAGGAAGAAACATTTGGTGGTACCCCAACCCTATCGGGTGGAGTTGTTGCGGATTGCTCATGATATTCCACTGGCAGGCCACCTGGGGATCGCTAAGACCAAGGCTCGCCTCAGCCACTTATTCTACTGGCCTAAGATGGGGACAGATGTAGCTAAATACTGCCGTTCATGTGACACTTGTCAGAGGATGGGCAAGGCGGGGCAAGGCTCCAAAGCACCAATGATACCTATGCCCATCATAACCAAACCTTTCCAGCGGGTGGCTGTGGATCTCATTGGACCCCTGTCCATTCCCAGTCGCACCGGGAAACGTTTCATATTAACGGTAGTAGACTACGCTACTAGGTACCCGGAAGCTGTCGCGCTGTCTTCCACCCGGGCTGATGTAGTGGCCAAGGCTCTGGTAGGCATCTTCTCCCGTGTTGGATTTCCCAGAGAGATGCTCACAGACCAAGGTACCCAGTTCATGTCTGCCTTGATGCAAGGCCTGTGTAAGGTAACAGAGGTGCAACATCTAGTGTCCAGCCCGTATCACCCACAGACCTTGTTGACCTGCTTGCTTATTTTCTGGAGGATGGGTTCAACAAGAAGGCACAGGTGAACCCCCTGCTGGCTGAGGCCCAGCTGTCCCAGCTGGATGGAGTTTTGCACTCCCTACCTGGTCTGTTCTCCGCGAAGCCCGGGAGAACTGACCAGGCCATTCACCATGTGGATACCGGGAATCATGCCCCTATCCGGCGGTCGCCATATCGCGTCTCCTCGGAGGTACAGGTCCAGATGCGCAAGGAGATTGGTGAGATGCTGGACCTGGGGGTGATTCGGCCCTCTCACAGTGCATGGGCTTCACCTGTGGTTCTTGTGCCCAAAAAAAAAAGGGGCCGCCCCCCCCCAGGTGGGTAGAAAAGGGGGGAATTATGGTGGTGGCCGCGGGGGGGGGGGGGGGGGGGGGTGGGCACACACGGGGGTGGGAGTGAGTTTTTAGTAGGCTATTGTGTTGAGCATGGAAGAGAGACAGCTAGGACAAAGCTGTGTGCTCAGGTATTTTTTCTAATCTTTATTTCCTTTTATTTTGGTGTATTGTATCATTGCCCTTTTGCTTGTATGTTTATGCTTGATCATATTAATATTGTATATGCTATTAATTCATACCGACCCACTTGGGTTATTAAACATATAAAATTTATATCGCTCGTTCGTTTTATCCTATGACCCGGTCTACTCACGGTGTGTGAGTGGGAGGTTAAGAAAGAAGTTTGATCGCAGGCGTGCCAGGCGAGGTGATATTCTTCACAGAGCCAATAGCTTCAGGCCCAGTACAGTGTATAGTAGAGATGTCAGAAGAAGCCCCAGTCCAGCTGATTGGTGGGAGGCCAACAGCCGACCCCCCACACCACTCAGATATTCATGGACTATCCTCCTAAGAATAGGCCCTAAAAAAACCTAGATCCTGGACAAGCCCTTTAGCCTTTTACTGACAAAGATTAGGTTGGGCGTTAATGCTCGGCGACTTTTTTCCACATTTTCCATCTCCGCCTTCAAAAATTCATAAATTTAAAAAAATAAATAAATAAATGTCGCCCAAATAGCTAATTGAGGGATTATTCTTTGCATGACAAATTGTAATATCAGTTGACACCATTTGAAGGTATAAATGTTTTGATTAGCCTTTATTAACTTTTTGCAAGTGGGGGAGGTTCATGTCATAAAGCTACAATTCATAATTTTTTGCATTTTGTTTTTATGATGTTCACTCTGCATTAAAAATAGCATGGCAACTTTCTCCGGCGATTCATTACCATTACAGTGATGCCATATGTAGACTATGTTTATTAGGTTTTACCACTATTACTGAATAAAGCCCCATTTTTAAAAATAAACAAGTTGCCTGGGGTCACCGTATTCTGACATCTAACTTTTTTTTTTTACTGTTTTGTTGAGATGTCAGGGCACTTTATTTGTGGCAACTTGTAGTTTTTATTGGTACCAACTTTTGGTATGCATGACTTTTTGATCACTTTTTACTGCCATATTAGGGGGAGGCAAGATGACCAAAACACACTAAAGGGGTATTCCCATCTCAAGGATCCTATCTATACTGCTAACTTATGTAAATTCTAAAGTTTTCCTAAATACATTACTTTAGCAATGCTGCTTTGTTTGCATGCTATATTAGATTATTCATCCCATTGTTTGCACAGTGTTTCCATGGTATACAACCTAGGACGGATGACGTGAGTCACTGCTCTCTGGGGGAAGGCCAAGTGCTCTCACTGCTCTGTGGTCAGGACAATCAGTTCAGCTAGTTGTAATTTGCTGATAAAGGATTCGGGAGCCTGTCTGTTATCTCTCCATGTAAACACAAATATAACACTGAATCTGTTCTCTGTAGAAGCATGGTAAGTGTTCTATACAAACCTGTGTAATGTAATATACATTTACTGTGCAAATTATCTGATCTGCATTTAAATTAGATTTCTAGTAATCATAAATAATCTCTCATAGTAAAGGCAAAGTCTGTATCTATTGTGATATTTCATAGTGTCCTGTCCATCAAACAGTCAACGCTGCCTTCCCTTAGTTTGCTAAAGAATACAGGAAGTGAAAAGGAAAGACAGCAGGCAAAGCTGCTGAGACAGGGAGATGGGAAAACCACTTTAATCTGCACACTGCTGTAATTTATTTTTTTATGACACTCACCATATGGGATAAATTATGCCATTTTTGGCTAGTGCAAACATTTACGTACATAACGATAACCAATATGTTTGTTTATATTATGCATTTTTTAAGTTATAAGAAAGATTTTCTCTCTAAAATTTTATATATTTTTAAAAAACGCTTTTTTTTTTACTTTAACTTTGCTTTTCCTGTTCCACAAGGAAAATGGAACCTGGAATCTCTTGATCCCTAGTGCAATGTACTGCAATACTTGTACTGCTGTACACTGAACATATTATCCCTATGTGCAATAGGGAAAGGCAGCCCAGCAGGCTATCGTTTGGTTCCCCCTTGATTGCGTGGTCTGAAGGGTTGCCATGGCAGCCAGGAGGCCAATGGGCTAAAGGAGGGGAGGAATTTAGTCCCCCTACCATCCAGATGCCATGATCACGATATCTGAAGAGTTAAGCTGTTTGGAGTCAGGAGTATTTACCAACGGCTTGTCCAGGGTCTCGGCTATATAATACAATGACAAAACACAAAATTTATAAGCAGTTTAAAAATTAAGACCGTGCATACTTAAACTAGTCAGACAGTCTTAAAGATGACCTTTGATCACTTCCACCAAATCAAGTTCTTCATATTTATTAGTAGGCGGCACTGCACAGATTCCTACACCGTTTAAATTTTCTCTCTAGCCTCCTCCATTCCTGAGCAACAAGTACAGTTAGTTTTGGTGCCTGAAGAGCTATTTAAAAGCGCAACTAAACTTTCAGGCAACTTTTGATTTCTGGCAGTATTTGTGTCATTAATAAATTTTGTAATATACTTTGATAAAAAAAATTTGGATAATTTCTGTGAAATCCTGCATTTTTTCACTCTTTCCCTTGCTTCTGTATTGAGAGCTGTTCTCTGCCTCTCACTGAATGTTACTGTGTACGGGAATAGGGGCTGTGTATTAGAGAAAAAAAAAAAAGAGGTAGGGGAGGGTCACTTCAAACTGCTATATCTCAGACATTATAAAATGTACAAACTTGCTTTTTGTGTCATATGAAAGAGGATTATTTCCGGAGATATCACTGGTTGAAAACAGTCAGGATTAGGATATTTAGATACAGCTGTATAACATCTATTACATAAAAATCCCAATACAGACTGTGTTTTAAATAAGTGATATTTCTGTAAGTAATTTAGATAGCACTGCAGCCTTAGTCTCACATGAAAGAAGAGAATCTCCTCTTTTTCCTCTATCAAGTTTGTACGTTTTATAATATCTGAGATATAACCGTTTGAAGTGACTCTCCCCCACCCTCAATCTCTACATCTTACACAACCTGTACTCCTCCTGTACACAGTAACATTCAGGGAGAGACAGAACAACTCAATGAAGAAGCAAGGGAAAGAATGAAAACAAATGCAGGGTTTCACAAATTATGCAAAATTTGTTAGAATATATTAAATGACACTGCCAAGTACTGCCAGAAAGTCAAAAGTTGTCCGAAAGTTTAGTTACGCTTTAAGCTTTGTAATGTCAGAAGGGTAGGGTCAGGCAGTGGGGCATGATTCAGAGCTGGGAGGCACCCAGTGTTAAGCTCAGAATAACACCCCTTTCCTTCTGCTGTCTGACAATGCCCTCCTGACAGTACAGAGCCAAAATAGCATATCAGGCACCAATACCAACAACACTGATTGCTCAAGAACTGTAGGAACTGGAGAAATAAATTCCAACTGTTCCAGAATCAGATATTCATTAATGTAAAGAGCTGGACTTGTTGGAATTGGTGAAAGGTCCTCTAAACATGTTGCCCAGGAAGTGGAATAAAACATACTAACCTTTCCATAGCACACCATTGTCCGCCACTGGTGTCCTTTCAATCTCTGAAGTCAAGATTGAACAGACCAGCAGCAGACAATGGAACAGAGGAATATGCTCTGTTATTTTATACTGCCTCTGATTGGAAACTCGGAATTAAATCACAGGTAATAAATCACTCCCACATCTGATGTTTCAATTAAGCTCACTCCTCCCCTCCTCCCTTTGAGCAGCAAACACAAGCTAGGTTCACATCTGCGCTCAGTATTCCGTTCAGGGGGGTCCGCCCAAACAAACCTAAACCGCATTAAAAAAAAAAAAAAAAAAAAAAAAAAAAACACACGGTTACCTTAGGAAACCTGAGGACCCCATAGGCTAATGAGGTCCGAGTGGTTTTTGCCCGAAAAGCTTGCAGCGTTTTTCTTTCCGCATTTTTCATGCGGAGAGGGGAACAGAATCTCCGTACGGAGTACAAGCATAGATGTGAACCGAGCCACACAGAGTGAGAGCAGGCAGATGCACAGGGAGATCTGTTCAGACCCCAGAGAATAATATGCTGAGGCCCAGAGGAGGTGACAGACATAATAAACATAGTTACTCACCTTTCCTGGGCTCCAATGCAGGTCTTCTGACCTTATGACACCAACATGACCGCTTAAGCCCA
Organism: Leptodactylus fallax; assembly: GCA_947044405.1. Lineage (NCBI taxonomy): Eukaryota > Metazoa > Chordata > Amphibia > Anura > Leptodactylidae > Leptodactylus > Leptodactylus fallax. The sequence continues at coordinate 11,719,950 of CAMRHE010000007.1, read as the reverse complement.
GTCACAGGCCTCAGCGGTCTGTGAAGTCTCTGACGCAAAATGATGCTGGTGTGAACCACGTGACATTATGCCGGCGTCATTCATGACATCTTAAAGACATGAAGATGCTGGAAGACGGGCGCCGGAGCCAGGAGAGGCAAGTAACACTTATGTTTAATCACCTCCCCAGTGCCTCCGATCATAATATTCTGGGGTCAGAAGAGACCCCAGAGTACAATAGTGGTTCATGGGTGACGAAGCGCCAAACATTTCGGGTGAAAGCCCGAAATTTTTGGACCATTCATAAAGAAAACAGCATGGGCCCAGGCTATACATGTTTTCTTTAACATCAATAGCTGACATATCACAGCTGAGGGCATAACATATGAAAGGACAGATTCAGTGGTTAAGTGAACATAAATAATGTGACAGGACAAGGGCAAAAGTGGTAGAAGGAGTATACATTTCTCCCAGGTTCCTGTCATATACGTTCTAAAAGCAGCTGGGAAAGCTTGTAGCAAGAAAGCTGTGTTCCTTGCTGGAGGGTTTTACCAAAACCTGGTAACAGTTCTGGCTGCTGGAGTAGGGAGAATTGGGTGTGTCTCTATACCATTCAGCCACTTCAGGTTTTGGGATGAGTAGGGTTAATTCCTTGTTTCCTGAAATGTGTGTGTATATAAGGGCAGACAGCACACAGGTATATATGGCTCTGTTTCTGGGATAACCAAGTGTGAGTAAAACTGCTATGTATTGTGTTTGGGGAGCTGTGCGGTAGGCCCAGCTCTCTGTAGTTAGAGACCTTTGTTGTAGGTAGTGGCCAGACTTCTAGATTTTATTTTGTGATATTTTGTTTGCCTGAAAAGCAAATATAAAACTGGTTGTGGCCGGTTGCACCATACTTGGCTGGACTGGATGCTTATTGCTGTGCCAAAAGTGTTCTGAGGAGATGATCCATGAGTGTGATTATGAGACCGCCAGCTATGTACAGTGGGGAAAAAAAAAAAAAAAAGTATTTATTTAGTCAGCCACCAATTGTGCAAGTTCTCCCACTTGAAAAGATGAGAGGCCTGTAATTGACATCATAGGTAGACCTCAACTATGAGAGACAAAATGAGAAAACTAATCCAGAAAATCAGTGTCTGCTTTTTAAAGAATTTATTTGCAAATTATGGTGGAAAATCAGTATTTGGTCACCTACAAACAAGCAAGATTTCTGGCTCTCACAGACCTGTAACTTCTTCTTTAAGAGGTTCCTCTGTCCTCCACTCATTACCTGTAGTAATGGCTCCTGTTTGACATTGTTATCAGTATAAAAGACAACTGTCCACACCCTCAAACAGTCACACTCCAAACTCCACTATGGTGAAGACCAAAGAGCTGTAGAAGGACACCAGAAACAAAATTGTAGACCTGCACCAGGCTGGGAAGACTGAATCTGCAGTAGGCAAGCAGCTTGGTGTGAAGAAATCAACTGTGGGAGCAATAATTAGAAAACGGAAGACATACAAGACCACTGATAATCTCCCTCAATCAGGAGCTCCACGCAAGATCTCACCCCGTGGGGTCAAAATGATCACAAGAACGGTGAGCAAAAATCCCAGAACCACACTTTTACCCTTATTTGCTTGGTAATGGATTTACATTTCTGTATATGTTAATGCTTAGTACCGATCCACTAGGGTTAATAATTATATAAAATTTAGAAAGCTCGTTACCTATTATCCTATAAACCCGGTCCGCTCACAGCATGTGAGTGGGAGATTAAGAAAGAAGGTTGGTCTCAGGGGTGCCAGGTAGCGTGGCAAGGCGAGATCCTTCACACTGAGCTAATCCTGTTACAATAGGCACTGGAACCATTTTTGCCAGTCCCACAGCCACATATTTATGCACTGTGTGTATACTTGAGCTCTGATCGGGGGTTTTAACACCTTGGATGCAGCAGTCAAAACATGACCACCTTATCCAAGGGGTTAAGCCATGTTCCTGATTCCCCCACCCCGGAACCCCCTGCAGCGAGATTGGGGGATGCCTATATCTATTTTCTGCGGGGAGGATAGGAGGAGATAGAGAGAGATCTATCTGGGTGTGTGTAAAAAATAAGTTATAAAGCACAAAAAAAAAAAAAAAAAATTCCTTTTCCTATTGTTAGCATTAAGACGCCATCTGCTATCACTTGACTCCATTTTGTCTGTCCTCCATCTTGTCTCCCCTAACAGCTATGTTTGAAGTGATTAAAGATTTTGATGAATGAGCAGCCTTGAGACAATCTTCAAGGTCTAAGATAGTATTTTCTGGGCGTTTAGCCATGTTCGTGGGTGTGTAGCCACAGTGTCCTTGCATGAGATGCTGCTTGTTGCTATGAAGGCCGCATCTGGTGGCTAGCGCATTTCCACATTTTTATGTTTAATATTAATTTAGCTTATGTGTATTAATCTTGTAATGTCTGGGCCCTCCACCACAGAACTGCAGATGTCCTACATGGCGATAAGCACTAGATCTCATTAAAAATGTTTTATGAGATTTCCAAGGCCTACTTAGCAGGATGAGCTAATATGGTCAGATGCTAAGATGGTGGATACCGGAAGTGCACACGATGTCCACGTGCTGGTCATGCAGAATGCCCATTTTCTTTTTAACCAATTATATTGCATGTTTTATATGATGTATAAGCTGGCACAAAGCCATTATTTTCCTATAAAGATACCCTGACACTTCTCAATAAACAGAATTCATTATACTCATATACACACACACACGTGTCTTCTCCAAGCTCGTATCAATTACCTGATTAGAAACTCTACAACATATCTCGAGGTCCCTTGTAATCCCCAACACTATATAAATTTTTTTTTTTTTAAACAAACACACACACACTGAATAAAATACATATTTGGTATCGCCGCGTCCATAACTAACCATAAAATAAAACAAACAATAATTTAACCTGAATGGTGAACATCGGAAGGGAGAAAAAAAAAAAAAAAAAAAAGCCGGAAATTATTTTTGCTCATTTCGCAGTACAAAAAAAATGCTATAAAAAGTGATCAAAAAGTCATATGTATCCTAAACCAATACCCATGAAAAGCACAGGTTGTCCCTCAAAAAAATAAGTCCTCAACCAACTGAAAAATAAAAATGTTAGGGATCTGAGAAGATGGTGATACAAAAATAACTGCTTTCTTTCCCCAAATGGGTTTTTGTTCCGCAGAATTATTACTGCATAAACAAAGAATATAAATTGAGTATCGCCGTAATCATACCGACACGCAGAATAAATGTAACTTGTTACTTATGCTGTACTCTGCACAGCAAAAAAATTAAAAGGTAAAAAAGTAATGCCAGAATTGCAGGATTCTTTTTTAATCAACAAGAAAAAGATAAAATATAGGCAACAAGTTATAGGCACCCAAAAATGTCATTACAAAAAAAAATAAAAAATTTTACACCCCCCCCCCCCCCCCCTTTCCCCAAATCATAGGAGCTACTGGGGATATAGTAGGCAATTTGGTGTTCCCAGTGTACTCTGCTCAGCTTACATATTCACTTTTCCCCATCCGCTGTGCAGTCACATCTGGAATACTAATGCTCACTTCATCCCATGATAAATTCTTTGAGTGCAGTTTTTAAAATCGGATCACTCCTTAGGGGATTCCACTTTTCTGGTACCTTAGAGGCTCTGCAAACATGACATGGTGTCCAGATACAGAATATCAAAATCTGCGCTCAAAAAGTCACATCGTGCTCCTTCACATCTGCACCCTGCTGTCTACCCAGTCTGCAGTTTATGCCCACACGTATGACATTGGTGTACTGAGGATAACTTAATGCCATATGTGGGTATAAACTGCTGTTTGGGTATAAAGCTTGCTACAGAAGGGAAGGAGCGCTATTTTGGTTTTTGGAACACATTTAGACGGATTGGTTTTTGGACGCCATGACACTTTTGCAGAGCTGTGAAATACCAGTAAGGTGGAATCCCCTAATATGTGACTCCATTTTGGAAACTACACCCTGTAGGTATTGATCTGGGGTGCAGTGATTATTTGTTGCATTAATTTATTTTCCTGAAATTAATATGCAGATTATGGAGATAGGTGAAAATGACAATTTTTTTTTTCCATGAACACGTAATTTCAGCGCGTAATATGTTGTGCCTGGCATGCATCAGAAATGAACGCTCCAAAAGCTGTTGTGCCTGGGATACCCACTTAACAGTTTTTGGAGTGTGTGTGTGTGTGTGTGTGTGTGTGTGTGTGTCTTTGCTGACAAGCTGGGTACAACATATCGGGCACTGAAACGGCCTGCAGATTCCACTTTACTTGCAATTCAGGAGCACTGCAAAAGTGGCATGATGTCCAAAAATCAAAATAGCACGCCTTCCCTTTTCCATTTTCACGTCCCAATGCTAATAGAATCTGTGAAACAGTAGGGTCAAAATGCTTGAGAAATTCCTTAAGGGGTGTAGTTTCCAAAATGAGGTCACTTTTTGGGGGTTTCCATTGTACTAGTATTTGGGGGCTCTGCAAACGCGACATAGCACCTGAAAACTATTCCAGCAAAATCTGCCCTCCAAAAACCAAATAGCGCTCTTTCCATTCCAAGCCCTGCCATGTACCCATACAGCAGATTACAACCACATATGGGGTATTGCAGTGTACAGGAGCAATTTTTTTTAAAAAGTGTTTTTTTTTCTCCTTTAGCCCCTTGTGAAAATAAACTTTGGGATGTGCAAGTTAAAAATTACTAAAACGTCACTTTATCCTCAATGTTAGTAAAATCTGTGAAACTGCTATGAGGTAAAAATGCTCATTATACCCCTTGATGAATTCTGTGAGGGGTGCAGTTTCTAACATGGGGGTCGCTTTTTTGGGGGGGGGGTTCCATTGTATAGGTACTCTAGGAGCTCTGGAAATGAAACATGGCACTTGAAAAATATTCCAGCAAAATCTGCTTTTCAAACGTCCAGTGGCGCTCCTTCCCTTCCGTGCGCTGCCCTGTGCCCAAACATCAGTTTACACCCACATGTGGGGTATTTCTGTGCTCTGGAGAAATTACACAACAACCTGATGCATTTTCTACTTTAACCCTTTGTGAATGTGTTAATGAATGTATTAGCGAAAAAAAATAAAATAAAATGTCCATATGGTTTTAATTCCTATGAAATGATTAAAGGGTTAACTAACTTCCCAAATGCCATTTTGAATTAGAGGGGTTCAGTTTTGTAAATAGGGTGATTTATGGGGGTTTCTAATATATAGGCCTTTATAATCCCCTTCAGAACTGAAGTGGGCCCTAAATTAAATTTGGGAAGTTTTCTTGTAAATCTAGAAAATCGCTGTTACGCTTGTAAGCCTTCTAGTAGTATCAAAAAAATAAAATTAAAAAGGAAGATTAAAAGATGCCAATAGAAACTGCGAGATATGGCAAATTATTAATGTATTCGGGTAGTATGACTATTTGAAAAGCACAGCATTTCACACTTTAAAATTTTTTTTTTTAAATTTCCTATTTTTTTTTAATATATATATATAAATATATATAAATATATATAAATATATATATATATATATATATATATAAAAAAAAACACACACACACACACACACACACACACACACACACACACACACACATATACACACACAAAAAATATTAGTGTTTACCACTAACATGAAGCACAACGTATCAAAAAAAAAAAAAACCAAACACAACAACCCACACACAAACACTTGTGTAAGGCTAGGTTCACATCTGCGTTCGGGTTTCCGTTCAGGGGGTCTGCTTGGGGATCCCCCAAACGGAAACCTAATCCACATAAAAATAAGTGGTTACCTTAGGAAACCCGCAGACCCCATAGACTATAATGGGGTCCATGTGGTTTCCGCTCTGTGGGGAACCGCTCAGGTAGATGCTTGGTAGCAGTGCAGGAAACAGTGACACAGAGACTGGATCACACTCAAGTCAGGTGTTTATTTAGATTCAGGTGCATAACAGGTTTGCCTTTACAAAGGCACAAACAAAACCTTCTCGGCTGAGAACTACCTACTACTACAAATGTTCCCTATCTATACAAGAGCCTGGCTGCCAGACTCCTGCTCAGGTTATTCAAACAGGGGTGGCACAGCGTTACCTTGTTTCAGGTCCAGGTACACAGGTCAGATTCCTCAGTGTAGTGCCACCTCCTAGTTCTGACACTCAGCCTATATCAGGCCTTAAAGGGGTATTCCCACAAACATAACCATTTTTAAATTTGTAGATGTAAAATAATAATTGTCCGTAAACTATAAAATAGTCTACAATTGAATGAAATCCTTACTCACGTGTTGACCCCTAAGGTAACATTATTGGAGGACTCAGCTTCTTATAAAACGTGGAGATTTATTGAAGCCTTTATGGGAAACAGATAAATGGAAATCTTCCAGCATAACAGAAATATCAGTCAATGTCTTACATTTCATAGGAATTAGGTTTCTTCAAGATGGATCCCTTGCAGACATCTTGGCTCTTGCTTATTCATCAATGTGTGTTGATCTTCTGCAGGACGATTCCGCCATCCTTCTCAAGGTCTTAGAAGAAGTAGCCAGGGTTGGTGAGAGAGACACCCAAAGTGAGAGACAGAGACAGGTTCCCACAGGGAGAGGGAGACCCCCACCGAGTAGTGAGACCACGACATGTGTGTATATTTTCTACTACTGTACTTGGACAATACTAAAATAGTCATATGCTATCCACACCCATGCACCATAAGTTACAAGAGCTTTGTCAGCAGAATACAATGTAACCCTTAAAGGCCATGAATATTGCATGTCAAATATTATTTAACAGTAGATAATTAAAAGTTAAACATTTTTGCAAGTATAAGTAATTAAACAATTTGCAGAGTTTTAAAGATTTTCTCTAAATATCTTGTGGTCACAGCCTTGCTGTTTTGATCGGTTGCCAATGGATACAACCATGAATGCAGGATCTTTCTAAGGTCAGAAAATCAGCAATGGTTTCCTTATCGTGGCCGGGATATCTTCTCATACATGTAGTGGCCCTGCCTGATCACCCAGCTACAATAAGAAAATCATGGCTGGGTTTTTGACAAGTCCCAGACCATATAAAGTTTCTGCATTTGTGGTCATATCCATTGGCAACCGATCAAGACAGACTGTTACCACTAAGATAGTTAGAGGAAATCTTTAAAAACACTGCAGAATTTTTAACTACTTATATTTGCAAAAATGTTTAACTTTTAATTATCTACAAATACAGATATGGTTATGATCATGGGAATACCCCTTTAGTCAGTCAGCTGACCTCCCTGCTGTGGGCTTCTACCACACACCCTTTAACTGCCTGGCTGGAAAATACCTGTTCTCCCAAACCACACCCTTCACTTTCTCACAGCCCGAAAAGGGCTAAAAATGCAGAGAAAAGTTCTGCTTGCTGGCAGCGCCCGGACGCCACCATTTTGCTAGGTATCAATGGCACCTAGAGCAAGCTCCAGGGCTGGCGTCCTGTTGGCATGACATCCGGGAGCCTTTTGAAGGCTCTCAGGCTTGTCTGCCATTTACTTCTATATCAGGCTGCTCTATACAGCCTGCAACAGAAGCGCCGGTATTTTGCAATGCATTAGCATTAGGTCTTGATCAAGACCTCTAGGGGGTCTAATAAATGCAAAAAAATATACAAAATCCAAGTCATCCCCCCTCCCTTCTCTTGAACACATATAAAAGTACTTAAATACTGCGAAACACATACATATTAGGAATCCCTGTGTCAGAGAACGCCTGGTCTAGAAATCTATAAAAATATTTTTCCCGTACGATAAATGCAGCAGTGGGGAGAAAAAAAAAAGTGGCAAACTGCTGTTTTTTTGTTTTTTTTTTCCTCCACTGTTTCGCCACAGATAGAAATTTGAATAAAAAGTGATCACAACAATAGCATTTCCAAAAATGGTATAACTAAAGTACACCTGGCACTAGAAAAAGACGCCCTATGTATCCCCATACACGGAAGTATAAAAAAGTTACAGGTGTCAGAATATGGTAATTAAAAAAAAAAAATTTTTGCACAGATTTACATTTCTTTTGAGGGGTTAAAATGTAAATAAAAGTATGATTGGTATCCCCGGAATCATACAGAAACATAGAATACAGCTGACATGTCATTTTGCTGCAGAGTGAACGCCGTAAAATCGACGTCCATAAGAAAGTTGCACAAATGCACTTTTTCTTCAAATCCACCGCATTCTGAATTTTTTTTTTCAATATTCCCAGTACATTGTACAGAATAAATGGTACCACTATGAAGAAAAAAAAATCGTCCTGCAAACATATGGCTCTAAGAGCAGAAAAATAAAAAAAAGTTATGAGGTTTGTAATGGGGAGAGTCAAAAATGAAAATCGAAAAAATTCCTCCAGTGGGAAGGGGTTAACCCCTAGACATTGCCAATGTGGCTATTTAAGTCGCTTTATCTGATGTCCCATGCTGCAGTCATTAATTAAAGTTACACATCTGTGATTTACAACTGCTTCAGTAGGAGTGATAAGTGCTGGCATCTCCATGCTGAAGTTACTGTCTGGGAGTTACACTGTGATAAGGGGGAAAAAAAAAAAAAGTGCCTGGGGCGGTCACATGGTTGCCACAGCAATATGGGTATATTGATATAAGTTAGACGGATGGGAGGGTGTATAGCTTGGTGTAGCCAGGTCATTTTATCCTGGACAACCCCTTTAACCCTTTCACTGCCAGGGGTCTCTGGAAATTTTGTACCTCCGGCAGCCAGAGCAATTTTCAGTTTTGAGATGGACAAATAAAACCTAAATTGTAACATTAAAAAAAAAAAAAAAAAAAAAAAAAAAATCATGCTAACCTCCCATAACTATATTTAACCCCTTAACGACCCAGGACGTAATAGTACGTCCTGAGTCGCATGACGATGTATGGAGAGCGCTCAGGAGCTGAGCGCTCTCCATACACCGCGGGTGCCGGCAGTATAATACAGCCAGGACCCGCAGCTAACAGCAGCAATCTGTGCCTGCACCGATCGCAGCTGTTAACCCTTTAGATGCCGCGGTCAAATGCGACCGCGGCGTCTAAATTGCAGAGCCGACAAGGGCGCCGCCATTTTTACCTCATCGCCGCCCTCCGGAACGTCATCGGAGGGTGGCGCTTGGTTGCCATGACAGCCGGGAGCCTATTGAAGGCTCCCAGGCCTGTCATTTCAGTATAGCTATTACACGATGCCAGAGGCATCGTCTAATAGCAGTGAAGGCATTTTGCTATTCACTGCGATACAGTAGTATCGCAGTGAATAGTATGAACGATCAGACTCCCTAGGTTTCAAGGTCCCTAGGGAGTCTGATCATACAAGTAAAAGTATAAAAAAAAAGTTTTTAAAAGTATGTAAATTAAAAAAAAAAAAAAAAAAAAAAAAAAAAACAAGTTCAAAATCACCCCTCTTTCCCTAGATCAGATATAAAAGTAAATAAACAAAAGTAAACAAACACATTAGGTATCCCCGCGCTCCAAAATGCCCGAACTATTAAAATATTTAAATATTTATCCCATACGGTGAACGGCGTAGCGGGGGAAAAAAATCAAAATGGCCAAATAGCGTTTTTTTTTTTCAACACTTTGTCTCCTATAAAAAAAATTGAATAAAAAGTGATCAAACCATCAGATCTTTCCCCAAGTGGTATCAATAAAAACGTCATGTTGTCCCGCATAAAAAGACGCCTTACCCAGCTCCATACATGTAAATATGAAAAAGTTACAGGTGACACAATATGGCGACGCAAAATTTTTCTTCTATTTAGCAAAGTTTTTAATTTTTTAAAAGGTATCAAAACATTACAAATACTATATAAATTTGGTATCGCCGTGTTCGTACTGACCCACAGAATACAGGTAACATGTCATTTTTACCACACAGTGAATGGTGTAAAAATTAAACCCATATGAATTTGGCGCAAATGCAGTTTTTCTCCAATTGCACCTCATTCTGAATTTTTTCCAGCTTCCCAGTACATTGCACAGAATATTGAATAGTGGCATTACAAAGTACAATTTGTTTCGCAAACAATAAGCCATCATGTGACTCTGTGAACTGAAAAATGAAAAAGTTATGGATCTTGGAATGTGGGGAGGGAAAAACGAAAAATGCAAAAACAAAAAATGGCCGGGTCATTAAGGGGTTAAAGTAGACACCTGCATTGTCAGAATGCCACTTGGTACTGTATACATTTGTATACAGTACCTGTTTAGGCGCCTTCACGCAATTTTGATTTAAAGTGAATGTTTTATAAAGAAAATGCAAATAAATGTATATTAATTTCTAAAAGTGGAAAAACAAAGTTATATGCACCAAACCGCCTAAAAATTAAAGTGTTCAACATGGGCAGAGTTCATTCATATCACTAAGGCCTCCATGTGTCTTCAGAAAATCACTAGAACTGGAAGGAACAAAAATCTGCTTTGAAGCTGGAAACATTAAAGTATCATCCTATAAAATGTAAGGATTACACACTGTGAAAAGCAAGTGAACCACTAAACCCCTATAGTTTGTGAAAGTAGACAACCTGAAAATTATGTGTGTTTCAATGGCCACGTCCACCTTCATTGTGAAACCACAATTTTTTGGAAAAAAAAAAAAAAAAATGCACCAACTCATATTTGCACCTAAAACTCATATTCAATCTTACATTCACAAAGTACATTTAAAATAAAAGATCAAGGTGTACACAATTTATATATACTGCAAATATCAGCTACAACATGAGCTTTTACTCTCAAAAACAGATACAGAACACAAGCAAGATTTTGCTGTTATTCACTATGTTAAAAATCTATACTGCACCTAGCAAACTGACTGATACCAAAATCTAACTTTGAGATTGCACAGTATATAAAAACACAGCTATATATATTATACACATATATATATATATATATATATATATATATATATATATATATATATATATATATATATACACACACACACGCAACTTTGCAGCAAACAGATTACAAGCAAAAAAAAATTCTAAGTTTGCATGCTCAAGCAGTCCCTTTCTGCAAACAGTGTATTTTCCAAAAAATTCACACATTATATATATATATATATATATATATATAATGTGTGTATTAAAATATATATATATATATATATATATATATATATATATATATATATATATATATATACACACACATATATATGCGCACACACATATACACACCTATATATCTATATATAGTATATATATATATATATATATATATATATATATATAAATATCTCTATATATATCTCTATATCATCTATATATATTTACAGGTGCGGGTGTTAAAGAAAAACAAAAAAAAATATATATATATATATATATATATATATATATATATATATATATATATAATAAAAATAAACAAATGCGCTAACCAAATTTGTGCATGCAAATTAAATAGTTTACATAAAGATAAAATTTTCTATCCCTCTGTGATGATCGGGGACTCCCGTATATGTATTTTTTGTACAAATATGTATCCCGCCGACCTCTTCCCTCCCCCCTGTGGATCATTTGTTCAAACTTCCCTCAGCTCAGCTATAGGGAACTGGATCACTGTTGCTGGTTAATCACAGTCCCTCTGTTGTATTGTCCCGAGAAATTAACACACCCTTGCAAACCATCCACCTCTCACCAGGGGGTTTCCTATTCAACCACGTTACACAGACAATTCAGCACCACTGATAGATCTGAGAGATCAGTTTTATTCCCATATCTCCTTAGGGGGGCACCCCACAGTTACCCCAATAAATTCTGTAGGTGCCCCAGAGAAAGACGCAAACGGTCAGTCTAAACATGGCGCCGTTGTGAGCCCGAGTCAGGTCCAGACATTCAACTCCCTACCCAAAGGGAATTGGGGTGTCATCCTTTGTGTCTATACGGTGGGGATCTCACCCAGAGTCCCATCATACCACTTGCCTGACAATCCAGTCACCTGATGAGAAATCAGGACCATTTTCAAGTCCAGGGGATCCAAGCCAGTAGGTGTAACTTCCCTCCCCAGTGAAGTCACTCCGGGTGGAGGCAGGGAAAACACAAAAGCCTGCCATGTGAGGGCCACATGGTGTTCTGCTGCTGAAAGCCACCTGGATAGCATGGCCCAGAGCTAGGGGTGCTGCCACTGGAATAGCATGCCCGGATGCATGCTTTTAGACTGAATCTAAGTACGCTCCCTGAGCTCAACACCCAGAGTCCAGAAAACCAATCACAGGCTTGTGCTAGTAATAGTTCCTTTTCTTCTGTCTATTCCCTTTTTAATTTTGTGCACCGTGTCATGTTGCTTTCCACTTGTATTTGCTTGCTAATCGCTGCATGTATTCTCTGTATGTGTTAAGTGTCTAGTGCCGACTTTTTTAGGGGTTAATCTCATATATATATTATAAAAATGAATTTGTCTGTTCTTTATGCCATACACTCGGTCATGTCCCTTATCAGCCAATAGAAGCTCACAGGCGCTTAGTCTCCTCAGGCACACAGGTTTCCATAGCAACCAAGCTATTTATGACCTGTATTAGTCAATAGCAGTTCGCAGGTCCTTAAATATTCAGCCATATCACGTGTATCAGCCAATATAAGTTCACATTTAATATACCAGGTTTCCATAACAACACAGCCATAGATAGACTGTACCTATACTGGACTCAGTGGTGTAACTAGCAATGGCTGGGCCGCAAGGCGAACATTTGACATGGGACCCCCGCCTTCCCCCCCGCACAAACTGCATTCCTGCACACACTATTAGGCCCCATAGTGGCCCTTGCACACAGTATTCTGCACCATAGTGGCCCCTGCACACAGCATCATAGTGGCCCCTTCATGTAGTATTATGCGCACTCCCCGCTACCTCTTCAGTGTTGGACCAGATGTCACGTGAGCCAGGCATGCATCGCAACGCATAATGACACTGGACTGGCCCACCAACGTCTGGGACGTCACCAAGGAGGCCCGAAGCCTGCTGGAGCGCAGGAGAGGTAAGTGTTTTTTTTTTTTTTATGTTCCCTCAACTCCTCGGGGCCTCAGATCATTATACCCCAGAGTATAATGATAGTGTTTGTGGGGTTCACGGCCCGCAGACCTTACTTACCGATCCCCGCTCCTGCTCACAGCCGCCTCAGCAGAAGGTGAAGTGCAGGTGGCCGTGAGCAGGAGTGGACATCGGTAAGTAAATAGGGCCCGTAACCTGCTGGTGTTACACCAACAGGTAACTGCCTATTTTAAAAAAAAAAAAAAAAAAAAAAAAAAAAAAACACACACCAGGGGCCTGCCAGGACCCCTAATGTCCTGGGCTCTGTGGCAGCCGCTACCCTGCTATTTACACCACTGACTGGACTGCCATACTGGATTTCAGCATGCTTATAAATGTAAACGTTTTTTAAACTGATCATGCCCCATGCAGCAAAATGCATGGCTGCTGCTCGAGCTAATAACTCTCAGCAGACCCAAGCCTGTCTCCAATCTAACAAGGCATTGTCAGCCACATGCACACAGCTGCACTCCATGTTTCCATAACAACCCAACCATTTTTCTTCACTGCTGTGGGTCAGCTTTAAAGGGGCAGGGTGCTGTGGATGACACTGTTACACGAGGTCAAATACACAGCTTTACTCCAGGTTTTCCATAACCGATTGCAGATCTTTCACTGATATCCAAACTGAGATACACATGACGCTTATGGACCAATGGAAAAAAAAAAAAAAAAAAAAAGTCGCAGGTTCTTCAGTCTTGACACACACAGCTTTACACCAGGTTTCCATAGCAACCAAGCTATTTAGGACCTGTATGAGTCAATAGCAGTTCACAGGTCCTTAAATATTCAGTCATATGATGTGCATCAGCCAATATAAGTTCACATTTCATTTACCAGGTTTCCATAACACAGCCATAAGTAGACTATACCTATACTGGACTGCCATACTGGATGTCAAGTGCAAAACTACCACAAACAAGTGGGGCCACTACACAAACAAAAAATGAGATGTACCCGTGCAAAGCCGGGTCCTTCTGCTAGTAAATATATAAAATTTAGAAAGCTCGGTTTGTATTATCCTATGGGCCCAGAACACTCACTGGAGGTGGGTGTGAGGTGATTGAAGCGATCTCAGTTGTGCTGGAAACGGCTTCGGTAGGATGAGATCCTTCACACCCCCTATAAAAATTGTAGCAATTTATAAAAGTTTCTCTCTAGTAGTAATCGTTATTGCTATTATTTTTAGCATGTAACAGATATCGCTAGAGAGGCATATTTTATTCTAGAAAGATCAGGTATGGACAGGGTGAAATGTAAACTTTATTGATGACTTTGTGCATGTGTTGTGTGTTTGGGTCAACTGTTTTGGCGGTGCAACTCTTTTGGTGCTGCGACCTGGACAATGGTAAAGGTCTGGGTCACAGCGCCAACAAACTTCTTGGTTATGTTCAGAGGGGTATTACAGAAGAATACCCCCTCTAATAAGGCTCAGAGGGGTATTACATTATCCCTCTATGTGACAAGCAGAGAGCAAAAGTATAGTATGCTCTCTGATAGAGGGGATAACAGACAGAAGTCCATGCTACCCCCCAACTGGGATCAGTTTATACAGGTTATTCACAGATGATGATGAAGATGATTTATCTCTGTGCAGTCTGCAATCAGGATTGGTTATGGCTATGAAGATTTTGGATTCATTTTAAATATGAGAATCTCATCTTTAAAATGATACCAAGATCTTCACGATAGCCCTTACAGATTCGGAGGAATCGCTGTTAAAAACGCTGTTGGGAATTGGGATCTCAATGCCACATAGCGTTTTCAACAGTGAATGACTCAGGATCTGTAAGGGCCATCATGAAGATCTTGGTGTAATTTTTAAAGATGAGATTCTCATTTAAAATGAATCCAAAATCATCTTCATAGCCATAACCAATCCTGAGATAAGGGCATTAGTAGTAAGGACGTATTAGATAAGTCCTCGTCTAGAAGAGTGCCACCCTGGGAGGATGTGGCTGGCAGGGAAAGGGTTAAGGGGTTAAAGCAAATCCTGGTCATCTGACCACAAATTAACAGCACTGTGTCCCTCACCAGAGTGTTTAGGCCTACTGTCAAGCATGTCAAAACAAAAACTATTCATACCAAAACATTTGGGTGCAGCTTAGCTCAACCTGTCTGTCCCAGAGGGATCATTATGGGAAGGTTTAACACCATACTTGTAGAGCCCTTCCACCTGGCTGCTAATTGACCTCATTAACAGCCCACTTGTCTGCAAATAAAATTAAACATCCAACTTTGCAAAAACTTTTCTCTTCTACCCTGTTTCACAAGGATGAAATACATGCTTTTCATAAATATGCCACTCCAGCAGATAAATAAAAAAAAACCCACACACACCACACATAATCCTATCTGCCAGCAACTTGTGTAGATGGAAAATGTCCTTTTATTGGAAAAGCAGTACACCACGTATTGGTTCTCACAGGAACCTCTCTCAAGTGCAAATGAACACATCTACTCCAGTGAAATTTATATAAGAAACCACCAATCCCTGCCCTTGTAATAAAGAGCCAATCATTAGTTTCCAATAAACACCAAGTTCTATATAAAACACATACTTTCATTAAAACAAGATATAAATATTAACATTCATTATAATATAGTACATCAAAACGTGGCTATAACCACCATATTACCTATGAAAAGGTGTATAATGTCCTGATCAGTTACTGCATGTTACTCCAACGTGCCAAAAACCTCTAATGTTCCTGCGTAAATCACCCAGGCTAGTGTGCACCTAACTAATGCACTATATATATATATATATATATATATATATATATATATATATATATATATATAATATCTCTACATCAGATACATTCTACAGTGAAAAACCCCCACTATGTAGAACACATCTAACTTATGTCATATTAGAACCACATGGAGAGATGGGGGTATCTTAGAAGCTTTTACAAAGGGGAAAAAAATAAATAAATAAATAGGGAGGTCCCATGCATAACTATGCCAGAATTGCTGTGCCCAATATTGGCTTTAATATGGTATATTCAAAAGAATTTTTTTTTTTTTTTTTTTTTTTTTTTTTTTACACCTTAGTGTATGTGGAAAATACTCTTAAAAACAGACATCTCTGTTAAACCAACTGACTGGAACAACTCATTGCTGTTCGGGAGTAATCACCCCAAAAAATGATTCAGTCATTGTCCTGGAGTCAGTTGTTGAGGGTCAAACGTATAGTAAGTGATGAACTTATAGTTGACAAAAGAGTGGAGGAGATGGGTTCCAAATTTCGTGATAGGGGACATCTATTGGATAGACACAAGAAACGGTTACAGGAGCTTGAGAGAGAATCTTTTTGAACCAAAAATACGAAATAAGGGACCTAGGATTCCCTTTGTATCTACCTTCTCACATTTGAGTGGCACTGTCAGCAAAATTCTTTCTAAACACTGGACAGTGATTTGACAAGGCTGTCCTGAAATACCGATGTAGCTTATCCTCCACTGATGTCTTATAAAAGAGATCGTAATCTAAAAGATATCTTTAGATAAGGCAGACCAAGGAAACAAACCAAACAATTATGGTTAGGTCCTTTGACTCGGGACAATTTTCCATGTTTGAACTGTTCGAATTGTACCAATATGATACGGGGTGATAGATTTGTACATCCACAGACGGGTCAAACTTTTATTATCTAAGAACACTATACATGTTTATCAGAATACGTGATTTGTACGATTCATTGTCCATGTAATTTAACTTATGTCGGAGACCACTCTTGAGATTAAAACTTGGATCAATCTCCATAAGAGTACGATCCGTAAAAAGAGGTTAGAACTTCCTGTTTCTAGACATTTTTCTGAGAAACAACATACAGTGGATGAGTTATGTTTCAGGGTATTAGATCATATCCCACAGAGATGTAGAGGTAAGGATTGTCAACGTGAACTGAAACGTAGGGAACTAAAATGGATCTGTGTGTTAAATACCATGCAGCCTATCGGCTTGAATGTTGACCTTTCATGTCCTCATGCAAATGCGTTTTTATATACCACTAGAAAGCCGACAGTACGCTGAATTCAGCGCACTGTCTGCTTTCCCGTTATGTGCCCCGGGGCTGGAGATATCGGTGCCTTTAGTTTCAGCACCGATCTCTGACCACTGTCAGAAGGGAGTTCCTGACAGTCTAGCTGGGAGGTAAGGAACGCCCCCTCTGACAGTACAGGGTTATGGATGAGTACTGTCAGGGGGCAGAGTTTCTCACAGCCCAGCTAAACTGTCAGGAACGCCCTGACAGTGGGCAGAGATCGGTGCAGTTAGTTTCGGCACAGATATCTCCAGCCCCGGGGCACAAAATGGGAAAGCCGACAGTGCGCTGAATTAATCAGAATAATCAGTGAACTTTGACATGGCCAGATCAGGTCACATTTATGACATATGGTAGTGCCACCCCCTTTGATCACTTGCACCTACTAATTGACATGATACGGTAATCTAAATGTCAGAAGCCCAACTCAATCTTTTCACATCCAATACACATGATCACGTCCGGTCTTTAGTTCTAAACGCAAGAGCAGCACTGGCTTCATACATCCAGTACACATGAATAGCACTGCCATGCTCTGATCTCAACAGCGATTTACAACGGTGCCATGTCAGGAAACACTTTAATTATAAAGCAGGAGCAGTTGCATACAGCTGAATTTCAATCTATGGGACAGGTTATTAAAGGATTGAAGATTCAAACCCCCTACGGGGAGATATTTAAATAATTTAAAAAAAAAATAAATAAATTTAAACGAAAAATTCAAACCAACCCCCTTTCCCTACATCTAAAATAAAAAAGATAAAATAAATAAATTTTACATCCCCACATCCTAAAAAGCCCAATCTAAATATAAAGGCTGGAGAGAAAAGTCCTGCAGAGTCTCTGCCGGTTTCAGCATAAAAACAGTGGAAACCTGACAGACATTCGGCAGACCCCATTATAGTCTAAGGTGTCCAAGGATAACCACTGTTTTAGAAGACAAGGTCTCCGTCGTGCATGTCCCTCAGCGAGCCCAACCAACGGAGAGTCCAGTGCAAGTGTGAACATAGCCTTAAACATATAAAAAAAATATGTTTTCCATACGGCAAATACCATAGCAGGAAAAATCAAAAAGAACCAAACTGCCGTTTTGCCTCGTATTAAAAATTTGATTCAAGAACCCCCCCCCCTCTCCCTTTGGGTTTTGAGGGTCAATAAGATTGTGCGTATGGAGAATCTTACCTCTTTCCTGCATGACACTGTTCAAACTTTTAGCAAGACCTGGTTCTACTGGATGGAATTTCAGCATACCAGTGAATATCAGACACTTCTCAGGCCTGTGCCTCCCCTGTAGACTTACAGTGGGATGCTCTGGCTTCTATAGCTAACTGATGGGTTACTTGTTCCGGACTATTCTTGACCCTCTGTCTTCGCCCCATTGTGGAGTTTTACTACTCTTTTTGAGGAGGAACTTTTCGAATGCTTACATCCCTGGGGTCCACCCCTGGACCCGATATTGTTACTGTGTAGTCCCCATCCCCAAATTTTTTTTTTTTTTTTTTTTTTTTTTTAAATTCTTTTTTCACTTTCTCTCCCCTTTCGCTCTGTCTGGTTTTGTCGTTTTGCCCCCCCTTTCCTTCCACCTTCTTTCTTCCCCCCTCTTTTTGTCCTTTGGCCTCTATTTGGGAATCTCCCCGTTATTTACAGTATAAAATGTTACTGCTGCCGTTGCAGCTATATATTTTCACTGTACTTTCTGTATTTTGTATTTTATGTCTTTTTGGAAAAAAAAAAATGGATTTGATTCAAATCAACATATCAGACATTCCCTAAAATGGTATAACTAAACTACATCTGGTTATATGTTCCTGCCTAGGCATAGTTCCAATAGGAACTACTGTGCAATGTTCTGCTATACTATGTATTGCAGTACATTGTACAGGGGATGTGAGATCCCATCTTCAAGTCCCCTTTTGGAACATGTAAAGTGAATAATACACAAAAAATAAAAAATAAAAAAATTCTGAATATATATATATCTCTCAAATCATACTAACTACCCCCACCTATACATACACACGGACAAAATTGTTGGCACCCCTCGTTTAATGAAAGAAAAACCCACAATGGTCGCAGAAATAACTTGAATCTGACAAAAGTAATATATAAATATTCTATGAAAATGAACAAATGAAAGTCAGACATTGCTTTTCAACCATGCTTCAACAGAATTTTTTAAAATAGAAAACTCATGAAACAGGCCTGGACAGAAATGATGGTACCCTTAACTTAATATTTTGTTGCACAACCTTTTGAGGCAATCACTGCAATCAAACGATTCCTGTAATTGTCAATGAGACTTCTGCACCTCTCAACAAGTATTTTGGCCCACTCCTCATGAGCAAACTGCTCCAGTTGTCTGGTGTTTGAAGGGTGCCTTTTCCAGATGGCATGTTTCAGCTCCTTCCAAAGATGCTCAATAGGATTTAGGTCAGGGCTCATAGAAGGCCACTTCAGAATAGTCCAATGTTTTCCTCTTTTCCATTATTTGGTGTTTTTAGCTGTGTGTTTTGGGTCATTATCCTGTTGCAAGACCCATGACCTGCGACTGAGACCAAGCTTTCTGACACTGGGCAGCACATTTCTCTCTAGAATCCCTTGATAGTCTTGAGATTTCACTGTACCCTGCACAGACAGATTCAAGACACCCTGTGCCAGATGCAGCAAAGCAGCCCCAGAAAATAACAGAGCCTCCTCCATGTTTCACAGTAGTGACCGTGTTCTTTTCAAGATATGCTTCATTTTTCCGTCTGTCAACATAGAGCTGATGTGCCTTGCCAAAAATTTCGATTTTTTTTGTCTCATCTGTCCATAGTACATTCTCCCAGAAGCTTTGTGGCTTGTCAACATGTAGTTTGCCAAATTACTTTTGTCAGATTCAAGTTATTTCTGTAACCATTGTGGGTTTTTCTTTCATTAAAACGAGGGGTACCACGTGTGTATATATTTTCTGAAATTAAACAGCAGCAGCAATGTCAAAATGCCACTTGGTACTATATATGAACAGGCACCTTCATGCAATTTTGATTTAAAGTGTATGTTTTATTAAATAAAAAAAATACCGTGTTCCTCCGAAAATAAGACAGTCTTTTTTTTTTCTCCAAAAAAAGGGCTAGGGCTTATTTTCGGGGTAGGGCTTAATTTTTTCCATGAACAAATCACACATTTGATCGCTTTTTCTTTCAACTTTTAATCAGAGGTGAAACAGCGAAAAAACAGCAGTTCGGCACTTTTGATTTTTTTTTTTTGCTACGGCATTCACTATAGAGGTAAAATATTGTTATAAGTTTGTAGAGTGGGCGTTTTCAAACACAGGGATACCTAATGTGTATGTGTTTCACAGTAATATTTTATTTTTATATGTATTCTAGTGAAAGTGGGAGGGGGCTTGAACTTTTGTTTTTTTAACACTTTTTTTTTTTATACTATTAACTCCTCCTAGGGGGGCTTGAACCTGCAATCATCCCATAGACTGCAATACAACCTATTGCAGTCTACGGGAGATTATCTATATTACTAATGAGGCTGGACCTCAATAGTAATATACCTATGACAGGCCTGGGAGCCTTCATAACGCTCCCAGTTGTCAAAGGAACAGGTCAGCTCCCACGATCTGGGCGTGTGGGAGCCGACCTGCAACGGGAAAGGTACGGGGCCAGTAGGGACCGTCCCGGGAAAAAGGAGGGGGGGGGGGGGGGGGGGGGGGGGGACTGACAGACCTAACAATGCCTGCGATCAGTGGACTCTGATCGCAGGCATTAACTGCGGGTCTCCGGTGTACAAGGAGACCCGGTTTAGTAGCTATAGGGGGTAGGGACCGGCCCTGGGGACTGCAGGGGGAGAAGCGCAGAGGTCACACTTAGCAATGCCCGTGGTCAGAGTCCATTCTGATCGCGAGCATTAACTCTGGGTTTTGCTACTTTGGTGGGAGGGAAGGGAAAGGGAAGTCACGCTGAACAATGCCCGCGATCAGGGTAGACACTGACCGCGGGCATTAACTCCAGGTCTCCACAGAGACCCGGTACGGCAGCTATGGTAGCCGCTCTGCAGCAGAGCGGCCGCCATCTTTAAGGACCTGGCATCCGCTGTAGTCGCACAGCAGATGTCGGGAAGGTGTTAAATTAGCTAGGGCTTATTTTTGGAGTAGGGCTTATTTTTGGAGTAGGGCTTATTTTTGGAGTAGGGCTTATTTTTGGAGTAGGGCTTATTTTTGGAGTAGGGCTTATTTTTCAAGCCTACTCCAAAAAACCTGGAAAATGTAGCTAGGGCTTATTTTCGGAGTAGGTCTTATTTTTGGAGAAACACGGTACAAATAAATGATTAGTTTCTAAAAGTGGAAAACTAAACAAAAAGTTAGTTATATGCACCAAACCTTGTAAAAACAAGAGTTCAACATGTGCAGAGTTCATTCATATCACTAAAGCCTCTTGCAGACAACCATGTGCACGGTCAGTGTGCCATCTGGGTTTTTCCCATATAGTACACTGACCTATTCATTTCTATGGGCCCGTACACAAGACTGTGGAAATATTAATGTATTATCCTATAAAATTAAGGAATTACACACCGTGAAAAGCAAGTGAACCCCTAAACCCTATATATTTCTTGAAAGTAGACAACCTGAAGATTACATGCACTAAAACATATATTTGCACCTAAAACTCCTATTCAATCTTTCATTCACACACAAAATACGTATACAATAATACATCAAGGTGTACACAATTTATATTATATAGCAAACCTTAACTACAAGAGCTCATACTTAAACAGAAGACAAGCAGTATTTTGCTGTTCTTCACTAGTATGTTAAAAAAAAATCTATACTGCACATAACTGTCACACTGATACCAGAATCTAACTTTAGAGACTGCACAGCATACCATACATAAATACAACTTAATATTTCATATATACAACCACCATCATGCAACTTTGCAGCAAAGGTTACAAGCAAAAATTCTAATTTGCCACTAAAGTGCATGCTCAAGCAACCCCTTTCTGCAAACAAAACGTACTTTCCAAAAAACTGCAAAATGTGAGGAATTCATACATATATTTTACAGGTGTTAAAAACTCCTCCTTATAAAAAATTGTAGCAATTTATAAGTATATCTTTAGTGATCGTTTTTGCTATTTTAGCATGTAACTGATATCGCTAGAGAGGCGGTCGGTGTATTATACTCTATAAAGATCAGGTATGGACAGGACAGTGATTGGGTGAAGTGTAAACTTTATTAATGACTTTGTGTATGGGTTATAAGTGTTAGGTGCAACTCTTTTGGCGCCGTGACCTAGACTATGGTAAACATCTGGGTCTCAGCACCAATAAATTTCTTGGTTATGTTCAGAGGGGCATTACAAAATAATACCCCTGTGATTAGGCTCAGAGGGCTATTAGATTATCCCTATATGTGACAGAGCAAATGTATAGAATGTTCTCTGATTGATAGGAAAGGGGATAACATGGAGAGAAGTCCATGCTACCCCTCCCTCTGGAGTCACATACAGGTTATGCACAGATGATGATGATTTATCATAGTCTCTGCAGTCTGCAGCTCTGCTCCTACCCCCTCCTTCGGTAGCTCTTAAAGGGGTTGTCAGGGATAAAATAAAAATGAACCCCTAAACTAAACCCCCACCTAGCTTCTAATTTTTTTTTTTTTTTTTTTTTTTTTTTAACAAAGTAAAACACCCAAAAGTGGGTCTGGTCCTGGCCCAGAAACTGGCCTGGTACAGAAGTGGTTAAAGAATGTATGGTGAGTAGACCATACTGCTGCTTTACATATCTGGTCAAGAGATGCTGATTTCTGAGCTAAGGATAATGCGACAGCTCTTGTGGAATGGACTTTAAGAGACGTTGGAGGATCTTTGTTAAGAGCCTTACAGGCCTCACAAATAGCCAACTTAAACCAATGAGCAATAGAATTCTTAGAACATTTCTTGCCTTTGTTAGGACCTAAGAATTGGACAAACAGATTTTTATCCACCCGCCAGGAGTCTGATTTGCAGGTAGGCCAAAACCGCCATATGTATATCCAGCATGTGACACGCCTCTTCTAGCCTGTTTTTTGGATTATTGCAAAAATAGGGTAACATATCTTGTGACCTGTGGAAATCAGTGACCACCTTGGGAAGAAACGTTGGGTCTGTTTTCAGAAGGATTCTATCCCCTAGGATAGTAAGGAAAAGTTCATTAACAAAGAGCTTGGACCTCACTTATTCGCTGAGCCGTGGTACTAGTGAATAAAAACACTGTTTTTAGGGTTAGCATTCTCAAAGAGAAATTTTTAAAGGGATGCAGCATTAAACCAATCCCCCCCCCCCCACCACCAATTCAGATCCCATGACGGGGTGAAGTTAACCTCTTGATCCAATGATGTTCTGCTAATGAAGTGTCAAAAAATAGCTCCTAAAGCTGAAATATGAACCTTGAGGGTACTAAGGGAAAGACCCTTTTCTATACTTGCCTGGAGGTAGTCCAAAGTTTGAGAAATATTAGGCTTGGATAGATCAAGAGGAGAACATGCACATCATGAAAAAACACTTCTTCAATTTATCATAAAATTTGGTATTAGTCTTTTTTCTTGAAGATAGTAAGGTATCAATTACTGCAGTAGATAGACCCTTACTAGCTAGGACCAACCTCTCAATTTCAAAGCTGTTGAGTGAAGGTTTGACAGATTCGAATGACACATAGGCCCCTGAGTTAGCAGGTCATCTCTTAGGCCCGGTTCACATCTGTGTTCGGGGAGACCGCTTGGGGACCCCCCCCCCCGAACGGAAACGTAGAATTTATACGTTCATCTCTAGAAATAATTGTTATTGCTATTTAGCGTGTAACGGATATCGCTAGAGGCGTATTTTACTCTATAAAGATCAGGTATGGACAGGACAGGGATTGGGTGAAATGTAAACGTTATTGATGACTTTGTACATGTGTTATGTAAGTGTTTGGTGCGACTCTTTTGGCGCTGCCACCTGGACAATGGTAAACGTCTGGATCACAGCGCCAATAAACTTCCTGGTTATGTTCAGATGGGTATTATATAAGAATACCCCTCTAATAAGGCTCAGAGGGGTGTTACATTATCCCTCTATGTGACAATCAGAGAGCAAAAGTATAATATGCTCTCTGATTGATAGGAGAGGGGATAACATGGACAGAAGTCCCTGCTACCACCCCCCCCCCCCCACGGTCACATACAGGTTATGCACAGATGATGATTTCTCATCTCTGCAGTCTGCTCCTCCCCCCCTCTCCTCCTCCTCCCCCAGCTCTTAAGATACTTCCTGAGACAGGAGGGGGGAAGGACATTTTAGAGCCCCATATCTTAGGATCCGTTAGAAGTATTAAGAAGATCTGGGATTCATTTTAAAGATCAGAATCTTCATGATATCCCTTACAAATTCGGAGCGAATAGCTGTTAAAAACGCTGTCGGGAATTAAGATCTGCAATGTGATCTCAATGCCGAAGAGAGTTTTCAACAGAGAATCGCTCCTAAACTGTAAGGTCTATTATGAACAGAAGGTGATTTACCAACCACATCTCATAATTTGAGCATTTCGGCGTCCTTTCGCAAATTGACAGACGTATAAGGATCACCTAAGATCGTTTTGGGAGGTCCAAATTTTAGAGGTTTACATCAAGAATAATATACTACCTAGGGGCCTGCGCATTAATATATTTCCTGCACAGCGTCTGCGTTCTCCCACCTTTCTTAAAAAGTGTGAAAGAGCCAATTAAATTAATGTATTTATTTTTGGAGGAAGAGAAAGTTATATTAGATTCTTCTGCTCAAGAATTGAAGGAGCAAATAGAGGTTGTAAAAAAGTTCTCTAACAGTACTGATTTCGAACGAAGGGAATGCACTCCAACAGACAGTTGAGTGCTTTATTTCCTACTTAAAAGAGAGGAAACACTTTCAGGTCAAACGGGATCTGCAAGACTTTAAGGAGGGTAGAATATTTGATTTTTCCTCTAAAGATACTATAAATGAAAGTTAGATACGGAGCCATCGTCGTCCGAATGTGAGGCCTCGGACGGCCAGGGTTCACATAGTAGGGGTAAAAAACACTTATCAAGGACCCTCCGTGAATCAATCACTCACCCTAGGACGGGCAGGAGTAGAGGTAGGACCCAAAGTACACGAGGTGGTTTTTTAGCTCAGGGTCCACCTATTTCAGACTACCTGCTCAGGACAAGAAAGTGATTCCTCAAAATAAAAAAAGAAATTGATCAGATGCAGATTATTAATATATCCTCGCGTAGTTTGACTGTGTTAGAAGAAAGTGTATTGAGAAGGGGCCTCTCGTTTGTCCCTACAACAGCATTTGAATTATTTGGATGGGTGAAAGATTTAAATTTGTTTTGCAGGCGCCTAAAATGGAAAGTTTTTTTACACTGCATAATAAAAAAAAAAAAAAAAAAAAAAAAAAAAAAGTCTGTGAGGCACTGGGCATCTGCGAACAAGACCTTCCTGATCTTCAATTGCTAGAGAGTCTCTGGGAAGAGGGCCAACGAGACATGGGGTAAGGACCTTTTACAAAATTACGGTTGCCTTCTAATAAAAATCCCCCTATTTCCGATGACTGTCATAGATACCTTTTTAAGGGTGGTTGTAGCAAAACTATCAGAAATAGATAGAAGACATTTGACTACGAGACAATTTGACTCAGGATGAACTTTATTGTTTAAATAACTTGGAACGTGATGAGTCAATAGTTGTGAAACCCGCTGATAAGGGTGTGGAGCTTGGTGATAATGGACCGGGGTACTTATATCAATATGTGCAAGAATATCCTAAAGGATCAACTTGCAGGACCTCATAGCCGTTTTTATCTAACAACTGAAAATATTTCTAGACTTAATACCACCCTTAGAAAGGCTAAAGAGGAACGTCTTACTCGTGAGGGAGAATTGAAGTTTGTCACCAATACATCCTACAAGAGCCACATTTTACTCCCAAAGATACATAAGGGGCTTTACCCCCTAAAGGGGAGGCCAATAGTGGCCAGTATTAATAGGGTGACACAGAATTTATCCCTCTATATTGACGAGATTCTCAGACCGTTTGTCGTCTCTTTGCCCTCTTAGAGACACGACAGACATTTTAAAACGTCTGGATGATTTAACAGTACCATCTGGTGTGATGCTGGCCAGTTTGGATGTGGAAGCCCTTTACAGCAACATACCCCATGATAAGGGCTGTGGAGCTGTGGGGAACTTCCTTAAAACGAGAGGCAATCACTTTGCAGCACATAACATTTTTTGTGCTAGAGCTTCTAGATTTTGTGTTACGAAATAATACTTTTATGTTTGACCGCCACTTCTTCCACCAGCTCAGAGGTGTAGCCATGGGGAGTCCATGTGCGCCTACATACGCAAATCTCTATCTGGGCTGGTGGGAGAAGGAGGTGGTCTTTTCGGAAGCGATGGACAATTGGTCGATCTTGCTTTGGATAAGATTCATCGACGAGGTCTTGATTTTGTGGAATGGTACCAGGACCCAGTAGTTGGAATTTGTGAAAGTATTGAACATAAATGATCTTGGTTTATACTTCACAGCAGACATACAAGAAGAGTCTATTACATTTTTAGATCTTACAATTCAGAAATCCTCATCAGGGAGCTGAGTACCACAATTTTTTCGAAAACAAACAGCCACCAACTGCCTCCTGGTATGGGACAGTTGGCACCCTAATTTGTTGCGCAGGGGCACCCCGAAGGGGCAGTTCCTGCATTTACGCAGGAACTGCACAAATTTTGGTGATCAGAATGCAGCCGCTAACCTGCGACAGATTTAGAAACAGGGGTTATCCTGATGGTGTACTCAGGAGTACGTACCAGCATGCCACGTCATCAGAGCGAGGGGGACTACTGCAACCTAAGATAAAACAAGGTTATGATGAATTGCGGATTATAGGTACCTATGATGAAGCTCATTGTGAAGTAAAACACGTGATACACCAATTTTGGGGTATTTTGAGAGCAGATTCTGAAATAGAATCATCTTTAAGTGCAAATCCGTGCATCACATATCGTAGAGGTCCAAATGTTCGTGATAAACTGGTACACAGTCATCTTGTACCAGCGAATCAGGAAAATTTGCTTGGGAGACAAATAAAAGATCTGGTGGGCACTTTTTGCTGTGGCAACTGTGCAGCTTGTGATTTTATACAAGTGAGCAAATCGTTCCAGAGTACAGGTACCGGGAGGGAGTTTCGGGATAGAAACTTTATAAATTGCAAGTCCCAGGGCCTGGTATATCTGGTAACGTGCTCCTGCAGAGCTCAGTATGTGGGGAAAACCATCCGAGAGTTCCGCAGGAGGATTCGTGACCATCTCAATAATATTCTGAGACCTGATGATACACAGATTGCCAGACATATCTGGGCCAAACATGACGGGGTAGTCTCCCCATATTAAATTTCAAGGAATTGAGTTGGTATCTCATTCCCCCTGTGGTGGAAATTTTGATCAAAAGGTTCTACAATGTGAGGCACAGTGGATGTTTATGATGCAGACAGTAAAAACCAATGGGTCTAAATGAGACCATCTCATATTCCTGCTTCATTTGATGTATCACATGATGTATCCTGGGAAACACCCTCATGTCCATAAAAAAAAAAAAAATGGGGTCTCCGTTTGATATACTGTGGTTTACTCCTCTTCTATGGCTTATGATGTAAGAAATGTTAGATATTCATATTCCATACAGAGACTATTGCATAACACTTTTCACCTATTAATGGTTTTTGGTTTGAAGTGTTTTAGTCCATTTAAGTTGTATTTACATCTCTTGTGTTAGTGTCTTAGCATATTATGAGTGTTCATCCTTAATTGTCCGATTACATATGATCATCCTTGTTGGGTTTTTTTTTGTCTTAGCTGTCTGGGTTGCCTCTTTCTACCTTCATACCATTTGGGTGTACAAATAGCTTGTTGTATTGTAGTGTCCATATTTGATTACATACCTGTTACTGTGATCCTTAAAATATACTTTCTGGTGAATGTTATTTTAGAGTCGCTGGTATTTTTGTTGTTGTTTGGTTTCTCCATAGTGACCAGCATGTGAGGGGGCATTATCTAGTGAGGTTTATGCCTAGATGCCCCGTGATTGGCCTTTGAGTGCTCATGTGTGTTGGTGCACTTTGACTGGTTCATCCTTCTTGTGATGCTGATGACACGTGGCACCCCTTGATTGGTGTGTTAATGACAGGGGGCGTTTCTTATGCTTTAAAAGGCTGGCTCCGCTACTCCTTACGGCCATGCATTAGTGCCGAGGGGAGTGCGGGAAACTATAGCTCTCAGTAAACAGACTTTGAACGGAGTATATTTACACCTCTGATAACAGGATAGCGGTTAGCGCTATACTAGAAAAGGATCAGGTGTTTTAAAAGGAGGCAGTTTGATAGTGTCCATGTGAATATTGGCACTAATTTATTCCTACTTCTCAGAATTGTTTTTTTACCTAAGACTAGTCCGACAGCCATTGAACAGCATTTCGGCTTTCCTATTTTGAGCAAATCTAAGTTACTATCATGCACTTTTGAGAAAGGGGAGGGGTTGTTTCATGACTAGGGGTGACATATTATATGTGTTACACATGTTCAAGTCCCCTGGCCATGTATGACTTTACTTGCTCTTAAGTTCTATTGAGAGATTGTGACTTTTAGATATTAATAAAGATGCTCATCTTTAAAATAATTCCCAGATCTTCTTAATAGACCTAATGGATCCTAAGATATCGTCATTAGAAGTAAGGACGTATTAGAAACGTGCTTGGCTACAGAAGTGCCACCTTAGGAGGAAGTATAAATAAGTGGCTGGTAGGGAAAGGGTTAATGGAGAGGAATCCTCAAACAGGATAGCCGTTTTCTTTACTACTTTTGCTACTGGCACGTCAACGTTAGGAAGATCATCCCATAATTCTGTATCATCATAATTAAACAATCGGTTCTTTAACTCCCTGGGAATAAACAGCAGGGTTTTTTTTTTCAGCATCTTCCCATTCAGATAGAATTAATCTTTTCAGATTATCGTTCACTGGAAAGACCACTACCTTCTTTGCCATCAGGCCCCCAAACATTTTAGCTTGGATAGAACGGGGTTGTTCCTTGTTGGTCTCCTAGTCTCCACATCCTAAGAGAAAACAAAGTAGTCTGTCTCCCTGGGATACTGAAGGAGTTAGGGGGAAAGGTGTCAGAAACCAGCTGCAATGGGTGGTTCTGACAGCCTCTCTTCTGAATGCAACAAGGATGACAGAGCTCTTTACCTTGTCCCTTATTAAGGTCCTCAATTCGGACATAAATTAAGGTGTCATCTTTAATCAATTTAGCCAGACAACCTGACAAATCTGCTTTTTATCTTGTAAGGGTTTGGCACAATTTACACTTTTTTTTTTTTTTTTTTTTTGACTCCGGCTTTTGCGGAAAATCCTACTCCTGGCACTGTGACCCACAGATTTACCATCGTCCAGCGCCAAAACAGTTGTACCAAACACTTACCTTACATAACGTCATCAATAAAGTTTACATTTGACCCTGTCCATACCTGATCTTTATAGAGTAAAATACACCTCTCTAGCGATATTAGTTACATGCTAAAATAGCAATAACGATCATCACTAGAGATTAACGGATACATTTCTACAATTTTTATAGGGGGATAGAAAATTATATTCTTGTTTAAGCTCCTATTTAATTTGCATGCACAAAATTGGTTGGCGCATTTCTGCATTTTGTTAACACCTGTAAATATTTAATATACAGTACAGACCAAAAGTTTGGACACCTTCTCATTCCAAGAGTTTTCTGTATTTTCATGACTATAAAAATTGTAGATTCACACTGAAGGCATCAAAACTATGAATTAACACATGTGGAATTATATACATAACAAAAAAAAGTGTGAAACAACTGAAAATATGTCTTATATTCTAGGTTCTTCAAAGTAGCCACCTTTTGCTTTGATTACTGCTTTGCACACTCTTGGCATTCTCTTGATGAGCTTCAAGACGTAGTCACCTGAAATGGTTTTCGCTTCACAGGTGTGCCCTGTCGGGTTTAATAAGTGAGATTTCTTGCCTTATAAATGGGGTTGGGACCATCAGTTGTGTTGTTCAGAAGTCAGGTGGATACACAGCTGATAGTCCTACTGAATGGAGTGTTAGAATTTGTATTATGGCAAGAAAAAAAGCAGCTAAGAAAAACGAGTGGCCATCATTACTTGAAGAAATGAAGGTCAGTCAGTCCAAAAATTTGGGAAAATTTTGAAAGTGTCCCCAAGTGCAGTGGCCAAAACCATCAAGCGCTACAAAGAAGCTGGCTCACATGAGGACCGCCCCAGGAAAGGAAGACCAAGAGTCACCTCTGCTGCGGAGGATAAGTTCATCCGAGTCACCAGCCTCAGAAATCGCAGGTTAACAGCAGCTCAGATTAGAGACCAGGTCAATGCCACACAGAGTTCTAGCAGCAGACACATCTCTACAACAACTGTTAAGAGGAGACTGTGTGCAGCAGGCCTTCATGGTAAAATAGCTGCTAGGAAACCACTGCTAAGGACAGGCAACAAGCAGAAGAGACGACTTTGGGCTAAAGAACACAAGGAATGGACATTAGCCCTATGGAAATCTGTGCTTTGGTCTGATGAGTCCAAATTTGAGATCTTTGGTTCCAACCACCGTGTCTTTGTGCGACGCAGACAAGGCGAACGAATGGACTCTACATGCCTGGTTCCCACCGTGAAGCATGGTGGAGGAGGTGTGATGGTGTGGGGGTGCTTTGCTGGTGACACTGTTGGGGATTTATTCAAAATTGAAGGAATACTGAACCAGCATGGTTACCACAGCATCTTGCAGCGGCATGCTATTCCATCTGGTTTGCGTTTAGTTGGACCATCATCTTATTTTTCAACAGGACAATGACCCCAAACACACCTCCAGACTGTGTAAGGGCTATTTGACCAAGAAGGAGAGTGATGGGGTGCTACGCCAGATGACCTGGCCACCACAGTCACCAGACCTGAACCCAATCCAGATGGTTTGGGGTGAGCTGGACCACAGCGTGAAGGCAAAAGGGCCAATAAGTGCTAAGCATCTCTGGGAACTCCTTTAAGACTGTTGGAAGACCATTTCAGGTGACTACCTCTTGAAGCTCATCAAGAGAATGCCAAGAGTGTGCAAAGCAGTAATCAAAGCAAAAGGTGGCTACTTTGAAGAACCTAGAATATAAGACATATTTTCAGTTGTTTCACACTTTTTTTTGTTATGTATATAATTCCACATGTGTTAATTCATAGTTTTGATGCCTTCAGTGTGAATCTACAATTTTTATAGTCATGAAAATACAGAAAACTCTTGGAATGAGAAGGTGTCCAAACTTTTGGTCTGTACTGTATATGTATGAATTCCTCACATCTTGCAGGTTTTTGGAAAGTATATTTTGTTTCCAGAAAGGTACTGCTTGAGCATGCACTTTAGTGGCAAATTAAAATTTTTATGCAATTATTGTAATCTCTATTTGCTGCAAAGGTGCATGAAGGTAATTGTATATATATAAAATATTAAGTTGTGTTTGTATATATGGTATACTGTGCAATCTCAAATTTAGATTTTGGCATCACAGTTTGCCATGTGCAGTATAGATTTTTAACAGTGAATAAACAGCAAAATATTGCCTGTCTGTATCAGTGTTTGAGAGTACGAGCTCTTGTTGTAGTTGAAGTTTATGCTATATATAAATTGTGTACACCTTGATCTACTATTTTATATGTATTGTGTGTGAATGTACGATTGAATATGAATTTTAGGTGCAAATACAGTATGTGTTAGTGAATTTTTTCAAAAAACTTGTGTCAAAGTTACACCAAGGTGGCCTTGGCTATTCATAACCCATTGAGACACATGTAATCTTCAGGTTGTCTACTTTCAAAAAAATATATATAGGGTTTAGGGGTGCGTTTTCTTTTCACGGTGTGTAAACCCTACATTTTATAGGGTGATACTTTAACATTTCCAGCTTCAAAGCAGATTTTTGTTCCTTCCAGTTTGGGTGATTTTATGAAGATATGTGTATGCAACTGTAGGCCTTAATGATATGAATGAACTTTGCACATGTTGAACATCTTATTCTTAAGAGGTTTGGTGCATATACCTTTTTGTTTGGGTGCCACTTTTAGCAACTAATATACATTTGCATTTTTTTTATTTTTTTAAAAACATACACTTTAAATCAAAATTGCATGAAGGTGCCTGTTTGTATACAGTATCAAGTGGCATTTTGACAATTCTGCAGGTGTCTACTTTAAGAAAAAAAAATTAGGTATGTGGGGGGGGGGGGGTTGTATGTTTTTTTTTTTTTTATGTTGCAATTTAGGTTATATTTGTCCATCTCAAAACTGTGAAAGTTACTCTGGCTACCCCTGGCAGCAAAAGGGATAAACTATCTTACTGTTCCTTCAGAGGTCAAGAAGGCAACCTCCAGTGGGGCTGTCATGAGTACAAAAAAAAAAAAAAAAAAAAAA
This sequence comes from Leptodactylus fallax, assembly GCA_947044405.1. NCBI lineage: Eukaryota > Metazoa > Chordata > Amphibia > Anura > Leptodactylidae > Leptodactylus > Leptodactylus fallax. Next base: position 11,687,316 of record CAMRHE010000007.1, on the reverse strand, counting down.
AAATTCAATTTTCAAAAAGAGACGTTTTAATTGCAAAAGCGGTAAGACATAGTAAAACCAACCAATATAAATACGGTATCGCCGTAATTGCAATGACCCGGCGGACATAGTTGCCATGTCATTTTTAATTCAGAGTGAACGCCATAAAAACAAAATACAAAAAGTTATGATAGAATTGTGGGGTTTTCACATGGACCCCCACAAAACAATCACAACATTACACGTACACCCAAATGGTGCCAAATGAAAGTACAACTTGTCACACAAAGAATAAGCCCTCACATAGCTATGTTGACAGACAAATAAGAATTATGAATTTTGGAAGGCGGGGGGGGGGGGGGGGGAGGAAAATAGGAAAAAAAGTCAAGCATTACAGTACAAACTACCCTGCCTCCTTAAAGGGTTAAGGAGAAAATACACAGTTTATGTAATTTTTCCCGTGCATGGTAATACCTTACATGTGGATGTAAACTGTTGTATGGGCACACAGTAGTACGCCACAAGAAAGCAGCGCCATGACCTTTTGAAAACAGATTTAGCTTGAATAGTTTTCAAGTGTTGTGGTCTCAGTTGCAGAGACACTAAAGTAGCAGCACAGTGGAAACATTTCAAAAGTGACCCCACGCACTAAATCCCTTGTGAAAATGAAAATTTTGGGGATAAAGGAGAATAAGCACACAATTTCTCATGAACACAACAATACCCCATATGTGTTCATAAAATTTTATATGGATACGTGGTGGTGCTCAGAATGGAAAGAGAGCTATTTGGGCAGATTTTGCTGAAGTTTTTTCCTGATGCCATGTCATATTTGCAGAGCCCCTAAAGTACCAGTACAATGGAAACCCCCAACAAATGACTCCGCTTTGGAAACTACACCCCTCAAGGAATTTCTCAAAGGGAATTATTTTCTGCCCAAAAGTGCATGCCAAAAATTAATGTACAAAGTGAAAATTTACGTTTTCATAGAAATATACCATTTCAGTGACCAGTATGTTGTGCCAGTTTGTGTCAACAAAGATGCACTCCTAAAGCTTTTAAGTGGGTTATCCCAGGTACAAAAAAGTTGTATATATGGGTGTAAAACTGCTGTTTGGGCTGAAAGGAAGGAGCACTGTGCTATTTAAGTATTGATTTAGAGGGACTGATTCTAGGACGCCATACTGTTTTTGTAGAGCCCTGGAGGTAAACTGGAATTCCCCAAGTGAAGAGGCAATTTTAAGAGCTCTGCAAATGTGACATGGCGCCAAAAACCAATATCTAAATCTGTGCTCCAAAAGCCACACAGCATTCCTTCACATGTGCACCCTGCAGTTTATGCCCACATATATGACATTGTTATACCCAGAATAATGTACTTGATGCCATATGTGGGTATAAACTGCTGATTGGGCACACAGCTGGGTACAGAAGGGTATTTAGACATCATGCCACTTTTGCAGAGCCCCTGAATTGCCAGTAAAGTGGATTCCATAGACACCGTGACCCCATTTTGGAAACTACAACCATCATGGGATTGATAAAGTGGTGTAGCGAGCAATTTTAACCCTTGAGTGTTGCATTCATTTAGTTTCCAGAATTTAATGCGCAGCGAAAATTGCATTTTTTTTTTTCTCAGAATTACACCCGATATGTTGTGTCCAGCTTGTGTCAGCAGAGACAACCACTCCAAAAACAGTTAAGTGGTTATTCTGGGCACAACAGCCTTTTAAGTGTTCTTCATCTGACAAGCTAGGCACAAGATATTGCACACAGAAATTACGTATTTCTGGAAAAACTGCCATTTTCACCATAAGCTGCACATTTATTTCTATTTCTGGAAAATAAATTAAAGAGGTAGCCCAGGATAAAGAATATTTTTTTTTAAATTAGGCTGCAGAAGGTAAAAAAAAAAAAAATATATATATATAGTACAGACCAAAAGTTTGGACACCTTCTCATTCCAAGAGTTTTCTGTATTTTCATGACTATAAAAATTGTAGATTCACACTGAAGGCATCAAAACTATGAATTAACACATGTGGAATTATATACATAACAAAAAAAAGTGTGAAACAACTGAAAATATGTCTTATATTCTAGGTTCTTCAAAGTAGCCACCTTTTGCTTTGATTACTGCTTTGCACACTCTTGGCATTCTCTTGATGAGCTTCAAGAGGTAGTCACCTGAAATGGTTTTCACTTCACAGGTGTGCCCTGTCGGGTTTAATAAGTGGGATTTCTTGCCTCATAAATGGGGTTGGGACCATCAGTTGTGTTGTTCAGAAGTCAGGTGGATACACAGCTGATAGTCCTACTGAATGGAGTGTTAGAATTTGTATTATGGCAAGAAAAAAAGCAGCTAAGTAAAGAAAAACGAGTGGCCATCATTACTTTAAGAAATGAAGGTCAGTCAGTCCGAAAAATTGGGAAAACTTTGAAAGTGTCCCCAAGTGCAGTGGCCAAAACCATCAAGCGCTACAAAGAAACTGGCTCTCATGAGGACCACCCCAGGAAAGGAAGACCAAGAGTCACCTCTGCTGCGGAGGATAAGTTCATCCGAGTCACCAGCCTCAGAAATTGCAGGTTAACAGCAGCTCAGATTAGAGACCAGGTCAATGCCACACAGAGTTCTAGCAGCAGACACATCTCTACAACAACTGTTAAGAGGAGACTGTGTGCAGCAGGCCTTCATGGTAAAATAGCTGCTAGGAAACCACTGCTAAGGACAGGCAACAAGCAGAAGAGACGACTTTGGGCTAAAGAACACAAGGAATGGACATTAGCCCTATGGAAATCTGTGCTTTGGTCTGATGAGTCCAAATTTGAGATCTTTGGTTCCAACCACCGTGTCTTTGTGCGACGCAGACAAGGCGAACGAATGGACTCTACATGCCTGGTTCCCACCGTGAAGCATGGTGGAGGAGGTGTGATGGTGTGGGGGTGCTTTGCTGGTGACACTGTTGGGGATTTATTCAAAATTGAAGGAATACTGAACCAGCATGGTTACCACAGCATCTTGCAGCGGCATGCTATTCCATCCGGTTTGCGTTTAGTTAGACCATCATTTCTTTTTCAACAGGACAATGACCCCAAACACACCTCCAGACTGTGTAAGGGCTATTTGACCAAGAAGGAGAGTGATGGGGTGCTACGCCAGATGACCTGGCCACCAGTCACCAGACCTGAACCCAATCCAGATGGTTTGGGGTGAGCTGGACCGCAGAGTGAAGGCAAAAGGGCCAACAAGTGCTAAGCATCTCTGGGAACTCCTTCAAGACTGTTGGAAGACCATTTCAGGTGACTACCTCTTGGAGCTCATCAAGAGAATGCCAAAAGTGTGCAAAACAGTAATCAAAGCAAAAGGTGGCTACTTTGAAGAACCTAGAATATAAGACATATTTTCAGTTGTTTCACACTTTTTTGTTAAGTATATAATTCCACATGTGTTAATTCATAGTTTTGATGCCTTCAGTGTGAATCTACAATTTTTATAGACATGAAAATACAGAAAACTCTTGGAATGAGAAGGTGTGTCCAAACTTTTGGTCTGTACTGTGTGTGTATATATATATATATATATATATATATATATATATATATATATATACACACACACATACACTTCTGTCCCGGGTGCAATCCAGTACTGCTGCTCTGCCGTCTTCTTTCGCCAGAAGTCCTCGCTGGCTGTGACATCCCATGTCCCTTTCCTGGTATTTCAGGGGCTCTAGTTACAGCTAGCACCCGCTCCAGAAGTCGCCCGCTCATACACTAAGCGGGTAGAACAGGTGGATTGTGCTAATACCTATGCACCACATGTCGTTAAGGTTTGTTATATCTGTGCAGAGTCATGTGTTAAGGTTCGCAGGAATTTTGTGTTTTCGTTGTGTACAGAGCCTCAATTTCTATATACAGTGGGGAAAAAAAGTATTGTCAGCCACCAATTGTGCAAGTTCTCCCACTTGAAAAGATGAGAGGCCTGTAATTGACATCATAGGTAGACCTCAACTATGAGAGACAAAATGAGAAAACTAATCCAGAAAAATCACATTGTCTGCTTTTTAAAGAATTTATTTGCAAATTATGGTGGAAAATAAGTATTTGGTCACCTACAAACAAGCAAGATTTCTAGCTCTCACAGACCTGTAACTTATTCTTTAAGAGGCTCCTCTGTCCTCCACTCATTACCTGTAGTAATGGCTCCTGTTTGACATTATCAGTATAAAAGACACCTGTCCACACCCTCAAACAGTCACACTCCAAACTCCACTATGGTGAAGACCAAAAAGCTGTGGAAGGACACCAGAAACAAAATTGTAGACCTGCACCAAGCTGGGAAGACTGAATCTGCAATAGGCAAGCAGTATGGTGTGAAGAAATCAACTGTGGGAGTAATAATTAGAAAATGGAAGACATACAAGACCAATGATAACCTCCCTCGATCAGGGGCTCCACACAAAATCTCACCCCGTGAGGTCCAAATGATCACACGAAAGGTGAGCACAGATCCCAGAACCACACGGGGGAACCTAGTGAATGACCTGCAGAAAGCTGGGACTAACGTAACAAAGACTACCGTCAGTAACACACTACGCCACCAGGGACTCAGATCCTGCAGTGCCAGACGTGTCCCATTGCTTAAGCCAGTACATATCCGGGCCAGTCTGAAGTTTTCTAGAGAGCATTTGGATGTTCCAGAAATTGGGAGAATGTCATATGGTCACATGAAACCAAGGTAGAACTGTTTGGTAGAAACACAACTCGTTATGTTTGAAGGAGAGTGAATGCTGAGTTGCATCCAAAGAACACCATACCTACTGTGAAGCATAGGGGTGGCGGCAACATCATGCTTTGGGGCTGTTTCTCTGCAAAGGGACCAGGACAACTGATCCGTGTACATGAAAGAATGAATGGGGCCATGTATCGTGAGATTTTGAGTGCAAACCTCCTTCCATCAGCAAGGGCATTGAAGATGAAACGTGGCTGGGTCTTTCAGCATGACAATGATCCCAAGCACACCGCCAGGGCAATGAAGGAGTGGCTTCGTAAGAAGCATTTCAAGGTCCTGGAGTGGCCTAGCCAGTCCCCAGATCTCAACCCCATAGAAAACCTTTGGAGGGAGTTGAAAGTCTGTGTTGCCCAGCAACAGCCCCAAAACATCACTGCTCTAGAGGAGATCTGCATGGAGGAATGGGCCAACATACCAGCAACAGTGTGTGCCAACCTTGTGAAGACTTACGGAAAACGTTTGACCTCTGTCATTACCAACAAAGGCTATATAACAAAGTATTGAGATGAACTTTTGTTATTGACCAAATACTTATTTTCCACCATAATTTGCAAATTCTTTAAAATCAGACAATGTGATTTTCTGGATTTGTTTTCTCATTTTGTCTCTCATAGTTGAGGTCTACCTATGATGTCAATTACAGGCCTCATCTTTTTAAGTGGGAGAACGTGCACAATTGGTGGCTGACTAAATACTTTTTCCCCACTGTACTGTCTACTATCTGTACTTTCAGTAATCAAAGCTTGTACATAGTGGAACAGATTTATTATGTTTTGTATGCCAGTTTTCTGTATTACAATGAATATACAAAGTCAAAAAAATGTTTGTGCATATAAGGGGGTTATATATATATATATATATATATATTTTTTAACATTTCTGCACAGTCTTCACCACTCCCCTGAAAAGAGGGTATGGCAAGCAAACAGGGAACAGTCCCATCAGATTTATCATAATTGGTTTAAAGGTTGGGGAAAATGTGCACCAGCTACAAGCACACATTCTTGTGAAGGGGGCACAGGAACAAGAAAGACTGTTTGAGTCTCCCCAGTAAAAGAGCATGAGAATCTGCCCTAACGTATTCAGGTGTTAGTATTAACCAACTATTTTTCAAAAGATTACTTAGTGCTGCAAATAGTGGCGATTTAAATAAATAAGTGCACTAATCTCTCTAAGGCCCTCCATTTACTTTATATGGATTCTGTTTATGGTCGTTGCTCATGTCAGAATTGTTTTAAGGCAGGTCTCAGTTGGCCTCAATGTTTACCTGATCACAAACAGCATGTCAGCACTGAGGCCAGTTAGTCATATGCAATTTGTGTAGAGGTCAGAGTCATGAGATTGGTTACAGTAGAGTTCTGCCCTTAAATAGGACATCACAGGGAATTGTAAACAGAAGCAGAGATCTGGAGTCAAAAGACCTGGAAGAAAAAAAGTGTTTTTTATTTTAATGCCAATATTTGCAGCACAAAGTAATAAAAAAAAATAAAAAATCTGACAACTCTTAAGAAATGGCATAAAGTCACAGCACAAACATGTATACACTGCAAATAAATAAAAATACAGTGTAGAATAAACACAACCTCCTTTTCTATCAGGACTGTGGAGTCAGTAAGTCAAAACACTGACTCCAACTACACTAACTTCAAAACAGCCTGACTCCTTCATAAATTGCTAACAGCCATGGTCAGACACAGGCTGCAAGCTTCTCTAATCCACATCCAATCCATTGACTGAATTCCTACAAAAGCAATAATGCAATAATCTATGCAACTAATTAATGATATAATACCAATAAAATCAAAATTTTATTTTAAAGCCAAAGTGTCTCAGAATAAAAAATATATGCCATTCAGGAATTGATGTAGGTTTCCTGTAAATCTCCCAACAAAAAACTGGCATAAATTATAAATAAAATGTGTCACTAAGTAGCAAGGGAAACCAAGCATGGTGGAGGTGTTATATTTTTGGCACAAGAGAAGGCTTTGTACCAAAGATGCCCCCACATCATCACAAATCTACACCAGAAAACTGGTATAAGTGTGTTGATAAATTCCCCCAATGTATACATTTACCAAGTTTACCAGGTGTACGTAAGGCTGGGTTCACATCGGAGCCAGAGTCTGACTCAATCGCAGAAAACCGCTGAGAATTGTCAGAGAGAATAGCTTTGCAACTTGCGCTCCATCTCTCGGATCCCCCCGCAAACCCAAATGATGGGAGACGGCGCTAGTGTGAAGATAGCTTAAGAACTGAAGCGTTTATCCAGCACATCAACTGCTTCTCTCCTGCAGAGATAAGGCAGTCGGGGGAAATGACTGCTCTGGGTCAGTGTCCCTGTGATGGGGATGTCAAGATCAGTTCTGAAATAGACCAAGGTGTGTACTAAAGTCCTGTCACATTGTAGAAGAAATAAGATGTCAGGCTACCATTACAGTATCAACAATCCACCACTGAATAAACAGACATTTTACATCCTCAAAATCTCCTGTCCACTAAGAACGACAGACATCCATACCATGAAACAAACAGCACATCTTGAAGATATTAAACTTGGTCCTTGACAGGATCCTGGAGACTAGATGTAGTGTAGAGAAAGGAAGGGGGGGTGTTTTTTTATTTAATAGATTTCTTCATAGCTCCTATAGCACAGGTCTCTATAGCATTACATCACAAAACTTTAATGTTTTACAAACTTCAGTCACGTGGGATGTGCAGGTCCACACACACAAATCAATAATAAATCCGCAGAGTCTACTCCAAGAGCTGCCAGACCACTTACCAAGTATTGCAGAGCAGGCTGGCAATGCCAACTTTCTAATGCAACATTCTATGTCCCAACACACTACATCACTCAGCTTCATGTGACGAGACCAAGTACTATTAATAGGCTAACATAATATGTAGCTGGAGAGCCATCCATTCACCATTTCTTACCCTGACAAACAGCCTCCACAGCTACCAATAACGAGAGAACGCCTAGTCCAGGCTCCTGTCAGACTGCTCCAAAAGCCCCTTCACCCGGGGAAAGCCTCGGCAGCGACAAACTTCCTCGGCCAAGTGGACCCTCACTGTAGGTTCCTAAGGGGGACATGTGACAGGCAAGATGCCGGCCGTGAATATCAGTGCGTGCCAAGTAATTAGACGAATCCGGGGGATAAAAATAGAACAGTGCCTAGGATGGAAATGGAAGCGCTCGGTTTTATACGTCACCGTGACCTTTAAGGTGGGCGGAGACAAACTTAAGAGGCACTGAATAATGCTACGCTCTTTTGCGTGACTGACTCTATAGGAAATAGTGGTGTACTTGCTTTGTTTGGCTGACGCTGATTTCGATACTGTAGGTTTATCTTCAAGTTCACTGTACGTCTTAACGAAATATACTTGTCCGCAGTGACAGTCACTGATGATTAGTAAACTTCTTTGGAGTGATGGTGTTGGTATAGGAAGTGATGTGTCAACGACATGAAGTTTGGCGCTAGACATGAATCCTTAGTTGCTTCTTAAAGGAGTTGTCCACAGTGGTGAACCTAGCCTCTCTGCTGTCTGAGGCGGACTATAGAAAGGTTCGCCTGCCCCCCCTCCCAAAAAAAAATAAATAAATAATTTGAGTTTACATCCTACTAGCTGCACATGCTCCTATGGTCACACAATAAATGTACTATAACTCATGCCAGAAATCTGAGAGGTCAGTGCTGTGGAGCGGATACCAAAACTTACTGACAGCTTCACTGTAAAGTTATTTAGTAACGTTATACTACACACAGGCTTATTTTCAGACGAAAAAAAATTTGAAGCAGATTTTGGTGCTGTTTCTGAAATTCTGCTTCACAAAATAGCTCCAAAATCTGCCTCCCATTAAGAATCTGCCTGAAATATGAGCAGGATGCTTTCTTTTTCTGCTAGCTGAAAAAAAATCAGCTTCCAGAAAATTTCTGCCTCTTCCTTCCATAGAAATGAACGGGAGGCAGATTTCAGGTGGAATTTGGAGCCGATTTTGAGGCAGAATCGGCTCCAAATTTCTCCATATGAACATACCCTAAATCTGTGATGGCGAACCTACAGTCATGGCCAAAAGTTTTGAGAATGACACAAATATTATATTTTCACATGATCTGCTGCCCTCTGGTTTTTATGTGTGTTTGTCGGATGTTTTTATCACATACAGAAATATAATTGCATTCATATTATGAAGCTTATATTGACAGTTAGAATGAGTTAATGCAGCAAGTCAATATTTGCAGTGTTGACCCTTCTTCTTCAGGACCTCTGCAATTCTCCCTGGCATGCTCTCAATCAACTTCTGGACCAAATCCTGACTGATAGCAGTCCATTCTTGCAGAATCAATGCTTTAATTTTGTCTGAATTTGTTGGTTTTTGTTTGTCCACCTGTCTCTTGATGATTGACCACAAGTTCTCAATGGGATTAAGATCTGGGGAGTTTCCAGGCCATGGACCCAAAATCTCTATGTTTTGTTCCCTGAGCCATTTAGTTATCACCTTTGCTTTATGGCAAGGTGCTCCATCATGCTGGAAAAGGCATTGTTGAGCGCCAAACTGCTCTTGGACGGTTGGGAGAAGTTGCTCTTGGAGGACATTCTGGTACCATTCTTTATTCATGGCTGTGTTTTTAGGCAAGACTGTGAGAGAGCCGATTCCCTTGGCTGAGAAGCAACCCCACACATGAATGGTTTCAGGATGCTTTACAGTTGGCATGAGACAAGACTGGTGGTAGCGCTCACCTCTTCTCCGAATAAGCTGTTTTCCAGATGTTCCAAACAATCGAAAAGGGGATTCATCAGAGAAAATGACTTTACCCCAGTCCTCAGCAGTCCACTCCCTATACCTTTTGCAGAATATCAGTCTGTCCCTGATGTTTTTTCTGGAGAGAAGTGGCTTCTTTGCTGCCCTCCTTGAGACCAGGCCTTGCTCCAAGAGTCTCCGCCTCACAGTGCATGCAGATGCACTCACACCTGCCTGCTGCCATTCCTCAGCAAGCTCTGCACTGCTGGTAGCCCGATCACGCAGCTGAAACACTTTTAAGAGACGGTCCTGCCGCTTGCTGGTCTTTCTTGGGCGCCCTGGAGCCTTTTTGGCACCAATGGAACCTCTCTCCTTGAAGTTCTTGATGATGCGATAGATTGTTGACTGAGGTGCAATCTTTCTAGCTGCAATACTCTTCCCAGTTAGGCCATTTTTGTGCAATGCAATGATGACTGCACGTGTTTCTTTAGAGATAACCATGGTTAACAGAAGAGAAACAATGATGGCAAGCACCAGCCTCCTTTTAAAGTGTCCAGTGGTGTCATTCTTACTTAATCATGACAGATTGATCTCCAGCCCTGTCCTCATCAACACCCACACCTGTGTTAATGGAGCAATCACTGAAACGATGTTAGGTGGTCCTTTTAAGGCAGGGCTGCAATGATGTTGAAATGTGTTTTGGGGGATAAAGTTCATTTTCTAGGCAAATATTGACTTTGCAAGTAATTGCTGTTAAGCTGATCACTCTTTATAACATTCTGGAGTATATGCAAATTGCCATTAGAAAAACTGAAGCAGTAGACTTTGTAAAAATTAATATTTGTATCATTCTCAAAACTTTTGGCCATGACTGTATAGCACGCGTGCCAGAGAAGGCACGCAGAGCCCTCTCTGTCGGCACGTGCGCCATCGCCATGATTGCTCACTAATGGGGAATCTGGTACAGGATTCGCCGTTAGTGAACGATCGCTTCTTTCAGCTGTATGTGCAAATACACAAACAGCTGAAAACTGTCAAGTGTAAATCGGTAAAGGCTGAATACTGTACTCTGGAAGTACCTTCTGACGTCATAAGGTCACATGACAGGGTAGGCGTGTCTTTACTTGTAAGAAGGGCCTTCTACATGAAGAAAAGTTGTATCTTGAGCAGTGGAGGAACATGGAGAGATGTGGGGTGCAGGGTGTAGTGTGGGGGGGAGATGTGGGGTGCAGGGTGTAGTGTGGGGGGGAGATGTGGGGTGCAGGGTGTAGTGTGGGGGGAGATGTGGGGTGCAGGGTGTAGTGTGTGGGGAGATGTGGGGTGCAGGGTGTAGTGTGGGGGGGAGAGATGTGGGGTGCAGGGTGTAGTGTGGGGGGGAGAGATGTGGGGTGCAGGGTGTACTGTGGGGGGAGAGATGTGGGGTGCAGGGTGTAGTGTGAGGGGAGAGATGGGGGGTGCAGGGTGTAGTGTGGGGAGAGATGTGGGGTTCAGGGTGTAGTATGGGGGGGAGATGTGGGATGCAGGGTGTAGTGTGGGGGAGAGATGCAGGGTGGGGGGAGAGATGTGTGGGGGAGAGATGCGGGGTGTGGGGGAGAGATGCGGGGTGTGGGGGAGAGATGCGGGGTGCAGGGGGGGAGAGATGCGGGGTGCAGGGGGGGAGAGATGCGGGGTGCAGGGGGGGGGAGAGATGCGGGGTGCAGGGGGGGAGAGATGCGGGGTGCAGGGGGGAGAGATGCGGGGTGCAGGGGGGGGGAGAGATGCGGGGTGCAGGGGGGGGAGAGATGCGGGGTGCAGGGGTGGGGGGGAGAGATGCGGGGTGCAGGGTGGGGGGAGAGATGCAGGGTGGGGGGGAGAGATGTGTGGGGGAGAGATGTGGGGTGCAGGGGTGGGGGGGAGAGATGCAGGGTGGGGGGGAGAGATGTGTGGGGGAGAGATGTGGGGTGCAGGGGGTGGGGGGGGAGAGATGCGGGGTGCAGGGGGTGGGGGGGGAGAGATGCGGGGTGCAGGGTGGGGGGGGGGGAGATGCGGGCTGCAGGGTGTAGTGTGGGGGGGGATGCGGGGTGCAGGGTGTAGTGTGGGGGGGGAGAGATGCGGGGTGTCGTGTGGGGGGGAGATGCGGGGTGCAGGGTGTAGTGTTGGGGGGAGAGATGCGGGGTGTAGTGGGGGGAGATGCGGGGTGCAGGGTGTAGTGTGCGGGGGGAGAGATGCGGGGTGTAGTGTGGGGAGGAGAGGTGTAGGCTGCGTGCAAGAGGGGGGAATGGGGGTGCAGGCTGTGGTGAGCAAGAGGGGGGATGCAGGTTAATTTAAGGTGAAATTGCCGTGTTGGCAATAATTTAGTGGGCTTTGGGTTGCAGTTTGGGCACTCGGTCTCTAAAAGGTTCGCCATCACTGCCCTAATTGTTCTTGCAGTTGTTCATTCCGGAAGTGGACATGGAAATGCACCAGAATTAACTAGGGACTCCTAAAGCTACAAAGGAATCCCTGCATTCACTAGGTGACTGGTGTACTCTCAGTCAGATTGAAAATAATTTACTGTTTCCATTCGTGGGGTCCGCTTGGAAACCTAATCTGTTTTAAAAGCGGTTACCCGCAGACCCCATAGACTTTAATGGGGTCCTCCAGGTTTCCGAAAAGGGCGGAAAAATATTGAGAGAAAAGTCCTGCTTGCATTTTTAAAGCAGAATGCGGAACGGAATCCCCGAGTGGAGATCAGACGCAGGTATAAACTGCTGGGGGGGGGAGAAGGTGCTGCTGGCCATTTATAAGAATTGCTAGGCAGCTCCTGACATGCAAATAAACAGGGACACCCAGCAATTCAAATTATTAGCTGGCAGCAAGACAACACTAACAACAACATACACTTTTTTTGTGAATAAGGGGTTCTCCAACCCTTTTAAAAATATGCCCCTTTTTCTCCACATAGTGTGTGTGTGTGGGAGGGTGTCACGTTCCCTTGGTCCTCTGGGTTCATTGGCAGCTGCTTGTTCCTTTCGATTAGCCATCCCTCAAGATGTTAGCACATGATCAATCTGGGAGACAGCTGTAGGCAATTACTGACCATAGAAGTTACTGTCATAATATTGCTAAGACCAGTAATTGATAGATGGGCTATAGAAAGGAACAAGCAGCCGCTTTTTTTTTTTGTTCCCCACTACTATTTGCAGCAAAGGAACATCTTTTTACATAAGTTGGAGAACCCCTTTAAGACTGAGGCCCCACGATGCAGAAATGCAGCATTTTTTGTTGCAGACTTTTTTTTATTTTTTTTTTTTTTGAGCCGAAGAGTGGCTTATAAACGAGTTCTTAGACGTTTCCTTTCTGTTAAATCCACTCCTGACTTCGGGTCAGAAAACTGCAGCAAAATCTGCAACAAAAAAAGCTGTGTTTCCGCAACATGCGACCTCAGTCTAAGGCCGGGGCCCCGTGTGGTGTAAACACCACAGTTTGCTGCAGCAGAAACCGCGCAGCAAAAACCTCAGCGTTTTACAGTCCATGCAAAGTGGATGGGATTCTACCGATTTCCATCCACGCATTGCAGAAAAGTACCCACAGTGGATATGCTGCGATTTCCAAAATCATTATGTCAATTATACCTACGGAAATGCCGGCAGTTTCCATATAGGTATAATTGAAGCAGAAAGTCTGCAGAGGAAAACACGATGTGGTTTTTCCTGCAGCTCTTTTCCGCTGCGGCCCGTTGTGTGGAGCCTTAGCCTAAAGGAGTTTATGCTATGAGAAATCTTAACCCTCTAACCTTAGGATAGAGGATAAATACCTGATGGGGGTCTGACTGCTGAGACCCTCACTGATCCTGAGGACAGGGGTCTTTTTCCCTCTGCTGCCAATTCAGCCTGACTGTAGCCAGCCTGAATATAGAAGTGTCAATTGGTGGATATACAAACCCACGCTCCTATTCTCTTCAATGGGAGGGCCATAGATAGTGAGTAGTGTAGTTCACCTATCTTTGGCACTGTCATCGAAGTGAATGAGAGCATGGGTTTGTATATCCACCAAGTGACACTCCCATATTCAGTCTGGCTGCCATCAGGCTGAATTCACAGAAGAGGGAAAAAGACCCCTGTCCTCAGGATCAGTGAGGGTCTCAGCAGTCAGACCCCCACCGATCAGATATTTATCCTCTATCCTAAGCATAGAGGATAAATACATTTCATTGCATTACTTGCATTCATATTTACATAGTATTAATGCTTACTTGTGTAAGCTGGTGAACCAGGGTGCACAGGAAGGGCTCCAGGCAGGCAGCAGGACTAGACCATAATGTACAGTCATGGCCAAAAGTTTTGAGAATGACACAAATATTCTATTTTCACATGATCTGCTGCCCTCTGGTTTTTATGTGTGTTTGTCAGATGTTTTTATCACATACAGAAATATAATTGCATTCATATTATGAGTAACAGAAGCTTATATTGACAGTTAGAATGAGTTAATGCAGCAAGTCAATATTTGCAGTGTTGACCCTTCTTCTTCAGGACCTCTGCAATTCTCCCTGGCATGCTCTCAATCAACTTCTGGACCAAATCCTGACTGATAGCAGTCCATTCTTGCAGAATCAATGCTTTAATTTTGTCTGAATTTGTTGGTTTTTGTTTGTCCACCCGTCTCTTGATGATTGACCACAAGTTCTCAATGGGATTAAGATCTGGGGAGTTTCCAGGCCATGGACCCAAAATCTCTGTTTTGTTCCCTGAGCCATTTAGTTATCACCTTTGCTTTATGGCAAGGTGCTCCATCATGCTGGAAAAGGCATTGTTGAGCGCCAAACTGCTCTTGGACGGTTGGGAGAAGTTGCTCTTGGAGGACATTCTGGTACCATTCTTTATTCATGTCTGGGTTTTTAGGCAAGACTGTGAGAGAGCCGATTCCCTTGGCTGAGAAGCAACCCCACACATGAATGGTTTCAGGATGCTTTACAGTTGGCATGAGACAAGACTGGTGGTAGCGCTCACCTCTTCTTCTCCGAATAAGCTGTTTTCCAGATGTTCCAAACAATCGAAAAGGGGATTCATCAGAGAAAATGACTTTACCCCAGTCCTCAGCAGTCCACTCCCTGTACCTTTTGCAGAATATCAGTCTGTCCCTGATGTTTTTTCTGGAGAGAAGTGGCTTCTTTGCTGCCCTCCTTGAGACCAGGCCTTGCTCCAAGAGTCTCCGCCTCACAGTGCGTGCAGATGCACTCACACCTGCCTGCTGCCATTCCTCAGCAAGCTCTGCACTGCTGGTAGCCCGATCCCGCAGCTGAAACACTTTTAAGAGACGGTCCTGCCGCTTGCTGGTCTTTCTTGGGCGCCTTGGAGCCTTTTTGGCACCAATGGAACCTCTCTCCTTGAAGTTCTTGATGATGCGATAGATTGTTGACTGAGGTGCAATCTTTCTAGCTGCAATACTCTTCCCAGTTAGGCCATTTTTGTGCAGTGCAATGATGACTGCACGTGTTTCTTTAGAGATAACCATGGTTAACAGAAGAGAAACAATGATGGCAAGCACCAGCCTCCTTTTAGAGTGTCCAGTGGTGTCATTCTTACTTAATCATGACAGATTGATCTCCAGCCCTGTCCTCATCAACACCCACACCTGTGTTAATGGAGCAATCACTGAAACGATGTTAGGTGGTCCTTTTAAGGCAGGGCTGCAATGATGTTGAAATGTGTTTTGGGGGATAAAGTTCATTTTCTAGGCAAATATTGACTTTGCAAGTAATTGCTGTTAAGCTGATCACTCTTTATAACATTCTGGAGTATATGCAAATTGCCATTAGAAAAACTGAAGCAGTAGACTTTGTAAAAATTAATATTTGTATCATTCTCAAAACTTTTGGCCATGACTGTAGTTGGGGTGAGAGGAGTGAGACCACAGGAGCTTTACAGCAAACTGGTGCTGGGCAGACAGGAGGAGTTTTGCTCACTGTAACTTGGGCTGTGTCAGATCACTTCACTGCCCAGTTGACCTGGCTGAGGCAGCAATGGAGTGATATGCAGAGTGGGCGGAGCCAGGGAGCAAGGATGATTCATCATCCAGAAGGCTAAGCAGCCCTAATGGAAGACAGTGTGTGCTGCAGAAGCTGCTGATGAGTGAATGTGCAGCACTGTGCTGCAGGAGTATCTGTCTGCACACTGCCCAGCTCCCTTCATGCCAATCTCCTCCCCTGCCTACACTTCTACTCCAGCACAGGACAGGTCCCGCTAAGAATGTTTTTAAAATGGCCTGTCTTGGGCTGGTTTAGGTTAACAAAATAGTGTTTCAAAATGCCGCCCCCTAGGTTTTCATGAATAGCGCCACCTGAGGTGTCTGCCTCATGTCGCCTCATTAAAGGTGAGCCCCTGGTTGTCCAGAATAAAAAAAAAATTAGTTTAAAATTAATTTTAATTAGACCATGGGGATGATGACACTGCGCACGGTAGACACAGGAACATTCAGGTCTTTGGAGATGGACTTGTAGCCTTGAGATTGCTCATGCTTCCTCACAATTTTGCTTCTCAAGTCCTCAGACAGTTCTTTGGTCTTCTTTCTTTTCTCCATGCTCAATGTGGTACACACAAGGACACAGGACAGAGGATGAGTCAACTTTAATCCATTTCAACTGGCTGCAAGTGTGATTTAGTTATTGCCACCACCTGTTATGTGCCACAGGTAAGTAACAGGTGCTGTTAATTACACAAATTAGAGAAACATCACATGATTTTTCAAAGGGTGCCAATACTTTTGTCCACCCCCTTTTTTATGTTTGGTGTGGAATTATATCCAATTTGGCTTTTTCACAATTCTTTTTGTGGTTTTCCATTGACGACAAATTTAAATGAAGATATTATTACCAAAGCATTTGTGATTGCAATCATTTTCTGGAAGAAATTGAGTATTATCTGACAGAATTGCAAGGGTGCCAATACTTTTGCCCAGCACTGTGAAATAACATTTACAGTTGCACAGAAATACAACAAAGTAAAATAAAACATTTTTAAGCAGTGTCCACTGGGATGCTGCACATTTTCATGCTAGACATTTTTAATAGGAGCAAAAAAAAATTCCCTTGTGGCCACAAACTGATCATTGAACGCAGAGTACTACTAGGTCAATCACATCTAAAGGGCACCCACCAAATTACTTCCAGACAGCCCTGCTCGCCCTTTACTGCGACATCACATACCTGAAACTCCCCAGGGATTCTATGGTGCCGATCAACATTTGACATGGTACCCGACAAGGCTGCCCCTTGTCTCCTGCTTTGTTTGCTCTTGCTATAGAACCACTAGCTATTGCCAATTGCGCTCACCCTGACATTAAGGGTGTGAGGATTGGGAACCATGAATATAAATCTAGCCTCTATGCGGATGACATGCTGCTATCACAAGTCCACTAATCTCACTCCTGAATCTGATCAATACCCTCTCACAATTTGTACAACTGTCGGGCCTTAAACTCAACACCTCTAAATCCGAAATACTACATTGTTATGTCCCCTCAGCCACCGCAAAATTGATGGCCTTGTACCAGACTAGAGATAAATACCATACCTTGGCATAAATCTCTACAATTCCCTAGATGCCCATTTCAAATGGAATTATGCCACATTGATCCCAAAGTTATTGAAGGATCTCTTTGCATGGAATTGCCCCACCCTCTCCTGGATTGGCAGAATTTACTCTGTTAAAATGGTTACCTTACCCCGTATCCTCTATTAATTTCGTACCCTCCCAACTCTGGTGACCTCCTCTTCCCTAGCTAACTTACAAAAGAAAATCTTTAATTTCATATGGGCATATAAACAACCACGTATTCGCTAATGCATTACTGTATGTATTTCAATAAGAGATCGGGTGGGATATCGGCCCCTCATCTTTATAGATAATATGTTGCTGCTAGGCTCTCATAGCTATGTGCTATCTATAACAAGATGGACTTCCCACAGTGGGTTGACTTAGATTCGATGCTGGAAGCCCCGACTTCCCTACAAGAATACTTTGGACCTCTCGGTCAGTATTTCATACAATTCCAGCAGCTGCTAAAGTAACTGATTTATATGTTGCAATTGTGGCGGAGGGTTCGCTTTAGCAATCGGCTGCAAAGCCCACTTTCCCTCTTACTACCCTTGTCTCATAATCCCCTCTTCCCTCCTGGTCTATCTCCTGAGGTGTTCGTTTGGTGGAGACACGCTAGGTTTAACCATCTCATCGACTTCCTCTGTGACTGGCGGGTTTTCACCAAAGACTATTTCATTAACACATATTCCCCACCTCCCTCAGAGGCTTTCAGAACTAACCAGGTCTTTCACTTCCTACGTTCCCTTACTCCACTTAATCTAGAAATTTCCCCCATCAGCTTTGAGAGACTATGTTTGTATAGAGCGGCATAGACCACATAGTTTCTACCCTATGGTCTCGCCCCTCTGCTTTAATGATTGTAATACCTTAGACACTACTCTCCATATTTGTGGAACTGTCCTCTAGCCCATCACTTTTGACTAGCTATCCACAGAATGGTGCAACAACTTTTTGAACAGTCATTTCCATTGTCTGCCTCAATTTTCCTTCTTGGCCTTAAGCCCACTACCCCCAAATGCGCACAATATAAATTATTTCAGTACATTTTGATGGCTGAACAAATTTATATTGCCTTCAATTGAAAAGGTCAAGTCTCTCGTTGACAGATGTTGTTCAGTTGATGCAATAATCCTCCATGAAATGATTAATGCTACCATCTCTTACATTCGCCCACACTTTGAAAGAGTTTTTGTCGCCCTGGATTAATAGGTCCAACATCCCAGGTCTGCCATACTGTCTTCAACTATAATTAGGTAATAGGATTAAGTGCTGTGCTCACACCCCTGCCCAGGCAGGTTCTTCCTCCCACCATATCCTCTGATCTATGCACTATGGCGCTATCCCTCTCCTTCCCTATTGTTTTTGTTAATGGTTCTTTTACCTTTTTACCCTTTTTATTCTACAGGAGTAATGATTTTGGATTTATAATTATTTCCTTGTATTGTATTTACTTTGTTCTGTTTTTTTTAACTGGCCTCCTGACTGTTCTTATGTATGTTCTTATGTTCTGGTTTTTGACATCATTCAATAAATACCTTTGAAACTAAAGGGCACCAAATTAAAGGAACCTGTTCCCAGGGTGAAGCATATTAAAGGGGTTATCCGATTTCTAACATTGATGTCCTATCCTTATTGTTTACATGTCAGGAGCTGTGCTGCTCTCTCGCTGGTCAAACTGTAATGGTGAATGTAGGTACTGCAGTGCTGTCCTACTGAAATCTAATGAGTAGTATTGCAGTATCCACACTTGCTGCTACAGTTTATACAGTATGTCAAGTGAGCATCGCAGATTGCAGTATGCAAACAATACCAAGAGCTTTGGGGGTTGCCTAAATATAACACTTTTTTCCCTATAAAAATTTGTGACTCCATTGCAAAGATATTCATTTATTTCACAACATGCAAATGAGCAGTCTGGAACACCAAGAGCAGCTACGTTGCTTCAAATTGCCATGCTTCACACTGCTCTAATACATCCTTTCCAGCTCCCTCTTTGAGTAACAAGGCCAGGGAGCTATGCTGAAATCTCACCTGGCCGGGTGTGATGAGTAGAGACCCCCAGTTATGTTTTTTATTTGTTCATATTAGTCCTACACATACCTTTAGGAATGTGGTGTTTATGCTTTGTAATCACACCCTTTTTATGTTTCACTGGCCTAGCAAACTTAATGTCTACTGTCCCCCACACACAGGCTATTTACATACAAGTGTGAAACTCATTAACTCAGCAGGGGAGATCCTGGGGTAATGTGTATTCAAACATTGTTTAGCAGCCAAACTGGCGCCGGTCAAAACTTAAAAGGAAATATAGTAAAATGATGATATTTTCCTAGGAGAGCATCCTGCAGTCGCACCAATAAATTCCTCGGGTGCACAAGGCTTGACCGAACACACCAAGTCCAAACACATTACTGTTGGAAGCAGAGAAAAGGTCCAGACACTGAACTCTCTACCCAAGGTGTTCTGGGGGGGTCATTCCTGGTGTCTACGCGATGGAAACATCGCCACGAACCCTGTCATACCCCTCACCTGATACTATGGTCATCCGGCGAGGAGTTATCCTGATGACATCACACAGGGAGGAGACTAGGGCAGGTATATGTCTCAGATCAGGGAGAGAGGCTTCAATTCTTATTCTGGGAGAGATGTGAAGACACATGTTGTGTGACTTAAGGAAGTGCCCTGGGGCCTAACAGCTGAATGCCCCAGGGAACCAGACTGCAGACCCGTTTGGTATTTTTCTTCTCTTTTAATCCCATTTTATTTTCTGTACTGTGTGCATTGTTTTTACCTGTATTTGCTTGACCATCCTCTGATGTGTATTCTGTATACGTTAGCGGCTAGTACCAACCCACTCGGGTTAATAAATATATAAAATTTATAAAGCTCGTTTCATGTTATCCTATGAACCCAGGCACTTACGGGGTGTGAGTGGAAGGTAAGAGGGGTGATCGCAGGTAGGCCAAGCGGCTTGGCAAAGCGATATCCTTTGCACCGGGTGAACTTGCGTTCATGTTGGCGTATTAGAACAGTGTGTGGCAGAGCAGTTTATAGCATCAAATCCACAATCTGTGCTCTAGATTACTCATTTGCATATCGTGAAATAAATGAAGCCTTATATTCAGGTGAAGCTGACCTGATGTAACACTGTTACTGGTTTAATATGCTTCACCCTGTTGACATACTCCCTTTAACCCCTTAACGACATTGGACGTACTATTACGTCCTGCGCGCTTGGTACTTTGCGCAACAGGGCGTAATACTACGCCCTAGGGCGGCCGCCCGCTCACTATCTGGGCGGGCGGCATCGGAACCAGGTGTTAGCTGTAAATGACAGCAAACACCATGCTCCATAACTCCCGGTCGGAACTGAATTCCGATCGGAAGTTTTAACCCCTTGGATGCCGCGATCAAACATGACTGCGGCATCCAAGAAGTTCCGCCATGATGCCGCTTCCCTCGGCACCCCCCGCGACGAGATCGGGGGGGTGCCGATATCTATAATCTGCAGCCCGGGGTCTGCCCAGTGATCCCAGGCTGCCTGGAGATCCCACTACCTGGTTGATCCTGCCGAGACCTCTGGAAGTTAGGCTATGCGTCTGCATAGCCTCACTTCCTGTATATACTGCAAAACACTTGTATGCTCGTGTCTTGCAGTCTATAGTACAGAGCCAGCAATCAAAGCATTGCTGGCTCAGGTGTCCTATTGGGACACATGAAAAAATAAAAAAAAAAGTGAAAAAAAATAGTGTTTGAAAAAAATTTATAAAAGAATAAAGCCCCAAAAATTCCCTTTTCCTATATAATATGAATTATATAAAAAAATCTAAAAATTAATGAAAACAATGCATATTTGGTATCGCCGCGTCCGTAACAACCTGTACAATAAAACTGAAACAATATTTAACATACATGGTCGGGAAAAAAAAACAGAAAAAACCCGCCAAAAGTAATGATTTTTCGCCATCTCACCTTACAAAATATGCCATAAAAAGTGATCAAAAAGTCATATGTACCCCAAAACAGTACCAATAAAAAGCACAGGTTGTCCCTCAAAAAATAAGCTCTCAACCAACTCTGTAAACCGCAAAATAAAAATGTTACGCATCTCAGAAGACGGCGATGCAAAAACAATTAATTTATGTCCCCAAATGGGTTTTTGTTCTGCAAAATTAGTATCGAATAAAAAAAACAATATAAATGAGGTATCGCCATAATCGTACCGACCCGTAGAATAGAGGTAACATGTTACTTATGCTTTATGCTGCATGGTGAAAAATTTAAAAGATAAAACGCAGTGCCAGAATTGATGGGGGTTTTTTTAATCCACCAAGAAAGAGTTAATAAAATGTATTCAATAAGTTATAGGCACCCAAAGATGATGTCATTACAAAATACATATCACCCCACAAACAACAAGCCCTCATCTGGCTACATCACCAGAGAAATAAAGAAAATATAGCTTGTACAATGTGAAGACAAAAACTCCAAAAATCGCCAAATCATTAGAACATAATTGGCTGTGGCAGGGGACAAACCAGATTTAGAGCTTGTGAGGGAAAATAAACCAGAAGTAACCCCCAGAGTGACCTCCCCAATAATAGGAACTACTGGGGAAATAGTAGGGAATTTGGTGTTCCCAATGCACTCCGCACAGCTTACCTATTCACTTTTCCCCATCCGCTGTGCAGTCACGTCTGGAGTACTAATGCTCACTACACCCCTTGATAAATTCTTTGAGAGGTGCAGTTTTCAAAATGGGGTCACTCCTTTGGGGATTTCACTGTTATGGTACCTTACAGGCTCTGCAAACATGACATGGCGTCCAGATACCAAACATCTGAGTCTGCAGTCCAAAAGCCACACAGCGCCCCTTCCCTTCTGCGCCCTGCTGTGTGCCCAAACTGCAGTTTATGCCCACATGTATGACACTGGTGTACCCAGGGTAACGTACATAATGTCATATGTGGGTATAAACTGTTGTATGGACACAGCTGGGCACAGAATGGAAGGAGCGCTATTTGGTTTTTGGAGCACAGGCTTGGACAGTTTGCTTTTTGGACGTCATTGCACTTTTGCAGAGCTGAAACGCCATTAAAGTGGAATCCCCTGACGTGACCCCATTTTGGAAACTACGCTCCTGAAGGAATTTATCCAGGGGTACAGTGAGAATTTTACCCCCCAAGTGTTGCTATAATTTATTATTCATAAATGAATACGCAGCTGATTGTGAAAGGCTAGAATTACAGTTTTTCCAGGAATACGTCATTTCAGTGCGTAATATGTTGTGCCCGGCTTGTATCAGAGATGAATGCTCCAAAACCTGTTGTACCCAGGATCCCCACTTACCAGTTTTTGGAGTGTGTGTCTGTGCAGACATAAGCTGGGCACAACATATTGGGCACTGAATTGGCGTATCTCTGGAAAAATGTTATTTTTAACTTTTCATTATCATCTGCGCATTCATTTCTGTAAATTAAAAGAATGCAACACTTAAGGGTTAATAATGCTCGCTACACCACTTGATAAATCCCTTGAAGGGTGTAGTTTCCAAAATGGGGTCACGTGTGCGGATTCCACTGGCAATTATTGGGCTCTGCAAAAGTGACATGGTTTCCAAAAACCAAACTGTGCTCTAAAAACCAAAATAGCGCTCCTTTCCTTCTGTGCCCGGCTGTTCCCAAACAGCAGTTTATACTCACATATGGCATTGCTAAGTACGTTATCCTGGGTACACCAGTGTCATACATGTGGGCATAAACTGCCATTTGGCACACAGCAGGGTGCAGATGTGAAGGAGCACTATGTACTTTTGGAGCGCAGATTTAGATTGTTGGTTTTTGGGCGCCATGTCATATTTGCAGAGACCTTAAAATTGCCCCTACAAAATGGGGTCACTTCTTGGGGAGTTCCAGTTTACTGGCACCTCCAGGGCTCTGCAAAAATATGGCGTCCAGAAAGTTCCTCTAAATCTGTACTCAAAAGCTAAAAAAACACAGTGCTCCTTCCCTTCTGAACCCTGCTGTGTGCCCAAGCGGCAGTTTATACCCACATATATAAATTTTTTTCCCCCGGGATAGCCCACTTAATAGTTTTAGGAGTTCATGTCTCTGATGTCACAAAGTGGCCGCAACGTATTCTCAAATTGGATATTTCTTTTAAAAACTTCAATTTTCACTTTGTACATTAATTTTTGGGAAGCATTTTTAGGCTTAAAATTATAATACCCCTTGATACATTCCTTGAGGGGTGTAGTTTCTAAAATGGGGTCACTTTTGAGGGGTTTCCATTGTATTTGTACTTTAGGGACTCTGCAAATGCAACATGGCACCTGAAAACTATTCCAGCCACATCTGCCCTCCTAAAGCCAAATAGTTCTCTTTCGGACTACATTAATTTTTGTGTGGACAACACAGTACCCACAAAAGTGGTGAGTTGCTTCTCCAACAACAAACCATGGATTAACTCTGATATAAAAACACTACTTAAGGAGAAAAAGATGGCATTCAGGACAAGAGATAAGGAGGGGTTGAGGGAAGTACAAAAGGAGCAGAGGCATCTAATCAGGCAAGGAAAAGCCAGTTATAAAGAAAAAATGGAAAAGCAAATGGAAAGAAAAGACATAAGGGGGGTCTGGGAGGGGCTTAAGTCAATTTCGGGTCATAAACAGTCTGTCTTCCAGATTGAGGCAGATGTTAACTGGCTTAATGAACTAAACCTATTCTTCAACAGATTTGATCACACACCAGCTCCTCCCACCCCAGCATGTCCTTCAGCTCCCCTCACCACAATGACTTCACCCCATTCACCCCATGTGGCTACTTCCCAACAGACCAGTAAATCCAGAAATCTGTCTTTATCTGACCACAGTCTGACCTTCACACGGGCCCAGGTGAGGAAGGAGATGAAAAAGATCAAGGCGAGGAAAGCCGCAGGGCCAGATGACATCAGTGCAAGGCTAATTAAGACTTGTGAGGACCAGCTGTGTGGTATAATTACATACATATATGTATAATATGAGCCTGAGGCAGGAAATAGTCCCTGAATTATGGAAATCTTCTTGTGTGGTACCAGTTCCAAAGAAACCTCACCCTATGGACCTCAACGACTACAGACCTGTAGCACTGACATCCCACTTGATGAAGATCTTAGAGAGATTGGTTCTCACACATCTTCGCCCTCTAGTGAGCCCCGCTATGGACCCTCTCCAGTTTGCTTATCAACCGGGCATTGGGGTAGATGATGCCATCATCCACCTTCTGCACAGGGCTCTATCTCACCTGGAAAAACCAGGGAACATGGTGAGAATAATGTTCTTTGATTTCTCCAGTGCTTTTAACACCATACAGCCCAGGTTACTGAGAGACAAGCTGGGCCTTGCTGGAGTGGACCACCACCTCTCCAACTGGATCCTGGACTACCTCACAAATCGACCTCAATACGTGAGAGCCCAAGACTGTGTGTCAGGTACCGTGATCTGTAATTCGGGGGCACCTCAGGGTACGGTTCTCGCCCCTTTCCTCTTCACACTGTACACTGCTGATTTTAGGTGCAACTCATCCAGCTGCTACCTACAGAAGTATTCTGACGACTCTGCAATAGTAGGCCTCATCACAGACGATGATGACAGGGAGTACAGAGAACTGAACCGGTTTTTTGTGGACTGGTGCCACCAGAACCACCTGAAGATTAACGCGGGGAAGACCAAGGAGATGGTGGTGGACTTCCGTAAAGGCAGATGCCCTCCAAAACCAGTGGACATCCTGGGGACGGGCATCGAGATTGTGAACACCTATAAGTACCTGGGTTTGCTCCTTAATAATAAGCTGGACTGGGCAGATCATATGGAGGCCCTGTACAGGAAGGGCCACAGCAGGCTCTACCTGCTTAGGAAGCTGAGAGCCTTTGGAATCCGGGGGGCACTTCTTAGGACTTTCTTCAACTCGGTAGTGGCATCAGCCATCTTCTTTGGAGTGGCCTGCTGGGGGAGCAGTATATCAACCAGGGACAGAAATAAACTTGACAAGCTGATTAGAAGGGCCAGCTCTGTCCTGGGGAGCCCACTGGACCCAGTGCAGGAGGTGGGTGACAGAAGGATACTGTCCGTGGTGAGCTCCATGCGGGAGAATAACTCCCATCCCATGCATGAGACTGTGATTGCGCTGGGCAGTACTGTCAGTGACCGACTGCTCCACCCTAGGTGTGAGAAGGAGCGCTATCGGAAGTCTTTCCTCCCCACCGCGGTTAGGCTGTACAACCAACACCGACCTAAGCGGAGATCATTACATACAGAGAACTGAAATATCTCTCTGCCTGTTAAATCCCCCCCCCCCCCTCTGCTACGTCCTATCTGTCTGTCTGCTATTAATGTAATGCCTCTCACCTTGGAACATTCCTGTACATGTTGTATTTGTATTTGTATCTGCTTATCTTATCTTATCTTATCTTTGCTGCTGTAACACACTGAATTTCCCCATTGTGGGACTATTAAAGGACTATTATTATTATTATTATTATTCCATTCTGAGCCCCACCATGTACCCATACAGCAGATTACAACCACATATGGGGCATTTCTGTGTTCAGAAGAAATTGTTTAACAAACTGTGGGGAGCTTTTTCTTCTTTAACCACTTGCAAAAATTTTAAATATGTCGCTAAATGGACGGTTTATTGGAAAAAAAAAGTAATTTTTCATTTTTGCATCCCAATGTTAATAAAGTCTGTGAAACAGCTGTGAGGTCGAAATGCTCACCATACCCCTAGATAAATTCTATGAGGGGTGTAGTTTCCAAAATGAAAAATTTGGAGCTAAATTGACGGTTTATTGGAAAAAAAGTAATTTTTCATGTCCCAATGTTAAAAAAATCTGTGAAACAGCTGTAGGGTCAAAATGCTTACTATACCCCTTGACATATTCTTTGATGGGTTTCCAAAATGGGGTCACTTTTGGGAGTTTCCATTGTATTGGTACTTTAGGGGCTCTGCAAATGCAACATGGCACCCGAAAACTATTCCAGCAAAATCTGCCCTCCAAAAGCTATATAGCGCTCTTTCCATTCTGAGCTCCACCATGTACCCAAACAGCAGATTACAACCACATATGGGGCATTTCTGTGTTCAGGAGAAATTGTGTAACAAACTTTGGGGTGCTTTTTGTCCTTTGTCCTCTTTTAAAAATGAAAAATTTGGAGCTAAATTGACGGTTTATTGGAAAAAAAAGTAATTTTTCATGTCCCAATGTTAAAAAAATCTGTGAAACAGCTGTAGGGTCAAAATGCTTACTATACCCCTTGACATGTTCTTTGATGGGGTGTGGTTTCCAAAATGGGGTCACTTTTAGGGGGTTTCCACTGTATTGGTACTTTGGGGGCTCTGCAAATGCAACATGGCACCTGAAAACTATTCCAGCAAAATCTGCCCTACAAAAGCAAAATAGCACTCTTTCCATTCCAAGCCCCACCATGTACCCATTCAGCAGTTTACGACCACATATGGGGTATTGCTGTTTTCAGGAGAAATTGTTTAACAAACTAAGGGGTGCTTTTTCACCTTTAATTCCTTGTGAAAATGAAAACTTGAGGATAAAGTGACGTTTTAGTAATTTTTAACTTAAACATCCCAATGTTAGTAAAATCTGTGAAACAGCTGTGGTGTCAAAATGCTCACTATACCCCTTGATGAATTCTGTGAGGGGTGTAGTTTCCAAAATGGGGTCACTTTTAGGGGGTTTCCATTGTTTTGGTACTCTAGGGGCTTTGCAAATGAGACATGGCACCTGAAAACTATTCCAGCAAAATCTGCTTTTCAAACGTCCAATGTCGCTACTTCCCTTCTGTTTACTGCCGAATGCCCAAACATAAGTTTACACCCACATGTGGGGTATTTCTGTGCTCTGGAGAAATTGTATAATAAACTGTGAGATGCATTTTCTCCTTTAACCCTTTGTAATGTGTTAAATTTAGGGCTAAATGAAGGGATTAGTGGAAAAAAATTAAATGTCTAAATTTCACCTCGATATTGTTTTAATTCTTGTGAAATGCTTAAAGGTTAAAAAACTTCCCAAATGCTGTTTTGAATTATTTCAGGGGTGCAGTTTTGAAAATGGGGTGATTTATGGGGGGTTTCTAATATATAGGCCTTTATAATCCTCTTCAGAACTGAAGTGGTCCCTAAAAAATTAGTTTGGGAAATTTTCTTGTAAATCTGGAAAATTGCTGTTACACTTGTAAGCCTTCTAACATCCAAAATAAATTAAAGGACAATTAAAAGATTATGCCAAAGCAGAGATATGGTAGATAATATTTGTTAATGTATTTGGGTGGTATGACTATCTGTCTGAAAAGCAGAGAATTTCACATTTTGAATACTGCGATTTTTTTTTTTTCAAATTTCCACCAAATATCCTATTTTTTTTACAAATAAATTAGTGTTTACCACTAACATGAAGTACAGTCATGGCCAAAAGTTTTGAGAATGATACAAATATGAATTTTTACAAAGTCTACTGCTTCAGTTTTTCTAATGGCAATTTGCATATACTCCAGAATGTTATAAAGAGTGATCAGCTTAACAGCAATTACTTGCAAAGTCAATATTTGCCTAGAAAATGAACTTTATCACCCAAAACACGTTTCAACATCATTGCAGCCTGCCTTAAAAGGACCACCTAACATCGTTTCAGTGATTGCTCCATTAACACAGGTGTGGGTGTTGATGAGGACAGGGCTGGAGATCAATCTGTCATGATTAAGTAAGAATGACACCACTGGACACTTTAAAAGGAGGCTGGTGCTTGCCATCATTGTTTCTCTTCTGTTAACCATGGTTATCTCTAAAGAAACACGTGCAGTCATCATTGCACTGCACAAAAATGGCCTAACTGGGAAGAGTATTGCAGCTAGAAAGATTGCACCTCAGTCAACAATCTATCGCATCATCAAGAACTTCAAGGAGAGAGGTTCCATTGGTGCCAAAAAGGCTCCAGGGCGCCCAAGAAAGACCAGCAAGCGGCAGGACCGTCTCTTAAAAGTGTTTCAGCTGCGGGATCGGGCTACCAGCAGTGCAGAGCTTGCTGAGGAATGGCAGCAGGCAGGTGTGAGTGCATCTGCACGCACTGAGAGGCGGAGACTCTTGGAGCAAGGCCTGGTCTCAAGGAGGGCAGCAAAGAAGCCACTTCTCTCCAGAAAAAACATCAGGGACAGACTGATATTCTGCAAAAGGTACAGGGAGTGGACTGCTGAGGACTGGGGTAAAGTCATTTTCTCTGATGAATCCCCTTTTCGATTGTTTGGAACATCTGGAAAACAGCTTATTCGGAGAAGAAGAGGTGAGCACTACCACCAGTCTTGTCTCATGCCAACTGTAAAGCATCCTGAAACCATTCATGTGTGGGGTTGCTTCTCAGCCAAGGGAATCGGCTCTCTCACAGTCTTGCCTAAAAACACAGCCATGAATAAAGAATGGTACCAGAATGTCCTCCAAGAGCAACTTCTCCCAACCGTCCAAGAGCAGTTTGGCGCTCAACAATGCCTTTTCCAGCATGATGGCGCACCTTGCCATAAAGCAAAGGTGATAACTAAATGGCTCAGGGAACAAAACATAGAGATTTTGGGTCCATGGCCTGGAAACTCCCCAGATCTTAATCCCATTGAGAACTTGTGGTCAATCATCAAGAGACGGGTGGACAAACAAAAACCAACAAATTCAGACAAAATTAAAGCATTGATTCTGCAAGAATGGACTGCTATCAGTCAGGATTTGGTCCAGAAGTTGATTGAGAGCATGCCAGGGAGAATTGCAGAGGTCCTGAAGAAGAAGGGTCAACACTGCAAATATTGACTTGCTGCATTAACTCATTCTAACTGTCAATATAAGCTTCTGTTACTCATAATATGAATGCAATTATATTTCTGTATGTGATAAAAACATCTGACAAACACACATAAAAACCAGAGGGCAGCAGATCATGTGAAAATATAATATTTGTGTCATTCTCAAAACTTTTGGCCATGACTGTACAATGTGTCACGAGAAAACAATCTCAAAATCACTTGTGTAAGTTAAAGCGTCTCAAAGTTCTTGCCACATAAAGTGACACATGTCAGTTTTGAAAAACAAGGCCTGGTCCTTGACGTACTTTTGGGCTGTGTCCTTAAGGGGTATTCCCATCTCAAGGATCCTATCTATACTGCTAACTTATGTAAATTGAAATGTTTTCCTCAATATATTGCTTTAGCAATACTGCTTTGTTTTCCTGCTATGTGAAATGATATCTCCCATTGTTTACACAGCGTTTCCATAACCACAGATCTGTGTGATAAGCAGGACAAGTGATGGCAGTCACTGTTCTATTATCTACAGCTCTGCCTTTCAGCTAATTGCAGCTTGCTGATAAAGCCCTGTCTGTTATCTCTCTATGTAATGTAAGTATGTGAGCCAGGGGGCGCTGTTGAGCGACCCAGGCCAGACCAGAAAAGGCTCTCAGCCACGCCTTTGGGTGGTGGCGTGTAACTCCAGGAGGGCTGGAGTGTCCTGCAGGAAGCAGGAAGTAGTGGACCAGCTGGACAGATAGACGGTCTGTGCCAGAAGGGCTGGGTCCACGGAGGACTGTTGCTGGAAGCTGAGCAATAGTCAGGACAGTTAGGGGCTCAAGGAGTGAGTTAGGACCCTAACTGTGGTCTAGGTTTTTTTGTTGTTTTGCTGTGTTGCAGTTAAGCTGACTAAAGCCACTTTTATTTTACGCTTGGACCGTCTGAAAGCTATCTTTCTGGCGCCCAGTACCATGAACCACCGCTGTCAGGTCCGGGAGTCTGCCGCCATTTGAGTCTAATTCCCCCAAGTTGTCACAGTAAATACAGACAATACTGAGTCCTTCTCTAGAAGCATTTATATCAGAGGTTCCCAAACTTTTTTTTTCTTGTAGACCACTTTCAAAATTTTACTGGTTTCAGTGGACCCCCTGCTGCTGCTACATTTCTACCATATTCCCAAAACTCGTAAAAAAATGTGAAGATTAGATCTAACGTAGACCCCCGTCGCATCTCCCGTGGACCCCTGAGGGTCCACTTGGACCACTTTAGGAATCACTAATTTATATTAAATTTCTGGTAATCATAATAAGTATTGTGATACTTCATAGTGTCCTGATCAGCAAGCTGGGAGGAGGGGGGATACAGGAAGCGAGAAGAAGAGACAGCAGGCAAAGCTGCTGAAACAGGGAGATGGGAAAACCCCTTTAAGATCAGAGCTGAAGTATTTGCTACTGTCTGTATGCAAATATGGCCCAACCCCCAAAGCATTGCAGGCTGATTTCAATATAAATAAAAGATTATCGCTCCATAGTGTCATCAGTCTGTAGCCACAAAGGTCGTTTCTGCTCCAATTGAAGGCCTCTATATGGCACAAATATTGGTTTGGAGGGCACATCCACATACTCCCTTTAAATGCATAATACAAAATCTTTTTTTTCTACATGTAATATGATTGTGTCTAACTACCCTATTCTGGAATTTCCTTTGAATGACGCAAAGTTCAGATTAAAAAAAAATGGCTTATTCAACTCCTTCCCTCCACAGGCATTTTTCGATTCTCATTAACTCCTCGCCTTCTAAACCTCATAACTTTTTTTTTTTCTTCCGCTCACAGAGCCGTATGAGCACTTAACCCCTTCCCACTCAGCACTGTACTATTATCGTACTATTGTAATAGTGTGGAGCTGTAATACCGCTGGCATAGGATCTGTGTACTTTCAGTACTCAAATTTATTATGGCATCCAGGCGATCACCCCCCTGAACCCCTCAAATCCCCCACAATAAGATTTCAAGGTTCAAGGGGTTACCATGAAAGCCGAGCCATGGCTTCCTGGCTGCCTATGCCCATTACACATAGCGAACCTATGTGCGATGTGCTGCAATACTATGTATTGCAGCACATTGCACTGTGGATCAGAGATCCCAGGTTCAAGTCCCCTTGTGAGACAGGTAAAATGTAAAAGTTAAAAATAAAGTAATAAAAAGTTAAACTTACCTTTTACATTTCAAGAAAACACATAATGTAAACAAAAAATAAATAAACATGGCAGGTATCCCCATGTGCATGTAAGTCCGCACTATCCTATAAAATAGCGTTATTTATCCCATATAGTGAACGTCATAAAAAAAATATATATATATAAATTAACGTATTTTGCTCACATTGCTTTCCCCAAAAAATAGCAATAAAAAGTTATCAAAAAGCAATACATAACACACATTGGTACCAATAAAAGTACAACTTGACCCGCAAATAAAGAGCCCTCTGTCAACAAAGCAGTAAAAAAGTTATAGGCGTCAGAATACAGTGACCCCAGGAAAATTCATTTTCAAAAAGTGACGTTCCATCAGAGGCTTTTAGGACTATACAGGTCTTTCACTTTCTACAGTCTCTTACTCCGCTCAATCCAGAAATTTCCTCCACTAGCTATAAGAAATTATGTCTATTTAGAGTTGCAAATAGGGGTTATCTATCTTTTGTATACAGTTTGTTAGACGTCCCTCCCCCCCGAATCTAAACTGGACTTTATGGCGGCCTGGGAACAGCATCTTGGCTCCACTTTAAGCCCAGCCCAGTGGATTGACTATTGCACATCCATTAGCAGGGGCAGTTGGCAGGTCACCCTTATGGAATCCTCCTTGAAGGTCCTTCACAGGACCTACTTAGTCCCCCATCGGTTGTATACATTTTATCCTTCAGTTTCACCCCTATGCTTTCGAGGCTGTAACGCCTTAAGCACTACTTTCCATATTTGCCCTCACGTCCATCGCTTCTGGTTGACTATTCATAGAATAGCGCAATGACTTTTTGGCTTGTCGTTTCCACTGTCAGCCCGTTTTTTCCTCAGTCTCAAACTGGCTAACTCTAGCACGTGTGCTTGCTGTACTTGGGTTTCCATTCTCGGGGTCTGCTTGGGGAGCCGAAAAATGGAAACCCAATCCGCTTAAAAAGCAGTTATTATAGACTATAATGGGGTCTGCCGGGTTTCCACCCAAAAAATGCAGAGAAAAAAGTGTTCATTAGTGGGTGAAGAAATAAGGGGCATATTTGCCATTCTCTTCAAAGTAGAAAATAACAGGCCTTTTTGCCCTTTGCAATTACGTTTTTTCATCGAACAGTATGTCAGACAGAGAAGCGAGAGGCCATGCACAGGGGAGGGCCACAGGTCTAAATGTTTCTGGCGCAGGCACAGGTCACAGCAGAGTAAGGGGGTGTGGCAGGCGGAGTCAGTTACAGAGGCCTGAGCTCCCAGTGTCAAGTAGTGGTCGTGTCTTGACCAGCAACCCAACGGTTGTAGACTGGTTGACCCAGTCATCCAATTCATCCCAAGTCACATCGGACACCCCCAACCAAGAGTTGGTGGGTTCGTCAGACACAACCCTTAGTTGGCATGACCCGGCAGCAGACCCTGTGCCCTCACCTGTCCTCAACCTGCCTCTGTCCTTTTCTGTTCCCTCAGCTAGAGAACTACTCTATGCTGTGGGCTCAGATCCACTGTACAGTAAGGAGGAGGTACTAGAGAACAGTCAGCAGCTACTGCTCAGCCAAGATGTGGAGGAGACATCCGTCGCTTCCTGTGGTAGGCGGGCAAGTAGTGATGAGGAGAGTGGCATGGGAGCTGGTGTTGAGGAGGACATCAGTGGCCTGCAGACAGTAGTGGATGATGATGTAGCCAATCGTAATTGGGAGCTTAGTGACTAAGGGGCCTCATCGTCATCAGGAGAAGAGGGTTGCAGCTTGCGCATGAGGCAGCGGGGGAGTCAGCAGGGTGGCAGCAGTGTGAGGTCGGGAGTTAAACATGCCCGAGGTAGACCACCCACTTCGCAGCAACTTACCTGCCCGGAAAGCAGTGGTGCAGGGGTTCATGGAGGCAGTGGCAGTAGCACTCAGTTATTGTGGAGTATTGGGGGTAAACACCTACTCGGCGGTGTGGCAGTTTTTTTTAAAGCCCCCGGGGGAGGTCAACATGGCCATATGTTCAATCTGTGGGCAGAAGGTGAAGCGTGGCCAGAGTGCCAATGTGCCAACATATGCAGTGTCACCATAAAGTGGCCTGGGAGAGCCATGGCTCCAATGTGGTGGTCCAGCCTGCCGCAGCAACTACTGCAGCACCCAGTGGCACGCACCCCATTTCAGGCAGTCAAGGCTCCACCACCTCAGCTGAAGGAAGCTGTGTGTCCTTCCCATCATCTGCTGGTCGTGATGCTCCTGCTCCTCCTAGTTAGTTATTGCGCCAGCAATCGATCACAGAATCTATATCTAAGAGACAACAGTATGCGTGCAATCATCCAACAGTGCAGAAGCTGAATGTGCTCCTGTCCAAGTTGCTGGTGCTGCAGTCACTCCCTTTCCACTTGGTGGACTCTGCACCTTTCAGAGAACTGATGGCTTGCGCCGAGCCGAGGTGGAGAGTCCCAAGCCGTCATTTCATTGCCAAAAAGGCTGTACCATCCCTGCACAAATATGTATAAGAGAAGGTGGGCCAGTCCTTGAGCCTGTCGGTGTCTGCCAAAGTGCACGGCAGCGCTGACGTGTGGAGCTGTAACTACGGTCAAGGCAATATATGCCATTTACAGCCCACTGGGTTAATGTGGTCCCTGCCCAGACACACCAGCAACTTGGACAGGTGACGCAGCTTCTGCCTCCACATTCTCACACCGTTGGTCCTGCAACATTGTCCACCTCAGCCACCACTGCAGGGACAGTTCACAGTTGTAACGTCCTTGCCTGTCCGGGCTTTGGCGCCGTCCTCCGGTGGAGGAGGCGTGCCCGATTGTAATTCTTTCCTTGGGTTTTTCTTGTATTGTCTGAACACTGTCCTATTCCCTCACCTCCTTAATTGATTTTCCGCCACGCCCTTCTCCTTCACCTTGCTTTCCTCCTGCTCCACTGGGAGTTGACTTTAGTCCTGCCTTTGTGATTGACAGCCTGTCCTCCTATCGAGTCTGGGGCGGGTTCTTTCTCACTATTTATTGTTTGCTCACTTTCCCATTGGTGCCTGCTATTGCATTTTGCTTACTGGCTATACTCCTTGTTCCTTGTTACCTGCTCTTCTGATTTTCTGACCCCTGGCTTTGACTTTGACTATTCTCTTGGATTTTGATTCTGTACTGCATTGCTTGATTGTTACCGACCCCTTGGCTAGCTGACCTCCCTTTGTTGTTTGTGTGTTCTGTCTGCGTTCTGTGTTGTCACTTATTCAGAGTAGGGACCGACTCCAAGTTGTTCCTGTCATTAGGACAGTGAGACAAGTAGGTAGGGACAGGGTCTGGGTCAACTTTAGGGCTCACTGTCTCTGTATTCCCTTCCTCTCAGGTTTTTGCTGCAGCACTGGAGAATTGCTCAACTGGCATTTCCCTTACAACAGTGCTCCTCCAGCATACTACATGTGCAGGATACAGCAGTGTCACACTGTTCTACACCTCGCTTGCCTGGGCGATCGAAGTCACACAGGGGAGGAACTGCTCCGTGTCCTCAATCAAGAAATCGAATCCTGGCTTTCTCCAAAAGAACTTGAAATCGAAACCATGGTGATTGACAACGGGAAGAATGGTGTTGGCACTGCGTCAAGGAGGGATGAGCCATGCACCCTGCATGGTTCACGTGTTCAATCTGGTTGTCAAGCGTTTCCTTAAGTGTGCCACCCATCTGCAAGACATCCTAATAATGTCAAGGAAACTTTGCATGTACATCAGCCACTCGTACACCGTCCAGCACACCCTCCTTGAGCTGCAGTGGCAGAACGGCCTCCCACAACATAGGCTGATATGCGATGTTTCCAGCCATTGGAATTCAACCCTCCATATGTTGGATCAACTATATGAACAGAGAAAAGCCATAAACGATTTCTTGATGATCCAAACGGACAGAGGTACTCCCCTGTGTAACTTTAACATTAACCAGTGGCAGCTCATGCGTGACACCTGTCGTTTGCTAGTTCCCTTTGAGGAGGCCACTTTGTTAGTCAGTCACCAGGACTACAGGATGTACAACGTCATTCCACTGATTCACATCCTGGAAAAGATGCTTTTCAATCTGGCTGGTCAGGGGACTGGAGATGTGACGTCTACATCTCTTGGCCACATGAGCCCTTTGAGGGCTGAACTGGAGGGGGATGAGGAGGACATTGGAGCACAAACAATGTGTAGCCAAATGGGTGGAGAGGAGGAGCAACCAGAACAGCCAGAGAGAGATGAGGAGGATGAGGCAGATGACCCAGACACACCGTGGCAGTATGCAGTGGAGATGGATGCAGGGAGTCCCTCGGCTGCTCATCAGCAGCTAGACACAGAGCAGAAGTTGAACCAGCAGGTGGTGGCATACTTAGAGTGCACCCTGCCACCCTCCATTGAAGATCCGCTGGACTATTGGGCAGCCAAACTGGGTTTGTGGCCGCAACTGACCAAGTTTGACCTGGAAAAGCTGTCCTGCCTGGTCAGTAGTGTGGCATCAGAGCGGGTGTTTAGTGCGGCGGGGGCCATAGTTACCCCAAGGAGAACTCGCCTGTCCACCCAAAATTTGGAGAGACTGACCTTTGTGAAGATGAATCAAGAGGATGAGCCAGGATTTCCACCCACCAAGGCCTGATGCAGCAGATTAAATGATCCATGCTGCCTCACCTTACTCTGCCACTGCGTGACTGTATGGCCTCCTCACGCTGCTGCCACCTCCTCACTCTGCCACTGGTTCACTGTATGGCCTCCTAAGGCTGTTGCTACCTACACATTATATCACTTTGTCACTCTGTGGCCTACTAACGCTGCTGCCACCTCCGCACTCTGCCACTGGGTCACTGAATGCCCTCCTCATGCCGCAGCCATTGGGTCACTGAATGCCCTCCTCATGCCGCAGCCACTGGGTCACAGAATGCCCTCCTCATGCCGCAGCCACTGGGTCAATGTATGCCCTACTCATGCTGCAGCCACTGGGTCACTGAATGCCCTCCTCATGCTTCTGCCACTGGGTCACTGTATGGCCTCCTCATGCCGCTGCCCCTGTGTAATGATTAAGGGGACTCCTGTATATGTATTTCTGTACAATTATGTATCTGGCTGACCCCTTATTCCCCCACCCCCCCTGTGGACCATGTGTTCCAACCTC
This sequence comes from Leptodactylus fallax, assembly GCA_947044405.1. Taxonomy (NCBI): domain Eukaryota; kingdom Metazoa; phylum Chordata; class Amphibia; order Anura; family Leptodactylidae; genus Leptodactylus; species Leptodactylus fallax. Next base: position 11,651,108 of record CAMRHE010000007.1, on the reverse strand, counting down.
CCCCTCAGCTCGGTTACTGTGAGCTGGGTCCCTGTTGTGGGTTAATTACCATCCCTATGTTATATTGTGCTGAGTAATTAACACTCCTTTTCAAGTATCCTACCTCTCCCCAGGAGACTTCCTGGTGAGCCACAGCAAAACCAGACACCTCGGCACCAATTATACATCAGAGAGATCATAGTTTTATGCCCATGTCTCCTAAGGGGGACACCTCACAGTTACCCCGATAAATTCTGTAGGTGCCCCAAAGAAAGCCGCACGTGGTCAGCCCAAACATAGCGCCATTGTAATCCCGAGACAGGTCCAGACGTCCAACTCCCTACCCAAAGGAAATTGAGGTGCCATGCTTGGTATGTATACGAAGGGGGTTTCCTCCTTCCACTTGCCAGACAATCCGGTCTCCGGGTAAGGAACCAGAACCATTTTCTAGTTCAGGGGCTCCAAGCTAGTAGGTGTAACTTCCCTCCCCCGTTACATTACTCTGGGCAGGGGCAGGAAACACACAAAAGTGAGAAATGCGAGGACTACATGGTCTTCTGCCCTTTGCTCTGCTAAGATTCATCTGCTACTGGACGTTCATAAGATCCGTTCCCTGGCTCATCATCTGAGGGCCAGAGAAACCATCACAAGCTGGTGTTGGTAATATATATTCTTTTCTTTCTGTTATTCCCATTCTTATTTTATGTACCATGTTATGCTGCTTTTCACTTGTATCTGCTTGTTAATCACTACATGTATTCTATGTATGTGTTAATTGTCTAGTGTCGACCCGTTTAGGGGTTAATAAATATATAAAATTTAGAAGGCTTGTCTTGCGTATTATCCTCAGAGGTCCAGCACACTCCCTGGAAGTGGGTGTGAAGTGATTGAAGCGATCTCAAGTGTGCCAGAAGCGGGTTCTGTTAGGACGAGATCCTTCACACCCTGGGTCACTGTATGGCCTCCTCCATGCTGCTGCTACCTCCACATTATGTCGCCTTGCCACTCTGTGGTTTCCTGATGCTGCTGCCAACTCCACATTATGTCGCCTTGCCACTCTGTAGATATATATGTGGAATCGACAGATGACAATGTAAAAGGAGTGCGCTCTTTCACTCTACAGTAGGATGTTGGGCCTCTGCACGGTTCTTTCTACCTGGCACTAACATGGACATGTAAGGCTGGGTTCACACTTGAGTTAGTTGGTCAGTTTTGGCCCCGTAACTGTCCAAATAAGTGAAGTGTGCAGTGGTTCTAAGAGCGATGCCTGTCATGTGCGTGTCATACTGACTCACAGTATTGTTTGACTACCACAGTAGGCTCCCTATGCGTGTTACTGAAAAGCACAGTGTTATACACCACTATATAGGCTCTCTGAAGCTAGGAAATAGGTGTTTTTTAGCGATATTCACCGCAAAGTAATTCGGATCGAATCAAATTTTTTTGGAACTTCGAATCGAACTGCCGAATCAAACTTTTGAGAAATTTGCTCATCTCTACTTACAACCTTAGAAGATTTTCAATTTGTAGTTTCTGACTGTAAGACACACTTTTTTTTTTCCCCCCAAATTTGGAAGGAAAATGCGGGGTGAGTCTTATAGTCCGAATGTGAGTGTTGGGAGGGGGGTGGAGGAGCGGGGTCGCAGCATCACCTCATTCCTGCTCCTGCAGCGGCGGGAGGGGGGCGGAGGAGCAGGGTCGTAGCATCACCTCATTCCTGCTCCTGCAGTGGCAGGAGTGGGGGCGATGCTGCAGGCCCTGGGCTTGGAGGAGAGGGTGTCCCGGCGGTAAAAACCCATCCCGGCACCCGCTGTGCTATTACAGTGGATGCCGGGTCTGTAAAGATGATGGCGGCCGCTCTTCACTTTCTTGGAGATATAACTCTCTCCCCCCTTTTCAAGTTGAAGGACGACTGTAATGGCTGTGCTTGCCAAATGAAAATACGCTATACCTTGGTGAATCCTTAGTCCCACGTTGACCCATGAGGTAATATTATTGGAGTCGGCTTCTTATAAGTACATAGAAATTAATTAAAGTGGATAAAGGAAAAACTTACAGAATAATACATATCAGTCAATGTCTATTAGACCATCTGTTGGCCGTGATTGAACGGCACGGGCGGTGCACAGATGTGCATCAGCTGTGCTTCCTCTACCCCATTCATTCAATGAATAGGAGCCGCAGAAGCACGGCTGCAAAAACAGACAGAATAGGACCTGTCCTGAGTTTTGCGACCCGGACTGATCAGTGTAATACACAGTCATGTGCGTGGGCCGATTAATGAAAGACCCATATAGAACACAGACTTGGCCCACAGTCGTCTGCAACGGGCCTTAGGCATACACCATTGAAGAAGTCCAAAATTTGCTTTCCTTTGTAGTATAGAGTTTATCAGCTTGGAACTTCATTTGGCCTTGGATATTCATCTGTGGTTATCATCTGTGCTTCTTCACACAACATGTCTCCAAGCAAAACAAAGATAGACACACAGAGATGTGTGTTTGTCAAACATTTATATGCATAGGAAGGGGTGTATCCTTAACATTTACAAACTCTTTGCCACTCTGTATGGATAACACCATTATAACTTGTACCCTTGACACGCATAGCTGGACCACCACATTGGAACCACAGCTCTCCCAGGCCACTTTATGGTGATGCTGCATATGTTGACGCAGGGCTGTGGTGCCAACATTGACACTCTGGCCACGCTTCACCTTCTGCCCACAGATTGAACATATGGCCATGTTCACCTTCCCCGGCGGCTTTACAAAAAACTGCCACACCGCCGAGTAGGTGACTTTACCCCCAACATTCCGCGCTAACTGACTGCTACCGCCACTGCCTCCGTGAACCCCTGCACCACTGCTTTCCGGTCAGGTAGGCTGCTGCAAAGCGGGTGGTTAGCTCCTGACCTCACACTGCTGCCACCCTGCTGACTCCCCTGCTGCCTCATGCACAAGCTGCAACCCTCTTCTCCTGATGATGATGAAGCCCCTCCCAATTACGATCGGCTACATCGTCATCCACTACAGTCTGCAGTTCACTGATGTCCTCCTCAACACCAGCTCCCATGCCACTCTCCTAATCACTATTTGCCCACCTAACGGAGGAAGCGGCGGATGTCTCCTCCAGATCTTGACTGAGCAATAGCTGCTGACTGTCCTCTACACTTACCCCATTCCCATGGGTCCACTGCCTTTGGATAACCTTAGACTCTGACCTATCCTTCAAGCCGCACATCCAAACCGTCAACACCTCCTGCTGCCTCCAACTCAAGAACATCCATCAAGAAAATCCGCTCCTTTCTCACCCCAGAAACTACAAAGATGCTAGTCCATGCCCTCATAATCTCCTGCTTAGACTACTGTAACACCCTTCTCCATGGCCTCCCAGCAAATACTCTCGCCCCCCTCCAGTCCACCTTAAATTGCGCCGCTCGCTTAATACACCTCTCCCCCCGTTCTTCATCAGCTGCTCCCCTCTGCCAATCCCTTCACTGGCTACCCATTGCCCAGCGAATAGAGTGCAAATTACTAACACTGACATAGTGGAAGAGTGAAGAAATCAGGTGATATCTTTTAGAAGCTAACTGAGTATATTTGATTAGTAAGCTTTCGAGAGTGCTAGCTCTCTTCTTCAGTCATGGTGTAATACAAGAAACTGAAAATTCACAGACTTTTTATAAACTGTGAGAGTGTGAGCCTAGAGGACGCTAGTGAGCAACCCAAAGCCAGGCTTAAAAAGGTCCTCAGCCACACCCATAGGTGGGGCACCTCCAGAGGGAGTGTATGCAGCAGGTGAGCTGCTGAGGAGACCTGCAGGGAGCAGGTGTGCGGTGGAACCAGTCGGAGACAGACAGGCGGTCTGTCCCAGGAGGACTGGGTTTCCACAAAGGACTTTTGCTTGAGCTGAGTGTGAGTCAGGCTACTTCTTGCCTAAAGAGGCTAGTAAGGGAGCAAGCAGTGAGATAGTGCCCTATGTGAGGGCTAGGCTATTTGTTATTTTGTTCCTGTACCATTTGTAAAGCTGAATAAAGCCGTTTATTTTGGATTTACACTGCCTGATACACTGCTTCTTCGGCACCCAGTACCACCAACACTGCTGTCGAGTTCAGAAGGCTGCCACCTTTGAGGCTAAATCCCCCCAAATTGTCACAACACACACAGGACATGGATCTTCAAAGGATCTTGGAATAACAAAATGCAATATAAGTAGAGAAGTTATTTACAACAGGTCAGGAAATAAACAGTCTGGGAAACTTGTGGGGTGTGACGGAGGTTACCTGTTATCTGTTTGCAATCAGGTGGTGATTTGTGACCCTCACAGTTCATACATAGTGTGACATGAAACTAGCATGAATATTAACTCCAAATTGCAGAGTTTGAAATTTTCGCATTAACTTATATTTCCATTCCTTTCTCTCCCTCTGCGTCTTAAAATGTCCCATTAAAACCACAACCCGCAAAGCTTCAATAGAGTGGTCTTCTCTGGAGAAATACTACTAACAAAGCCATCCACAACCTGTCCCATGTACTGTATATATCTCCGACCTAATCTCCCGCTACCTGCCCGCACGTAACCTCCGATCCTCCAAAGACCTCCTACTCCGCTCTGCTCTTATCCGCTCTTCACACAACCATCTCCAAGATTTCTCCCGTGCATCCCACCCATACTCTGGAACTCATTACCAAGACACATAAGACTGACCCCCACAATCACAAGCTTCTAGAAGGCCCTGAAGACTCACCTATTCAGGAAGGCCTACAACCCCCAATAACTCTACTGTCTCCATAACACCACCTGAACAGCTTCTACCCCCACCTTCTGTCTCTATCCCTCTTCCCTCATAGATTGTAAGCTCTTGCGGGCAGGGCCCTGTATCCAACTGTGCCATTTGGTCACTGTTAGTATTATGTAAGGGAATAGCCAGTTGAGCAATTCCCCAGTGCTGCTGCAGAACCCTGGGGGGAGGGGGCACAACAAAACAGTGAGCCCTAAAGCTGAACCCCCCCACTGTCCCTGGCTAACTTGCCTGATCGGTCCTAGGCGACAGCCAGCAACTGGTCGACAGTCCCTTCCTAATATAGGTGACAACACAGAACGGCAGACAGGACAAACAACAACAAAGGGAGTTCAGCTAGCCAAGGGGTCAGTAACAGTCAAGCAAAGCAGTACAAAATCACAATCCAAGAGGATAGTCAAAGACAAAGCCAGAGGTCAGGAATAGGAATACAGTAAATAACAGAAAAGGAGCTAACAGGGACAAGTCACAAGACAGAATCAATAGCCAGCGACCATGTGAGGGCTGACAACCTGTTTATAGAAAGTCAGAACCTGCCCCAGACTGGATTGGTAGACAGGCTGTCAATCACACAGGCAAGGCTGAGATTAACTATTAGAGGAGCAGAGAGAAACAAAGGTGCAGGAGACGGGTGTGGCAGAAATTCAATTACATAGTCTAGGACAGTGTTCAGACTGAGCAACAAGAATCTTAACCAAGGAATCAAACTGAACATGCCTCCTGCGCCGCAGCGTGCGAGCGGAGGGTGGTGCAGAGACCTGAACAGGCAGAGACGTTACATATTATCTGTTTTGTATATCTTGTGTACCGTATGTTAACCCTCAAATGTAAAGAACCATGGATTTAATGGTGCTATATAAATAAACAATAATAAATAATAATAATACCTCCTCCTCACTGTACAGTGGACCTGAGCCCACAGCATAGAGTACTTCTCTAGCTGAGGGAACAGAAAAGGACAGAGGCAGGTTGAGGACAGGTGAGGGCACAGGGCCTGCTGCCGGGCCTTGCCAACTAAGGGTTGTGTCTGACAAACCCACCGACTCTTGGCTGGGGTTGTCTGATGTGACTTGGGATGAATTGGATGACCGAGTCAACTAGTCTACAACCGTTGGGTTGCTGGTCAAGACACGACCACTACTTGACACTGGGAGCTCAGGCCTCTGTAACTGACCCCTGCTGCCACGCCCCCTTACTCTGCTGCAACCTGTGCCTGCGTCAGAAACATTTAGGCCTGCGTCCCTCCCCTGTGCATGGCCTCTCGCTTCTCTGTCTGACATGCTGTTCGATGAAAAAACGTAATTGCAAAGGGCAAAAAGGCCTGTTATTTTCTACTTTGAAGAGAACAGCAAATAATAAAAAAGCATGATAAAGACAGAGATTTGTGGTTCAGAATTATTGAATTATTCACAATACTGTATTGATAAATGGCCTGCAACTTTATACTGGGAACAAAATGGCGAATATGGTCCTCCTTATGGGTTTCCTCACTAATAAACACCTTTAAATATGGTGTATGCTCCTCCAGCATACCATATGTGCAGGGCACAGCAGTGTCACGCTGTTCTACACCTTGTTTGCCTGGATGAACAAAGTCACACAGGGGAGGAACTAAGTCACTGTACGTCCTCCTCATGCTGATGCCACCGGGTCACTGTATGGCCTCCTCATGCCACTGCCACAGGGTCACTCTGTGTACTCCTCATGCCGCTGCCACAGGGTCACTGTATGGCATCCTCATGCTGCTGCCAACTCCACATTATATCGCCTTGCCACTCTGTAGACATCTATGTGGAATCAGCAGACGAGGATATAAAAGGAGTGCCCCCTTTCACGCTAAAGTAGGATGTTGGGCCTCTGGCACGGTTCTTTCTCCCTGGCACAAACATGGACCTGTAAGGCTGGGTTCACACTTGAGTTAGTTGGTCAGTTTTGGCCCCGTAACTGTCCAAATAAGTGAAGTGTGCAGTGGTTCTAAGAGTGACTCCTGTCATGTGCGTGTCATTCTGACTCATAGTATTGTTTCACTACCACAGTAGGCTCCCTATGCGTGTTACTGCAAGGCACAGTGTTCTACACCAGTATACAGGCTCTCTGAAGCCAGGAAATAGGTGTTTTTTAGTGATATTTGCCACAAATTAATTCGGATCAAAGCTAATTTTTTTTTTAACTTCGAATCGAACTGCAGAATTGAACTTTTGAGAAATTTGCTCATCTCTTATTATGACAGGCTGCATAAAGCAGCCTGCAATACAAATGAATGGCAGACAAGCCTGGGAGCATTCAATAGGCTCCTGACTGTCATAACATCAGCAGATCTTTGGTAGAATGCTGATAGAGGCATTGAGGGGCCTTAAAGGGGTATCCAGGCAAAAATGTTCAACCCTTTTAACATTTAAATCAGTTGGGGGCAGTGAAATAAATTTAAAAAATTGCATACTCACCTGTCCCTGTTGATTCGGTGTCCTCCCGCGCGTTCTGGTTCTTCTGTTCTGGTGGCGTCTCCCGGGTCTCTTCCAGTGAAGCTGCTGATTGGCCAATCAGTGGCCTCTAGAAGAGGACCTGTGATGTCACAGGCAGTGACATTGCAGGCCCTTCGCTGATTGGCTTCAGCGGTCACGTGACCGCTGAGGTCAATCAGTGACTTCAGGTGAACGCCGGAGTATGACACCGGAGCAGAAGAACCAGAGCAACGGGGACAGGAATTTTTTTTACTTGTTTCACTGCTCCCAGCTGATTTAAACGTTAAAAGGGTTGTCCAATTTTGCCTGGAAAGCCCCTTTATTGCCCGCGATCATTGCGGGTACTGATTACGGGTATTAGCGCCAGGTCTCTGCTGTATAATACAGCAGAGTCATGGTGGCTGTTCAGCTCCTGAGCAGCTGCCATATTTAAGTACCCAACATCCACCATATGTCGGGAAGGGGATAAGGCTCAATTCATAATTCCCTCCATCTATATGTATTGGAAAGCAGAAGTCCAAATTTCTGAGCCTAAATCATAATATCAATTGTTTTATAAATTTTAGGCTGAGGACCCGCATTGCAGAAACGCAGCTTTTTTGTTGCAGATTTTGCTGCAGTTTTTTTAGGAAAATCCAGGACTGGATTGAGCAGAAGGTAGAAGTATAAGTAATTCATTTATATTTTCCATTCCTTTTGTAGCCATTCTTGGCTTTGGCAAAAAAAAAAAAAATGTGGAGACTTAGCCTTAGAAAAAAAGCAGAAAATGAAAAGCCCTCATTAATCCTATTAGGACTTAATGTATTTAGCTAATAAATCCATATGGCCTCTTCCTGCGATAACCTTTTATTAAGGTGTCCACCTCTTGGTCTGAATTTGATCTGACAAATGGGCCAAAATTTTAGGACCTCCAAGAAGCCATTATGTTGATTTTTCATATGCCATGACAACAGGATATCCTCCTTATCTTGGATTGAACTAAGATGTTTAGACAACACACTGTACTCCATAAATAACACCAACATTGCAGCAATTATTATATTGTCGTTTTTCATATTGATGTCCATCTGCATATGTCAGATACTTAACGCCTTCTTGCCGGTGACATTTTTCGATTTTCGTTTTTTTGGACTTGCATTCAAAACCCCATAACTTTTGAAGTTTTCCATTCACAGAGCCATAGGAGGGATTAATGAGGGCTTAACTTTTGGGGGAAAAGTTGTTGTTCATAATGGTACCATTTATTATTGTGTACAATGCACTGGGAAGATGGAAAAAATTAAGAATGGGGTGGAATTGTAGTGCATTTGTGCAACTTTCTTATGGGCTTTGTTTTTATGGTGTTTTCTGTGCAGCCAAAACGACATGTCACCTGTATTCTATGTTTTCGGTACGATTCCAGAGATACCAAATCTATGTAGTTTCATAACTTTTTCATTTTTCAGTTCACAGAGTCATATGATGGCTTATTGTTTGCGAAACAAATTGCACTTTGTAATGGCACCATTCAATATGCTGTGTAATGTACTGGGAAGCTGGAAAAAATTCAGAAAGAGGTGCAATTGGAGAAAAAAATGCATTTGTGCCAATTTCATATGGGTTTAATTTTTACGGTATTCATTGTGTGGTAAAAATGACATGTTTTCTGCGGGTCACTGCGAACACGGCGATACCAAATTTATATGGTATTTGTAATGTTTTGATACCTTTTTAAAAAATGAAAAACTTTGCAAAAAAGAAAAAAATTTTGTTGCCATATTGTGACACCTGTAACTTTTTCATATTTACATGTATGGAGCTGGGTATGGCGTCTTTTTATGTGGGACAAGATGATGTTTTTATTGATATCATTTGGGGAAAGATCTGACGCTTTGATCACCTTTTATTTAATTTTTTAATAGGAGGCAAAGTGTTGAAAAAAATGCAATTTGGCTATTTTGATTTTTTTCCCCACTACGCCATTCACCGTATGGGATAAATATTTTAATAGCTCGGGCACTTTGGAGCACGGGGACACCTTATGTTTACTTTTGTTTGTTTACTTTTATATGTGATCTAGGGAACACATATGCGAAACAAATTGTACTTTTTAATGGCACCATTCAATATGCTGTGCAATGTCCTGGGAAGCTGGAAAAAAATTCAGAATGAAGTGCAATTGGAGAAAAAATGCATTTGTGCCAATTTCATATGGGTTTAATTTTTACGGTGTTCATTGTGTGGTAAAAATGACATGTTTTCTGCAGGTCAGTGCGAACACGGCGATACCAAATTTATATGGTATTTGTAATGTTTTGATACCTTTTAAAAAATGAAAAACTTTGCAAAAAAGAAAAAAAAATTTTTTTGCCATATTGTGACACCTGTAACTTTTTCATATTTACATGTATGGAGCTGGGTGTGGCATCTTTTTATGCAGGACAAGATGATGTTTTTATTGATACCAATTGGGATAAATATTTTAATATTTTAATAGCTTGGGCACTTTGGAGCACGGGGACACCTTATGTTTACTTTTGTTTGTTTACTTTTATATGTGATCTAGGGAAAGGTGGGTGATTTGAACTTTTGTGTTTTTTTTTATTTTTTTTTAATACTTTTTCTTTTACTTTTATGATCAGACCCCCCTAGGGACCTTGAAACCTAGGGGGTTTGATCGCTCATACTATTATACTGTATTGCAGTGAATAGCAAAATGCCTACCATTCTATTACACGCTGCCTCTGGTAGTAGATCTAATGCAATGACAAACCTGGGAGCCTTCAATAGGCTCCTGGCTGTCATGGCACCTGTGGCGCCTGCGCAGTTTAGATGCTGCGGTCCCGTTTTACTGTGGCATCTAAAGGGTTAAAAGCCGCAATCATTTCGGGCATCGATCGCTGCTGTTAGAGTCGGTTGCTGGCTGTATTATACAGCCGGCATCCACCCTGTATGGAGAGAGCTCAGCTCCATACATCCCCATGCGATGCTCTCACAGCAGGGAGCCTAGCTAGAGATAACAGAAGCAGTTTACAGTCCTCTACTATACTAAACTACTGGTTAATTTACACATGGACTAGGGGTCCAGAAAATAAGCCATGCTGATAGGTTCAGGTCCCAATCCTGTAGCTGCCATATCAGGGAAAGTTTGTTGCAGTAACAAACTTTCCCTGATATTAGCTGCCAGCCCACCCACGGGCGTCATCGGGAGCGGGTGTTAGCTGTAACTGACAGCTAACACCCTGCTCCTTAACCCCCAGTTGGAGCTGATCTCCGATCATGTCCATGGCATCCAAGGAGTTCTGTGATGCTCAAATGTATTTCTGAAGCCCGGGGTCTGGCCAGTGACCCAAGGCTGCTAGGTGCCCCCAGTACCTGGTTGATCCTGCCCAGAAGTGAGGAAGTCAGTCTATGCATCTACATAGGCTGACTTCCTCTATAGACTGCAATACTCTTGTATTGCAGTCTATAGTGCTGAACCAGCGATCAGTGCATCGCTGGTTCAGGTCCCCTAGTGGGACAGCACAAAAAAGCAAAAAAAAACTTTGAAAAAAAAAGAAGTGAAGTGTATGAAAAAAAAAAATAAAAATTAGTAAAGCAAAGAAATAAGTGATCAAAAAGTCATATGTACCCCAAAACAGTACCAATAGAAAACATAGGTCGTCCTGCAAAAAATAAGCCCTCAACCAACTCTGTCAACTGAAAAAAAAACTGCTACACATCTCACAAGATGGTGATGCAAAAATAATTGATTTATGTCCCCAAATGGGTTTTTGTTCTGCAAAATTAGTAACGCAAAAAAAAAAACAATATAAATGAGGTATCGCCATAATCGTACCAACCCGCAGAATAAAGGTAACATGTTACTTATGCTGTATGCTGCATTGAAAAAAATTAAAAGGTAAAACGCAATAACCAGAATTCATGGTTTGTTTTTTTTAATCCACCAAGAAAGAGTTAATAAAATTAAGTCAATAAGTTATAAGCATCCAAAAATGGTGTCATTACAAAATACATCTTGCACTGCAAAAACAAGCCCTTATATGGCTACATCACCATAAAAATAAAAAAAAATATATAGAATACAATGTGAAGACAAAAACCCCAAAAATTGCCAAATCATTAGAACACAACTGGCTGTGTCAGGAAGGGAATGTATAAGCTGTGCGAGCATATATCAGGGTACACTCCAAATTTAGAGGTTACAAGGAAAAAGACACCAGAAGTGAACCCAGATTGCCCCCCCCCCCAAAATCAGAGGCGTAGCTAGGGGTTCAGCACAGGGGGGGCCCCCAACTCAGGTATACCAACACTATCACTATACGGTGACCATATAGTGGTAGATAGTGCTTCTACACAGGGCTGTGAAGACCAGTTACGTAAATACAGTACAGGAACAATGTTGTGACTTACAGGTGACATCTCTGACGGTTTACATTTATCGTCTCTTCCATCTGGACCGCCATGACCACTTCTTCCAGCTGTGACTTGTCTCTGTAAAGTTTGTAACACAGATATCTTTGGCTCCTCACTTTTCCAGGCACCGACCCACATTGTCCTCAACTACATAAAATCTCCATCCTGCTGCTACCCCAGTTATAAAATATATGATATAAAATCCCCTGGAAATGAATAATAACCCCATGTGCCTTTTTAATTTAATAATGCTCCTATGTGCCCCATTTATTTAATACTGCCCCTCAAATAATAATTCCCCCTAATTAATAATGCCCTGTGTACCCCCTTAAATCAATTTAATGCCTGAGTGCCACCTAAAATTAATATTGCCCAATTCCCCTATTATTAATTACACCCTCTTATGTCTCCTTGAATAAATTATGCCCTCTTACATAAATGCCCCTCTGTATTAATAATGCCTATTAATAACCCCTTTGTATTAAAGACGACCTTTCATGTTCTCATGTATATGCGGTTTTATATACCACTAGAAAGCTGACAGTGCACTGAATTCAGCGCACTGTCGGCTTTCCCGTTATGTGCCCCGGTGGAGGAGATATCAGTGCCGTTAGTTTCGGCACTGATCTCTCCCCACCGTTAGAAGGGCGTTCCTGACAGTCTAGCGTCATCGCTGGGCTATGAGGAACGCCCCCACCCCAAGACTTGTACTGGGGGAGGGGGCCTTACTCAAAGCTCAGCGTCATTGCAGTGCGGTAAGGAACGCCCTTCTGACAGTACAAGGCTATGTTAGAGTACTGTCATGGGGGGCCTTCCTCACAGCCCAGCGATGACGCTAGACTGTCAGGAACTCCCTGCCGACTGTCGGTTTTCTAGCGGTATATAAAATCACAGGTTCATGAGGACATGAAAGGTCCTCTTTAAAGGGGTTGTCCAGGAAGTGGACAAATCATAGTGGAGGTGGAGTAGGTGATAAAAAAAATCATACTCAGGATGGGTTCACACCAACACTTGAACCCCGTTGAGGGATTCTGTCCCCCATTTCTTTTGAAAAATGCGGAAAGAAAAGTCCTGCAAGCAGGCCTTTTTTCTCCACATTTTTCAGGCAGAAACCAGACAGAAACCCAACAGACCCTATTATAGTCCGCAGGTAACCGCTTTACAAGCGAATTGGGTTTCCGTTTTTCAGGTCCCCAAGTGGACCGAAAAACAGAAACCGAGCGCTACTGTGAACCCAGCCTCACCTGTCCCCAGTGCTTTGGTGTCTGCCGCCACTGTCTGTTCAGACACGTGCCATATGTGACTGCTGAGGCCATCAGTGGCCTCAATATTGGCTGGAAAGGACCCAGTCATGTATATGAGTGACATCACCGAGTCTTTTCCAGCCACTGCTGAGGCCAATCACGTGCAGTGCAGGACTTGTGGCAGGGAAGCGGCGTGTGTCTGCCTGGACAGACAGCAGCAGAGGGCTGAGGACATCAGTAGCCCGGGGACAAGTGAGTATTTTTTTTATGTTTCACCTTCCCCGCCTCCTCTCCAATTTGCCCAATACAATCTTTACCAGTAAACTTTATTATTCCCTAGAAAACCCCTTTAATACTGCCCCAATACCCCCTAATGTTATCTCCCCTTACATTCATACAGACCCCACTGACCTTTCACTATAATTTATATCCTCTTTTATTAAAGCCCCCTAATACCCCTTATATTAGTTATGGCCTCTTATCTAAATTCCCAATGCTCCCAATTGACCTCCTATATGTATTACCCCCATCCCCCCCCCCCAATTACAATGCCCAGAGTGAGTTAAAAAAAAAAAAAAGTCGATGCTACTCACCTACCTCCGATTCCCCAAGGAGGAGTCTCCACCGCTGGCACTGCTGCCGCTTACTGAAGAAGCAGGACCTGCGTCCTGGCGCTGACGGCGCAGGACAATGACGTCATTGCGCAGACGTCTGTGCCAGGATGCAGACATCTTAGGGAAGCTCGTAGGCCGCAGGCCTGAATTGGCTTGTGGTTTACGAGCTACATACGTGTAGATAATGTATTTTAACTGTATCGGTGTCATGCAGACGCCAATGCAGTTAATATGTGAGGTTAACCTGTGTTGTGGCGGCCCCAAAGTGGGACCCCGAGATTCAGTGGGCCTGGGGCCACCGCCCCCCTGCCCCCCCGCTAGCTACGCCTCTGCCCCAAATCATAGGAGCTACTGGGGATATAGTAGGGAATTTGGTGTTTCCAATGTACTCCGCACAGATTACACACAGCTTCACCATCCGCTGTGCATTCACGTCTGGGATACTAATGCTCACTTCACCCCTTGATAAATTCTTTGAGGGGTGCAGTGAGGCTCTGCAAATATGACATGGTGTCCAGATACCAAATATCTAAATCTGCACTCCAAAAGCCACAAAGCGCTCTTTCTATGCCCAAACTGCAGTTTATGCCCAAATGTATGATACTGGTGTACCCAGGATAACGTACTTAATGTCATATGTGGTATAAACTGCTGTTTGGGCACAACCAGGCACAGAAGGGAAGGAGCGCAGATTTAGACAATTTGGTTTTTGGACACCATTTCGCATTTGCAGAGCCCCTGAAATGCCAGTAAAGTGGAATCCCCTGACACGTGACCCCATTTTGGAAACTACACGCCTGAAGGAACTTATCCAGGGCTACAGTGAACATTTTTAACCCCCAAGTGTTGCATTAATTTATTTTCCAGAAATGAATACGCAGCTGATGGTGAAAGGTTTTGGTGAAAATTTTTCCAGGAATACGTCAGTTCAGTGCACAATATCTTGTTCCCGGCTTGTATCAGAGATGAATGCTTCAAAAGCTGTTGTGCCCGGGATACCCACTTACCAGTTTTTGGAGTGTGTGTCTCTGCTGACACAAGTTGGGCACAACATTTCGAGCACTGAAATGGCGTATCTATGGAAAAATTGCAATTTTCACTTTTTATTATCAGCTGCCCATTACTTTCTGGAAATTAAATTAATGCAAAACTCAAGGGTTAGAAATGCTCGCTACACCACTTCATGAATCACTTGAGGGGTGTACTTTCCAAAATGGGATTATGTGTCTGAGGGTTCCACTTTACTGCCAATTCAGGGGCTCTGCAAAAGTGGCATGACGTCCAAAAAACAAAATGTGCTCCAAAAACCAAAATAGCGCTCCTTCCCTTCTGTGCCCAGCTGTGCTTAAAAAGCAGTTTATGCCCACATATGGCATTAAGTACAATGCCTTGCGAAAGTATTCGGCCACCTTGAACTTTTCATCCTTTTGCCACATTTCAGGCTTCAAACATAAGGATACAAAATTTTAATTTTTTGGTGAAGAATCAACAAGTCGGACACAATCGTGAAGTGGAACGAAATTTATTGGATATTTTAAACTTCTGTAAAAAATAAAACACTGAAAAGTGGGGCGTGCCAAATTATTCGGCCCCCTTAAGTTAATACTTTGTAGCACCACCTTTTGCTGCGATTACAGCTGCAAGTCGCTTGGGGTATGTCTCTATCAGTTTTGCACATCGAGAGACTGAAATTCTTGCCCATTCTTCCTTAGAAAACAGCTCGAGCTCAGTGAGGTTGGATGGAGAGCATTTGTGAACAGCAGTTTTCAGCTCTTTCCACAGATTCTCGATTGGATTCAGGTCTGGACTTTG
Organism: Leptodactylus fallax; assembly: GCA_947044405.1. NCBI lineage: Eukaryota > Metazoa > Chordata > Amphibia > Anura > Leptodactylidae > Leptodactylus > Leptodactylus fallax. Next base: position 11,635,798 of record CAMRHE010000007.1, on the reverse strand, counting down.
ACTTGGCCATTCTAACACCTGGATACGTTTATTTGTGAACCATTCCATTGTAGATTTTGCTTTATGTTTGGGATCATTGTCTTTTTGGAAGATAAATCTCCGTCCCAGTCTCAGATCTTTTGCAGACTCCAACAGGTTTTCTTCCAGAATGGTCCTGTATTTGGCTCCATCCATCTTCCCATCAATTTTAAGCATCTTCCCTGTCCCTGCTGAAGAAAAGCAGGCCCAAACCATGATGCTGCCACCACCATGTTTGACAGTGGGGATGGTGTGTTCAGGATGATGAGCTGTGTTGCTTTTACGCCAAACATATCGTTTTGCATTGTGGCCAAAATGTTCGATTTTGGTTTCATCTGACCTTCTTTCCACATGTTTGGTGTGTCTCCCAGGTGGCTTGTGGCAAACTTTAAACAAGACTTTTTATGCATATCTTTGAGAAATGGCTTTCTTCTTGCCACTCTTCCATAAAGGCCAGATTTGTGCAGTGTACGACTGATTGTTGTCCTATAGACAGACTCTCCCACCTCAGCTGTAGATCTCTGCAGTTCATCCAGAGTGATCATGGGCCTCTTGGCTGCATCTCTGATCAGTCTTCTCCTTGTTTGAGATGAAAGTTTAGAGGGACGGCCGGGTCTTGGTAGATTTGCAGTGGTCTCATACTCCTTCCATTTCAATATGATCACTTGCACAGTGCTCCTTGGGATGTTTAAAGTTTGGGAAATCTTTTTGTATCGAAATCCAGCTTTAAACTTCTCCACAACAGTATCACGGACCTGCCTGGTGTGTTCCTTGGACTTCATGATGCTCTCTGCGCTTTAAACAGAACCCTGAGACTATCACAGAGCAGGTGCATTTATACGGAGACTTTATTACACACAGGTGGATTATATTTATCATCATCAGTCATTTAGGACAACATTGGATCATTCAGAGATCCTCACTGAACTTCTGGAGTGAGTTTGCTGCACTGAAAGTAAAGGGGCCGAATAATATTGCACGCCCCACTTTTCTTGTTTTTTCTTTTTTACAAAAGTTTAAAATAACCAATAAATTTCATTCCACTTCAAAATTGTGTCCCACTTGTTGATTCTGCACCAAAAAATTAAAATTTTATATCCTTATGTTTGAAGCCTGAAATGTGGCAAAAGGTTGAAAAGTTCAAGGGGGCCGAAGACTTTCGCAAGGCACTGTATGTTATCTTGGGTACACCAGTGTCATACATGTGGGCATAAACTGCCGCTTGGGCACACAAGAGTGCACAGATGTGTAAGAGTGCTATGTGTTTTTGGACCGCTGATTTAGATTGTTGGTTTTTGGACACCATGTCACATTTGTAGAGACTCTAAAATTGTCCCTACAAAATGGGGTCTCTTCTTGAGGAATTCCAATTTACTGGCACCTCCAAGGCTCTGCAAAAACAACATGGCATCTAGAAAGTCCCTCTAAATCTGTACTTTGAAAGCTACAAAGCACAGTGCTCCTTCCCTTCTGAATCCTGCTGTGTGCCCAAACAGCAGTTTACACCCACATATACAACTTCTTTGTACCTGGGATAGCCCAATTAAAAGTTTTAGGAGTATATGTCTCTGATGACACAAAATTAGCACGATGTATTGAGCACCAAAATGGCATGTTTCTTTAAAAATTTAAATTTTCACTTTGTACATTAATTTTCGGGAAGCACTCTTGGGGTCAAAATGATAATATCCCTTGATAAATACCTTGAGGTGTGTGTGGTTTCTAAAATGGGGTCACTTTTTGGGGGTTTCCATTGTATTGGTACTTTACAAATGCGACATGGCACCTGAAAATTATTCCAGTAAAGTATGCCTTCCAAAACCAAATAGCGCTCTTTCCATTTCGAGCCCCGCCATGTATCCATACAGCAGATTAAGACCACATATGGGGAATTTCTGTGTTTAGGAGAAATTGTGTAACAAACGGTGGTGTTTTTATTTCTTTAATCCCATATTTAAAAATATGTTGCTAAGTGGATGGTTTATTGGAAAACAGTAATTTTTCATTTTTATGTCCCAATGATAATAGAATCTGTGAAACAGCTGTAGGGTAAATGTACCCATACACCAGATTACGATCACATATGTGGTATTGCCATGTTCTGGAGAAATTAAGTAACAAACTTTGGGGTGCTTTTTCTCCATTATCCTCTTGTGAAAATGAAAAATTTGGGACTAAATTGACGGTTTATTGGAAAAAAAAAGTAATTTTTCATTTTCATGTCCCAATGTTAATAAAATCTGTGAAACAGCTGTAGGGTCAAAATGCTCATTATACCCCTTGATATGTTCTATGAGAGGTGTAGTTTCCAAAACTTTTGGGAGTTTCCATTGTATTGGTACTCTAAGGGCTCTGCAAATGCGACATGGCACCTGAAAACTATTCCAGCAAAATCTGCCCTCCAAAAGCTAGCTCCAAATAGCGCTCTTTCCATTCCGAACCCCGCCTTGTACCCTTACAGCAGATTACGACCACATATGGGGTATTGTCGTGTTCAGAAGCAATTGTTTAACAAGTTGTGGGTTGCTTTTTCTCCTGTAACCCCTTGTGAAAATGAAAACTTTGAGGATAAAGTGACATTTTAGTAAATTTTTCCTTTACACATCCCAATGTTAATAAAATCTGTGAAAAAACTGCGGGGTCAAAATGCTCACTATACCCTTTGATAAATTCTGTCAGGGGTGTAGTTTCCAAAAAGGGGTCACTTTTGGGGGTTTCCTTTGTATTGGTACTTCAGGGGCTCTGCAAATGAGACATGGCACCTTAAAACTATTCCAGCAAAATCTGCTTTTCAAACACCCAGTGTCGCTATTTCCCTTCTGCACACTGCCGTTCGCCCAAACATCAGTTTACACCCACATGTGGGGTATTTCTGTGCTCGAGAGAAATTGCATAACAAACTTTGAGATGCATTTTCTCTTTTAACTCTTTGTGAATGTGTTAATTTTAGGGCTAAATGAATGTATTATTGAAAAAAGTGAAATGTCTAAATTTCACCTCCATATTGTTTTAATTCCCGTGAAATGCTTAAAGGGTTAACAAACTTCCCGAATGCTGTTCTGAATTATTTGAGGGGTGCAGTTTTGAAAATGGGGTGATTTGTGCAGAGTTTCTAATATATAGGCCTTTATAATGCCTTAAGAACTGAACTGGCCCCTAAAAAATTAGTTTGGGAAATTTTCTTGTATATCTGGAAAATCGCTGATATACTTGTGAGCCTTCTAACGTCCAAAATAAGATGTCAATATAAAGCAGAGATATGGTAGATAATGTTTATGAGTATATTTGGGTGTGTAAGTATGTGAGCCAGAGGGCGCTGTTGAGCGACCCAGGCCAGACCAGAAAAGGCTCTCAGCCACGCCTTTGGGGGGTGGCGCGTAACTCCAGGAGGGCTGGAGTGTCCTGCAGGAAGCAGGAAGTAGTGGACCAGCTAGGACAGAGAGAGAGGCTCTGTCCCAGAGGGCTGGCGTCCACAGGAGTGGACCAGCTAGGACAGAGAGAGAAGCTCTGTCCCAAAAGGGCTGGCGTCCACAGGGGTGGACCAGCTAGGACAGAGAGATAGGCTCTGTCCCAGAGGGCTGGCGTCCACAGGGGACTGTTGCTAGAGCTGAGCAACAGTCAGGACATTTAGGGGCTCAAGGAGTGAGTTAGGCCCTAACTGTGGCATAGGTTTTTTGTTGTTTTGCTGTGTTGCAGTTAAGCTGAATAAAGCCACTTTTATTTTACGCTTGGACCATCTGAAAGCTATCTTTCCGGCGCCCAGTACCACGAACCACCGCTGTCCGGACCAGGAGTCTGCCGCCATTTTGAGTTTAATTCCCCAAATTATCACATATGGTGGAGAATGCGGGCATAAAGAGATCCACGCAAGTCCTGGAAGACAAGTGTTTGGTGACTGCAGTACTGCTAAGTGTGCATTGTGGCCTACAGCTGGAAGAAATCGGTGATTTCAACTGAAGAAACCCAGGGAGGGGTGAGTGAATTGCAACATAGCAATGTGTGTGCAAAAAACTGGTGAAAGTAAAAACTCTGGATGAGGAATCCAGGGAATGGACTTTGTGTATACTGTGGCACAGAAGTCTGTGAAATGTTTGCTGATGGCAAGAAAGTATGCAGTGTGTATAGAAGATGGATATTACAAATAGTCTATGTGAAAGGCTATGGTGCCATGTTGATGTTTTCTGTGGAAGACAGAAGAAAATGCTGGTTGTTGTAGTGCCACATAAACAGTCTATGTGAAAGGCTATGGTGCCATGTTGGTGTTTTCTGTGGAAGACAGAAGAAAATGCTGGTTGTTGTAGTGCCGCATAAGTTAACTGTGTCAATACAGGTGACTGCAGAAGATAGCAAAAAGTTGCTGCCGGTTGAACCCAAGGTTGCTGTGGAATATTGTGTAATCTTGTTAGTAAACCATGGGCAAGAAAAAGAGAATTTCAGCTTGTAAAAAAGCAGAGACGTTATGCACAGGTTTATTAGTGCAGCAGTCTCAATGCAGAGAGACACAAAACCCGGAGCAGATCAGGTGGAGTGCAAGTAAAGATAAAGGGTTGCATGATGGTGACTCAATTTTTCTAAAGCACCTCTGTTCTATGATGGAATATGTTCCTGCTGAGTGTGTATCTCATAATGGAGTGCAAAGTGCCAAAGATGAAAATGTTATGGTGCAGCAGCTTCAAGATGAGAATAAAACCATCAGGTTCATGTATGAGAATGAAATATCTGATTGGAAATGGCAACTTTTGGTATCAGAAAGAGAGAACCTTAAGTTAAAGGCAGAGCTTGACTCTATGAAGAGGTTATATCCTAGTCATTGTGAAAATGTGGTACTGGGTTTGCCTGGAATGGACTGTGTCACTAAGAAGGAGTTTTCAGAAATGAAATGTGCTCTGTCTAATGAAGTTATACAGAGTGTAGAGCGAAAGCAACTGCTTGAGAAGCAATTGCAGGATTTAAAGGAGCAGCATGTTCAAGACTCCATTGCCAAAGAGAGTGTCATTGAAAAATTAAGAGATGACCTTGAAACTGCTAAACATGAGAGAAGTGAATTTTTGCAGAGTCAGTCAGAATGTCTGGATGACCAAGTTAGGATGTGTGTAAACCTTTCAGCTGCTTTAACTGACAAAGAAAATTAAATTGCAGAGCTGAGGAAGTATGTGTCTGACCGAGAGAGTGATTTAGAATCTGTGGTGCAGACATTGCAGTCAGAGCAAAACTTGCATCAGGTTCGCCTAAGTGGTGAAATCCACGAATGGCGAAGTTAAGCTGGAGTTCTGGAACAAAGAGAAAGTGAACTCAAAGCTAGAATATGTAGCCTGGAGAGGGCGCTGTCAGGATCTTGTGAAGATAATGAGAAGTTGTCTGTTTTGGTGCAAAATAAAGACAAAGATTTGGTGGAAATGTCGTCTGTCCATGCTCAGAAAGTGCAAGCCTTACAGGAGAGTCATAAAAAAGTAGAGACTCAACTTCGAGTGATGCAACTAAAAGTCACAGAAGGGGACAGATTTCAAGCAGAACTACTAGACAAGGCAAATAGACTACAGGTGGAATTGAATAATGTCACAGGGCTTCTTTCTCAAGCAGACAGCAAGTTTATCAAACTTTCCAAAGATTTTTCTACACTAGAATCTCAGCTTCAGGACACTCAGGAACTTTTGCAAGAAGAAACTTGTCAGAAGCTTGACCTTAGTACAAAACTAAAACAAATAGAAGATGAGAAAAATGGTTTCCTTGAGCAACTAGAGGAAGAGGAGATAGCAAAAAGAGATTTGACAAAGCAGATTTCAACACTACAGGCTCAGGCGACTGATATGAAGAAAAAAATGGAAGATAGTATTGGGTCCTTGGACTCTGTTGAAGAACTAAAGGAAAGGTTGCAAAAGGAGCTAGAAGCTACAAATCAACGGTTTGAGGAGAAGGTTGCTGCTTATGACAAACTTGAGAAGACGAAAATTAGACTGCAGCATGAACTAGAAGATGTAGGTGTAGACCTTGATCATCAACGTCGGATGGTGTCAAATTTGGAAAGGAAGCAGAAAAAGTTTGATCAGCTGCTTGGTGAAGAGAAGACTCTTTCTGCTAGATATGCAGAAGAACGTGACCGTGCTGAAGCAGAGGCCCTTGAATTGAAGGCCGAGTTAGAGAGGCTCAACAAGCAACTGTGCACTGAAATGGAGAATTTGGTTAGCTCCAAGGATGAAGTTGAGAAAAACCTGGAATCTGTGCAGATATTGTATGAGAACAAAGCTAATGCTTATGACAAGCTGGAAAAGGCCAAGAGAGAATTGGACCTCCAGATAGAAGACATGAAGATTCAGTTTGAGGGAAACCTGTCTAATTTGTCTGCTGAGATTGTAGATCTAAAAATGTTTGTTGCTAAACTAAAGGTGCAAGTGAACCAGCAGGAGGAAATTGCACACATCAAGAAACAGCTGGAGTTTCAGATGGATCACGTGAAGCGCGAGTCAGAAATAAAGATGGAAGAGCGCACTGTTCAGATAGCACAGTTAAAAACCGAAGTGGAATCTAAAAGAGAAGAATTGGATCGATTGCAGCAGTCTGTATCCAATACTGAACAGTCGGCATCTGTCCTATCTTCAAAGTTGTTAGCACTAGAAGCTGAGAAGGATTCGCTGCAGAACCTGTTAACCTCTAAAGAATAAGAGCTGCAAGGTGCATTAGTAAAGACTGAGATGGAAGCGGCACAGAAAAATGTCGCAGTGAAGAAAGTTCTGGAGCTGGAATCAGAGATTTGTGCGCTACAGAAGGCGTTAGAATTGGAAAAAGCTGCCAGCATAGAGGCAGAGAAAGGAGAATCATTATGTCAGACAGACATGAGTGACCTGTCCAATGATGTGACAGTTGTTAAAGACATGCCAGAAAATGTAGTTCAGCGTGATCTATTATGTGAGGGTGTACAGTATGGCCCTCGTGCAGAAGGAAAAGATATTGCAGTGCAGAGATTGTGTATCTCAAACAAAGAGGAGAGCAAGAAGCCTATGTCTCCTAAACTTCTAAGCCTTGATGGTGATGGCAAAGTTTGCTTTGAGATGAAGGTTACGGAAAAAGTTCCCGTGATACAATTATACTCTAAAGACATTGATGTGTATGAAGTACGTGTTAGTTGGTCTCTGAGCTCCTGTGAATTCATGATAGGTGAAGATGAAGATTTTTACAGCTATTCACTAAAGGGATCAAAGTCAAGCAATGGGATGGCTGAAGACTATGGCGAGAAATGGGATGAAAATGATGTGATCCCCTGTATGGCGAATTGTGAAGATGATGAAGAAAAACTTGCACAGAATGGCCAGGATCTTGGCGTAGCAGTTAAAGTGATGAGAAAAGTGATGAGAAACCGGAAGTGTCAAGTAACCGGAATCTGGAAGAAGAGACCGCCAGATTGGGACTTCTGGAAAGACACTGGACAGGCATACTTGGTTGAAGAGGGACTTCATCATAGGATGTCTCTTCCCATTGTAGCTCACACCATGGGTAGTGAGCTGAGGGGGAGGGTATGTAAGTATGTGAGCCAGAGGGCGCTGTTGAGCGACCCAGGCCAGACCAGAAAAGGCTCTCAGCCACGCCTTTGGGTGGTGGCACGTAACTCCAGGAGGGCTGGAGTGTCCTGCAGGAAGCAGGAAGTAGTGGACCAGCTAGGACAGAGAGAGAGGCTCTGTCCCAGAGGGCTGGCGTCCACAGGAGTGGACCAGCTAGGACAGAGAGAGAAGCTCTGTCCCAAAAGGACTGGTGTCCACAGGGGTGGACCAGCTAGGACAGAGAGATAGGCTCTGTCCCAGAGGGCTGGCATCCACAGGGGACTGTTACTAGAGCTGAGCAGTTAGGGGCTCAAGGAGTGAGTTAGGCCCTAACTGTGGCATAGGTTTTTTTGTTGTTTTGCTGTGTTGCAGTTAAGCTGAATAAAGCCACTTTTATTTTACGCTTGGACCGTCTGAAAGCTATCTTTCCGGCGCCCAGTACCACGAACCACCGCTGTCCGGACCAGGAGTCTACCGCCATTTTGAGTTTAATTCCCCAAATTATCACAGGTGGTATGACTATCTATTTGAAAAGTAGAGCACCACATTTTGAAAATTGTGATTTTTTTTCCAAATTTCCATCAAATTTCCTATTTTTTTATAAATAAATACAAAAATATTGATCAATGTTTACCACAACATGAAGTACAATGTGTCACAAAAAACAATCTCAAAATCACTTTTGTAAGTTAAAGCATCTTAAAGTTATTGCCATATAAAGTGACACATTGTGGTTTTGAAAAATGAGGCCTGGTCATGAAGGTGCTTTAAGGATTGGTCTTGAAGGGGTTAAAGATTCAAACATTTAATATGTTTATGTGCAATACTATATATAAAAACAATTTTGTTTTAGGTAAAAGAAGCAAAATTTACTTTTTTTTCACATTTTATACCATTATTCTACTTCTAGCGAAAAAAATATTCAACTTATTTAACAAATAAGGCTACTTATTTTAAGTCTTATGTGTCCTGAAAAAAACATGGTAAAAATAGTTGAGATAGGAATTTCTCCATATCTGGCGCATGGAGGACCTGGTCGTGGAACTCAAACGATGTGGCCCATCAGCGGGTGTGGTTATTGTGGAATATGTTCTGCTACTCCTCTGGTTTTCAGTCCGGTTTCCCTGGCTCTCCACTTCCGTAAGTAATTCAGGTGCGTTGCCCAATTCTCTACTTTTATGTCCACCGTTTTTCTCTCCCTCCTTTACTTACTCTTTCTTTTTCTTTTTTTTTCACTTTCCCCACAACTCATGTTGAAGCAGTTCTTCTCATGTACACCTCACATTTCTGGTTTGTATATTTGCTTGTGGCTCTGCTGTGTCAGGACCTTTTTGTTCTTAATAGTTATTTTATTCATGTCTTGTATTGCTTTGCACCCTCCCCTGCCTCTTCTCCCCCCTTACCCTTTCCGCTCGTCATCCCCCCCTTCCTTTTGTTTGTTCACCTGTGAATATTCCTGCTTATTATGTCTAGTTATTACTTGATACTGATTGTCTACTTTCCTGTTACTGTTTGATTCTTGAAAAATTAAATAAAAATTCATACTGGTAAAAAAAAAAAATTGTTGAGATATGCAAAGACATTAAAAAGACATTGCTGTGTAAAGCAATGCATACAAAAGTGCTAAATTTGGCCTGAGTATTGGGGTATCAATGACGCTTATTCCTGAAAGGGTTAACCCCTTAACAAAAATTTAAACTTTGCAAGGCTGAGGCACCACTTGCAGAAAAGCAGCTTTTTTTGTTGCAGATTTTGTTGCGTTTTTTTTTGAGCCAAAGCCAGAAATGGATTGAGCAGAAGGTAGAAGTATAAGAAGCTTCCTATGTATTTCCCATTCCTTTTGTAGACATTCTTGGTTTTGGCTCAAAAAAACGCAGCAAAATCTACAACAAAAAAAGCTGCATTTCCGCAACGTGGGGCCTCAGCCCAAAAAATGTTTTTTTTTTCTAAAAGTCAAGATATTCTGACACCCGTAATTTTTATATATTTCCATGTACGGGGATGCATAGGATGTCTTTTTTTGGGGGGCAGGTGTACTTTTTATTTATGCCATTTTGGGGAATGGCTATTGCTTTGATCACTTTTTATTAAACTTTTTATCAGAGGCGAAACAGCCAAAAATAAACTGCTGCCGGCAAAATTGCTCAGAGCCATAATGCCCACAGGCATTGATTGCAAGCATTAGCATTAGTCTCTACTGTGTAATACAGCAGAGATGCAGCGGCTATGAGCGGCCGCCATATTTAAATACCCAACATCGATGTTGGGAAGGGGTTAATGACAGAATGGATAAAAAAATGGCATTACCAGTTAGCCAGAAAAGGCAGTATCTAAACAGCTAGTTACAATCACTTGTTAAATGATTGTTAAGCTATACTATTCAATCAAATGTAGCTTTTGGAGAGCAGATTTTGATTGTTTGGTTTTTGGATACCATGTCATGTTTTCTGAGACCCTAAAGTGGCTCCAACAAAATAGGGTCACTTCATGGGGAATTCCAGGGGCTCTGCAACAACAATATGATGTCCAAAAACCAGTCCCTCTAAAACTATATCTAAAAGCTAAAAAGCACTGTGTTCCTTACCTTCTGAGCCCTGCTGTGTGCCCAAACAGCAGTTTACGTCCACATGTACATCTTTTTTTTTTTAACCAAGATAACTCACATAAAAGTTTTAGGAATGCATGTGTCTGTTTACACAAAGTGGGCACAACATATTGGGCACTGAAATGGCATATTTAAAAAAAATTTAAAATTTAAATTTCACTTTCCATGTTAATTTTTGAAAAGCACTCTTGGACTCAAAATGATAATAATACCCCTTGAAAAATTCCCTGAGGAGTGGAGTTTCTAAAATGTGGTAATGTTTTGTGGGTGAATTATTTATATGCGCCTGGTACTGTTTCACTTTTGAGCCCTGTTGTATTTCCAAGCAAAAGATTAGGGCGGCATGTAGAGTGTTCCAAAATCAGGAAACCGAGCATATCTGGAGAACTGACCTTTCACAGTGCCACAAGCCAGGCATGACATTTCGGGCATTGAAATACCATATATCTGCAAACATTTCAAGTTCCTTGTGCTTCATCCACTGCACATTTCTTTTTATAAACGATCTCTTGGGTCAAAATGCTCATTATACTCCTTTCTGCAAATGCAACAAGGCACTCAAAAAGTATTCCAGCAAAATGTGTCCTCCAAAAGCCAAATAGCACTCTTTCCGTTCTGAGCCTTTCCATGTACCCATACAGCAGTGTACGATCACATATGGGGTATTGCCTTGTTCAGGAGAAATGGTGTACGAAACTGTGGGGTGCTTTTTCTCCTTTAACCTATTGTGAAAATGAAAAAAATTTGGGGATGTTAATGTTTTAGTAATTTTTAATTTTGCATGTCCCAATGTTAATAAAATCTGTGAAACAGTTGTGGGGTCAATATGCTCACCATGCACCTTGATAACTTCTTCCAAAAATTGGGTCACTTGTGGAGGGTTTCCACTGTAGTGGTACTTCAGGATCTCTGCAAATGAGACATGGCAACTGAAAAGTATGAATAAATTTCACCTCCATATTGCTATAATTCCCATGAAATTCTTATGAATTATTTGAGGCGTGCCGTTTTGAACATGGGGTGATATATGGGGATTTCTAATATATAGACTTTTAAAATCCCATTCAGAACTGATGAGGTCCCTAACAAATGGGTTTCGGAAATTTTTTTAAATTTGGAAAATCGCTGTTACACTTATAAGCCTTCTAAAGTCCAAAATAATTTAAAGGACAATTAAAATATGATGCCAATATAAAACAGACATATGGTAGCTAATAAGCAGAGCAATTCACATTTTAAAAATTCAAAATTTTTCCAAATTTTCTATTTATTTAATAAATATATGCAAAAAATATTGATCAAAGTTTACTACTAGCATGAAATACAATGTGTCACGAAAAAAGCAATCTCAAAATCACTTGAGTAAGTTAAAGCGCCTCAAAGTTATTGTCACGTAAAGTGACACTTCAGTTTTGAAAAATGGGGCTGTCCTTAAAGCGTAACTAAACTTTTAAGCTAAGACTCCATGTTGTTAAAGGGGTATTCCCGTGATCATAATCATATCTATATTTGTGGATAATTAAAAGTTAAACATTTTTGAAAATATAAGTAATTAAAAATTCTGCAGCGTTTTAAAGATTTCCTCTAACTATCTTTGTGGTGATAGTCTGTTGTCTTGATCGGTTGCCAATGGATACGACCACAAATGCAGAACCTTTATATGGTCTGGGACTTGTCAAAAACCCAGCCATGGTTTTCTTATTGTAGCTGGGTTATCAGGCAGGGACACTACTTGTATGAGAAGATATTCTGGCCACGATAAGGAAACCTTTGCTGATTTTCTGACCTTAGAAAGGTCCTGCATTCATGGTCGTATCCATTGGCAACCAATCAAGACAAGACTGTGATCACAAGATATTTACAGAAAATCTTTAAAACTCTGCAAAATGTTTAATTACTTATACTTGCAAAAATGTTTAACTTTTAATTATCTACAAACTTAAAATTGGTTATGTTGGTGGGAATACCCCTTTAACACCCCATGCAGCTTTTTTGCCAAATCCAAGAGTGGATTGCGCAGAAGGGAGAAGTATAACTGCTTTCTATCTATTTCACATTCCTGTTGAAACCACTCCTAGCTTTGGCAAAAAAACCACTGCAAAATCTGCAACAAAAAAGCTGCTTTTCCACAACATTTGAGTCTTAGCCTTAAACTAATTTTAATTTTCTTTCAGCATTTGGGGAGTAAATCAAGCTTTTTTCATTCCCCTCCACACCTCTCAGGCGCTAAGTGCTTCACAGGGGCTTCAGCTCAGTGAGCCCCTGCCCCCTGCTCCCCTCCTCACCTTCTCTCCCCACTGTGAAGCGTTTGGCGGCTGGGATGTGTGGATGGGATTGAAAGGAGTTGGTCTCTGGGCAACACTATATAGCAGCTACTGTACACACCGCTCAGGTACCTTGAGGAGAGACAGAAGCCAGAGCACACATTCTCAGTACAGCTACATTGATCTGTGCTCGGCTCCCTGTCTGGACACTGATTCTGGAGGTGCATCCTGGAGTGTTGCACACTATAGTATTCAGCTGCAGATCCCTGTAATAATATCACAAGGCATTATGGGAAAGGAGCTGGGAGCTCATGCGCCTCTGTTGGATGTAACAGATCCTCAGTTTGCTTTTGACTCACCGAGTCTTGAGACAGCAAAAGGGAAACTGGCTTGGTTAAAATCCCTTTTGCTGTCTCAAGACTCGGTGAGTCAAAAGCAAACTGAGGATCTGTTACATCCAAAAGAGAGCGCATGAGCTCCCAGCTCCTTTCCCATAATGCCTTGTGATATGTAGATGCTTACTAGAGGGCGAAAGGCAACTCAAAACTCTACACACCTTAACTGGTGCTCTCCTCAAGGAGAGATGTCCCTGTCCAGATCCCTGTAATAAGACTGACAACAAGCACTGCTTGCTGCATTACGTCAAACAAGGGGGCATGTGCACTATTCAACTGCAAACCAGCCATCTTTACACCCTGCCCACCCGTACTCACTAACAGCCCACTCCTGTACACTGACTCATCAGAGCCTGTACTGAAAGAAGTTGCACAGATAGAAGCAAAGAAAGAAAAACCAGCAAGCGATTCAGGCACAATTTTATACCACAAGGAGTCAAATTTCGGTAATGCAATTATTTATAAAATTGATTAATCCACCAAATGCTGAAAAAAAATGAAAAGTAGTTTAAAAATTTACTTACGCTTTACGGTGTTTTGTGGCCATGTCCTTAAGGGGTTAAAGGACCACTAAACCTAGAATTAAAAAAAAAACAAAAAAACAATAAATAATGATCTATATGAAACGTCACATGATCTCTTAATTTTTCTTACTGTTCAGGCTTTGCTCAGGCTGTGCTCTTTGGAATCCCCTAAGAAATTGACAGCATGAAATGGATGTTGTAACTGTGCCAACAGTAGTACCAATTATACCCACAGTAGTAATGGTGGAAGCAGAAGTACTAATAATAACAGTGCCACAACCCAGATGGAGGGAACTGGAGGATGGGTGTAGTAATGACTGTGGTGATGTCACAGGGTAGGCTGAGTACACTCAATCCAACTCCTCCTGCCCACTTCCCAGGCCGGACACTGATGTTGATGGTAGTTGTTTCCCCTGGAGTGCTTCCAGTTGGAGAGGGGTCATCTCTCAACCTGAGCCGTGTGAGGGTCTTCAGAAGGCCCCTGATGATAAGCTCAGGAACGACTCAGTGCCAGTGGTGCACTTTAAACAAGGTGAACTTTACTGTAGTAAACTTGCAACTCGTAACATGAAACCTTGTGCCACTTCCCAATGGGGGTAATAGTATCCCAACTGTCGGGTACACCCAGGCTTGGGGATGAGGGATGCCCAGACTATGGTGGTGATGAGTGCCTTGTACTCCACTCCAATAAGTAGATAATGAACCTAGCCTCACCCAGTTTATGGTTCTGGGGGCTGGATATACAGTGGGGGAAAAAAGTATTTCAACCTTTTGCCACATTTCAGGCTTCAAACATAAGGATATAAAATTTTAATTTTTTGGTGAAGAATCAACAACAAGTGGGACACAATTGTGAAGTGGAACGAAATTTATTGGTTATTTTAAACTTTTGTAAAAAAAAAAAAAAACTGAAAAGTGGGGCGTGCAATATTATTCGGTCCCTTTACTTTCAGTGCAGCAAACTCACTCCAGAAGTTCAGTGAGGATCTCTGAATGATCCAATGTTGTCCTAAATGACTGAAGATGATAAATATAATCCACCTGTGTGTAATCAAGTCTCCGTATAAATGCACCTGCTCTGTGATAGTCTCAGGGTTCTGTTTAAAGCGCAGAGAGCATCATGAAGACCAAGGAACACACCAGGCAGATCTGTTATACTGTTGTGGAGAAGTTTAAAGCCGGATTTGGATACAAAAAGATTTCCCAAACTTTAAACATCCCAAGGAGCACTGTGCAAGCGTTCATATTGAAATGGAAGGCGTATCACACCACTGCAAATCTACCAAGACCCGGCCGTCCCTCTAAACTTTCATCTCAAACAAGGAGAAGACTGATCAGAGATGCAGCCAAGAGGCCCATGATCACTCTGGATGAACTGCAGAGATCTACAGCTGAGGTGGGAGAGTCTGTCCATAGGACAACAATCAGTCGTACACTGCACAAATCTGGCCTTTATGGAAGAGTGGTAAGAAGAAAGCCATTTCTCAAAGATATCCATAAAAAGTCTCGTTTAAAGTTTGCCACAAGCCACCTGGGAGACACACCAAACATGTGGAAGAAGGTGCTCTGGTCAGATGAAACCAAAATCAAACTTTTTTGCCACAATGCAAAATGATATGTTTGGCGTAAAAGCAACACAGCTCATCACCCTGAACACACCATCCCCACTGTCAAACATGGTGGTGGCAGCATCATGGTTTGGGCCTGCTTTTGTTCAGCAGGGATAGGGAAGATGGTTAAAATTGATGGGAAGATGGATGGAGCCAAATACAGGACCATTCTGGAAGAAAACCTGTTGGAGTCTGCAAAAGACCTGAGACTGGGACGGAGATTTATCTTCCAACAAGACAATGATCCCAAACATAAAGCAAAATCTACAATGGAATGTTTCTCAAATAAACGTATCCAGGTGTTAGAATGGCCAAGTCAAAGTCCAGACCTGAATCCAATCGAGAATCTGTGGAAAGATCTGAAAACTGCTGTTCACAAATGCTCTCCATCCAACCTCACTGAGCTTGAGCTGTTTTCCAAGGAAGAATGGGCAAGAATTTCAGTCTCTCGATGTGCAAAACTGATAGAGACATACCCCAAGCGACTTGCAGCTGTAATCGCAGCATAAGGTGGCGCTACTAAGTATTAACTTAAGGGGGCCGAATAATATAGCACGCCCCACTTTTCAGTTTTTTATTTTTTACAAAAGTTTAAAATATCCAATAAATTTCGTTCCACTTCACGATTGTGTCCCACCAAAAAATAAAAATTTTATATCCTTATGTTTGAAGCCTGAAATGTGGCAAAAGGTTGAAAAGTTCAAGGGGGCCGAATACTTTTGCAAGGCACTGTACAAGACCACTGATAATCTCCCTCGATCAGGAGCTCCACGCAAGATCTCACCCCGTGGGGTCAAAATGATCACAAGAACGGTGAGCAAAAATCCCAGGACCATACTGGGGGACCTAGTGAATGACCTGCAGAAAGCTGGGACTAACGTAACAAAGGCTACCGTCAGTAACACACTAGGCCGCCAGGGACTCAGATCCTGCAGTGCCAGACGTGTCCTCCTGTTTAAGCCAGTACTTATCCGGGCCCGTCTGAAGTTTGCTAGAGAGCATTTGGATGTTCCA
Organism: Leptodactylus fallax; assembly: GCA_947044405.1. Lineage (NCBI taxonomy): Eukaryota > Metazoa > Chordata > Amphibia > Anura > Leptodactylidae > Leptodactylus > Leptodactylus fallax. The sequence goes on along the minus strand of CAMRHE010000007.1, from coordinate 11,619,836 downwards.
GAAGAGTATTGGGAGATTGTCATATGGTCAGATGAAACTAAAGTAAAACTGTTTGGTAGAAACACAACTCGTCGTGTTTGGAGGAGAGTGAATGCTGAGTTGCATCCAAAGAACACCATACCTACTGTGAAGCATGGGGGTGGGAACATCATGCTTTGGGGCTGTTTCTCTGCAAAGGGACCAGGACGACTGATCCGTGTACATGAAAGAATGAATGGGGCCATGTATCGTGAGATTTTGAGTGCAAACCTCCTTCCATCAGCAAGGGCATTGAAGATGAAACGTGGCTGGGTCTTTCATCATGATAATGATCCCAAGCACACCACCAGGGCAACGAAGGAGTGGCTTCGTAAGAAGCATTTTAAGGTCCTGGAGTGGCCTAGCCACTCTCCAGATCTCAACCCCATAGAAAACCTTTGGATGGAGTTGAAAGTCCGTGTTTCTTTAAGAATCAGGCAATGTGATTTTCTGGATTTGTTTTCTCATTTTGTCTCTCATAGTTGAGGTCTACCTATGATGTTAATTACAGGCCTCTCTCATCTTTTTAAGTGGGAGAACTTGCACAATTGGTGGCTGAATAAATACTTTTTTTCCCCACTGTAAGGAAGTCCTTTGAGCCCAAAAACCTTTATAATAGGGGTGTCCCAGAATACAGTTCCTGGATACGCAGGACTCCTTCTTTCCTCCTTGGCACAGTGTCTGGTGAATAGACAGTTGGATCTTCGCTGTGTTATGGTTTTGTACCAAGGCCTAACAAAAGCAGTAGCAGGAGATTGGCTGATAACAACGAGCAGTGGAGACAGCTATTTAAAACTAGCACACCTCTGCGAGCCAAGACAGACCCCCAGACGCTTTCACCAGAGCCAGCCGCAAGGCAGGTTGAACTTGCGCTGAATTTGAATTGTCACCAGAGGGATGTGCTAATAATAATTGCACTGCTGGCTGAAACCAAAATAAAACCCACTATAACTTACACAGCTGAGTGGAGGCAGGAGTAGTTGTACGGGCAAGAACTTCAAAGACCAAATCAGGAGAGAAACCGGAGAAAAAAGACAAAGGGAAATCTGAAAACAAGCCAAGGGATCAGTATGAAGCAAATGGATACAACAGGTAACAGAGCCAAACCTGGAGTAGTCAACAATTAGTCGGCACCTATGTCAGGAGGGCAGGGTCTTATATAGGCCACCTCAGTTGCTAATGGACCAACCCAGGGAACTTTAGAGTTACAGAAGCTTCCCCAGGTTGACACAGCAACCTTAAAAGTGTTGCAGCAGAACTGTCACTCCTGACACCCTGTCTCAGGGCTGTCTCTTAGCAGACTTGGACAGTTATTCCTACTTTCCCTCTGGGGCTGACAAGAACATGTCAGAGTACAGATGTCACAGTGCCAACATTCACTGCTCTGTCTGAGGCCCTAATGGTTCTCCAGAGACTTAAGTCTCCAAACCCCATCCAGTGGTCGGTATTTGGCCATGGCTGTACCAAGACTAAAGAAATTAAGAGGTAGACAACAGTAGGGCTAAACCATGTGGAAAACACATTGGGGGAATCTATAAACATACAAAAACATAATATACATAGATATATAGATCCAAAGGCACCAAATACAAAAAAAAAGCATATGCAGTGTCACTTTGGGATGCTGCAACAGCAGTAGTAATGATGACAACAGTAGTCCCAGCAGTACTGTACTTACAGTGACACCAGCCAACTGTACTTGAAGAGAACGTTTCACAACCTCCATCGATTTCAAGTTCTTAGTATCTGTTAATAGGCACCACTCCACTGATTCCAGCACTGTGGGAATTTTCTCTCTAGCCCCCACCATTCCCGAGCCACAAGCACACGTAGTTTTGGTGCCTAATGTGCTATTTAAGCTGTGTAATGTCAGAATGGTAATGTCAGGCAAGGGGGAGTGATTCAGACCTCCAATCAGATGCAGCCAGTGTCGGAGCTCACAATCATACCTCTTTTATGCTCCTTCCTGACACTGCCCTTCTGATAAAATAAATCTGCCTCCTTGATCCTTGGCTTACCAGATTTGCTTTCTAGACTTCTAGGAAAATTGGGTAACATGGCATGTGGAGCTATAGGGATAGGGAATACTATAATTACCTAAATAAATGCAACTACTTGCACTATAATCATACCATAGGTTGTCATGATTTTATTATTAGGGTTCTGGGAAACATACTAGGTAATGCAGTAATAGGGACTCCTGAATACTAAATATACCAAACAAATCTCTGCTTTCCCCCAAATCATGCCAAAGCTTGCTAAATTTGTCTGTAAGGATTTGGAGCTGTGATAGGGAATACTGAATACTATATTTATATAAACACCACTCCTTTTTCCATAATTTTGTCATATCTTGCCAGATTTTCCTTTCATGGTTTTTGTAAAGCTGGGTAACATGCTAGGTAATGCAGAGAAACAGACTGCTGAGTACTAAATATAACTAAATAAGTCCTACTTGTCTCGCCGTAAGTGTTCTATAACTTGCCAGCTATGCCTTTCTGGATCATAGGAAAGCTGAGTAACATGCCAGTCGTAATAGAGACTGCTCCGTCAAAATCTACCTAAATACACCTGCCTCCATGCGCTATAAATGAGTCATTCCATTTGAAATTTGCCTTTCAGGGTTATGGGAATTCTGGCTAATATATAAGAAGTACTGCTGTAAAAGGGACTGCAGAGTACTAACTATGCCTAACTAAATCCCCCTCCTTGCTCTGTAATTGTTCCTTAACTTGATGGACATATCTTTTATGGTCCCAAGAAAGCTGTGTAACATATCAGTTAGGGTAAGTTCACACGTAGGAAGCAGAATTTGACACGGAATCCGCATCAAATTCCGTGTGAAATCTGCCTCCCATTCATTTCAATGAAATTACTAGAATGGAGTTGCTGGAGGTAGGTTCATGGTCTCTGTACTCTCTGCAGTTACTCTAAGTAGGTCCTCCATAGAGCAACTGCATTCTATCTGTCTCACTGCTGACTTGACTAGAACTGAGTTGCTGCAGGTAGGTTCATAGTCGCAGTACAGTCATATGAAAAAGTTTGGGCACCCCTATTCTTAATCATTTTTAGTTCTAAATATTTGGGTGTTTGCAACAGCCATTTCAATTTGATATATCTAATAACTGATGGACACAGTAATATTTCAGGATTGAAATGAGGTTTATTGTACTAACAGAAAATGTGCAATATGCATTAAACCAAAATTTGACCGGTGCAAAAGTATGGGCACCTCAACAGAAAAGTGACATTAATATTTAGTAGATCCTCCTTTTGCAAAAATAAAAGCCTCTAGTCGCTTCCTGTAGCTTTTAATCAGTTCCTGGATCCTGGATGAAGGTATTTTTGACCATTCCTCTTTACAAAACAATTCCAGTTCAGTTAAGTTTGATGGTCGCCGAGCATGGACAGCCCGCTTCAAATTATCCCACAGATTTTCAATGATATTCAGGTCTGGGGACTGGGATGGCCATTCCAGAACATTGTAATTGTTCCTCTGCATGAATGCCTGAGTAGATTTGGAGCTGTGTTTTGGATCATTGTCTTGCTGAAATATCCATCCCCGGCGTAACTTCAAATTCGTCACTGATTCTTGTACATTATTCTCAAGAATCTGCTGATACTGAGTTGAATCCATGCGACCCTCAACTTTAACAAGATTCCCGGTGCCGGCATTGGCCACACAGCCCCAAAGCATGATGGAACCTCCACCAAATTTTACAGTGGGTAGCAAGTGTTTTTCTTGGAATGCTGTGTTTTTTTGACGCCATGCATAACGCCTTTTTGTATGACCAAACAACTCAATCTTTGTTTCATCAGTCCACAGGACCTTCTTCCAAAATGAAGCTGGCTTGTCCAAATGTGCTTTTGCATACCTCAGGCGACTCTGTTTGTGGCGTGCTTTCAGAAACGGCTTCTTTCGCATCACTCTCCCATACAGCTTCTCCTTGTGCAAAGTTTGCTGTATTGTTGACCGATGCACAGTGACACCATCTGCAGAAAGATGATGCTGCAGCTCTTTGGAGGTGGTCTGTGGATTGTCCTTGACTGTTCTCACCATTCTTCTTCTCTGCCTTTCTGATATTTTTCTTGGCCTGCCACTTCTGGGCTTAACAAGAACTGTCCCTTTGGTCTTCCATTTCCTTACTATGTTCCTCACAGTGGAAACTGACAGGTTAAATCTCTGAGACAACTTTTTGTATCCTTCCCCTGAACAACTATGTTGAACAATCTTTGTTTTCAGATCATTTGAGAGTTGTTTTGAGGAGCCCATGATGCCACTCTTCAGAGGAGATTCAAATAGGAGAACAACTTGCAATTGGCCACCTTAAATACCTTTTCTCATGATTGGATACACCTGGCTATGAAGTTCAAAGCTCAGTGAGGTTACAAAACCAATTTTGTGCTTCAGTAAGTCAGTAAAAAGTAGTTAGGAGTATTCAAATCAATAAAATGATAAGGGTACCCAAATGTTTGCACCGGTCAAATTTTGGTTTAATGCATATTGCACATTTTCTGTTAGTACAATAAACCTCATTTCAATCCTGAAATATTACTGTGTCCATCAGTTATTAGATATATCAAATTGAAATGGCTGTTGCAAACACCCAAATATTTAGAACTAAAAATTATTAAGATTAATAGGGGTGTCCAAACTTTTTCATATGACTGTATATTCTGTAGTGACTATAGGTAGGTCCTCCATACAGCAACTCCATTCTAGCTGTCTCACTACTAACCTGACTAGAATGGTGTTGCTGCAGGTAGGTTAATGGTCTGCTTTCTGTAGAAGTAGTACAGCATAGGGTCTCCCCCCCCACCCCCGCCTTACATTTTCAGACCAGTAAGATCCAATAAAAAAGAAGCAGCAGTGTGGAAAAACCCACAGTTTTTGGCTCTCTCACCATAAAAAAAACCCAGCCTGCAGCTGGCCATCACTTTCCTCCCCCAATCTCACAGGTATTTAATTACCTTTGCTATGGCCCTGGATGACCTGTGATATCAGGGAGGAAGGGGCAGAATGCTGCTTCAGATCAAATGAGCATCACCAGAACCTCCACTTCAATCATCTCTAGGACCAGTTAATAAAATTACTACTCCCTAACCCCTTTGAACCTCTTCTACTCTAGGGACTTCTTCAGCTCTGGAGAATTGACTGATGACTGCAAGTGATACCCCAGTGATAAGAAAAGGGGACTGAAAGTCTCTATGCATCTTCCAACTGAATGGAGCACTAGTGAACTTGAAAAACCAGCACTCCATTCACTTCTACGGGCTGGCTAGACTGCAATCTCCAGTAATGAATGGAGAGACAGCTACCCAAGTGCACCATTCACATGTAGAAGGCATGGAGAACTTCGTACCCTGTTCCCCCTCAGCAATGTGACACTTATACCCTGTCCACCAGAGGATAAGTGTCTATAATGGACCAAGCCCTTTAATGTCTAACAATAAACCCTACCTACAGCAATATAAATAAAACAAACAACACAGACATTAAAAGATATATTTTATTGATATAAAAACAATCCCACACAGCCCTCAATAACAATTTTATTTAAACATTTTTAAACCACCTCCACTGGTCATCAACGTAGTCTATCAAAGCCAAAAAATGATCATACTTACTTGCCCTGGTCTAGCATTGCTTTCTCTCAAGGAGTAAACCAGCCAATGGCATCTCATGTGGTGGGCTAAGTAGAGTCAAATGAAGTCTAGTAACCCAATTTTTTTGGTAACTTTTTCGGAACTCTGGGGGAGAGATGTGGGGTGCATGTGAATTGTGGGGGAGAACTGTGGGGGGAGTTGTGGGATGAATGGTGAACTGGGGGAATATGTTGTGGGGTGCATGGTGAACTATGGGGTGCATGATAAACTGGGGGGTAAGGGTGGTGTGTAAGGATTTTGAGCTGTGTTACTATAGGGGATGGGCAGGCTATGATTCAGGCTTGGTGACCCTGTGGGGGATGAGCTGTAGGGGATAGCGAGCTTGATACCTCTGTGACATTTATTACTGTGGAGGATATGGTAAGCTTTTGTGTGTTTCATGCACTGAAGGTACATTCGGAGCGTCTGGAGGTGCATGGGAGGCACATGAAGAATGGATGAATCTTTGATATCCGTTTTGGGGTTGCATGAGAGGTACAAAAAAATCCTCCATTGGTGGTACATGGGAGCTTGATAGTATGCTTTAACCCCTATACGACACTAGCCATAATAGTACGGTGGAAGCCTCCCGCCCACTCAGAAAGCTACTGGAGCGGGTATTAGGTATAAGTTACAGCTAACTCCCTGTTCCAGCACCCCTAATTGGAGCTCTGCTCGGTTTTGACTCCTTAGATGGATGCCACAGTCAAAAATGATTGCAGCATTTAATCCCTTCCTGCCGGTGACATTTTTCGATTTTCGTTTTTTGACTCCCCGCATCCCAAACCCCATAACTTTTTTATTTTTCTGTTCACAAAGCCATATGAGGGCTTAATGTTTGCGGGACATTTATTATTCTGTACAATGTACTGGAAAGCTGGAAAAAAAATCGGAATTGGGTGGAAGTGCATTTGCACAACATTCTTACGGGCTTTGTTTTTACGGCGTTCACTCTATAGCCAAAATGACATGTCACCTGTATTCTATGTTTCGGTATGATTCCGGGGATACCAAATTTATATAGTTTTATTTACATTTTAACCCCTTAACAAAAGTCTAAAACTTTGCAAAAATAAAAATTTCTACAAGTTGCCATGTTCTGACACCCGTAACTTTTTTATATTTCCATGTACAGGGATGCATAGGGTATCGTTTTTGGCGGGGACAGGTGCACTTTTTAGTTATACCAGCTTTTACCGAGGCGCCAGAGGCCTTAATGACCACGATCAGTGCAGGCACTAATTGTGGGCATTAGCGCTGGGTCTCTGTTGTATAATAGAGCAGAAACCCCGTAGCTATGGCGGCCACTAAGCTCCTGAGTAGCCTCCATATTTAAATACCCAACATCTGCTGTACTGTTACGACGGATGTCGGGTAGGGGTTAAGAGGTGTTAAAAAAAGAGGGTTAAAAAAAATGAAAAAAATTTAAAAAGTAAAAAGTAATGCCAGAATTAATGTTTTTTAATCCACCAAAAAAGATTTAATAAAATGTAGTCAGTAAGTTATAGGCACCCAAAAATGGCGTCATTACAAAATGCATCTCATACCACAAAAAAAAAAGTCCTCATATAGCTACATCACCATAAAAATAAAAAAATATAGTTTGCACAATGTGAAGACAAAAACCCCAAAAATCGCCAAATCATTACAATAAGCTGTTCAAGCATATATCAAGGTACACCCCAAATTTAGAGGTTACGAGGGAAAAGTGAGCCCCAGTGTGACGCCCACCCCCAATCATAGGAGCTACTGGGAAAATAATAGGGAATTTGGTGTTCCCAATGTACTCAGCACAGCTTACATATTCACTTTTCACCATCTGCTGAGCATTCACGTCCAGAAAACAAATGGTCACTCCTTAGGGGATTCCAATTTACTGTTATTTTAGAGGCTCTGCAAACATGACATGGTGTCTAAATACCAAACATCTAAATCTGCACTCCATAACCCAACAGTGTCATACATGTGGGCATAAACTGCAGTTTGGGCACACAGTAGGGCGCAGATGTGAAGGAGCCCTATGTGCTTAAAGAGTGCAGATTTAGATTGTTGGTTTTTGGGTGCCATGTCACATTTGCAGAGACCCTAAAATCACCCTTACAAAATGCGGTCACTTCTTTGGGAATTCCAATTTACTGGCAACTCCAGGGCTCTGCAAAAACATGGCTTTCAGAAAGTCTCCCTAAATCTATACTCTAAAAGATAAAAAGCACAGTACTCCTTCCCTTCTGAGACCCTGCTGTGTGCCCTAGCAGCAGTTTACACCCACATATACAACTTTTTTGTATATGGGATAACCCACTTAAAAGTTTTAGTAGTGTGTGACTCTGATGACACAGAGTGGGCACAACATGTTGGGCACTGAAATGGCATATTTATTACATTCATTTGGGGAGCACTCTTAGGCCCAAAATAATAATACCCCATACAGAAATTCCTTGAGGGGTATACTTTCTAAAATGGGGTCACTTTTGGGGGTTTTCCATTGTACTGATACTTTAGGGACTCTGCAAATGCAACATGGCACATGAAAACTATTACAGCAAAATCTGCCCTCCAAAAGCCAAATAGCACTCTTTTTATTCTGAGCCCCACCATGTACCCATACAGCAGTTTACGACCACATATGAGGTATTCCTGTGTTAAGGAGAAATTGTGTAACAAACTTTGTGGAGCTTTTTCTCCTTTATCCTCTTGTGAAAATGAAAAATTTGAGGCTAAATTGACAGTTTATTGGAAAAAAAGTTAAAAACTGTGAAATAGCTGTAGGGTCAAAATGCTCACTATAACCCTTGATATGTTCCGTAAGAGGTATAGTTTCCAAAATGAGGTCACATTTTGGGGGTTTCCATTGTACTGGTATTTTAGCACCTCTGCAAATGTGACATGGCACCTGAAAACTATTCCAGCAAAATCTGCCCTCCAAAAGCCAAATAGTGCTCTTACACTCCAAACCCCCCATTGACTCATACAGCAGATAACGACCACATATGGGGTATTGCCGTGTTCAGGAGCAATTGTTTAACAAACTGTCCTTTCTCTCCTTTAACCCCTTGTGAAATTGAAATCTTTGGGGATAAGGTGACATTTTAGTAATTTTTCATTTTCACATCCCAATGTTAAATATATACGGCTGTGTGGTTTCAAAATGCACCACTATACTCCTTGACCACAATGGGGTCACTTTTGGAGGTTTTCCATTGTATTGGTACTCTAGGGGCTCTGCAAATGAGACCTGGCACCTGAAAACTATTCCAAGCAAAATCTGCTTTTCAAACACTCATTGTCACACCTTCCCTTCCGCGCGTTGCCATGTACCCAAACACCAGTTTAGATACACTTAGGGATAAATGAATGTATTAGGGAAGAAAAATTAAATGTCTAAATTTCACCTCCATATTGTTTTAGTTCCTGTGAAATGCTTAAAGAGATAACAAACTTCCCAAATGCTGTTTTGAATTATTTGAGGGGTGCAATTTTGATAATAGGGTCATTTATGGGGGGTTTCTAATATATAGGCCTTTATAATCCCCTCCAGAACTGAAGTGGTCTCTAAAAAATTAGTTTGGGAAATTTTCTTGTAAATCTGGAAAATTAAAGACGATTAAAAGTTGATGCCAATATAAAGCAGAGATATTGTAGATAATAAGTATTAATGTATTTGGGTGGCATGACTATCTGTCTGAAAAGCAGAGCATTTCACATTTTGAAAATTGCTAATTCTTTCCAAATTTCCATCAAATTTCCTGCCAGAGGCAGCATGTAATAGAAGTGAATGGATTTTACTATTCACTGCAATATATTAGTAATGCAGTGAATAGTACGAACGATCAGACCCCTTAGGGTTCAAGGTCTGAAAATAAAAGTAAAAGAAAAAATAAAAAAGTTTTTAAAAGTATAAAAAAAAAACACCAAAAATATAAAAGTTAAATTCACCCCCCTTTCCCTAGATCACATATAAAAATAAATAAATAATAAAAAAACTTTAGGTGACTCCGCACTCCAAAATGTCCAAACTATTAAAATATAAAAATATTATACCATACGGTGAATGGCGTAGCGGGAAAAAAAAAATCAAAATGGCCAAATTGCGATGCTTTTCAATACTTTGCCTCCTATAAAAAATGGAATAAAACGAGATTAAACCATCAGAACTTACCCAAAATGGTATCAATAAAAATGCCCTCTTGTCCCATATAAAGATGCCATACCCAGCTCCATACACATAAGTATAAAAAAGTTACAGGTGTCAGAACATGGTGACACAAATTTTTTTTCTCTATTTTGCAAAGTTTTACATTTTTTAAAAGGTATCAAAACATAACAAAACATCAAATACTAAATACATTTGGTCTCGCCATGATCGTACTGACCCGCAGAATACAGGTAACATGTCATTTTTACCACATAGTAAATGCCGTAAAAATTAAACCAATAAGAAATTGGCGCAAATGCATTTTTTTTCCAATTCCACCTCATTCACTCATTCAGAATTTTTTTCCAGCTTCCCAGTACATTGCACAGGATATTGAATGGTGCCATTATAAAGTACAATTTGTCCCGCAAACAATAAGCCATCATGTGACTCTGTGAACTGAAAAATGAAAAAATTATGGCTCTTGGAATGGGGAGAGGGAAAAATGGAAATGTTAAAACAAAAATTGACAGAGGCATGAAAGGGTTAAAGTGTCTCAAAGTTATTGCCATATAAAGTGACACGTCAGTTTTCAAAAATGATGCCTGGTCGTTAAGGTACTTTTAGGCTGTTTCCCCAAGGGGTTAAATGACACATGGAGAGCTGTGGAAAACTTGGATATCGGTGGAATAATTGCTCGCATTGTGGGGGTAGACTTAAACAGGTTGTCTAGTTACAATAAGTTACTCCCTCAACTTTTGGTATCTTTTACGGGGGTCATGAGAATTTGGGTGGCTTACACCCCAGTCTGAATGGAGTGGCTTGTCTTAAATACTTGCCACTGTTCAATCCATTTCATTGAATTCAGACCACTCAAGATTCAGATTCAGACCACTCAAGCCAAATTACAGAACTGTGAATACCAGATAACACTTGTCGTGACTGACAACCCCTTTAAGGCACATTGGGGATAGTAGCAGTGTGAGAGTGCACGAGAGAGAACCAGGGAATAGTGAAATGCTTGTTAGTAACATGGGGGTACACTGAAGGCACATGAGGGATAGTAGGATGCTTGTTAGTAACATGTGGGCACACTTGAGGGACATGTGGAATAGTTGGATGCTTATTAGTACTGTGGGGGTGCACTGGAGTGACATGAAGGATAGTGGGATGCTTGTTAGTAATGTGGAGGTATATGGAGGATAGTACGACGCTTGTTAGTAATTTAGGGGTACACTGTTGACACATGGAGGATATTAGTATGCTTGTTACTAATGTGGGGTTACAGTAGAGTGAAATGGCGGATAATGGAATATACCTGGATGTAGTTATAACTGCACTCAGTGCTGGGGACACAGGAGCCAGCAGTAATAAGTGAAACGCTGATTAACCCTTACCTACTCTTTTCACTTCCCGCCTTCCAAACCCCATAACTTTTTTTATTTTTCTGTTCACAGAGCCATATGAGGGCCTCATGTTTGCAAGAGAAATTGTACTTCATAATGGTACCATTTATTATTCTGTACAATGTACTGGGAAGCTGTAAAAAACTTTCAGAATAAGGTGGAATTGGACAAAAAATGTGTTTGTGCAAGTTTCTTAAGGGCTTTGTTTTTACAGAGCCTAAATGACATGTAACCTGTATTGTATGGGTCGGTACGATTCTGTCAGATACCAAATTTATATAGTTTTATTTACAATTTAGCCCCTTAAAAAAATCCAAAGCTTTGCAATACAAATTTTTTTCTTGGAGCCCTCATATTTTGACACCTGTATCTTTTTTTATATGTTGGTGTACGGGGATGCATAAGTTGCCTTTTTTTGCAGGATCAGATGAACTTTTTCGTTTTTCAGGAGTGTCTGATCTTTTAATCGCTTTTTATTCAAAATTTTATGGGAGGCGAAATAGTACAGTATAGTGAAGACCTGGTGGCTATGGCAGCGATCTGAAGAGTGGCCACCATCTTTAAAGACCCGGCATACACTGTTTGCTAATGTTTAGCTGTTACAAAGTGCTATTAATTTGTTTTTTTTTTATTTATATGTTATATATCTTTTATTTTGTGCCAAAAAAGTTAAGTTTAATAAAAATCAAATTTTAAAGTGTTTTGCTTTTCATAACTTTAATAGTAAGAAATTTACCAATTAGCTATAACTTTACAGCCCCCTTGTGTCACCAAAGCAAATCTGACGCATTAAGGCATGGACTCCACGAGATCTCTGCATTCTGTGGTGGAAGACATGATGGACAGTTATGAACATCCGTTGCCATCATCCATCATAGGATGAGGGCAACAGACATTAATGGTAATAGAGGGACTGATGTAGATGGAGTCTCCTCCTTCTGCGTCTGTTCCTATTAATTAGAATGTAAAAAACATTATGGATGTTGTATCTCCTTTCTTCTGTCATGTATGTTTACTTTTGTAACTTCAGAAAAGTAAAAAAAATTATGAATGAAAGAAGATAGAAAAAAGCTTCTGTCCTGCTTTTTACATGAGGGGGGAATGCAGACGGACTCCACACGGAAGGGGCTCCGTCATTTAAAGGGGTTGTCTAGGAATTACATGCTCCAGTGTCTCCTACAGCTGTCCATTCCAGCAGTGCCCCGAGAAAGTCAGTGGCCTAAGGAAAGAAATTGGGATGTCACTCAGATATGTCACCTGTGACATCTCAGTTCCTTTCTTGGAACCTGGAGCTGCAGAATATGATGGCGCTATACAAATAAGCTAAATAAATAAATAATAAACCTGTAATTCCCTTTAAAGAGGATGTCCAAGATATTTTTTTTTAGGCCGGGGGAGGTAAAAAAAACAAACAAAAAAAAAAATTACTCATCTGTCCCTGGTGCCGATGTCTTCATGTGGCAGACGTCCTTGCAGGCTGTGACATCCCGGGTCCCTTTCCTTAAAGGGGTTGTCCAGGCATAAATTGAAAATTAATCCCTAAACTAAACCCCCCTCCCCCCGCCTAACTTCTAATTGACTTGTATAAAAAAAAAAAAAAGTATAATTACCTATATGACCATATGTCACATGACCGCCCTAGGGACACTTTCTGATAATCCGGTGATGCTTCCAAAACAGAACACCACCAGTACTCTCCCCCAACCCCGTCAATACTTACCAGCCTTCCTGTCCGGGAACGGCTCCTCCCCTCTTCCTCTCTTCAAGCGCTTGCTGGAGGCTGGAGACACTGTGTCTGCGAGACATGCGCAGTAGAGATGGCACTCTGTCTTAGTAGTGGACGGGATAGCTAGCTTAGCTAAGGAGACAAGGGAGGGGGTTGGGGGGCAGACACTAGTAGTGGGCGGGATAGCTTAGCTAGGGAGACAGGGAGGGGGGGTGTAACAGAGTGAGAGAGGAGGGGGAAACAGTGACAGGAGGTAGTGTGGAAGGTACACCAGAAACTACATAGCAGGATGTTACACCATGTAAACAAATGCCGAAGATTCCAGGAGCTCCCACAGAAACCCAGAAATCACTCAAAACACTACTAAAAGTATATGGGTGTACTTTTAACCCATTACTAGCACTAACAGACTTTTAAAAAAAAAATCGTTGATTGTAATGTCAATCTGTATTCCCTTAGTCCAGACAGCAGCACAATATGGGGTATCTCTGCCCCTGTGTGTTGTTTAGGACAGGTGGAACCTTTAATTAGCACCAAAAAGGTGCCTCCTACTAGCCCTATAAGAGGGCACAAGAGACCTCCCTCCACTGTGTAAATTATAAAGTAACAGGAAACAAGCTTCTAGGGAGGGAAGCCTTGTGCTGCTGTCTTGACTAAGGGAATACAGATTGACATTACAATCAACGATTCCCCTTACGTCCGACAGCAGCACAATATGGGGAGATAGCAAGTAATTCCCCTAGGGAGGGTTTCCTCGCCTTACAATGTCAAGGACTGACTGACCAAAGGCAGTTGTCTGGAAACTGCGGATGTCCAATGATAATGTTTAACAAAAGGTCAACTGAGATGACTATGATGCAGCCGCACAAATCTGGTCCAATGGTAAGGACCGATACTCAGCCAAAGAAGTCGACAACCCAGGTTGAGTGGCCGTAGAAAAACTGGAGGGAATAACTCCTGAATAAGAAAGGAAGACTTAATTGTCTCCTTGATCCATGTGGATAGAGTAGGCTTGGAAGCCTTGAGGCCTCTGTTTTTACCCTGCATATCAATTAGTAGGCTTTCGGCCTTCTTAAGCGGTTGAGTGTGGAAAAGGTAAATCCACAGACACCTTACCACATCTAAGGTGTTGAGCTTTTCTTCCTCCTCAGAGGTTGGAGAGGGGAAAAACACAGGTAACGAAATTAGCTGATTGCTATTATAGTATGAGGGGACCTTAGGGATAAACCCAGGTAAACCTAAGGTGCACCCTATCTGCAAAAACAAAATGTACGGTTCTCTAGAAGAGAGGGCCTGGAGCACTCCTACTCTTTGGCAGATATAATAGCCAACAAAAAAGTGGTTTTGTAGGCTAAATATTTTATCTCCGTAGTCTCCAAGGGTCCAAATGGAGGACCGCACAGGCCTGTAATGACTACCGCAAGGTCCCACTGGGGATGATACTGAGGGCTTTAGCCTCATTGCCCCTTTAAGGAACCTTGCAACCAGAGGATCCTGAGACAGACGTCTGTTCAAATGAGCGGAGAGGGCCGCAATCTGCACTTTCAAAGTGGCAGGGGCAAGGCCCTTATCCAAACCGTCCTGAAGAAAATATCAGCCGTTGAAGGTTCTAGATTATTAATACCCTTCTTGGAGCACCACTCCATGAAAATCTTGGCTGTCCTCTGGTAGTTCTTATTGGTAGATTCTGCTCTTGCAGAATAAAGGGTCTTCAGGACGGCCTCTGACAGTCCTCTATCCTGCTGTAGGGACTGCTCAACCTCCAGGCTGTCAGGTTGAATCTCCAGAGATCCTGGCACTTCAGAGATCCTTGGGAAACCAGGTTCTGGATGGGGGGAAGCCTCCAATATATCCCTCGACTCATCTCCATGAGTTGGGAAAAACCAAGCTCTTTTTGGCCAGAATGGAATGATGGCTATCACAGAGACTTGGTCCTGTCTGATTTTCATTAATACCTTTGGTATTATTGGAATTGGAGGGAAGATGTATGCCAGCCTGGACCTCCAAGGGATGGACAGGGCATCCACTGCCAAGGGATTGTCCTCCTGGTAAAGGGAACAGAACTTCTCCACCTTGGCGTTGAGTTGGGTTGCCATGAGGTCTATTTCTGCAAGACCCCTGTTCAGGGTAATCTGATGAAAGACTTCTGGATTGAGTGACCATTCTCCTGATACGGCATAACCCCGACTCAACCGATCCGCTACTATGTTCAGGGAGCCCTTGATGTGAACTGCGGATAAATGGGTTAGATTTTTCTCTGCCCATGTAAATATCAGATCTGCCTCTCTAAGGAGGGTTGGTGATCTGGTGCCTCCCTGTCTGTTCACGTACAGCACTGTGGTCATGTTGTCTGACCGGATTTTGACTGCTCTTCCCCTGGGAAGAGGCAAGCAATAGAGTAAGGCACGATATACGGCTCTGAGCTCCTTCCAGTTGGACGAGGTCCTTTTTTCAGGAGCGCTCCAGACTCCCTTTATGGAGTTTTCATCCAATGGGCTCCCCATCCCGAGGGGGATGCATCTGTAGTCAACAGGGTCCAAGAAGGTTGGACCGTGGACCTTCCGTCTTTCAGGTGCAACCACCACTTGAGGGAAAGACGGGTCCTGGGGGAGAGTCGAATCTTCTTGCTGAATGTAAGAAGGGAGCGATCCCAAGCCTCTAGTAACTCCTTCTGGAGGGGACGTAAGTGCCACAAGGCCCATGGGACTGCCTCCACTGAGGAAGACATCAAGCCCAGGATCTTCATCAATGTTCTGATGGAGGCTATCGGCTTTTTGAAGAGGTGCCGGACTGCTGCAACCAGCTTCTCCTTCCTTGCTGGTGTCAAGGAGATTTGCAGGCGGACTGAATCTAGGAAGTAGTTTTCTCAGAGGAACTTCCTTCGAGTTGAAGGGATCGTTTTTGACTTCTCCCAATTTATAAGCCATCACAGACTCTGAAGGCTGTCTGTAGGTACTGGAGCAGAACAGACTCTGACTGGGCCTTTATCAACCAGTCGTCTAGATAAGGCACCAAGAATATCCCCTGAAGCCTGAGGGCGGCCGTTATGGGGGCCACTACCTTTGTAAAGGTGTGGGAAGCAGAGGAGATCCCGAAGGGTAGTGCTGTGAATTGAAAGTGCTTCCTGTGGCCGGAAACTACTACGGCAATCCTTAGAAAAAAACCTTCTGCGTGGAGGTAAATAGAAATATGCAAATGGGCGTCTTTTATATCCAAAGTCACAAAAAACATCGCCTTAGAGGAGAAAGGTGGTGACAGACTTTATGGTTTTCCTATGGAAGTGCTTCTTTTTGATGAAGCGGTTGAGGTACCTTAAGTCTATGATCATTCTCCACTTGTCTGCCGGTTTTGGCATCAGGAAGACGGGAGAATGGACACTGGATCCTTCTTCTAGAGAAGGGACTTCCACCAGGGCTCCCTTGTGAATGTACTCTCGGATGGAGCATTCCAATGTAGTCTGCTGCATTGTAGGGAGGCTGCGAGTTAACACAAACCGATCCTGAGGAGGACGGAGGAACTTGATTGCATAACCTCTTTGGATTACCTACCGGACCCATGGGTCTCGAATTTTTCCCTGCCCGCAGTTGAGAAAGTGGGAGACACGACCTCCGACAAGAATCTCGGCCACAGGAAAACTGCTTCTGATGTCAAAAGCTAGGCTTGACTTTTTTATCATCAGACTTTGGAATCTCCGGCCGGCGTCTCTAGAGGAATAACTAGAGCCTCTCTGGACTGCCTTCCACGACGAGGCGGATAGCCTCTACCACGGCCAGAGCCAGACCTACCTCTGAAGGCCTGGGGTAAAGTTTTACCCTTCTTGTCGGCCAAGCCCTCTAGGATCTCGTCTAGGGCACAGCCAAAGACTCTACCCGGCTCAAAGGGTAATGCGCACAAATTATACTTTGAGGGGAACACAGCTCTCCAAGGTTTTAACCATAGAGGTCTTCCTGCTGCAGTGTTCTTGGTAAGTGCCAGGGATTTGGCCGCCAGCCTTAATTGATGGTGGGAGGCTTCCGTTAAATATTCAGCTGCTAGGGAAACTGAGCCTAGAAACCCTAGCAGCTCGTCTCTGGAGACTTCCAGAGTCGGTCACTTTCGAGGTGGACAAGGTCAGTACATAATTTGGCTGACACTTCACAGGACGCAACCGCCACAGCGGTCTTGGGCGAGGCAGCTGAATAAGCCTTCTTGAAGGTATTGTCGAAGCGTCTGCCATGGCGTTGTGCAGATTTCCTCCATCATCTGATGGTACCTTATTGCGGCAGGACAGTTTAACCACCACCATATCCACCTTGGGAGGAGGACCCCATTGATCCCATTGAGCAACTGGGAATAAAGCGCCGAACCTCCTAGGAACCACAAGAGGTTTTTCAGGACTTCTCCACTCTGAGGACATTAATTTTTGTAATGTCTGGTCCACTTGGAAGACCCTAGGCCCTCTATAGGTGGACGCGGAGGCTTCCCCCGTCAACATCACGATCCTTAGACCGGATGGACTTCAGCAGCCGGCTTAATTTTTCGAGTGGAAGCACAGCCTGCTGGGATCTTCAGTGGAATCATCAGATGAGAGTGTCTCGTCCACTATCTGATAATCTTCATCAGAGATCCGTAAGGAAGATTGTGTCTCAATCTGCGGTCTCTTGGCAATCTGGGCGATGGAAGAACGAATCTCCTTTAAGAGACTCCTCATATAGTCCTTTACCCAAGTAACAACCTCTTATAGAAGGTACTTCCGGCGGAGGTCCGCGACACTGGTGACAGCGGGTAAAATCATAGCCGTCAGGTAAAGGGGTATTGCAATCCAAACACATTAGGTGTTTCAAGTTTAGAGGAATTTTTCCTCCTAAGCGCATCGCCATTACGTGATGCAGAAGATGACATCTGAAACATCAAACAGCCACGTGACACTGAAACAGGGAAGATCGCCAAGCATTGCATAAAAACCCAAGGGGTACCTTTTTTTTTTTTTTTTTTTTTTGAATCGGTCACTTGAAGAGAGAAAAAAACCGTCAGAAAAAACCAGCCACCGCAACCCGCAGCAGAGGAGCTAGAAACCACTAACTCAACAAATAAAGGACTGCATTCAGACCTTTTAAATGTAATCCAGCAGCGAGGGGAGGAAGCCAGCAAAGAAACATTTATACAGCACCAAAACAAGTCAAACGCCATAATGGAACATAGAGGAGCATAAGCCTAAGCCAGAGGCTCAAAATACAAGCAGCAAAAATCAATTCTATATTTTGCCTTTAAATTTTAAATTTCCAAACTTACTGCACTTTTTCCGAGAAAACCGGAAGTAGGGCGCGGTGGTGCGCAAAGGCTTCCTTCCCCTGGGAACACGGGACCGGAGAAAAGTTCCGGCCGAGGAGGTTCCCCGCTTACTTCCGGGATCGCGCTGCCTGCAGATGGATGCCGGATAACGCTGTGCTGCGGTGCGAAGGCCCGAAGGACCGGAGGTTTTCTCTTTGGGACCGAGGTACCCCAAAAAGGTAAGCCAGGAGTAAATAAAACCCCTAGCAACGGAAGGTCACAAGAGATCTCCGTCCACCTGTTCCACACAGGACAGAAAAAAACACAGTGGAGGGAGGTCTCTTGTGCCCTCTTATAGGGCTAGTAGGAGGCACCTTTTTGGTGCTAATTAAAGGTTCCACCTGTCCTAAACAACACACAGGGGCAGAGATACCCCATATTGTGCTGCTGTCGGACGTAAGGGGAATAAAAATTTGCCCAGAAAACCCCTTTAAGCCGCTGATTGGCCTCAGCGGTCATGTTCTGTGGGGACCGGAAGAAAACCTCACAGTAGCAGGACCGGACCATGCTGTGAGGCACTGAAGCACTGGAGACAGGTGAATATTAATTATTTTTTTTTTTTTCATCTCCCACCCACCTGATTTTAAAATAAAATTTTATCCTGGACAACCCCTTTCATATCTGTTGCTCTCATTTTATGATAGATAAGAGCAATGGACACTAATAACAGTAGTGTAATCCAGACCTTAATTAATATTAATGTGAGGTACTTGGGATTATTATTTTGGTAGCACCATATTCCTTACAATAATAGTAATCAGCCACAGCATGTACCTTACAATAAATCCTGTGTGTCTGCATAAGACTGCTTTTACACATCTGTGTTTTTCTAAAAAAACTCACAAGTATCTAGTGTTTTTAATCAGTGTTGACAAAACAGCACATGCGTTAATGTGAATAAAGACCGTACGTGTAATGGCGCCCTAAGGCC
Organism: Leptodactylus fallax; assembly: GCA_947044405.1. Lineage (NCBI taxonomy): Eukaryota > Metazoa > Chordata > Amphibia > Anura > Leptodactylidae > Leptodactylus > Leptodactylus fallax. Next base: position 11,600,664 of record CAMRHE010000007.1, on the reverse strand, counting down.
AGCTTCACATGGACACATTTGGTCGTCAGCTGTATTTCCCAGAACGGGACAACTTCATAGTTGTCTATAATTCTAGGAGTCTCTGCTTCCCCACAGCTTCCCTGTCCCATATTGTAGTGTCCTTGTATATTCCTAGAATACCCCTTTAAGGACCTCCAAAGTGGAGTTACTTAATTACTGCCTCCAGGCACCTCACATATTAGTAATCCTTAGGTCACCTACCTAAGGATTACTAATATGTGAGTTGCCTGGAGGCAGTAATTAAGTAACTCCACTTTGGAGGTCCTTAAAGGGGTATTCTAGGAATATGCTATTGAGCCTACTTCTACTCAGGCAGTGACATCATGTACAGTCATATGAAAAAGTTTGGGCACCCCTATTAATCTTAATCATTTTTAGTTCTAAATATTTGGGTGTTTGCAACAGCCATTTCAATTTGATATATCTAATAACTGATGGACACAGTAATATTTCAGGATTGAAATGAGGTTTATTGTACTAACAGAAAATGTGCAATATGCATTAAACCAAAATTTGACCGGTGCAAAAGTATGGCCACCTCAACAGAAAAGTGACATTAATATCTAGTAGATCCTCCTTTTGCAAAAATAACAGCCTCTAGTCGCTTCCTGTAGCTTTTAGTCAGTTCCTGGATCCTGGATGAAGGTATTTTTGACCATTCCTCTTTACAAAACAATTCCAGTTCAGTTAAGTTTGATGGTCACCGAGCATGGACAGCCCGCTTCAAATTATCCCACAGATGTTCAATGATATTCAGGTCTGGGGACTGGGATGGCCATTCCAGAACATTTTAATTGTTCCTCTGCATGAATGCTTGAGTAGATTTGGAGCTGTGTTTTGGATCATTGTCTTGCTGAAATATCCATCCCCGGCGTAACTTCAAATTCGTCACTGATTCTTGTACATTATTCTCAAGAATCTGCTGATACTGAGTTGAATCCATGCGACCCTCAACTTTAACAAGATTCCCGGTGCCGGCATTGGCCACACAGCCCCAAAGCATGATGGAACCTCCACCAAATTTTACAGTGGGTAGCAAGTGTTTTTCTTGGAATGCTGTGTTTTTTGGACGCCATGCATAACGCCTTTCATTTCCCCCCCAGTTTAATGTCCCCCCTACATCTTCACCCAGTTTGATGCCCCTCTCCATCTGCCCTCAGTTTGATGTTCCCTTCATATGCCCCCAGTTTAATGCTCCCCCTTCAGCTGCTCCCAGTTTAATGTCACCCTCTATCTGCCCCCATAATTTAATATTCCTCTTCATCTCCCTCAGTTTAATGTCCCCCCTTCATCTGCCCCAGCTTAATGTTACCATCCATCTGCCCCCCTAGTTTAATGTCCCCCTTCCATCTGTCCCCAGTTTAATGCCCCTCTCCATCTGACTCAATTTAATGTCACCCTCCATCTGCCCATAGTTTAATGCCCCCTCCATCTGCCCCTAGGTTAATGTTCCTCTTCATCTCCCCCCAGTTTAATGTCCCCCTTCATCTGCCCCCATTTTAATGTCCCCTTCATCTGCCACCAGTTTGATGCCCCCCTTCATCTGCCCCCAGTTTGATGCCCCCCCTTCATCTGCTACCAGTTTAACATAACAAAACACTGATACTCACCTCTCCTCGCTCCGCTGCCACTCTGTGAAGTCTCTTCTCCCGGACTGTTCAGGGAGCTGCAGGTGCGATGTGAGTGACGTCATCACATCGCGCCTACAGCTCCCGTGGCTGGAGCACACAGAAATGTGCTCCACACAGAGTGGTGAAGCAGGAGCTGTCTTCGGATGACTCCTGCTTCACCATTGTATCTAACTCATCTGCGTCCGGAGAGGACGCAGATGAGTTGATATCGGGACATACCACCGCCGACCGGGAAAAGGACCCAGAACCTGGGATGGTTGGGAGGTATGCCCAACGGGGCCCCCAGTACCATAGGGCCCGGTGCAAGTGCACTGTTGGCCCTATGGTTAAAGCGCCCTGGTGTCAGTAATCAGTTCTAGGTGAGGCTAGGGAAATTTAGTTAATTTATATTTTAAGGAGGTGGGGGGCAGTTACTTTTTCACGCAGGTCACTGTAGGTTTTGATTACTTTTTCCCTTAGTAATAAAGACCTTCATTTAAAAACTGCATTTTGTGTTTACTTGTGTTATGTTTGACTAATATTTAAATTAGTTTGGTGATCTGAAACATTTAAGTGTGACAATCATCCAAAAGATAATCAGGAAGGGAGCAAGTACTTTTTCACACCACTGTATATGATACATAGAAAAGGTCCTTCTGGAGTATAGTAAATAGCCAGTTCAGTGTGAGACGGCTATATACTATCACTGAAAAAGACCTCACCAGTATGTAACCTTCAAAGTATATGATACATGAAAAAGGTCCTTCTGGGCTGGAGTACAGGAAATAGCCAGTTTTGTGTCATGATGTCTGACAAATGTAAAATTTTCAAAGAATTTTTTTTATGCTATTGTGTAACGTTGTGCTTATATGATAATACTAAAATCGCATGATGATCACACTAGCAAGCAATTTACCATCGAGATGGCCCTAGCAGATGTTGACTCCCACCATACATCTAGTCACATGGTACACTGAAGAAATATTTTTCCATGTTTTATTGTTGATTTTAAACACTTTGTGAAAATAATAAACATAAAAAATATCTTATAATCTAATGGCATAACTTTATTGTGAGATTTACAAACATTACTGAAACTGGAACCAAGTTATTATAAAGATCCTTACCAAGAGTGGGATAAATAATAATAATAACTTTAGTTATATAGCACCAACATATTCCGTAGCACTTTACAAATCAGAGGACACATGAACAGACAATATGAGACATTACAATGTGACAAAGAAATAAACATATCAAACAATAGGAGTGAGGGCCCTGCTCTCAAGAGCTAACATTCTATGAGGAGATAGGAGGACACAAGAGGTCAGAGGGCTTGTTTGCTACTATGGTCCAGCCATCTTTTAATAGAAAAGGTTATGTAACTGAAGCTGTATGAACCAGTCACCAGCTGGTATCTGTGAATAAACATATACTACGTGCAAGGATTGCAGTGTAACTTCTAGATGGATAGGACAGGATCTGAGGAACAGAAGAGGAAGGATAAAAGGTGTTAATGTTCTCCACCTCAGCACACTACACTGTGATCAGGTCACGTGGTAAGCCTGACCATACAGATGTGATTTTAAGGCAGTTTGGAAGCTGCTGTAATTGGGGATTAATCTGTCTTGGGTAAAGCATTCTAGAGCACCGGTGAAGCATGATGGGATAACAGGGGATGCAAGTCTAAGGTCATTGGTAGAACGGAGAGGATGGTTATGGCGGTAGACAGTGACGAGAGAGGAGATATAGGGGGGTGCAGAGCTATGGATGGATTTGTGGGTCAGTCTAATTTTATATTTTACTCTGTGATGGATGGGAAACCAATACAGCTACTGACACAAGGTAGATGCGTCTGTGTACCGGTTTGACAGAAAGATAAGAAGAGAATTGCAATAGTGAAGACGAGAGAGAATCAGAGCGACAATGAGGGTTTTTGATGTTACCACGGTGAGAAAAGGGCGAATTCTAGAGATGTTTTTAAGGTGCAGGTGGCAAGAGCGTGCAAGTGTCTGAATATGTGGGGTAAAGGCGAGATCTGAATCAAATACAACCCCCAGACAGCGGGCATGCCGCCTCAGGGTAATAGTAAGGCCACAGACAGAAATGGACATATAAGGGTTAGGTCGGTTAGTGTATGGAGGGAACACACGAAGATCAGTTTTTGACAGATTCAGTTTCAGATAAAGAGAAGACATGATGTTAGAGACAGCAGAGAGACAGTCACTGGTGTTCTGTAGTAATGCAGGGGTGATGTCACCAGATGAAGTATATACAGTGCCTTGCGAAAGTATTCGGCCCCCTTGAACTTTTCAACCTTTTGCCACATTTCAGGCTTCAAACATAAGGATATTAAAGTTTTATTTTTCGGTGAAGGACCAACAACAAGTGGGACACAATTGTGAAGTGGAACGAAATTTATTGGTTATTTTAAAGTTTTGTAAAAAATAAAAAACTGAAAAGTGAGGCGTGCAATATTATTCGGCCCCTTTACTTTCAGTGCAGCAAACTCACTCCAGAAGTTCAGTGAGGATCTCTGAATGATCCAATGTTGTCCTAAATGACTGATGATGATAGATATAATCCACCTGTGTGTAATCAAGTCTCCGTATAAATGCACCTGCTCTGTGATAGTCTCAGGGTTCTGTTTAAAGCACAGACAGCATCATGAAGACCAAGGAACACACCAGGCAGGTCCGTGATACTGTTGTGGAAAAGTTTAAAGCTGGATTTGGATACAAAAAGATTTCCCAAACTTTAAACATCCCAAGGAGCACTGTGCAAGCGATCATATTGAAATGGAAGGAGTATCAGACCACTGCAAATCTACCAAGACCCGGCCGTCCCTCTAAACTTTCATCTCAAACAAGGAGAAGACTGATCAGAGATGCAGCCAAGAGGCCCATGATCACTGTGGATGAACTGCAGAGATCTACAGCTGAGGTGGGAGAGTCTGTCCATAGGACAACAATCAGTCGTACACTGCACAAATCAGGCCTTTATGGAAGAATGGCAAGAAGAAAGCCATTTCTCAAAGATATCCATAAAAAGTCTCGTTTAAAGTTTGCCACAAGCCACCTGGGAGACACACCAAACATGTGGAAGAAGGTGCTCTGGTCAGATGAAACCAAAATCGAACTTTTTGGCCACAATGCAAAACGATATGTTTGGCGTAAAAGCAACACAGCTCATCACCCTGAACACACCATCCCCACTGTCAAACATGGTGGTGGTAGCATCATGGTTTGGGCCTGCTTTTCTTCAGCAGGGACAGGGAAGATGGTTAAAATTGATGGGAAGATGGATGGAGCCAAATACAGGACCATTCTGGAAGAAAACCTGTTGGAGTCTGCAAAAGACCTGAGACTGGGACGGAGATTTATCTTCCAACAAGACAATGATCCCAAACATAAAGCAAAATCTACAATGGAATGGTTCACAAATAAACGTATCCAGGTGTTAGAATGGCCAAGTCAAAGGCCAGACCTGAATCCAATCAAGAATCTGTGGAAAGAGCTGAAAACTGCTGTTCACAAACGCTCTCCATCCAATCTCACTGAGCTCGAGCTGTAATTGCAGCAAAAGGTGGTGCTACAAAGTATTAACTAAAGGGGGCCGAATAATTTGGCACGCCCCACTTTTCAGTTTTTTTATTTTTTACAAAAGTTTAAAATATCCAATAAATTTCGTTCCACTTCACGATTGTGTCCCACTTGTTATTGATTCTTCAACAAAAAATTAAAATTTTATATCCTTATGTTTGAAGCCTGAAATGTGGCAAAAGGTTGAAAAGTTCAAGGGGGCCGAATATTTCCGCAAGGCACTGTAATTGGGTATCATCTGCATAAAGATGGTATTGAAAGCCAAATTTGCAAATGGTTTGTCCAACTGGGGCTGTGTACAGAGAGAAGAGGAGGGGACCTAGGACCGAGCCTTGAGGAACCACAAATCGCAAGGGGCAGAGGAGAAGAAATAGCACCAGCCAATGATACACTAAATGAGCGGTCAGGGAGATAGGAAGAAAACCAAGAGAGAGCGATATCCCTGAGGTCAATAGAATGGAGCATAGTGAGGAGGAGTTTGTGGTCTACAGTGTCAAATGCTGCTGAGAGATCCAGAAGAATAAGTAGTGAATAGTTCCCTTTAGAGTTAGCCATCAAGAGATCGTTGGAGACGTTTGTGAGGGCCGTTTCTGTAGAGTGTAGTTCACGAAAACCTGATTGTAAGGGGTCCAGAAGAGAGTTAGCAGAGAGATAGCAGATCAGGCGGAAGTAGACCAAGCGTTCCAGTTTAGAGATGAAGGTGAGGTTAGAGACAGGTTGGTAGTTAGCAGCACAGGATGGGTCAATGGAGGGTTTTTTCAGTAGTGGGGTTATGACAGCATGTTTGAAGAAGGAGGGAAAGATTCCAGAAGAAAGAGAGTTTAAAAATATTAGTAAGGTGAGTTGTAACATTAGGGGACAGAGACTGGAGGAGGTGTGACGGTATAGGATTGCTTGTGCAAGTAGTGGGGCGAGAAGAAAGGTGCTGGGAGACTTCTTCTGTTACCGGGTCAAGTAATGAGAGTTCACAATGAGGAGCAAGGGAGGGAAAGGGACTGATGCCGCTTAGAGATTGGGTTATTATAAAGATCCTTACAGAGAGTGAAGCAGCTAAATACTATGTGTTCAGGACCTGACCAACAGGGGGCAGAAATGGTTCCTACAAACGATGGGAAATAGCTCATATAGAGTCGGCTATATACTATCACTGGTAACTAAATGGTCTGGAGTAGGGGATTTAGCCAAATCACTGTGAGCTAGCTCAATATTGCTTCAATTCACGACCTGCGTAGTTAGGCGATATCAACAGCTCACACTGAGGAGACTATATGTACTATCGCTGATAAGGACCAGGTCGTGCTTTACTACAAAAGACCCCGCCCTCCTCGTAGATGCCCCGCCTATTTATGTGACCTCATACCTACCAGGAGCATTTCCATTCTAGACACGACCGGAACAAAACACATTATGCGCACAGATCCATGGGAAGCGGCCCCAAACCAGGTGGCAATTGGCGCAACGGGCAGGAAGAGGCCTGGCCTGTTGTCATAGCTGTGCACCAATAGGTACCTGGCATACTTTTTACTCCCCTCTTGAAGACCTTGTGGGGACAACTCTGCCCTTCCGCTTGTTATTGGCTGTGCCGGCGGGCCATTAGTGTACGTCTTTGATAGAAAAGATGGCTGCGGTCGGGCTGAGAGCGTCTTACCACAGAGCTTTAGATAAAATAGAGATGATGCTCCCGGCAAGAATTAGACCCTTCTACAATCACCCGGCAGGTAAGTTTTGATTGTGTACGGTGTCTCTGCTGCTTGTCATCTGATCTCTGAGGGGTCACTTGTGTCTAATCGTATGTAACTGCACAGGAGTTTTTTTATTTTGCAGAAGATAAGTACTTATTGGATTCCTCTTCTTTTGTATAAAGTTGTGCAGTGGTCTAGCATAATTTATGTGTATTGAGGTGGGAACATGCCTTTGTCTACATTTATAACTTTCAGAAAAAGTACAGTACAAGTAATGATCCCTTGGGTGACAGGTCACCTTTGTATAGGTCACTTACTGTTTTTTTTTGTTCTCAATCATGGCCTGTAATATGTTGGCAGTGCCTCAGTAGAGGAGTAAGATGATGCTAGCTGTTTATTATGAATTTTGCACAACGGTCTACATACATCTCTATCTGTTTTGCATGGAATAAATTGCAATCTATTTCTTTCAGTCCACTGGTGTGTGATAAGGTACGTATCAAATCTGGTGCCACAAGATGATTGAATTTGTATATCATATTATATCAGAAATCCTGAAAGATCACTGTTACATTAGCTTCATACACTCTTCAAGTTGCATATTTTTTGTGCCCCCCCCCCACCTTTTTTTTTTTTTTTTTTTTTTTTTTGATTGTGCTTTTTGTTATACGTAGAGCATTCATGTTGCAGGAAAAAAAAAAGCCATGGACGCAATCTATACCGTAAGGCTGTGTTCACACTGTTCATTTCCGCTGCCGGAATTTTCGCCACGGTCTACCACGACGGGATGCCAATGCAGTGCATCAGTATTCCATCGCGGCATCCCACTCCTGATTAGGCACGGATGAATGGGTCTAATCAGGAGGGCGGATCAGGCAGGACGCTTTTTTTTTTTTTCTTCTGCATCCTGCTGCGATCTCTGCCTCCCATTGAAAACAATGGGAGGCGGATTCGGGAGGAATCTGCTCCGGATTCAGGGGTGGAATCTGCCCCCAAATCTGCAGTGTGAACACACCCTAAAAGTGGAAAGGAATATGTGACCAGCATGCACCATTTCATAGCTTTCTGTTGACTTTCAGCTAACATCAGGTGGTGCTATATTTTTTTTTTTTTCCCCTATATAAACTAAAAAAGACAGGTCTCCTCCTAAATGCAAAATGGGTTAGATCTACAAAGGGTGAGTTGAGATCTGGACTTTTGTTTTTCTGTTGTGTTATAAGAACTAAAAAAATTAAATCTCAAAATGAACAGATCATTATTTTTTTGGGACTTTGTGGCATTTAACCACTCAGATGTTGTGGTCAGATACTGTCGCTTGCAAAAGTATTCATACCCCTTGAACTTTTTAACATTTTGTCACCTTACAGCCACAAACTTAAATGTAGTTTGAGTTTTTAAGTTATAGACCAACACATAGTAACATAGAATTGTGAAGTGGATGGAAAATTATACATGGTTTTCAAAATTTTACTCAAATAAAATCTTAAAAGTGTGACGTGCCAAAGTATTCAGCCCTCCTATATCAATACTGTGTAGAGCCACCTTTCGCTGAAATTACAGCTGCAAGTCTTTTGGGGTATGTCTCTACCAGCTTTGCGTATGTAGAGACTGAGATCTTTGCACATTCTTCTTTGCAAAATAGTTCACGTTCAGGCAGATTAGATGTAGAGCTTCTGTGAACAACAACTTTCATGTCTTGCCACAGATGCTTAATGGGATTTAGGTCTGGACTTTGACTGGGCCATTCTAACACTTGAATATTCTTTGATCTAAACCAGGGGTCGGCAACCCCTGGCACGCGTGCCGAGAGTGGCACGTGAGGCTTATCTCCCTGGCACGGCAGCGGAGTCCTCACCCAGCAGTTTCGATCGGACCAAACACGGCCGAAACGAAACTGCTATTATTATACTGTGGGGTCTCTTCAGACCCCCAAGTATAATAAGTGGAGCCCCCGGGGAGGTGATCAAACATAAAAAAACAATGTTAACTCACCTTCCCTGGATCTGCAGCCGCTGTGTACTCGTCGGGCGCTTCTGCCTGACGTAAGAGACTGCTGACAGGGCCTCAGCAGTCACGTCCGACGTCATTACGCATAATGTTCGCGACGTGACCCCTGAGACCGAATCAGCGGTCGCTGTTGTCAGGGAGAAGCGTCCACACAGCGGCTGCGGAGCGCAGGAAAAGTGAGTAGGAGTGCGTTCACATATGTCCGCCGCAGCGATCTGTTTCCCTCCGGTGTGGTGCACAAGAGGCATCAGTTCTGGCGCCGGATCTGTGCCTCAGCCGGATGGAAAAATGTTACCTGCAGCGTTTTCCCATCCGGCTTCCTTAAAATTTCATTAGCGCCAGATGAAGATGGATGTGGCATCACCCGGCTTCTACACAGTCTATGTACAGTAGTATCCAGTAATTGCCGGATTCACTACTGTACCTGAGTGAATTGCTCAGGATTCGTTAAAGCTATAAAGAAATACTTGGATTCATTTTAAAGATTAAAATCTCATCTTTAAAATGATACCAAGATCACCATGATCGTCCTTAAACATCCTGAGCGATTGGCTAGTGAAAACGATGTTCGGCATTGAAATCCCAATGCAGATCTCAATTCCCGACATCGTTTTAACAGTGAATCGCTCTGAATCTGTAAGGTCTATCATGGCGATCTTGGTATCTTTTTAAAGATGAGATTCTCATCTTTAAAATGAATCCAGTTGCATCTTTGTGGCCCTAACAGATCCTTAGAAATGGGGCTCTAAAAGTGTCCGCCCCCCCTCCTGCCTCAGGCAGCATCTTAGAGCTAAGGAAGGAGGGGGAGGAGGAGCTGCAGACTGCAGAGACAATGATAAATCATCATTGTCTGTGCATAAGCTGCAGATGACCGGGGGGTCGCAGCGCCAAAAGTGTCGCACCAAATACTTACACAACACATGCACAAAGTCACCAATAAAGTTTACATTTTTTCACTGTCACTGCCCTGTCCATACCTGATCTTTATAGAGTAAATTACGCCGCCCGCCTCTCTAGTTATATCTGTCACACGCTAAAATAATAGCAATTTCAAGATAATACTGTGTGTAGGTGCCGCTATGGAAGATAATACCGTGTGCAGGGGCCACTGTGGGGCATAATACCATGTGCAGGGGCCGCTATGGGACATAATACCGTGTGCAGGGGCCGCTATGTGACATAATACTGTGTGCAGGGTCGTCAGACTTACAATTATTGACCGGCACTCCGAGTACCTCAACTTTGATTATTTTAATCGAAATCGGCACGCCGAACAAAAAAGGTTGCCTACCCCTGATCTAAACCATTCCACTGTAGCTCTGGCTGTATGTTTAGGGCAGTGCCGTAGCTAGCGGGGGGACAGAGGGGGCGGCTGTCCCAGGCCCACTGACTCTGTGAGGCCCGCCCTGGGGCCACCATTAATACATTCTTTACTATTTACTAGATCAGGGGTAGGCAACCTTTTTTGTTCGGTGTGCCGATTTTGATTAAAAAAATCAAAGTTGAGGTACTCGGAGTGCCGGTCAATAATTGTAAGTCTGACGACCCCTGCACACGGTATTATGTCACATAGCAGCCCCTGCACACGGTATTATGGTGATAATGCTAGTGATTGCTATTACTATTATTTTAGCATGTAACAGATATCACTAGAGAGGCGGGCGGCGTATTTTACTCTATAAAGATCAGGTATGGACAGGACAGAGACAGAGAAAAAATGTAAACTTTATTGGTGACTTTGTGCATGTGTTGTGTAAGTGTTTGGTGCGACACTTCTGGCGCTACGACTTGGATGATGGTAAATGTCTAGTCACAGCGCCAATAAACTTCCTGGTTATGTGATTAGGCTCAGAGGGGTATTAAATTATCCCTCTATGTGACTGTCAGAGAGCAAAAGTACAGTATGCTCTCTGATTGATAAGAGAGGGGATAAGGATGGAAGTCTCTGCTACCCCCCCCACCCCGGGGTCATCTGCAGCTTATGCACAGACAATGATGATTTATCATTGTCTCTGCAATCTGCAGCTCCTCCTCCCCCCTCCTTCCTTAGCTCTAAGATGCTGCCTGAGGCAGGAGGGGGCGGACACTTTTAGAGCCCCATTTCTAAGGATCTGTTAGGGCCACAAAGATGCAACTGGATTCATTTTAAAGATGAGAATCTCATCTTTAAAAAGATACCAAGATCGCCATGGTAGACCTTACAGATTCAGAGCGATTCACTGTTAAACGATGTCGGGAATTGAGATCTGCATTGGGATTTCAATGCCGAACATCGTTTTCACTAGCCAATGGCTCAGGATGTTTAAGGACGATCATGGTGATCTTGGTATCATTTTAAAGAGGAGATTTTCATCTTTAAAATGAATCCAAGTGTTTCTTTATAGCTTTAACCAATCCTGAGCAATTCACTCAGGTACAGTAGTGAAGCCGGCAATTACCGGCTTCACTACTGTACATAGACTGTGCAGAAGCCGGGTGATGCCGCATCCATCTTCACCCGGCGCTAATGAAATTTTAAGGAAGCCGGATGGGAAAACGCTGCAGGTAACGTTTTTCCACCCGGCTGAGGCACAAATACAGCGCCAGAACTGATGCCTCTTGTGCCAGAACCGATCCCATAGAAAACTATGGGATCCGTCCTGGCATCAGTTTCCCTCCAGCTTGTGTGCACCACGCCGGAGGGAAACAGATAGTTGCGCTGGACATATGTGAACACACCGCTGCCGTGCCAGGGAAATAAGCCTTGCGTGCCACTCTTGGCACTCGTGTCGGGGGTTGCCGACCCCTGTACTAGATCGATGTCTGCAGACACCGATCCAGTTAAAAATAAATCCTGAAAATAACTGTCTTGTAAACCACAAGACACTTCAGGCCTGCGGTTTACAAGACGCCGAGACCACAGACTGCGGGATTTGCAAGACTCCCATCCACTTTGCAGGTACTGTAAAACGCAGCGTTTTTTTTCCCATCACCCACGACAGCACCCAGAGAGAGGATCCGCCACCAGGGACAGGAAACCTACGGTATAAAAAGGTGGAGCCTCTCCTACCCCTCAGTTGTTTCCTGTCCCTGGAGGGAGACATGCGTGCCTGCTTGAGGCAGGCTTAACTGATGTCATAGGAAAGAGTTGGTCCTGGTAGGGGTTGCCTCTCTTCTTCCATGGGTGGCTGTTAGCTGTGGCCCGGTCTGGAGTCGGTTCCGTCCCCTCAGCTATGCGCTGCTGGTGTTCCGGGCGTGGGGGTTCCGATATCCAGGAAGGAGTGTGTTTCCTCTGCTTTAGGCAGGGAGACACATGTAGATGCCAGCCTGGAAGGGTGGGTGTGGCTTCCGGCGGTATATGCGTGGCCTAGCGGCTGAATGGCCATATAATGCAGATTGAAGGACGGTGGAGCTGCTAAGTTCCTGGCCCTCCCTGCACCGAGTCTCTACAGTATGGAAGAGCAGCAGCTACAGCCACAGATGCAGTCACAGTCCCAGCAGCCGCCGGCAAGAGGAAGACCCCAAGATGGAGGGCAAGATGAAGGTCCACCTCCACCTTCCTCGGTTTTCTAGGGGGATGTAAGTGACTGCATGCCAACCCTTTATTTTTTATTGATTAATTGGTTCCCCTGTCTTTTGTAGGATAGACCTAGGAAAGCCTTGGCGAAATCTAAGAATAAGGAATGTGCCTTATGTAGAACTAGACTTTCTTCTTCTTATGAGAAAAAGCTCTGCCCATCATGCATTGATATAACTATTGCTGAGGAGTCCTTCATGTCATTCTTACAGGGTAAGATCTATGATACAGGAGTTCCCTTAAGGTTAAAAGTGGCCAGAAAAAGAAGTCCAGTTCTTCTATCTGGGGTCATGATGCCTCTTCTGAGAAGGAGTCTGTTCAGGGTGAAAGTGGAGAATTATCCGATGACTCCTCTTCTTCCTCCATATCTGATGTAGAGAGAGGACAGTCTTGTTTTCCAGTAGAGGACACTGACAAGTTCCTCAAAGCCATTCGAGCGACTATGGGGATTGAGGACTCTAGACTCTCCCATTCTATGCAGGATATTATGTTTGGAGGTTCGTCAAAGGAGACACTTTCCAGTCCATAAAAATATTACATCGCTTATCAAGAGGGAATGGAAAAAGCTGGACAAGAAGGGTTTTATCCCTAGAGGAGTTAAGCGTAAATACCCATTTGAAGAGAGAGCTTGTTCTTCTTGGGATAATGTACCAAAAATTGATGTTGCCATAGCCAGAGCCTCCAGGAATTTAGCATTGCCTTTTGAGGACATGGGTACCCTGAAGGATCCCTTAGACAAGAAAGCAGAAAGCTTCCTAAGGCGTTCTTGGGAGTCAGTAGGAGCATCCCTCAAGCCCAATATAGCGGCTACCTGTACTGCTAGATCCCTTATGATCTGGCTAGGGGAGCTGGAAGATCAATTAAGGGATAAGGCCCCAAGAGAGCAGATTCTGTCAGCCCTGCCGACTATTAGAAAAGCTGCAGATTTTTTGGCAGATGCTTCAACGGACGCTGTAAGATTATAAGCTCGCTCCCTTGCCCTGACCAACTCTGCCAGAAGGGCTATATGGCTGAAAAGTTGGTCAGGTGATGTACAGTGATGGCCAAAAGTATTGGCACCCCTGCAATTCTGACAGATAATACTCAATTTCTTCCAGAAAATGATTGCAATCACAAATGCTTTGGTAATAATATCTTCATTTAATTTGTCTTCAATGGAAAACCACAAAAAGAATTGTCAAAAAGCCAAATTGGATATAATTCCACACCAAACCTAAAAAAGGGGGTGGACAAAAGTATTGGCACCCTTTGAAAAATCATGTGATGCTTCTCTAATTTGTGTAATTAACAGCACCTGTTACTTACCTGTGGCACATAACAGGTGGTGGCAATAACTAAATCACACTTGCAGCCAGTTGAAATGGATTAAAGTTGACTCAACCTGTGTCCTTGTGTGTACCACATTGAGCATGTAGAAAAGAAAGAAGACCAAAGAACTGTCTGAGGACTTGAGAAGCAAAATTGTGAGGAAGCATGAGCAATCTCAAGGCTACAAGTCCATCTCCAAAGACCTGAATGTTCCTGTGTCTACCGTGCGCAGTGTCATCAAGAAGTTTAAAGCCCATGGTACTGTGGCTAACCTCCCTAGATGTGGACGGAAAAGAAAAATTGACGAGAGATTTCAACGAAAGATTGTGCGGATGGTGGCTAAAGAACCTCGACTAACATCCAAACAAGTTCTAGCTGCCCTGCAGTCCGAGGGTACAACAGTGTCAACCCGTACTATCCGTCGGCATCTGAATGAAAAGGGACTCTATGGTAGGATACCCAGGAAGACCCCACTTCTGACCCAGAGACATAAAAAAGCCAGGCTGGAGTTTGCCAAAACTTACGTGAGAGCCAAAAACTTTTTGGAAGAATGTTCTCTGGTCAGATGAGACAAAAGTAGAGCTTTTTGGGAAAAGGCATCAACATAGAGTTTACAGGAAAAAAAAAGAGGCCTTCAAAGAAAAGAACACGGTCCCTACAGTCAAACATGGCGGAGGTTCCCTGATGTTTTGGGGTTGCTTTGCTGCCTCTGGCACTGGACTGCTTGACCGTGTGCATGGCATTATGAAGTCTGAAGACTACCAACAAATTTTGCAGCATAATGTAGGGCCCAGTGTGAGAAAGCTGGGTCTCCCTCAGAGGTCATGGTTCTTCCAGCAGGACAATGACCCAAAACACACTTCAAAAAGCACTAGAAAATGGTTTGAGAGAAAGCACTGGAGACTTCTAAAGTGGCCAGCAATGAGTCCAGACCTGAATCCCATAGAACACCTGTGGAGAGATCTCAAAATGGCAGTTTGGAGAAGGCACCCTTCAAATCTCAGGGACCTGGAGAAATTTGCCAAAGAAGAATGGTCTAAAATTCCAGCAGAGCATTGTAAGAAACTCATTGATGGTTACCGGAAGCGGTTGTTCGCAGTTATTTTGTCTAAAGGTTGTGCTACCAAGTATTAGGCTGAGGGTGCCAATACTTTTGTCCGGCCCATTTTTGGAGTTTTGTGTAAAATGATCAATGATTTGACTTTTTTTTTTTCATTCTCTTTTGTGTTTTTTCATTGCAAGCAAAATAAATGAAGATATTATTACCAAAGCATTTGTGATTGCAATCATTTTCTGGAAGAAATTGAGTATTATCTGACAGAATTGCAGGGGTGCCAATACTTTTGGCCAGCACTGTAGGGTCTAAGACCCGGCTGTGCAATCTGCCCTGTGACAGTGAATATCTATTTGGGCCAGCCTTGGATGACATCTTAGCTAAGGCAGCAGATAAAAAGAGGTTTTCCTTTGCCTTCCTCTGGTCGGACACGGAGGTCCTTTCGTCCCTTTGGAGCATACAGAGGGCAGAAATTTGTCAAGTCCAGAGATAATAGCTGGTCGGAATCCAATAAGAAACAAAAGGGGTTCTTATTTAGCAACTCACCCCGTAATAAAGATCCAAGCCCAATAGGCAATGACGCCAGGACCCGGGTAGGGGGGAGACTGAGGAAATTCCTTCCTGCCTGGAGGAAAATTTCATCAATCCCTTGGATCCTGGATACAGTGGGAGTAGGCCTGAAGTTGGAGTTCTCTTCTCCTCCGCCTTCAAGTTTTCAGATTACCAGAACTCAGACTTCCCTAACCTTTCAGTTGGCTCTGGGATTGGAAGTGAAGAGCCTGATCTTGAAAAGGGTGCTGATTCCAGTTCCCCAGGAAGAGGAGAGGCAGGGGTTTTATTCCCATCTGTTCTTGGTAAGGAGATCTGATGGCTCCTACAGAACCATAATAAATCTAAGGAGGTTAAATCAGTTTCTGTCTTAAAATAAATTCCGGATGGAGACTGTTAACTCCCAATTGCTGGATGATGGTGATAGACCTGAAAGATGCTTATTACCATGTTCCAATTTTTCCAGGTCACCAGAGGTTCTTGCGAGTAGCACCAGAGATGGGAGGGTTGGTTCAGCATTACCAATATCTGGCCCTACCCTTTGGAATCTCCATGGCCCCAAGAGTCTTTACCAAAATAGTTGCAGAAATGGGGGCACATGTAAGAAAGAAAGATGTTCTGTTTATTTCATATCTAGACGACTTTCTCATTGTGGCAAGATCTAGAATAGAATGTTTAGAAAGTGTCAGAGTAGTACTGGATATTCTGGAGCAATTAGGTTGGATGGTGAATCTAGAGAAGTCAAGTTTAGTTCCCTCCCAACAGAAAAAGTTTTTAGGGATCATTCTAGATTCCACGGCTCAGAGATGTTTTCTCCCTCCAAAGAAAATAGAAGAGGTTCTGTCCCTAGTAAAAACCCTGATCCGGTCCCCCAGGGTCACTAAGAAAGGCTATGTCCATCCTGGGGACTCTCACGGCCTGTATTCCAGCTGTACCTTGGGCTCAGAGCCACTCCCGAGACCTGCAGTGGGAAATCCTGGCAGCCTGGCGTCAGGAAGAGAAAATTATCGACAAATTTATGTGGGTGTCTCAGCCAACAAGGGAAACCTTGGGTTGGTGGTTAGTTAGGGATCACCTAGAAATTGGAGTTCCATGGAAGATCTCAGATCCCCCCTAATTATTACCATGGATGACAGCCCTTGGGGGTGGGGTGCCCACATGGGGGATCAGGTGTTCCAAGGCTGCTGGTCAAGAAGTCTTTCTCAAGCATCCTCGAATCAGAGGGAACTAATGGCGATTTTGGAGACCTTGAAAGTCGTAGGTCAGGGTATTCGGAATCGCCTTGTAAGGATCATGTCCGACAATATGACTGCAGTTTCATATATAAACAGGCAAGGGGGTACGAGGCCCTTTCCCCTTATGAAAATAATGGCCCGGATTCTAAATCTGTCAGAGCCTCTGGTTCTCTCCTTGTCCGCTCTGCATATCGGGGTCAGACAATTTCAGGGCAGATTTCTTGAGCTGTCAGTCTATATCAGAGCGAGTGGAAATTGAACCCATCCATCTTTTTAGAGATCACCAGGGTTTGGGGGGTCCCGGAAATAGATCTCTTTGCCAGTCGGTCAAACAAGAAGGTGGAGAGATATTATTATTTATTTATTTTTTTTATTTATTTTTTTTTTCCCTAAACCCAGAGGAATTCTCCTTTGGGGTGGATGCTCTGTCCCACAGGTGGGATTTCAATCTAGCTTACGCTTTTCCTCCCTCCTTTCTCATTCCAGCAGTTCTGAGGAAGATAAGGGAGGATCGAGCGAGGGTTATTCTAATTGCCCCCTTTGGCCGAGGAGAGCCTGGTTTGTCCGTTTTGGACCCTTGTGTGAAAGATCCTCAGTGCGCCAACACCGCTGTGGCCACCCCTGAGTCTTCTTTCATATAAAAACCACACTCACCGCCAGTGAATGTCGGGTTCACCAGATAAATACAAGACAAGCTTTCTAAATTTTATATATTTATTAACCCCTAAATGGATCGGTATTAACATCTAACATATACAGTTCAGAACAGATATGCAGATATATGCAAGCATTAACAGTTACTAGTTACAAGATACAGTACAAATAAAATAAAAGGTATTAAAGGTGAAATAATTACTTTACCACACATGTCCTTGATGTGGTTCTATAGTCCAACACTCACACATGGCATGTGTGAGTCACCAGTGGAGGCTGTTTAGCATGTGGCATTAATACGATAATCCAGCCTGCATGCTCTTCTCACAGTCTATCAGCATTAGTCCAATAGTCTCATCACAAAAAATCTCTCTGTCTCTTGTAGTCTGTGATGGTCTGTCTCAACTCCATAGCATAATCTAGCATAATCTCCTCCCACTGACTCTTACCTCATCTTTTATACCCTTTATGCCACCTCCCAGAATGAGGTCACCGGTGGCAGCAGGTCTCATAGAATAATCCACTCAAGTCCAGACCCTTTGTATGTAGATGAGACCAAATGACATGATACAATGTTATCAGGCAGGTCTGATCAACAGCCCAGGCTTGAACAATGTATGTTCGTTTGATCCCTCAGAGCTGTGTAGGAATACAATGGGTCCCTGCTGTGATGGATACAAAGCCCTATTGTTCCAGCCCGGCCACTACTGCCAGTGTACCTATGAGTAGGCTGTGCACATTATGAATGAGTGCAAGCAAGAAGGGGGACACTATACCCAGAGACCAAAATATAACTTTGAGTTACAGCCATATTTCAGCAGAATCATCACACCTTGGATTTTCCCAGTCAGCCAGGACCTTCT
Source organism: Leptodactylus fallax (assembly GCA_947044405.1). Classification (NCBI taxonomy): domain Eukaryota; kingdom Metazoa; phylum Chordata; class Amphibia; order Anura; family Leptodactylidae; genus Leptodactylus; species Leptodactylus fallax. Next base: position 11,582,523 of record CAMRHE010000007.1, on the reverse strand, counting down.
ATGTCAGGGCCCCATTCTCCACCTGGAGTCCAGCCACTTACATTTGACGTCCTGAAATTTGAGTGGAGATTACTAGCCTCAAAAGGTTTTTCTCAGAATCTCACTTCCACTCTTCTAAAAAGCAGAAAACCGGTCACTACTAAAATAAACGCTAGGACTTGGCTCCGGATTTTTGAATTTCTAGGGGGTTCTCTGGGGGTGCTTAGGGATATACCTAGAAAACAGATTCTAGAGTTCCTTCAAAATGGGCTTTCTACCAGCACTTTAAGAGTCCAGGTTTCGGCCCTTAGTGCTCTATTACACATTAAATTGGCTGACAATCCCTGGGTGACTAGGTTCATCAAGGCGGCCTCTAGAAGTAGACCTGTTATGTACAGAGTTCCTCTCTGGGACTTGAACCTAGTTCTGTCTGCCTTAACTAAACTTCCCTTTGAACCATTGGACTCTCTCCCTATTAAAAATTTATTCCTGAAAGTGATTCTTTTAGTGGCCCTTACCTCTGCATGTCGCATAGGAGAATTGCAGGCTCTATCAGTTAATACATCCTTTACTGTTATTACAGAGGACAGGGTAATAATTAAACCAGACCCAGCTTTCTTGCCTAAAGTAGCCTCAAAATTTCATAGATCTCAGGAGATGGTTCTCCCCTCCCTCTGTGCTAACCCAAGTAATACTAAAGAGCAGGAATACCACAGTTTGGATGTAAGACACTGCCTAATCCAGTATTTGTCCTCTACTTCCTCCTGGAGGAAATCTACTTCCCTTTTTGTTCTCTTTTCAGGTCCCAACAAAGGGAAGGCGGCCTCTAAATATAGTCTGGCTAGGTGGGTGAGACTAGCAATCTCCCTGGCCTACAGTTCTTCGGGCCCCCCCCCAGTGGGGTTCAAGGCATATTCTACTAGGGCGATTGCCACCTCTTGGGCCAAGAGAGCTGATGCTTCCATAGAATCTGTCTGCAAAGCGGCAACCTGGTCTTCACCTTCTACCTTTTTTTCGCCGTTATAGGCTGGACATTGGGGCTTCTGCTGATCTTTCTTTTGGAAGGAAAGTTTTACAAGCAGTGGTCCCTCCCTAGTTTTTCCTGTTTTATTCTCTCTGGGTGCTGTTGTGGGTGATGGAGAAAAAAATGGTAATTACTTACCAGTAATTGGATTTTCCAGAACCCACGACAGCACCATCCTTTATCCCTCCGTTTTTTTTCTTGGTGATGGACTTTTGTTTGGCACTGGGTGTAGCAAGCAAAAAAAAAAAAAAATGTTTTGACCTTAGGGTCATGAGTTACAAGTTAACTGGAGTCTCTCTCTCGCTTCTATAAAACAACAAGGGGTAGGAGAGGCTCCACCTTTTTATACCGTAGGTTTCCTGTCCCTGGGGGCGGATCCTCTCTCTGGGTGCTGTTGTGGGTTCTGGAAAATCCAATTGCCGGTAAGTAACTACCATTTTTCTGCGGCATTTCCCCTACATGGGGCCATAGCCTTAAGGAGTTTTCCAGCTTATTTTTATTATCTATCCTCAGAATAGATCATCAATAAGAGATAAGTAAATCCCCACTGACCAGCTGTATGAAGGGGCTATGGCGCCTGTCTATATCACACGCTGTCTGTTTATAGTGACCATGTGATGTAATTACAGCCTTGCAACATAGATGTATATAGGACGAGGATGTAGTTACATGACATGGCCGCTATGAAATGAATGACACTATGTAAACAGAGAAGGGGTCACAGTGCTTACACAGGTATCACGGTTCATTCAAACAGCTGATCCTGGGGGTCTCGGGTACTGGAACCCAACTAAAAAAATTTTATTTTTTTACCTTTTAATTAGGAAACACATGGGGCATTAAGGGGCACTATTTAAAGGGGGTACACAGGGAAGTTATTTAAAGATGCACTTGGGGGTATTATTCATTACGGGGGGGTTATATATTATATATAAAATTATAATTGGGGGTAGCAGCAGGATGGGTGTGCAGGTGAGGACAATGTGGGTCAAGTGCCTAGAAAAGTAAGGAGACAAAGATGTCTGTGCTGCAAACTTTAGAGATTGAAAGAAGTGATCATGGCGGTCCAGATGGAAGAGATGGGGAAATGGGAACGATTAGTCAGACGTAACCTGTAAGTCACTAAACGTTACTGTACTGTATTCACCTAAATGGTCTGGAGAGCCCTGTGTAGAGCCCCTATATACCACTATATGGTCACCACATAGTGATAATATTGGTATACCTAAGTTGGGGGCCCACTTGGACATGTTTGCCCCCTGTGCTGAACACCTAGTAGCTGGTTTATGGTCATTGTCTTGCTGGAAGGCGAATCTCCTTCCCAGTCTCAAGTCTCTTGTAGCCTCCAACAGGTTTTCTTCCAGGATTGTCCTGTATTTAGCTCCATCCATCTTCCCATTAACTCTGACCAGCTTCCCTGTCCCTGCTGAAGAAAAGCATCACCACAGCATGATACTGCCACCACCACGTTTCACAGTGGGGATGGTGTGTTCATGGTGATGAGCAGTGTTACTTTTCTGCCACACATAGCGCTTTGCATTTAGGCTAAAAAGTTCAACTTTAGTCTCATCTGACCAGAGCACCTTCTTCCACATGTTTGCTGTGTCCCCTATATTGATTGTGGCAAACTTCAAATGACACTTCTTATCTTTCTTTGAACAATGGTTTTCTTCTTGCCACTCTTCCATAAAGGCCAGATTTGTGGAGTGCACAAATCATAGTTGTCCTGTGGACAGATTCTTCTACCTGAGTTGAGGATTTCTGCAGCTCCTCCAGAGTGATCATGGGCCTCTTGGCTGCTTCTCTGACCAGTGCTCTCCTTGCTCGATCTTTCAGTTTAGGTGAACAGCCATGTCTTGGTAGGTTGGCAGTTGTAGAATCCTTTCCATTTTTGGATGGATTGAACAGTGCTCCTTGGGATGCTCAAAGCTTGGGATATGTTTTTATAACCTAACCCTGCTTTAAACTTCTCCTTAACTTTCTCTGACCTGTCTGGTGAGTTCCTTGATCTATATCAGTGGTAGGCAATGTTCGGCACTGCAGCTGTTGTAAAACTACATCTCCCAGCATGCATACTTGCTCTGCTTTTTCTTTGAACTTCCATGGAAGTGAATGGAGCATGTTGAGAGTTGTAGTTTCACAGCAGCTGGAGTGCGGAAAGTTGATGACCCCTGATCTATATGATAATGTTGGTTCACTAGTGTGCTCTAACAAACCACTGAGACTTTCACAGAACAGGAGTTATTCGGCTGCAATTGCTGTACGCATCTTCATTACCTTTGGTAGCATTGAGCCCCCAGCAGTAGCGTTCACTGATTGGCTCATACTAACACCAGTGCATCCCGGGGCAGCGATGCTGTTCGGCTGAGTCATCGGGATGAGACATACTGTTAGTGTGTCTATCAGTTTTGCCTATAGAAACAATGAATAAGGATTATCTGACCCTTGATAAGAATATTTGCTATTAGAAACGCATAGGGCCCTTAGAATATAGTGCTCTTGGTATACACCTAGCTGTAGATTGAATCAATTGAGGGCCTTGGGTCCTGGTGCATATTATTTATCAGGAGGAATGCCTCAGACACTCTAGCTATGTGTGTAGATTTTTAATACTAGATAGTCCTAGTGTCTTTTACATGTGGTTTGTCCTTGGGAGCTGTTCTTGTTTGTTTCTTGCACAATTATTTGGCAGCACTATTTGAGCACATCAAAAAATTAAACATTATTTTATCAGTTATTTAAAATAAGTTATTTTATTTCAGACATTTTAGTTATTTTTAGTGAAGTGTATTATTGCTTATATGCTTTAATAAAGATGACACTTGATTTTATAATTTTACACTCTACTGTTTTTGATGGCTTGAATTACATTGTTATACCAGAGTATATAAAGAGTATAAGCCCAATGATTTATTTTGGTGCATTATATAATTTCACACCATTCTGAATGTTTTACCAGCTTCCCAGTACACCATACAGAATAGTAAAAGGTTCCATCATAAAATATAGTGTCCTTTAAAAAAAAAAAAAAGCCCTCCTATGGCTATGCCAGTAAAAAAAAAAAAAAAAAAAAAATTAGTTATGCAAAATTTGAAGTAAAATACGAACACATAAAAATTGGATTGGTGCTGATTTTTAAAAAGGGGGGGGGGGGGAGAGAGAGAGAGATATTATACAGTACAGACCAAAAGTTTGGACACACCTTCTCATTCCAAGAGTTTTCTGTATTTTCATGACTATAAAAATTGTAGATTCACACTGAAGGCATCAAAACTATGAATTAACACATGTGGAATTATATACTTAACAAAAAAGTGTGAAACAACTGAAAATATGTCTTATATTTTAGGTTCTTCAAAGTAGCCACCTTTTGCTTTGATTACTGCTTTGCACACTCTTGGCATTCTCTTGATAAGCTTCAAGAGGTAGTCACCTGAAATGGTCTTCCAACAGTCTTGAAGGAGTTCCCAGAGATGCTTAGCACTTGTTGGCCCTTTTGCCTTCACTCTGCGGTCCAGCTCACCCCAAACCATCTCGATTGGGTTCAGGTCTGGTGACTGTGGAGGCCAGGTCATCTGGCGTAGCACCCCATCACTCTCCTTCTTGGTCAAATAGCCCTTACACAGTCTGGAGGTGTGTTTGGGGTCATTGTCCTGTTGAAAAATAAATGATGGTCCAACTAAACGCAAACCGGATGGAATAGCATGCCGCTGCAAGATGCTGTGGTAACCATGCTGGTTCAGTATTCCTTCAATTTTGAATAAATCCCCAACAGTGTCACCAGCAAAGCACCCCCACACCATCATACCTCCTCCTCCATGCTTCACGGTGGGAACCAGGCATGTAGAGTCCATTCGTTCACCTTTTCTGGGTCGCACAAAGACACGGTGGTTGGAACCAAAGATCTCAAATATGGACTCATCAGACCAAAGCACAGATTTCCACAGGTCTAATGTCCATTCCTTGTGGTGTTTAGCCCAAACAAGTCTCTTCTGCTTGTTGCCTGTCCTTAGCAGTGGTTTCCTAGCAGCTATTTTACCATGAAGGCCTGCTGCACACAGTCTCCTCTTAACAGTTGTTGTAGAGATGTGTCTGCTGCTAGAACTCTGTGTGGCATTGACCTGGTCTCTAATCTGAGCTGCTGTTAACCTGCGATTTCTGAGGCTGGTGACTCGGATGAACTATCCTCTGCAGCAGAGGTGACTCTTGGTCTTCCTTTCCTGGGGCGGTCCTCATGTGAGCCAGTTTCTTTGTAGCGCTTGATGGTTTTGGCCACTGCACTTGGACACTTTCAAAGTTTTCCCAATTTTTCGGACTGACTGACCTTCATTTCTTAAAGTAATGATGGCCACTCGTTTTTCTTTACTTAGCTGCTTTTTTTTCTTGCCATAATACAAATTCTAACACTCCATTCAGTAGGACTATCAGCTGTGTATCCACCTGACTTCTGAACAACACAACTGATGGTCCCAACCCCATTTATAAGGCAAGAAATCCCACTTATTAAACCTGACAGGGCACACCTGTGAAATGAAAACCATTTCCGGTGACTACCTCTTGAAGCTCATCAAGAGAATGCCAAGAGTGTGCAAAGCAGTAATCAAAGCAAAAGGTGGCTACTTTGAAGAACCTAGAATATAAGACATATTTTCAGTAGTTTCACACTTTTTTGTTATGTATATAATTCCACGTGTTAATTCATAGTTTTGTTGCCTTCAGTGTGAATCTACAATTTTTATAGTCATGAAAATACAGAAAACTCTTGGAATGAGAAGGTGTGTCCAAACTTTTGGTCTGTACTTTGTGTGTGTGTGTGTGTGTGTGTGTGTGTGAAGATAGATAGATAGATAGATAGATAGATAGATAGATAGAGATATATATTTTTTTTTTTATATTATATAAATTTTTTTTTTTTTTTTTGTTTCCATCCAATACTTTATTTTTAAACCAACAACTAAGAGCTTACATATACATGTGCATGATCCATAGGTGTTGGTCTGTTAGCATTGGTGTAGGTGTTGAAAAAGTAATGCCTGATTATTATGTCTTATAATAAGGAACAGTTTCCATTTAATAAATTGTATCTTTCTTGTTTTAGGACCCAAGACTGTATTTTTCTGGGCTCCAATAATGAAATGGGTAATTTGTTTTCAAAGTTTTTCCAAAGTAGTAAAATCTGACTTATGTTAATCAAATGTAAAGTACCATAATTACATTCTGACAAGTAAAATACAATGAAATATACAGATGTAGGGATGTTTTTTTTTTTTGTTTTTTTTTTATAATGTGTAATCCCTATTGATTTGCATGCCTTAGTAGACCCGTGATAGTGAACCTATGGCACGCGTGCCAGAGGGCACGCAGAGCCCTCTCAGTTGGCACGACGCATGCCGTTGCCATGATCGCTCACTAACTGGGAATCCCACAGGATCAAACCAGATGTGTATCAATAAAGGGCCAGAGATTGATTGCAAAACTAACCAAAACAAAATCCCACACCAGTGTTTGCCAAATCCTTATCAATCAGACTTAATTTGATTTTAAACAACCATCAACATGATGAATATGGGAGACCACCCCTTTCCTTAGAAGATCATAGGTATCCAAATAAAGCCTGAATTGTTATTGATCTGGCAAATGCTGTTGGGGGTGTGTGATGATTCTGCTTAAATATGGCTATAACTCAAAGCTGTATTTTGGTCTCTGGGTAGAGTATCTCTTTACTCATAAGGTGTGCAGCTATAATCCTAGTTGTATGTTATCAGTAGAAGCAACATTGTACAATGGGGCTTTGTATCCATCCCAGCAGGGCTCCATTGAATTCATACACAGCCCTGAGTGATCAAAGAAACATGCGTTGTGCAGATAGATCAGACCTGGTTGATAACATTGTATCATTCCACTTGGTCTCAGCTCAATACAAAGAATCTGGACTTGAGTGCATTATTCAATCAGACTTGCTGCCGCTGGTGACCTCATTCTGGGAGGTGGCATAAAGGGTATAAAAGATGAGGTAAGAGGCAATGGGAGGAGATTGGGCTGAGACTACAAGAGTTTACTGAGAGACTGTGATGAGAGCATGCAGGCTGGAATATACTGTGATGCCACATGCTAGGAGTTAATGCCACATGCCAAGAAGCCTCCACTGGGTTATTCACACATAACAGAGCATGTGTGAGTGTTGGATTATAGAGCCACATCAAGGAGATGCGTGGTAAAGTAATTATTTCAATTTTAGTCCCTTTTATTTCATTGCACTGTATCTTGTAACTAGTAACTGTTAATGCTTGTATATATCTACATATCTGTTCTGAACTGCATATGTTAGATGTTAATACCGACCCATTTAGGGATTAATAAATATATAAAATTTAGAAAGCTTGTCTTGTATTTATCTTGTGGACCCAGCACTCACTGGCGGTGAGTGTGGTTTTTTATGAAAGACGACTCAGGTGTGGGCCACCGCGGGGTTGGCACACTGAGGATCTTTCACAGGGGGGATTTTGTTCTGGATGATATTGCAGTCAACTTCTGGTTCTTTGTCAATCTGACTTACATCTGGATAATGTATTTCCAGGTTTGCCTGCTAAAGGTTTCCACTGTTTGATCACATCATGAGTGACTGAGGTCTGTGTTTACCTATGGGGGCACATTAACCCCTTAACGACCTTGGACGTACTATTACGTCCTGGGCGCTAGGTACTTCGCGCACCAGGACGTAATACTACGCCCGAGGCCGGCCGCCCGCTCACTATCTGAGTGGGCGGTATCGGAACCGGGTGTTAGCTGTATCTGACAGCTAACACCCTGCTCCATAACCCCCGGTCGGCCATAACTTCCGATCGGCGGTTTTAACCCCTTGGATGCCGCGGTCAAACATGACCGCGGCATACAAGGGGTTCCGCCGTCTTGCCGACCCCCCCCCCCCGGCACCCCCCGCGGCGAGATTGGGGGGTGCCGATATCTATAATCTGCAGCCTGGGGTCTGTCCAGTGACCCCAGGCTGCCTGGAGCCCCCAGTACCTGGTTGATCCTGCCGAGACCTCAGGAAGTCAGCGCTGTGTTTCCATAGCGCTGACTTCCTGTATAGGCTGCAAGACACGTGTATGCTCGTGTCTTGCAGTCTATAGTACTGAGCCAGAGATCAAAGCATCTCTGGCTCAGGTGTCCTAATGGGACACAAGAAAAAGTAAAAAAAAAGTGAAAAAAAAAAAATAATAAAAAAAATTATATAAAAAATAAACCTAAAAATTAATAAAAACAATACATATTTGGTATCGTTGCATCCGTAACAACCTGTACAATAAAACTGAAACCATATTTAATGTACACGGTGAAAGTCGGGGAAAAAAAACGGAAAAAACCCGCCAAAAGTAACGATTTTTCGCCAACTCACCTTACAAAATATGCCATAAAAAGTGATCAAAAAGTCATATGTACCCCAAAACAGTACCAATAAAAAGCACAGGTTGTACCGCAAAAAATAAGCCCTAAACCAACTCTCTAAACTGAAAAATAAAAATGCTACGCATCTTAGAAGATGGCGATGCAAAAAAAATTGATTTATGTCCCCAAATGGGTTTTTGTTCTGCAAAATTGGTATTGCATAAAAAAACAGTATAAATGAGGTATCGCCGTAATCGTACCGACCCGCAGAATAAAGATAACATGTTACTTATGCTCTTCGCTGCATGGTGAAAAATTTAAAAGATAAAACGCAGTGCCAGAATTGATGGGGTTGTTTTTTAATCCACCAAGAAAGAGTTAATAAAATTTATTTAATAAGTTGTAAGCACCTAAAAATGATGTCATTAAAAAATACATCTCACCCTGCAAACAACAAGCCCTCATATGGCTACATCACCAGAGAAATAAAGAAAATATAACTCGTAGAATGTGAAGACAACCCCAAAAATCGCCAAATCATTAGAGCATAACTGGCTGCGGCAGGAAGGGAATGTATAAGCTGTGCGAGCGTATATTAGGGTACACCCCAGATTTAGAGCTTACGAGGGATAATAAACCAGAAGTGACCCCCAGAGTGACCCCCCCAATAATAGGAACTACTGGGGAAATAGTAGGGAATTTAGTGTACCCAATGTACTACGCACAGCTTACATATTCATTCACTTTTCCTCATCCGCTGTGCAGTCACGTCTGGGATACTAATGCTCGCTACACCCCTTGATAAATTCTTTGAGGGGTGCAGTTTTCAAAATGGGGTCATTCCCTAGGGGAATCCACTTTACTGGTACTTTAGAGGCTCTGCAAACATGACATGGCATCCAGATCCCAAACATCTGAATCTGCGCTCCAAAAGCCACATAGCTCTCCTTCCCTTCTGTGCCCTTCTGTGTGCCCAAACCGCAGTTTATACCCACATGTATGACACTGGTGTACCCAGAATAAGGTACTTAATGTGATATATGGGTATAAACTCCTGTTTGGGCACAGCCGGGCACAGAAGGGAATGAGCGCTATTTGGTTTTTGGACGCAACTGCACTTTTGCAGAGCTGAAATGCCAGTACAGTGGAATCCCCTGACATGTTACCCCATTTTGGAAACTGCACCCCTGAAGGAATTTATCCAGGGGTACAGTGAGCATTTTTAACCCCCAAGTGTTGCTATAATTTATTATCCGTAAATGAATAGGCAGCTGATGATGAAAGGTGAAAATGACAATTATTCCAGGAATACGACATTTCTGTGTGTAATATGTTGTGCCCGGCTTGTATCAGAGATGAACCCTCCAAAAGCTGTTGTGCCCGGGATCCCCGATCACCAGTTTTTGGAGTGCGTGTCTGTGCAGACATAAGCTGGGCACAACATATCGGGCACTGAAATGGCGTATCTATAGAAAAATTTCATTTTTAACTTTTCATTATCAGCTGCGCATTCATTTTTGGAAATTAAAAGAATGCAACACTTAAGGGTTAATAATGCTCGCTACCCCACTTGATAAATCCCTTGAAGGGTATAGTTTCCAAAATGGGGTGACATGTCTGCGGATTCCACTTTACTGACAATTCATGGTCTCTGCAAAAGTGGCATGGTGTCCAAAAAGCAAACTGTGCTCTAAAAACCAAAATAGCGCTCTTTCCCTTCTGTGCCTGGCTGTGCCCAAACAGCAGTTTATACCCACATATGGCATTAAATATGTTATCCTGGGTACACCAGTGTCATACGTGTGGGCATAAACTGTCATTTGGGCACACAGCAGGGCGCAAATGTGAAGGAGCGCTATGCGCTTTTGGAGCGCATATTTAGATTGTTGTTTTTTTGGACGCCATGTCACATTTGCAGAGACCCTAAAATTGCCCCTACAAAATGGGGGTCACTTCTTGGGGAATTCCAATTTACTGGCACCTCCAGGGCTCTGCAAAAATATCATGGCGACCAGAAAGTCCCTCTAAATCTGTAGTCCAAAAGCTAAAAAAAACCACAGTGCTCCTTCCCTTCTGAACCCTGCTGCGTGCCCAAGCAGCAGTTTATACCCACATATATAATTTTTTTGTCCCTGGGATAGCCCACTTAATAGTTTTAGGAGTGCATGTCTCTGATGCCACAAAGTGGCCGCAACGTATTAGGCACTGAAATTGGATATTTCTTTAAAAACTTTAATTTTCACTGTGTACATTAATTTTTGGGAAGCATTTTTAGGCTCTAAATGGTAATACCCCTTGATACATTCCTTGAGGGGTGTAGTTTCTAAAATGGGGTCACTTTTGAGAGGTTTCCATTATATTGGTACTTTAGGGGTTCTGCAAATGCGACATGGCATCCAAAAACTATTCCAGCAAAATCTGCCCTCCAAAAGCTAAATAGCGCTCTTTCCATTTTTAGCCCTGCCATTTACCCATGCAGCAGATTACAACCACATATGGGGCATTTCTGTGTTCAGGAGAAATTGTGTAACGAACTTTGGGGTGCTTTTTCTCCTTTGTCCTCTTGTGAAAATGAAAAATTTGGGGCTAAATTGACGGTTTATTGGAAAAAAAAAGTAATTTTTCATTTTAATGTCCCAATGTTAATAAAATCTGTGAAACAGCTGTAGGGTCAAAATGCTCACTATACCCCTTGATATGTTCTGTGAGGGGTGTAGTTTCCAAAATGGGGTCACTTTTAGGGGGTTTCCACTGTATTGGTACTTTGGGGGCTCTGCAAATGCGACATGGTACCTGAAAAGTATTCCAGCAAAATCTGCTCTCCAAAAGCTAAATAGCGCTCTTTCCATTCTGAGCCCTGCCATGTACCCATACAGCAGATTACGACCACATATGGGGTATTGCTGTGTTTAGGAGCAATTATTTTGCAAACTGTGGGGTGCTTTTTCTCCTTTAACCCATTGTGAAAATGAAAACTTTGGGGATAAAGTGACATTTTAGTAATGTTTCATTTATACATCCCAGTGTTAGCAAAATCTGTGAAACGACTGTAAGGTCAAAATGCTCACTATACCCCTATATGAATTCTGTGAGGGGTGTAGTTTGCAAAATGGGGTCGCTTTTTGGGGTTTTCCTTTGTATTGGTACTCTAGGGGCTTTGCAAATGAGACATGGCACCTGAAAACTATTCCAGCAAAATCTGCTTTTCAGACGCCCAGTGTCGCTCCTTCCCTTCTGTGTGCTGCCATTCGCCCAAACATCAGTTTACACCCACTTGTGGGGTATTTCCGTGCTCGGGAGAAATTGCATAACAAACTGTGAGATGCATTTTTTCCTTTAACCCTTTGTGAATGTGTTAATTTTAGGGCTAAATTAAGGAATTAGTGGGAAAAAATTAAATTTCTAAATTTCACCTCCATATTGTTTTAATTCCAGTGAAATTCTTAAAGGGTTAACAAACTTCCCAAATGTTGTTTTTGAATTATTTGAGGGGTGCAGTTTTGAAAATGGGGTGATTTATGGGGGTTTCTAATATATAGGCCTTTATAATCCTCTTCAGAACTGAAGTGGTCCCTAAAAAATTAGTTCGGGAAATTTTCTTGTAAATCTGCAAAATCGCTGTTACACTTGTAAGCCTTCTAACATCCAAAACAAATTACAGGACGATTAAAAGATGATGCCGATATAAAGCAGAGATATGGTAGATAATATGTATTAATGTATTTGGGTGGTATGACTATCTATCTGAAAAGCAGAGCATTTCACATTTTGAAAATTGCGATTTATTTTTTTTTTTTTTCCAAATTTCCTATTTTTTTATAAATAAATACAAAAATATTCATTAGTGTTTACCACTAACATGAAGTACAATGTGTCACGAAAAAACAATCTCAATATCACTTGTGTAAGTTAAGACGTCTCAAAGTTATTGCCATATAAAGTGACACATGTCAGTTTTGAAAAACGAGGCCTGGTCCTTAACGCACTTTTGGGCTGGGTCCTTAAGGGGTTAAATCACATTTGAACATGCTGTCTAATGGTTTAATTTCTTTGAACCTCTGTGAGAAATCAGTGGTCAGCATAGCAAAGGTGGTGGTAAAAGACAGGGTCTTATTTTTTTACTCCCAAAAAAGGGCTAGGGCTTATTTTTTGGGGTAGGTCTAATTTTTCAGGCACCAGAGTGAATCAGAATCTTTTCTAATTATGAATTTTGTAAAATGGTTAGGTTTAGGGTTAGTAACCATAATTTACATTCACTATTTACGGTGCAGTGTCAGTGGGTCTTAAACTTACTGGCACTCTCTCTCTCTAAACACTTTGTGTGGCAGTGACACTGTGCCCTCTCTATCTCCTCTCCTTTACACTAAATGAGAGGTGCTGTAGTGTAGTGGCTGCGTCTGTGGGAGCAAGTGGAAGTGGCTCCTGATGTCTGGTCACGTAGATAGCTTAGCCAGCATGGTGGAACTCAGGAGGCGGAACTCAGGAGGCGGAACTCAGAAGGCGGACTTGGGAGGAAGGAGGCAGGAGGGAGCAGGTGAACAGAATTTGCCCTGCCATGGCAGGAGGTAGTGGGGCACTTGTCCAGGACGGTTGGAAGCTATGGTATGCCTAGGTATTCTCACGTCACGTGACACAACCTAGCGCTGGAGGCGCTGACTGTAACTAGGGATTATTTTTGAAATGGGGTTTATATTTCAACCCTACGCCAAAAACCGCGAAAATCAAGCTAGGGCTTATTTTCGGGGTAGGGCTTATTTTTGGAGAAACAGGGTATGTGTCAATGTAGCCTCAGAATACAAAAGTGAAATTAAAAAAGTGTAAATTAACAGTGAAAAATGGTGCAGCCGATTTTAGTAATCAAAATAAGCCAGTTTTCTGTTGCACATTGACATATTTATGTGTTTTTAGACATTGTTTGCATCCAGATAGACAAGGGACATGTCTTGGGTAAAAAAGGGGGCGTGGCTTTGTGGGAATGGCTTAAAATGGCTCAGATTTTGCAAAATGCTGATGCATTTTAAAGTGTAAAAAAAAAAAAAAAAAAAGTGGCTAACTGTGCCTGATTTATCATACAGAGTCACTGAAATAAATTTGGCTCATGTAGACTAGTTGTACTGTATAGGTACTTTCGCATGTCAGTTGCATCAGTATGAGGTGTGTGTGTGTGTGTGTGTGTGTGTGTGTGTGTGTGTGTGTGTGTTTGTTTTTTTTGTTTTTTTTTAAGAACTGATGCCAAAACTTATGGAAAAATATTTCAGTTGTCAGCAGTGCCACTGTGCCAAGTTTAACCTGCCAACAATAAAAAAAAAAAGTGGAATTCATCATTTCGTCTACACCAGTTTTCTGGTACAGAGGGATAATATTGAGGCACATGGTTGGCACAAGGCCCAAACATGCACCACAAGGCTCAATCCGCTTCTTGCTCACCACATTGCGTGAATGTGAGAGGGGCAGTGACAGATTCTGCCCTGATTCTGCCTTCCATTGTGTTCAATGGGAAGCATAGATCAAAGCACCACGCTGAAAAAATAAGCATCCTACTTGATCTTATTGCAGATTCCACAGCTGATTCAGCTGCAGATTCTGTGGCATAGGAGTCTCTTCTGATTAGGCTAATTCATCTGCTTTGGCTTTCTGCCACAAGGTGGAAAATGAAGAGTAATCTGTGGCAGATGTTCACTTCAAATTCCTCTTCATTTTCTGCCATTTTAATTTAGCCTTACAGAAATAGTGCCCTAATAGCACCCATCCACAGCTATCGGTCCGTTCTCAGAGTAATAGTGCCTCTGTAGGTAATAGTACTATTACTTTTTTTTTTGGGGGGGAGGGGGTGCTATTAGGGCACTATTACAGTAATTGTGCCTCCCCTGGTAATAGTCCCTCCGATTACTTATGTGGGGGGGGGCTGTTACTGTTACTCTATTACTGTAATAGTGCCATAATAGCACCCCTGCATGAGTAATGCGCCCCCCCCCCCATAAGTTATACTATTACTTATATGAGGGTACTTTTACTGTAGTAATTCCCCCCCCCCCCTTTCCACATACTGATCCCTGAACTGTATAATGATCACTTATTATATTGAGTTATTAATGTACCTGGGATAAAAACCCTGATGTGATTTTTCACAGGGCTGCTGGGGCACACAGCCTGGGTACACTGTCATTTCTTACGGATCCTACTCTGGTATCTCAGGAGCCAGAATAGACAGAAGGAGCCGGAAGAATAGACAGTGCCCACAAGCTGTGTGCCCCAGCAGCTCCCGTGAATATTACATAACAGTTCTTTCCCCAGGTAAGTGATTATTATATATAGTTCAGAATCATAGTGATGTCTACCATCCCGGGCAGTGAGCACAGCCTGTCCTGCAACGGTAGACACAGCACCAGAATTACTGTATGCCATATCTGTCTACTGCTGAGGCCACTCTGCTCCCTCCCCTTTTACTTTCACTATTACTGCCACTGGGAGCTGCAGAATAGTGTGTGTAGCCCTATTTGGGGGGGGGGGGTATGAGTATTATCCCTCCCGCAACAGACTCTGGCGCAGACCTGTGTGTATAATGGGACCTGAAGCCTTCGCTGAAGGGAAGAGTGGGAACATATATGAAATATATCAGTGCCTCCACCCAGGATAGAGCCTCTGTATTACAGGGAGGATCTCTTCCTGGGACTTACCCATGAAATACAGTTAGTAGCCTTAACAAGGATCACTGTACTAATCTCACAGTCTGAAGAATACATACAGATACCACATAAGGTTATAACAGTAGCTTTATAAGAATCAACAGGGTAATAATACATACATACAATATACTCAGAACACAGCAATACTACAACAACCAGCAAGTCCTCAACCGTCTTAGGTTATATACCCGGGTATATATATAGATATATAGCAAGAGTCCAGTGCACAATACCTCCAGGCAACAGAAGAGATGCAGGGGCCCCTGTGGATGACTGTGGATCCTCGGATTCTTCCAGGAGATGACAGACAGCCGATCAGGAGATGATGATGATGATGATGGTGAGATTCTTCACAGGCAGCAAACAGGGCGACGGTGACGGCAGTAGATGCAGGCCTGACTACCCTAACACTGAGTCCTTAACCTGCCAGCTAAACTACTAGTGCCACCGGGCCTCTAACTAGCTAGTTGGCCTTCGGAAGCCTAACCTATCACTGCCCTGAACTGTATATATATATGGATCCCTAACTACGGTTACTAGCTAGGTCCTGTGAGTATATAGGGGGTAACACATACCTAACTATATACTGTGAAGTAAAGAGGAACAAGTGGCTCTTAGACTCCCCCAGACATAACATGTCTGTCTCAGCAGCTCTGCTCACATCTCTCCCCCCAGCAGCTCTGCCTCACATGTGTCTGACTCACTGTATTTACAAAACAAAACTTGCACTAAATGCCTGGGGTCTCTGAAGCCAAACTGCAGGGGCAAAGAAGCCAGATACATTATATACTAGTAGAAATGGCAGTTCCCTACATGTGTTTGGTGTTTTTTCACTGTTATGGCACAGGAAACTTTTTTTTTGACGTGGCTCGTGTGTGTGTGTGTGTAGAAAAACAAAACAAAAAAAACACGTGTGCAATGGGGCAGTGATACTGAGTGTGCTGAAGTGGTGAGCATGTAATGCCCACCGCACAGGCACAGAACACAAGAGAGCCCACACAACACTTCTTAACCAGTACCGGTACATATCACTAATAAGAAGACCTTTATATATAAAGTAGAAAATGAGTAATACATAAGGCAAAGCATACAAGAAGACCTATACAAATGAATTCGAGAGAATGAACACACTAATATAAATCAATAGCTATACACACACTATGCGGTATATCCCTAGTTCCCCCTTCTTTCTTACTGTTATTTATTATGTTTTTGTCTTGATATTTAATAAAGTGGACATAGTGGACTTTATTTTTTGGGTTGAACTAGTATTTTATGTTCCACACAATCAGTTTATCCTATTTGATACTTGCCTTGTATTACATGATTAGTGAATGGACCCAGAAACAGATGGCTCTCTGTTTTGTAGAGTGGCTGGACACCGTTACTGCTGCTTTCCCCCCCACAGATCAGATATTTATGGCATACCGTAGGCAATAAAAAAATTATTTCAGCACTTTTAAGCTGCAATATTTACAAATGATGTTTTTTTTTTTTTTTTTTTTCTTGTATAAACTGTGTAGGGTTTGGTAATTGCTGGGTTAGCAGACATGACCAGACCAGCAGAAAAATTAAGCACAGGCCAGTCTGGAGTTCTCACGGCTACTGGTAAGTTGTTATTTATTACATGTTGTTTTGTGAGTTAAATCGAACAAAGATTGTCCAGTAACCTTTTTTGTAGAAAAGTGTAAAAGGATCCCCCACTGATCTCCTAAGGAAATGTCATTAAAAAAACTGGACTAGCCTGTTCAGATGATACTGGGAGCTGCATGTACTTGACTTCTCATTAGGTAGGAAAAGAAAGGCACAGTAAAAATAAGTGAAATCATAGATGGAGAAATTATTGTAGACTGGAACCAATTACTCAGTTCCAAGACAGCATCGACAAACTTGTAAAAGCTGCAACATAGTCTCCCTATTTATTTATTTATTTATTTATTAATTATGCTTACTTGTATAGCGCCATCATATTCTGCAGCACTTTACAGATATTGTCAGTCACTGTCCCATATAGGACTCACAATCTACATACTTTCATTATCTTTTGTGTGACACAGTGACTGACCCAGAGCAGCACACAGCATAGCTCTGACCTCAAACCAAGAAGAGCATTCAAAGAAAATTAACTTTTTTTTTTTTTTTTTTTTTGGGGGGGTGGCTGTCAGAAGTTGCAGTGCATGACTCTCTGGCCACACAAGCACAATGGTGCTTCATTCACAGGGAGAATGCAGAAGGACTTGTGGTCTATCATTCTCATGATCTCTTGAGAGGTTCCTAAAGCAGTTAAACAGGGTTATGTTTTTTAAAACCTTTAGCTTTTATTTTATTTATTTTTTTTTTTTTTTTACTTTTTTGCAAAAATTACCTCAAACTACTGACCTACATCTGAGCTAGTAGGATTTTGTTTTTGGAGAAGCTTGAGAATTTTGTGGCTTGAGATCAAATAGCATATCAATCAGAGGGTCAGACGAAGCTCCCTGCCTATTCATCTCTCCCGCTTGGCCACGTACCGGTTTAGGGAAGTGCTCTGTCCCAGTGAGATATCATAGAGATTAGAGATGACACCCAGGGCAGAGGGGCCATCTAAATGTAGGCACTCAAACGCCATAGGTTGAGGCAGCGGGGGGCTACCCAGCAGTGAAGGTATTGTGCTGATATCTGTAAGTTGCCATTGAGGGTTGTGAAAAAAGTGTGTGTATAGCAAAGAACAGAGTAATATGTCATGTTAGAGGCTCATGGGATATTGAAGGCCTAACCATTTTCATCCAGATGCTATTCAGGATATACGTGGTAAAGAGAGAGGGATTTAAGGGTGAGGACACTGTAGCCAGGTGATGCCAGATTCTACATGTAATCCAAATATCACCTTGAAGCCATAGAACCTAGGAAGTTCTGGGACTGTATTGCCACTGGAGGCCCCCATGAGTTGTAAGCTCAAAGTGTAGACCAAGAAGTCAAATGTCGCAATTGGGTAGCATGGTAGTATAGCAAAGTATCTGTGTAGGCCAGCCCTCCTCGCTGGGCAGGTGCAACAAGAACATCTCAAGAAATACAGTATTACCAGAGAAAATCTTAGAAAAACTGCATTTAGCGTAAGATAGACATTAGTATGGAAAAAGATAGAGGAGCTTTGGCAGAATTGACATTCTGACTGCCAGTATTTGAGAGAGTCAAACAGACTTCCACCTGCCTAGCAAGTTACAGATATCCTGTATAAAGGGTGTAAAGTGGCTTATAATGTGCCATAGGTAGAGGTAGCTTGAATGCCTAGGTTATCTCTCCATTCATAATGAACGGTAGACTTAATGTCCCTGCAACTGCGTTAGCTGCCCTTAAGCGGCAAGGCTTCTGTTTTAGTTGGATGGATTTTGTAACCTGAGAGACTACTATACAAATCTATGACTTTGTGGAGATTTGGTAGGAAGAGACTGTAGGTGTGATAGTTATGGGGATGTCGTCAGCAAAAAAAAAAGGATATCTTGAATGGCTTATCACCAACCTGTGTTTATATTAGGATCTTCTCTAATGTATGCTGTCAGTGGTTCTTTGCTTAGGATATACAAGAGCAGGAAAATGGACAGCCCCTCTCTGGTGCCATTTTAAAATTGAGAATTGGGAGCGCATTAGTGGTCAGAGGCCCTTGAGGCGATCCCTATTCTATCAGTCAGTGAGTAACAACCCTTGCAGAAGATCAGGCTGCAAGTAGACTAAGGATGCCCTATTTGCAATATGAACAAATTTCATTTATTGCATATGTGTGGATATGCACCTCTTGGAGTTTTTTTTTTTTAATGGTCTTTGCTTTGGTGCAAAAGGCATATGGTGTCATAGCTCAGGATCCCAAATACTGTTCTTCATATAGAGGGTGGAGAATGAAATGGATAGTGGAGCTTCTGTGGGTGTAAAGTGTATTTTGTTTCAAGCTATAAAACTTATAGCCTTGTACTGGCTGCAAAATAGCCCACTGACTAAAATAATTGGTTACTAGACTCAATCACATCATCAGACTAGAAAGGGGGTGTATATGAAAATTCTTGAGCCCATTTGGTGGCCATGGCATCTTAATCTTTTATGGAACTATGTGGTTTTTTTTTTTTGGTTTTTACTTCGTTATTTAATGTATGCTGATGCTGTCTTGGGGGGGGGGGGGGAGTTGTTGTCCTTGCTGCTTTTATGGTATGTTTTAAAAAATTTTCAACAAAGTTAAAAAAAAAAAAAAAAATTGGGGTGAGCAGACATACTAGCAACTTGGGGTGATGTTAGTATTATGCCAAGAAAGTTAGGTTATATGTTCGTTGTGCACTTAATCAATTATACTTCAGTTACACCACAACGTTATTTTCTACACTTTGACAGGACTTATATGGTCACGTTATTCCCTTGTGATTATTCCTAAAAATTGGTCTCTCTTCGCTGTGAACTTTTTTGTTGGCTGTGCAGGCGGGTCCCAGCTTTTTAGAATATGGAGGTATGTGTTCAGTTTTTACAGATATAAATGTGTAAATTTGCTATTTTATGTGCTTAAAGGTGTTTTAGAATTAGGCTAGGTTCACACCGTCCGCTAAAACAGACGTTACCCGCGGACCCCATAGACTATATTGTGGTCCGTCAGGGTTTCTGCTGTTTTAATACTGAAACCAGAGGAAAGAAAAGTCCTTTGTCAGGACTTTTCTCTCCGATTTTCGTCAGTTTCTGCAGCGGGGTCTCCAGTTGTGTGAACCTAGCCTTAGGCCAATTTCATATGAACATATATTCAGAAACTGTGTATTTGATGCCAAAGTTAGTCCTGTCCTGTAAGCCTTGAAACAGGCCTTTTGATTCCACATTAAGGAATTGAATCCCGATACCATAACTTCTTATTCGCATCCAGCTACTGAATACATTACATTGCAATTGCAAACTCAGATCAGAGACAATTCTGATCCTGGATGTTTAACCCCTAGCTGCTGAAGTCAGTAGCAGTAGTTCATAGTAGCAGAGGGCCTAATAAAATATCCTAGGTCTGTCAGATGTATGACCAAATAAACAGCATGTCAGTGATACACTATTGGGGGAAAAAGGGGGGGAGGGGTAATTAAAGTTTTAAAGAGAGCATAGCTGGTGCTACTCTGGCTCAGACATGTCACCTTAGCTCCTTGCTTCTACCCAACTTTTGCGACAAATTTGTAAATTACAGACCTGACTTCAGTCCAGCACAGTAGTTAATCTACTCTCCCAGTTCAGACTGTATAACCAGTTTCTTCATTTCACTTGGTCTACCGATTTAACTGTTCCTATGCATTTAGGAACCTTAGTTACACTTTCACTGTTATGTATTTGCTGTATGCTTGTTTGATCTCTGTATAAATTATTATTTTGTGCATTGTTGTAAACTTCATTGTGAGGTACAGTGCAGTAGTCTGTACACTTTGTTAGCTTGAAAATCTCAATTACAATAATAGAAAATCTTCCCTAAATAAATCCTTTTGCTGAAAAATGGCAAACCATAAACATATGACATAATGGTATGAGGTTTTGAGAGCCAATGTACTGTGCTGTTAATGGGATTACCCTGTTTCAGCAAATAAATGTAATTCTCTGTATAATGAAGAAAAGTTATACGTTCTATGAGTTCCTCGTGGTTTTCTAGATCTCTGCTCACTGTCCTTCATTCTGCTTACTTCAGTCTCAGTTCAGTTATCAGACATCTGTCCTGTAACGAGATGTTAAACTGTGTCTCCGTGACATGATCATGGATTGCTTTTTATCTGTTGAAAGTAGCGGATGACAGATCTAGAAAACTGTGAGGAATTTATATACAAAATATCTGTATATTGCAAAATGGTATAACTTTTCTTTATACAAACAAGAGCATTTTATTTTCTGAAACTGGACAACCCCCTTTAATTGCTGCAGATTTGCAGTGCAGAATCTGTACCACAAATGCTCTGTAATTCCACGTCTGGACCCAGCCACCTTATGCAAAATTACTAAAATCTAAACTATGAATATCGCAAAAGACTATGGACAAATTGCTATTATTTTTCTATATCCCCTCCAAAAAAAAGTTCTAAAACTTGTTTTCACTCCAAAATCTAAACTACCTCAAATATAAATCACAATTCTTCTCCAAACGACAGAGATCCAGATCGCTGTTTTAAGCATTTACACTCCCCATTGACTATAATAGGGTCTGTTGGGTTGTCTGCCGTTTCAAAACTAACACCAGCGGAGAGAGAAGTCCTGCATTTTCGGCGGTTTCTGCGCCGGAGTCTACAACGAAGACTCTGGTGCAGATATGAACTTAACCCAAGTCTGAAAAATAAAGCTTTGGCACCAGAACAACAAATTGATAGTTTCTCGGGATCTTTAAGGGACTTGTATAACACTTTTGCAGAGTGTTAATACGCTTGTGAACCCCTAGCCCTAGTCTTGAGCATGTTTTATTTTATATTTTTTTTTCTTTACAGATACAATCAAGAACTCAAAGCTCAAGCTCCTGACAATATCCAGAAAGCAGAGCATTAATTTTATTAACCTTGTAATTTGCTTTTTAATATTCAATAGCCAATTGGTTGACATTTCACTGACATTGAGGAAATGAAACAGTTTGGTAGATGAAACAGATTTTATTAAATCCTAACCTTGTTAGAGAAAATTATAATATTTTTTGGATTAATTTTCACATGTCTTGTGCATCATATCAATAAAAACAATTATAACATTTCTCTTTTATTTTTATCATAAAGTCTTCGGCAGTTTATTTTCTTTTTTTTTTTTTTTTTTTTTTTTTTTTGTTTAACTGTCATTTTTATTAAGAATTATGAACAAGGTGACATACAGTGGTATAGAAAGAGCCACAACATGTGGCACATTTCAGTAAAATAAAACAATGTCAAAAGAGTTGATACCTTTTTAATAGTTAACTGAAAGAATGTTGACCTAAAGTAAGCTTTCGAGAATACTTGAGTCTTCTGATCAGACATGGTATTATACAGTATCTGAAGAATCACATATTTATACAAAGGATATAGGAACATGGTGGTAAATGAGACAAGTGATGTAAAACAGAGCTATCAATATAAGTAAACTGCCAATTCAGTAATTAGAGCACTTACTTGAAGTGTGAAAGTTTTATTGCCACCTGATTGAAATCTGGTCACTGGTTGTGTTGCCCTCAGCAGATCTAAGAACCTATTTCTTAAATGGGTTGTCCAGGAATCACAGGACTGTAATTCCTGGACAACCCCTTTGTCATGTAGAATGACACAAATACATGAGACACATTCATCTCTGTTCTGAGTGTGTCAAAGGTTGTCAAGAGTTTATACTCCCAGACCTTCCTGTCTGAGATTTTTTTTTTTTTTTTTTTTTTCAGTACCAAACCATTCATGCCATTTATGTTGTGATGAGTTATAAAAATGTTTTGGCACAGGGGAGATCTGACCTCCTCTTTGATTGTATGGCGATGTGAATTCATCCTCATTTCTGCCTTGGTTCACCTACATATAGACCATTAGTGGGACATCGTGTGTGTGTGTGTGTGTGTGTGTGTGTGATATATAATTAGGTAGACCACATTTTGGTGAAGGTACCTGTGATTTTTGTAGTCCTGATTTCGAGTTGAGGATCTTTTATCTTGTGAGTGGTCATTATGTATAGGCATGTCTTATTTCCTATGGTTGCAGGAAAATGTTACTGTTGTTGGAGAGGACAGTGAGCTTCTGATGATGATCCTGAAATTAGGGGGCTGCCTATAACACAGTAGAGGGGGGGGGTCTGGAAATATTGATTTTAAAACGTAACTAAACTTTTAGACAACTTTTGGCTTTGTGAGCCAGGATAAAAATCTTCTGAGAAATTTTTGGGAAATTGCAGAGGAAGGGGTTGAAAGTGATAGAAGAAGCAAATAGGACAGTGAGTGGTGAGTTCCTGCTTGAAGATGGGTCTGACCTATATGGGGTCTCGTCACATATCTATGAGGAAGTGTCTAAGCTTCATAGAGCGGTTTGTGCCCAGAGTTGTGGGCTCTGAGTTCCTCAACAATATTTCAGTTCTTATCCTCTCCAAACTGGATGGCCGTGATCAATCCATGGCTATTCAGAATTTAAAACAGTATATAAGATATGCACACACTAAATAAGGAATTTCAAATCTTGTACACTGGTGCCAGAAGTTATCGGGAAAAAAACTGCAGCAAATTTCTTGTATAATACTTCAGCACTCCAAAGATAAATTGTCAAAATACTTTTTCATATTCTCATAAGACTTGATCACACAGCAGAAAAGAGTTAATATATTAGAAAATGGTGAGTATCAGTGCCCGAATGTTCCAGTCCTCCATGGACCTTCGTCTGCGGGACATCTGAAAAATCAAATGCCGGGTAAGTATACAATAGAAAATGCAGTGAAACAAGTCCATTAAAAACTCAATAGGTAGCAAAGTAAGGCAACACCAGAGCTCAGGGATAAAGCTGACTAAGTCAGTCACATTTAATGTAGGGTAAAGACACTTCTCTATGTTAATTCATCTAGACAAATTAAAGTCCCACCTGAGACACATGACATCATAGAAAATGTATCATCATATAGGATAAATAGCTTAGAACATCAAAACCAGAGAAATTCAATATAGATAGTGCATGGTATGGTTTATTAGTATTACCATCTTTTCCTTGTGTCCCTGTTACACTTATGGCTATGTTTACTTATCTTTAGTCACACTTGCTATTGTGCATACTATTTGTTATTTTGATGTATAGTCTGTATATCACTAGGTCCTATGATTCTGTATTGTGATATACTATTTATCATGCCATTCTGTTACGGGCTTGTCCTGCACTGAGACTTTCATTAGTCTCTTCCCCCATATTTTATTATTGTGATTGTCACTATGTTTTATGTTTTTATTTAACATTAATAAATATGTTTTTTTTTTTCTACAATTTTGTGGGATTGTTTCTGGTACATACCGGTAGTTCCCTTAAGGGTGAGAGCATAGAAGGTTGCCACCTCCTTTAACCCCTTTTCGAAGCAGGCATTTTTCAATTTTCGTTTTTAAATTCCCACCTTCCAAAACCCTATAACTTTTTTTATTTTTCCGTTCACAGAGCTATACTGTATTATGTTTGCGGGAGAAATTGTTCTTCATACTGGAAAAAAAATTCTGAATTGGAGAAAAAGTGCAACTTTCTTAAAGACTTTGTTTTTACAGCAAAATGACACGTCACCTGTATTCTATGTTTTGGTATGATTCTGGGGATACCAAATTTATATAGTTTTATTTACATTTTAACCCTTTAAAATCCAAAACTTTGCAAAAAAAAATTTTTTCTTAGAGTCGCCAATATCCTGACATCTGTAATTTTTTTTATATTTTTGTGTGCGGGATGCATAGCCGTCTTTTATTGCAAGGCCAGACATAGTTTTCAGTTATTCCATTTTGGGGAATGTCTATTGTTTTAATCACATTTTAATAAAATTTTTATCAGAGACGAAACAGCGAATAAAGAGCAGTTCGCCCCCTCTGATTTTTTTTTTTTCCAGCTACGGTATTCAAAATATGGGAAAAATATTTTTATTTGTAGACTGGGCGTTTTTGGACACAGGGATACCTAATGTGTACAGTCATGGCCAAAAGTTTTGAGAATGACACAAATATTATATTTTCACATGATCTGCTGCCCTCTGGTTTTTATGTGTGTTTGTCAGATGTTTTTATCACATACAGAAATATAATTGCATTTATATTATGAGTAACAGAAGCTTATATTGACAGTTAGAATGAGTTAATGCAGCAAGTCAATATTTGCAGTGTTGACCCTTCTTCTTCAGGACCTCTGCAATTCTCCCTGGCATGCTCTCAATCAACTTCTGGACCAAATCCTGACTGATAGCAGTCCATTCTTGCAGAATCAATGCTTTAATTTTGTCTGAATTTGTTGGTTTTTGTTTGTCCACCCGTCTCGATGATTGACCACAAGTTCTCAATGGGATTAAGATCTGGGGAGTTTCCAGGCCATGGACCCAAAATCTCTATGTTTTGTTCCCTGAGCCATTTAGTTATCACCTTTGCTTTATGGCAAGGTGCTCCATCATGCTGGAAAAGGCATTGTTGAGCGCCAAACTGCTCTTGGACGGTTGGGAGAAGTTGCTCTTGGAGGACATTCTGGTACCATTCTTTATTCATGGCTGTGTTTTTAGGCAAGACTGTGAGAGAGCCGATTCCCTTGGCTGAGAAGCAACCCCACACATGAATGGTTTCAGGATGCTTTACAGTTGGCATGAGACAAGACTGGTGGTAGCGCTCACCTCTTCTTCTCCGAATAAGCTGTTTTCCAGATGTTCCAAACAATCGAAAAGGGGATTCATCAGAGAAAATGACTTTACCCCAGTCTTCAGCAGTCCACTCCCTGTACCTTTTGCAGAATATCAGTCTGTCCCTGATGTTTTTTCTGGAGAGAAGTGGCTTCTTTGCTGCCCTCCTTGAGACCAGGCCTTGCTCCAAGAGTCTCCGCCTCACAGTGCGTGCAGATGCACTCACACCTGCCTGCTGCCATTCCTCAGCAAGCTCTGCACTGCTGGTAGCCCGATCCCGCAGCTGAAACACTTTTAAGAGACGGTCCTGCCGCTTGCTGGTCTTTCTTGGGCGCCCTGGAGCCTTTTTGGCACCAATGGAACCTCTCTCCTTGAAGTTCTTGATGATGCGATAGATTGTTGACTGAGGTGCAATCTTTCTAGCTGCAATACTCTTCCCAGTTAGGCCACTTTTGTGCAGTGCAGTGATGACTGCACGTGTTTCTTTAGAGATAACCATGGTTAACAGAAGAGAAACAATGATGGCAAGCACCAGCCTCCTTTTAAAGTGTCCAGTGGTGTCATTCTTACTTAATCATGACAGATTGATCTCCAGCCCTGTCCTCATCAACACCCACACCTGTGTTAATGGAGCAATCACTGAAACGATGTTAGGTGGACCTTTTAAGGCAGGGCTGCAATGATGTTGAAATGTGTTTTGGGGGATAAAGTTCATTTTCTAGGCAAATATTGACTTTGCAAGTAATTGCTGTTAAGCTGATCACTCTTTATAACATTCTGGAGTATATGCAAATTGCCATTAGAAAAACTGAAGCAGTAGACTTTGTAAAAATTAATATTTGTATCATTCTCAAAACTTTTGGCCATGATTGTATGTATTTCACAGTAATTTTCTACTTTTATATGTATTCTAGGGAAAGGGGGGTGATTTGAATTTTTAATTATTTTTAAATTTTTTTAATACTGTATTTATCAGACCCCCTAGGTCTAATAAATGAAATGCCCCTAGTAAAATATTGGCACTTCATAGAGCAGGCTGTAGTAGAAGTAAAGCTTAGAAAACGAGCCTGGGAACCTTCATTAGGCTCCCAGCTGTCATGACAATGGATTGCCGACCCCGGGAACTCGTTCCGGGCGCTAGCAATCTGCCCCAAACCGTCAGAACCATGCAGCTTCTAAAAAATGGCGCCTTGGTCAACTTTGGGCCTTAATACCCACCATCAGTGCAGGCACTGATTGCTGGTATTAGCATCGGGTCTTAGGTGTATAATACAGCAAAGACCCTGCGGCTATGATGGACACTCAGCTCCTGAGTGGCTGCCATATTTAAATACCCGACATCCACCGTCATAGTATGGCTGATGTCAGGAACAGGTTAAAGATATATTGCCAGGTTGCATCATGGGCATTCTCAAGAGAGTCCATTTGTTCAGTAAGTCCACTCTCACAGCCGCTATCTCTTTTTAATAAGTCTGTTTAACCTCATCAACTAGAGCTTTATAATCCTGCTTAAGTAGGAAGTTGCATCAAGACGTGATGTCACTTAGAAAATGAGTCATGGTTCCAGAGCTTGAGGCTGGCATGGGACCTGATGGCTGAGTATCCCAGCGGTTTACCACCACTGCTAGTCATACTGGATTGGGAGGAACGACCATGGGCACCCCATAGGCCAGGTTAGCAGGGTGTGCTTCTGAGAGGGAGGTCAGCTTGGAGTTAGGTGAAGCATTCTGCAGCATGGGGAAAGGGGAGATTGATAAATCTGTATTGTAAGCGATGTGGCTCAGGAGGCTGCTGGTTCAAGGAAAATGTTAGTGTGGCCACTGGAGGTCTTGGTGGAGTTTCTAGTGAGAGGAGCTGCTGGAGGGAGTTGTTTCCCGGACGGGAGGCAGGGGGAGAAGACTCCTGTTAGCTCACCTGAGGATCCAGAGTCAGCGGTGTTGCCCCCTGGGAACACGGCGCCGACTCCTTATTGCTCCTGGTAGGTCCTCCCTCCAGCAACTCCAATCTAGTCACCTCACTAGTGAACGGTCTACAATGGAGTTGCTGGAGGGAGGACCTACCAGGAGCAACTCCATTCTAGACAATTCATGACTGAGATGACTAGATTGGAGTTGCTGGAGGGAGGATTAGCTAGAACCAACTCCAAAGTAGACAATCCTTTACTGAGGTGACTAGATTGGAGTTGCTTACAGGAGCTGCCACCAGAAACTCCAATCTAGTCACCTCACTACAGGACAAGCTAGAGTGGAGTTTCTATAGGGAGAATCCTGGAGTCAGAACTGGCCAAGAGGGACATATATATATATATATCGTATGTGAACCAGAGGCCGCTATTGAGCGGCCCAGGCCCAGGCCAGAAAAGGCTCTCAGCCACGCCTTTGGGGGGGGGGGGCGGCGTGTATCTCCAGAAGGCTGGAGAAACCTGCTTGGAGCAGGAAATGGTGGACCAGCCTAGGACAGAGAGGCAGTCTGTCCCAGAGGGCTTGGATCCAGAGAGGACTTACAGAGACTAAGTCAAAGCTCTTATTGTCCCAGAGGCTAGTTAGGGGCTCAAGGAGTCAGTGAGTGCCCTAACTGTGGCATAGGTTTTTGGTTGTTTTGTTATGTTACAGTTAAGCTGAATAAAGCCAGTTTTATTTTCCACTTGGACCGTCTGAACGCTATCTTTCCGGCGCCCAGTACCACGAACCACTGCTATCCGGACCAGGAGCCTGCCACCATTTTGAGTCTAATTCCCCAAGTTGTCGCAATATATATATATATATATATATATATATATATATATATATATATATTTTAACAATAGGAATGGAGGAAAAACACATTCCTGGACATATATACATATGGCACTCATAAATTATATGTATATGTTATATAAATTATTTATATATAATTTATATGCATATATATATTTATATATGCATATAATTTATGAGTGCCTTATGAATATATAATTTGCACCAGACCAGTTCTGAGACATTGTGTGGATATGGTCTGAACAGGGCGGTGACACTTCGGCCTGACGTGTTTATTATATCTCACGCCACTTTCTTGTTGCAAGTGAAAATGGAAATATATGGCAATTCATAACTGACATAGATGTAAATTCTGATGTATCGCTGTGCGCCTGATTTATGAGTATATAGTTACTGCAGGTAGGTTCATGGTCTCGGTATGTTCTGTAGTTGCTATAGGTAGGTCCTCCTTATAGCAACTCCATTCTAGCTGTCTCACTACAGAACTGACTAGAATGGAGTTGCTGCAGGTAGGTTCATAGTCTTGGTGTATTCTGTAGTTACTATAGGTAGGTTCATGATCTCAGTGTATTCTGTAGTTGCTATAGATAGGTCCTCCTTACAACTCCATTCTAGCTGTCTCACTACAGAACTGACTAGAATGGAGTTGCTGCAGGTAGGTTCATGGTTTTAGTGTATTCTGTACAGGTTGGTCAGTATAGGGGTCTATATCTAACACTAAGCTCCCCATACAGCGATATTAATAAAACAAAC
Source organism: Leptodactylus fallax (assembly GCA_947044405.1). NCBI lineage: Eukaryota > Metazoa > Chordata > Amphibia > Anura > Leptodactylidae > Leptodactylus > Leptodactylus fallax. The sequence continues at coordinate 11,553,643 of CAMRHE010000007.1, read as the reverse complement.
ATCGACATTTTAAAAAATATATTTGATTGAAATAAAACCCTGCGCACAACCCTCATTAACCATTTTATTTATTTATTTTAAAAACCCACCTCCACTGGTTATCAACGTAGTCTCTCAAAGCCAAATAAAATCCATAACCCCCTTCCCCCAATGATCCTACTTACTTGTCCCGGTCTAGTATTGCCTGCTCTCATGAAATAAACCAGCCAATGGCTTCTCATGTGATGGGGTTATTAGAGTAAAGCTAGGATCACATCTGTGGCTGGTTCTACGTCGTTTAGGTTCATCGGGGGACCCGAATGATGGAAAGCCAGACTGCTAAAACAGCGGTTACCCATGGACACCAGCGTACCCCAGTGACTATAATGGGATCAGTCGTTTCCATACTGAAAGGGGCAGAGTGAAAAGTCCTCCATGCAGGATTTTTGTCTCTGCCGATTTCTGCGGTCGATGTAAACTTAGCCTCATATGAAGCCTAGTAAACCCCCCTTTTTTGGTTATTTGAGCACCAGAATGTGAGGCCTCCTCCTACTGAAAGAACAGTAACTCAGGATAGGCAATCAATATTAGATGTGTGGTGGTCCCCTGCAGATCTCCGGTGCTGTACAAACTGTAGTGGCGAGTGTAGGTACCACAGCGCTGCCCCCTTAAAGTCTCTGTACCAGAGCTCTGCAAGGGCATCAGGTGTTGGGCCCCCCCTGCAGATCTAATATTGATGACCTATCCTTAGAAAGTGGATAAATCCTTGAGGGAGGCACCCCACGTGACCTATACGCCACGATCTGCAAGCAGCAGAAACGTGGTGGAAAAAAATGCGAATCCCATCCCCACTGCAGCAAAATACACACAGCGGTTTCGGAAATCACAGCATGTCAATTATACCTATGGAAACGCCGGCAGCTTCCGTACGTGTATAATTGAAGCAGAAAGTCAGCAGAGGAAACCTGCAGCTTTTCCCACAGCGCTTTTTTGCTGCGGACACTACGTGGGCCCTTATCCTGAACTACAGTCAATGTCAAGCTTGTGATTAACTCCTTCTTGGGTAATCAGCAATTCAATCGCTTAGATGGAATCACTGATTGCAGGAGGTTTGTGGAGCAAGTTATATTAATGAATATGGAGGCAGAACACAGACAGCCTGCTATGCAAATAAAGTATAGCAGCCTTAGGGCTGCACCTACTATACAGAAAGAGTATAGTGATGTTAGAGTTGCTAACTCATGCACTAGAAAGGGTTAATTGCAGTCATAACTTGACCACAACTAAACCTAAGTCCAGGGGTTAGTCATGGTCAAGGGTTTACACTTGGTCAAGACACACAGACAAGTTATGCCTAGGATTCGTCCCCTTCTAGTGCAGGGACTCCTCCTGCTCCGAAGGAGTCCCTGCATTGTGGGTAACCTTTTTATACAGCAATGAGTATCAGTTTGGTGCTAGCAATCATTGCAGGGTTGGAAAGTGAGCAGTGCACAATGTTTATGCATACAGCTCACACCCTGGACATGAAAGTGTGATACATTAGGTGGTGGGAGCCATTCTATTTATAATGCAGGAGTGGGAATACATTTAGCATAGGGGCACAGGAGAACACTACTGTTTGTTATAACTCCAGAGTGCCTGCGCAATGTAACCAGAACCACGTGATTTACACAGCCCCACAAACCTGTCTACACACAAGCAGCCCCCCTCCCCCAGGACCTCTTCACATTATGAAGCATCATCCCAGGAACTCCACACACACTTGAAATGTGACACGCCCCCCCGCACCCACTCCAATACACAGATGGCAACAAGGACCTGACCCTCTCCCCCGACAACACACACAGGGGCGTAACTACCGGGGTAACAGCGGTAGCGGCTGCTACAGGGCCCGGGACATTATCTTTTAATAGGCCGTTACCTGCTGGAGTAACCCCAGCAGGTAATGGGCGCTATTTACTTACCAATCCCCGCTCCTGCTCATGGCCACCTGCGCTTCCCATTCTACGGAAACGGAGGTGAGTAGGAGCAGGGATCGGTAAGTGAGGCCGCGGGCCAAACCCCACAAACACTGCTATCATTATACTCTGGGGTCATTTCAGACCCCAAAGTATAATGATCGGAGGGCCAGGGGAGGTGAGGGAACATAAAAAACAATGTTACTTCCCTCTCCTACACTCTGCAGGCTTTGGGCCTGTTTGGTGACATCATGTGGGCTGGGCCTGCGTCATTATGAGTCGCGACGCCGACCTGGCTCATGCGAGATCTGGTCCAACATTGAAGATGGCCGAAGCAGCAGGGGGTGCGCTCTGAGTATAATAATTGTTCATGGGTGGTCCACAATACTGTGTGCAGGGGCCTCTATAGGGCACAATACTGTGCGCAGGAATGCGGTTTGTGCATGCACACAGACAGCAGCCCGCCGAGGGACCCCCACAGCCTCCCCTCACACACATGCAGCACTCCCAGAGACCCCCCCACTTACACGAAGACAGCACCCCACACAGGCAGCAGCATCTCAGGGACTCCCCTTCCCAAGGCATAGACAGCAGCCCCTAGAGACCAGAACCCCCCACACACAGGCGACAAGCCCCCAGGACTGGACCCCCTAGCACACAGGCGGCAGCCCCCCAGGGTCCGGATCACAACAGCACACAGGCGGCAGCCCCCAAGGTACCGGAGACCCTAGCACACAGGTGCAGACCCCAGGTGTAGGAGCCCCAGCATACAAGTGGCAGCCCCCCCAAGGACCAGAGCACCTTCCCCCCCTTAGCACACAGGCTGCGGCCCCCCGGGGGTCCGGATATCACCCTAGCACACAGGCGGAAGCCCCCCGGGATCCAAATATCACCCTAGCACACAGGCGGCAGCCCCCCAGGGTCCGGATCACAACAGCACACAGGCGGCAGCCCCCCAGGGACCAGACTTCTCCCAGCACACAGGCGGCAGCCCCCCAGGGACCAGACTGCTCCCAGCACAAAGGCGGCAGCCCCTCAGGGACCAGACTGCTCCCAGCACACAGGCGGCAGCCCCCCAGGGATCAGACTGCTCCCAGCAGACAGGCGGCAGCCCCCCAGGGATCAGACTGCTCCCAGCACACAGGCGGCAGCCCCCCAGGGATCAGACTGCTCCCAGCACACAGGCGGCAGCCCCCCAGGGATCAGACTGCTCCCAGCACACAGGCGGCAGCCCCCCAGGGATCAGACTGCTCCCAGCACACAGGCGGCAGCCCCCCAGGGATCAGACTGCTCCCAGCACACAGGCGGCAGCCCCCCAGGGATCAGACTGCTCCCAGCACACAGGCGGCAGCCCCCCAGGGATCAGACTTTTCCCAGCACACAGGCGGCAGCCCCCCAGGGATCAGACTGCTCCCAGCACACAGGCGGCAGCCCCCCCAGGGATCAGACTGCTCCCAGCACACAGGCGGCAGCCCCCCAGGGATCAGACTGCTCCCAGCACACAGGCGGCAGCCCCCCAGAGGGATCAGACTGCTCCCAGCACACAGGCGGCAGCCCCCCAGGGATCAGACTGCTCCCAGCACACAGGCGGCAGCCCCCCAGGGATCAGACTGCTCCCAGCACACAGGCGGCAGCCCCCCAGGGATCAGATTGCTCCCAGCACACAGGCGGCAGCCCCACAGGGATCAGACTGCTCCCAGCACACAGGCGGCAGCCCCCCAGGGATCAGACTGCTCCCAGCACACAGGCGGCAGCCCCACAGGGACTGGAGCTCCCCAACACATAGGTGATAACACCCCAAGGGTCAGACCCCTCAAACACACAGGCAGCACCCCCACACAGGTGGCAGCACCCCAGGGACCACCATCAGCAACCCCCACCCACACAGAGGCAGCACCGCAGGAACCCCCCACTTACATGAAGATAGTACCCAAGGGACCAGCACACCACACAGCAGCACCCCTCGGACCCTCCACCAGCACAGTTAGCTACCCAGTGACCCCCAAACATGCACACAAGTAGCAGCGCCCTGGGACCACCTCCAGAACCCCCTCTCACACACACAAGCAGTAACCCAGGAACCCCACACACAAAGTCAATACCCCAGGGATCCCACACAGACAGATGCAGCAACACCGCAGGGACCTGAACCCCACAAGACCCTGCCCCCATTACATGCAAGCAGCACCCTAGGGACCCCTGCTCCCCATTTAGATGCCAGCAGCACCCCAAGGACTCCTGCTCCCCATTTAGATGCTAGCAGCAGCCCAAGGACTCCTACCACCCTTTTAATGCTAGCAGCACCCTAAAGGACCCCTGCCCCACCCCTTTAGATGCCAGAAGTAAACCAAGGACGCATGCTCCCATATTTAGATACTAACGGCATCCCAAGGACCCATTACCCCCTTTAAATGCCAGCAGCACAAGAACCCCTGCTCTCCTTCAGATGAGAGTAGCACCCAAAATACCCTGTCTCCCTCGACACCAACGGCACCCCAGGGACTCCTATACCACCCTAAACATCAATCCAATCCCCCAGACTCTCCAGGATACAGTCCCATGTAACATCACTCTCTTTTCAGCCCCTCAACTTACAGTCTCATGTAAATACATGACTCCCTCCCCTCAGCCTCCTCCAACATGCAGTCCCATGCAAAACAATCCTATCACTCCCCTTCCATCATGCAGTCTCACAAACCAATCATCACAGCTTTCCGTTCTCCAGCTACACGAGCTCCACTCCTGCTTCCTCTATACAGCACAGAGTTGTGATAGAAGAGACCCCGCGCTCATCGGAGAGGCTCCGCCCATTCCTGTGACATCATACCTACCAGGAGCAACTCCACTCTAGTCACGACCTCCGGGGCTATAGTACATAGGGAGCAGAGTGGTGGGGACGCGTGAGCTGAAGTTGAGACATATCTCGCGCCGACCTGGGACTGTCCCACTGAATATGGGATGGTTGATCGACGTGAAGCCAGTCTTTTTGCTCTGATTCCTTCTGTCCATAGAACTAAATTCTAAAATAGTGTCCGCTTACAGTTTTCCCAACTGTTGCACAAACAATCCACAACACTAGGCAGGAGAGGACTACAAATCAAAAAACGTAATGTAAGCGTGGAACCACTCGTTGTAATACAACAACTTATACTCCATTTAGCTCTGCACCTTATAGCTTACATTTTCTGCTTCCCGTAGAGTCCAGTCACGTGACCGTCCAGTCATCGTTTCATTCTACCAATCCAGTGTATGAGGTGTCTGCTCTCATCCACACACAATGAGATCCCGGCAGACTCCTCCCTCTCCTATGTGACTCGCTCTCTATACCCGGGGATTCTTTGCTGTGTTGTGCTTAGTGTACAGCTGCTGTCACTGTACTGTGTGTCGCAAAAGTGCAGTTAACACCATGGTTTTAGAGCTAGACTTGTTCCGTGAAGATAAGGGGGGTAACCCTGAGCTGGTCAGAGAGACGCAGAGGAAGAGATTTAAAGACCCAGGCTTGGTAGACGCCCTATTAGAAGCAGATACTGCATGGAGAAAATGTGAGTAGCAATGAGGTATTTATTCTCTTGTTAATGCTTGTATGTTCGAAGATTAACCTTTATGGATTCTGCATAGAGGCTTTTTATACGCGCTGTGAACATGCGTGACCTGCAAGTTACGTTAGTGTTCTGGCAATAGACGATGCCAGGCTCCATTCTGTAGACGGCGTCATCCTGCTCTCCATGTGCCCAACGTCTGATGCAATCATGCTGCAAACGGACTGCAGGGGCGGTGCTAACTACTGCGACGTCTTTTACAAATACGCGAGCACATCCAGTACGTCATCTCAGTCACACAAACCTAGATATATGAGATATGGTGCAGAGGACAATCCAATAGGAAAATCTACACATGCATGAGTTTACACTTTATGCATAGACGTGTTAAAATGCTTATGCCGAAATATATACTGTAATATACAATGTAAGGAAATGTCTACATATGAGGTGATGCAAGTTCGAGCACTTCATGAATCCCTGTTCACACCGCGTTTTTTTTTTTTCGTTTAACCACTTATATACCAGATGCTTTACCCCCCTTGCAGACCAGATAGATTTTCAAGTTTTAGCCATGTTCCAGTTTAACTACAAATTGTTTTTCAATAACTTTGCCAACCTACATATACTTGGTCTCCTTTTTCTCGGAACATAATGGGCTTACACATTTTATTACAAAATAAGTGATATATTTAACATTTAAAAAATAAAGTAGATGGAAAAAGGGCTTAAAAAAGTAAACCATAAATGCTTTTTCCTACAGTCATACACATAACATCAAAAAAATAAATTGGAAGGAAAAAAAAATATATAATATTTATATGTTTTAATATATATTTCCTTATTTCTGCTGTTTTTATAGATACCAAATTTGAGTATCTGGAGTCAGTACCAGATGGATAAAGTAGACTCAAAATGATGTAAGACTCTTGTTAAAGCTTCATAGCGTATCTAGGCCATCACAGCAGAAAATACTGGCATGGGGTTGGTAGATCAGTATGCCTTCAGTTCAGATTTCTTTGTAAGTCCCATACTAAAGCCTCTCGCAGATGACTGTGTGCACAGTCAATGTGCTAACTGGGTTTTTCCCGGATAGTACACTGACCAATTCATTTCTATGGGCCCGTACACATGACAGTGAATTTACACAGTCACTTGTGCAGACCAACAGTCCGGGCCGCAAAATATAGAACCGGTCCTATTCCTGTCCTATTTTGTGGCGCTGCTTCCATGGCTCCTATTCATTTAATGAAGGGGCCGCGGAAGCACAGCCGTGTTCCCCGTGCGCCGCCATTGCCTTTAATTCACGACCCGCGGTAAGCACACGGTCATGTGCAACCGGCCTAAAGGCCAGAGCTAGAAACTGTTATATTTTTGGCACAGTTGTAGGTTTCCAGTATCTGGGTCTGGCATAGCAGGAGGAAGGATTGTTCCCCTGATACTGTTCAGTATATATATGTTTGTTTGGAGCACTATATCCTTCTGCTGTTGCTCAGTTATAAAAAGTTTAAAAAAGTCAATGGGGCCAAAATTTTCTGTTGGCACATTTACTCCAGCTTGTGCCATAAAGGGAGGTATAGCAGGTGTGTATGTTCCAGAACTTGACCACACTAGGTAGATTATTTCCGATGGGGCACTTTGCATAGGAGCCTGGTGTGTTAGGTCCTGCTATCTGTGCAACCTCCCACTAGTAATCTCAGTAGCTGCGCTGACTTGGCTGGTAGAGGTCCCTGGCATGTGTGTGCTAGTGCCTACTCTGTAATTTTTTGGCCCTTTCTGCAGGTGTGTCATCATCTGAATAACTGTCTGAATTTACAGTTCAGTTAAGGTATTACTGCCTTCAACAGGTACATATTCAGAGCCTGAACTTTCCACATTACTCTCCTCATCAGAGGAACAAAGTATAGCATAAGCCTCCCCAGCAGTATATCATCTCTGTGACATGTTTTCTAATGCTTACAACCTGACAAATAAATATAATATCCTTTATATGTCTGTAAGGTCACTAATTGTACAGAAGACATCCAATAAACTCTCTACAAAATCTATAACTAAAGTCACACAAGCATTTTAGGCTGCAGATACATGCATCGGCTCTGACTGCATGCCACACGGCCAGTAACAAATTGTAGACAATAATCAATACATTTCTTTTTTATACTATGTACATCCAGAGCCACTGCATGTCTGCACCCTAAAAGTATGACAATAATCTTCATGTATATAGCACAGAAAAAAAAATCTGCTTTTATATGCCAAATGTATTTTAGGGTGCAGATACATGCAGTGGCTCTGACTGGAGAACTCAGAGCTTTGCCTGAAGAGCAGCCTGTGTGGTTTCCAGACAGTGACAAACTTCATTGGTTGTACAACCAATGCATCTTGGATTAAAACACTGAACTTTTTTTTGAATTTATTGGAGTGCTGCCATGGTTTGCTTTCTTTCTATAGATAGATAGATATGGGCAACAGAGGAGAGTGTGGGGCACTTAAGGGTGGGGGAAGTGTGTGTGTAGGTGTAGTGATTTTGACTTGCCAATCTCCCTTTCTGCCAGAATCTGGGGAGAGGGAGATTGGTAGCCACTTTTTATATTTTTATTATTTACTAAATAAACTTTATGTGAGCAGGCTGTCACAGTGCTTACATGCCCTGGAGACCACTATTCCCAAGGTGGTGTCCGGGCAAAACTCTGTGATCATAGCTGTCTTTTAACAGCTGACCACGGAGTAGTACTGGCGGTGGAGGTAGACATGCCGATCTCCCTCTGATAGGCTAAGGAGAAGGAGGTTGGCGTACAACCAATGAAGTTTGTCACTATGTCTGGAATCTGGAAACCACACAGGCTGGTCTTCAGGCAAAGCTGAGTTCTCCGCTGTCTATTGACATCTGCCAATGTGCTGAATATCATTATGATCACTGTGATTGGCTGTCACAGCGATCACATGCCCAGAAACCACACAGGCTGGTCTTCGTGCAAAGCTCTGAGAGCTCAGTACTTGTACGTCCTTGTAGAGCAAGAAAACCACTATCCAGAAGTATATACCCAGTGGGCGGTCTGGAAGTGGTTGCACAGCACACTTCTTAATGTGCTTTAGGGTTGGGCCATTTTGCCCAAGTTAGTCACCCGAGTTAGCCTGTTTGAGAGACAAAAGCAAACAATTGGTCTTTCACATAATAGTATGTATTTGTGTAACCCTTTATTACAGTACCATTTAATATGCCGTACAAGGTACTGGGAAGCTGGGTAATAAATTCAGATTGGGGTGGAATTGGAGAAAAACTGTAATTGTGCGACTTTCTTATGGGATTTGTTTTTGCGGCATTCACTATGTAACCAAAATGACATGTCATCTGTATTTTATGATTTGGTACATTTCCAGGGATACCAAATTTATATAGTTTTTTGTAGGTGTTTTTTTTTTTTTTTTTTTGTGGGTCTACATGTACTTTATACTATTTTGAGGAATGTCTATTGCTTTGATTGCTTTTATTCAAATTTTAAGATAGGCGAAACAGCACAAAAACCACGGTGCCTTGGTCAGCTCTGACGGAGGCCTGAGGCCTTAAAGCAGGGGTCTCAAGCTTGCGGGCCAACTGCGGCCCTCGGGACAATAGTTTGCGGCCCCCACCTCAATATCAAAGTTTAATGTTTGTGAGGCCTGAGTTTGATACGAATGGCACCAGGGGCGCACAGGTAATGAGGCGAAGTGAGGCGGCCGCCTCAGGCGGCACTGTCCGTCACTGTCTGGGGGGGGGGCATTTTTTACTATCTAATGTAAACCATCCCAGGACAGGCCGCTTTAAAAAAAAAAAAAAAACACGCTGAGCGGGGCCTGTCCTGGGCTGGCTTACGAGACGTCCGCATCACAGCGCAGGCAGCGATATAATGGCGTCATCGCGCCTCCTACGCTGAGACACAGACGTCTCGGACAAGAGGAGGCGGCGGCTGCATCAAGGCATCACAGGTAGGTGAGGATACGTTTTTTTATTTATATAAATAGGCCGTTACCTGCTGGAGTATCCCCCGGAAGGTGACGGCCTATTTATGTCCCTACCCGGCGTCTGCTCGTGGCCGCCCCCCGCTTCCCCCTTCTGCTATGGGACGCAGAAGAGGAAGTGGATGCTGCTGTGAGCAGCCGCGGGCATCGGTAAATGAGGCCACGGGCCTCAAATACTACTATTATTATACTCCGGGGTCTTTTTAGACCCCGGAGTATAATAATCGGAGACCCAGGGGAGGTGAAGGAACATAAAAACCAATGCTACTCACCTCTCCTGCGATCCGCTGTCACTCCGAGCAGGCATACCGTGTGCAGGGGCCACTAGGGAGCATAATACCGTGTGCAGGGGCCTCTAGGGAGCATAATACCGTGTGCAGGGGCCACTAGGGAGCATAATACCCTTTGCAGGGGCCACTAGGGAGCATAATACCCTGTGCAGGGGCCACTAGGGAGCATAATACCGTGTGCAGGGGCCACTAGGGAGCATAATACCGTGTGCAGGGGCCACTAGGGAGCATAATACCGGTGTGGAAAACCTGATGCGGCCCAGCCTCACCCAGACTCTACCTCCAGCGGCCCCTGGGTAAATTGAGTGTGAGACCCCTGCCTTAAAGGGAATCTGTCAGGTCAATCTGGGACACTAAACCACCCACAGGTCCTTATAGACCTGGAGTTTAGTGTCCCAAATCGCCCTGTTGTAATGCAATCTGCAGGCGCGGTAAAAATAAAAAACCTTTATACTTACCTAGAGAAGGGTTCGATGAGCGCTATTCGGCCAAGAACAGTCTGACTTATTCATGAGCTCCTTTGTTGGCACACCTCCCGGCGCCTGCGCTGTTCTTCAGTGTAGTCGAAGATGGACACCCCCGGCTTCACTGCGCAATTGCCGGAGGTACGGGGCATGCGCACTGAAGCCGAGGTGTACTCCTCTGGCTTAATTGAAGAACTGCGTAGGCGCGGGGAGTACAGCGGCATGGTGAGTATAAGCTTTTTTTTTATTTTTTAATGTGGCCATGGATTGCGTTATAACAGGGTGATTTGGGACACTAAACCCCAGGTCCATATGGATGTTTGGGTGTTTTAGTGTCCCAAATTGCCCTGACAGATTCCCTGTAATGCTGAATATCAGTGCAGGCACTGATTGCAGGCATTAGCGCCAAGCTGTATAATACCAACCAAACTTTGCAGTCGCAAGTCCATACCTGTAACCACTCTTATACATGGCTGGCTCCTGCTTTTTTAATTCTTTACAACTGGGAAGAGCAGATACAGTCATATGAAAAAGTTTGGGCACCCCTAGTAATCTTAATCATTTTTAGTTCTAAATATTTGGGTGTTTGCAACAGCCATTTCAATTTGATATATCTAATAACTGATGGACACAGTAATATTTCAGGATTGAAATGAGGTTTATTGTACTAACAGAAAATGTGCAATATGCATTAAACCAAAATTTGACCGGTGCAAAAATTTGGGTACCCTTATCATTTTATTGATTTGAATACTCCTAACCACTTTTTACTGACTTACTGAAGCACAAAATTGGTTTTGTAACCTCACTGAGCTTTGAACTTCATAGCCAGGTGTATCCAATCATGAGAAAAGGTATTTAAGGTGGCCAATTGCAAGTTGTTCTCCTATTTGAATCTCCTCTGAAGAGTGGCATCATGGGCTCCTCAAAACAACTCTCAAATGATCTGAAAACAAAGATTGTTCAACATAGTTGTTCAGGGGAAGGATACAAAAAGTTGTCTCAGAGATTTAAACTGTCAGTTTCCACTGTGAGGAACATAGTAAGGAAATGGAAGACCACAGGGACAGTTCTTGTTAAGCCCAGAAGTGGCAGGCCAAGAAAAATATCAGAAAGGCAGAGAAGAAGAATGGTGAGAACAGTCAAGGACAATCCACAGACCACCTCCAAAGAGCTGCAGCATCATCTTGCTGCAGATGGTGTCACTGTGCATCGGTCAACAATGCAGCACACTTTTCACAAGGAGAAGCTGTATGGGAGAGTGATGCGAAAGAAGCCGTTTCTGAAAGCACGCCACAAACAGAGTCACCTGAGGTATGTAAAAGCACATTTGGACAAGCCAGCTTCATTTTGGAAGAAGGTCCTGTGGACTGATGAAACAAAGATTGAGTTGTTTGGTCATACAAAAAGGCGTTATGCATGGCGTCCAAAAAACACAGCATTCCAAGAAAAACACTTGCTACCCACTGTAAAATTTGGTGGAGGGTTCCATCATGCTTTGGGGCTGTGTGGCCAATGCCGGCACCGGGAATCTTGTTAAAGTTGAGGGTCGCATGGATTCAACTCAGTATCAGCAGATTCTTGAGAATAATGTACAAGAATCAGTGACGAATTTGAAGTTACGCCGGGGATGGATATTTCAGCAAGACAATGATCCAAAACACAGCTCCAAATCTACTCAGGCATTCATGCAGAGGAACAATTACAATGTTCTGGAATGGCCATCCCAGTCCCCAGACCTGAATATCATTGAACATCTGTGGGATAATTTGAAGCGGGCTGTCCATGCTCGGCGACCATCAAACTTAACTGAACTGGAATTGTTTTGTAAAGAGGAATGGTCAAAAATACCTTCATCCAGGATCCAGGAACTGATTAAAAGCTACAGGAAGCGACTAGAGGCTGTTATTTTTGCAAAAGGAGGATCTACTAAATATTAATGTCACTTTTCTGTTGAGGTGCCCATACTTTTGCACCGGTCAAATTTTGGTTTAATGCATATTGCACATTTTCTGTTAGTACAATAAACCTCATTTCAATCCTGAAATATTACTGTGTCCATCAGTTATTAGATATATCAAATTGAAATGGCTGTTGCAAACACCCAAATATTTATAACTAAAAATGCTTAAGATTAATAGGGGTGCCCAAACTTTTTCATATGACTGTATGTGGTGGACTAGCAAGGGTAAGTTAGCTACCGGGTAGAGCTTCTTTGCCGCCTGTAGACTTGCAACTGCAAATGTTGGTTGCTTTTTAAGTGTGGAGGATTTTATCCATGAATTGTGGGACCTATCAGTAGAGAGGACTCTATACATAAGGACTTTTTATACAACATCGATGCTGAGAAGCTGTGGGAAACGTATCAGGTATAGCGGTGATTTTCTTTTCTCTTTTGTTTTGTTCGTATGGTTTATTTAGATGATGGTAAATTTATGCATATACGTATTATTGACTTTGTCTTACTTGATTGGGTATTATTTAACCCCTTTCTGCTGGTGACATTTTTCGATTTTCGTTTTTGACTCCCCACCTTCCAAACTCCATAACTTTTTTATTTTGCATTCTCAGTGCCATATGAGGGCTTAATGTTTGCGGGACAAAAAAAGTTATGGGTGTCAGAAAATGGCGACCTTTAGAAAAGTTTTAGATTTTTGTTAAGGGGTTAAAATGTAAATAAAACCATATCAATTTGGTATCCCCGGAATCGTACCAAAACTTAGAATACGGGTGACATGTCATTTTGACTGCAAAGTGAATACCGTAAAAATGAAGCCTGCAAGAAACTCGCACAAATGCACTTTTTCTCCAATAAAATTTTTGCCTGGACAATCCTTTTAATGGGTTAAGGATCTTGGTGGTGCTATCCCTAGCTTTTCATGTTATGATGAAGCCCACTTGGTCAAAGTGAACCAAACTGGGGAGCAAGGGCAACAAATGAGTCGCAAGAACGGACTTTCATGGATAATTTGATGCTGACATTTATTAAAATCGACTGATACAGAACATATGTGGAGATATGGTATCTCCATGATCATACTGACTCACAGAATGCAGGTAATGTCATTTTTTCCTCATAGTGAATGCTGCAAAAATTAAATCCATAAAAATTGGCTCAAATGCATTTTTTTTCCAGTTCCACCCCATTCTGAATTATTTTCCAGCTTCTCATAAAATTGCCCTGGTTATTGAATGGTGCTATTACAAAGTACAATTTGTTCCACAAAAAAGCCATCATGTGACTCTGTAAACTGAAAAAATGGTGGCTCTTGGAATGTGGGGAGGAAAAAAAAATTAAAAAACAAAAATTGGCTCGTCCTTAAGGATTTAATACTAGCCCCGTGTTGCAGGTATGCCCTGCAAACCACACATTTATGTGCAGCACAGACTGTGGGGGAGGTTGGTGTCCTCTGCCAGGTGCTCAGGGAAATAGAGATCCAGTACTTGCCTAATCTCCTGGTTGTTTCATCAAAGGGACACTGAACCCTGAAAACCAAGACTAAAAAAAAAAAAAATATGCATGATATAGTTCATCTCTAGATATACAGTGGGAAAAAAAAGTATTTAGTCAGTCACCAATTGTGCAAGTTCTCCCACTTAAAAAGATGAGAGGCCTGTAATTGACATCATAGGTAGACCTCAACTATGAGAGACAAAATGAGAAAACAAATCCAGAAAATCACATTGTCTGATTTTTAAAGAATTTATTTGCAAATTATGGTGGAAAATAAGTATTTGGTCAATAACAAAAGTTCATCTTAATACTTTGTTATATATCCTTTGTTGGCAATGACAGAGGTCAAACGTTTTCTGTAAGTCTTCACAAGGTTGGCACACACTGTTGCTGGTATGTTGGCCCATTCCTCCATGCAGATCACCTCTAGGGCAGTGATGTTTTGGGGCTGTCGCTGGGCAACACGGACTTTCAACTCCCTCCATAGGTTTTCTATGGAGTTGAGATCTGGAGACTGGCTAGGCCACTCCAGGACCTTGAAATGCTTCTTACAAAGCCACTCCTTCGTTGCCCTGGCGGTGTGCTTGGGATCATTGTCATGCTGAAAGACCCAGCCACGTTTCATCTTCAATGCCCTTGCTGATGGAAGTAGGTTTGCACTCAAAATCTCACGATACATGGCCCCATTCATTCTTTCATGTACACGGATCAGTTGTCCTGGTTCCTTTGCAGAGAAACAGCCCCAAAGCATGATGTTGCCACCCCCATGCTTCACAGTAGGTATGGTGTTCTTTGGATGCAACTCAGCATTCACTCTCCTCCAAACACGACGAGTTGTGTTTCTACCAAACAGTTCTACTTTGGTTTCATCTGACCATATGACATTCTCCCAATACTCTTCTGGAACATCCAAATGCTCTCTAGCAAACTTCAGACGGGCCCGGATATGTACTGGCTTAAGCAGGGGGACACCTCTGGCTCTGCAGGATCTGAGTCCCTGGCGGCGTAGTGTGTTACTGATGGTAGCCTTTGTTACGTTAGTCCCAGCTTTCTGCAGGTCATTCACTAGGTCCCCCCATGTGGTTCTGTGATTTTTGCTCACCGTTCTTGTGATCATTTTGACCCCATGGGGTGATATCTTGTGTGGAGCATCTGATCGAGGGAGATTATCAGTGGTCTTGTATGTCTTCCATTTTCTAATTATTGCTCCCACAGTTGATTTCTTCACGCGAAGCTGCTTGCCTATTGCAGATTCAGTCTTCCCAGCCTGGTGCAGGTCTACAATTTTGTTTCTGGTGTCCTTCCACAGCTCTTTGGTCTTCGCCATAGTGGAGTTTGGAGTGTGACTGTTTGAGGTTGTGGACAGGTGTCTTTTATACTGATAACAATTTCAAACAGGTGCCATTACTACAGGTAATGAGTGGAGGACAGAGGAGCCTCTTAAAGAAGAAGTTACAGGTCTGTGAGAGCCAGAAATCTTGCTTGTTTGTAGGTGACCAAATACTTATTTTCCACCATAATTTGCAAATAAATTCTTAAAAAAAATCAAACAATGTGATTTTCTAGATATGTTTTCTCATTTTGTCTCTCATAGTTGAGGTCTACCTATGATGTCAATTACAGGCCTCTCTCATCTTTTTAAGTGGGAGAACTTGCACAATTGGTGGCTGACTAAATACTTTTTCCCCCCACTGTATTTGGAGACATAAACTGCTCAGAGCTGCAAATTAGCAGTTAACAGAAATCTTGCAGACTTTCAGTGGTCAGACACTGCTTGTTGCCTTTATGCATTCTCCATTACCAGCTTTTATTGGCATGACATCACAGGAAGTTTGTGAGGGGCAGGGGTTAGTTCACATCTGTCTAATGATGTAATGAAGTGCTATTAAGTGTAATGAAGAAAAAGCAGCTCCAGAGCATGAATTATACAAAGAAGTTGAGATTACATGAGTGTGGTTTTCACCTACTTTGTGCTAATGACATGGCTTTCCCAGATTCCTGAATACAAGCAAAACTACAGTCATGGCCAAAAGTTTTGAGAATGACACAAATATTCTATTTTCACATGATCTGCTGCCCTCTGGTTTTTATGTGTGTTTGTCAGATGTTTTTATCACATACAGAAATATAATTGCATTCATATTATGAGTAACAGAAGCTTATATTGACAGTTAGAATGAGTTAATGCAGCAAGTCAATATTTGCAGTGTTGACCCTTCTTCTTCAGGACCTCTGCAATTCTCCCTGGCATGCTCTCAATCAACTTCTGGACCAAATCCTGACTGATAGCAGTCCATTCTTGCAGAATCAATGCTTTAATTTTGTCTGAATTTGTTGGTTTTTGTTTGTCCACCCGTCTCTTGATGATTGACCACAAGTTCTCAATGGGATTAAGATCTGGGGAGTTTCCAGGCCATGGACCCAAAATCTCTATGTTTTGTTCCCTGAGCCATTTAGTTATCACCTTTGCTTTATGGCAAGGTGCTCCATCATGCTGGAAAAGGCATTGTTGAGCGCCAAACTGCTCTTGGACGGTTGGGAGAAGTTGCTCTTGGAGGACATTCTGGTACCATTCTTTATTCATGGCTGTGTTTTTAGGCAAGACTGTGAGAGAGCCGATTCCCTTGGCTGAGAAGCAACCCCACACATGAATGGTTTCAGGATGCTTTACAGTTGGCATGAGACAAGACTGGTGGTAGCGCTCACCTCTTCTTCTCCGAATAAGCTGTTTTCCAGATGTTCCAAACAATCGAAAAGGGGATTCATCAGAGAAAATGACTTTACCCCAGTCCTCAGCAGTCCACTCCCTGTACCTTTTGCAGAATATCAGTCTGTCCCTGATGTTTTTTCTGGAGAGAAGTGGCTTCTTTGCTGCCCTCCTTGAGACCTGGCCTTGCTCCACGAGTCTCCGCCTCACAGTGCATGCAGATGCACTCACACCTGCCTGCTGCCATTCCTCAGCAAGCTCTGCACTGCTGGTAGCCCGATCCCGCAGCTGAAACACTTTTAAGAGACGGTCCTGCCGCTTGCTGGTCTTTCTTGGGCGCCCTGGAGCCTTTTTGGCACCAATGGAACCTCTCTCCTTGAAGTTCTTGATGATGCAATAGATTGTTGACTGAGGTGCAATCTTTCTAGCTGCAATACTCTTCCCAGTTAGGCCATTTTTGTGCAGTGCAATGATGACTGCACGTGTTTCTTTAGAGATAACCATGGTTAACAGAAGAGAAACAATGATGGCAAGCACCAGCCTCCTTTTAAAGTGTCCAGTGGTGTCATTCTTACTTAATCATGACAGATTGATCTCCAGCCCTGTCCTCATCAACACCCACACCTGTGTTAATGGAGCAATCACTGAAACGATGTTAGGTGGTCCTTTTAAGGCAGGGCTGCAATGATGTTGAAATGTGTTTTGGGGGATAAAGTTCATTTTCTAGGCAAATATTGACTTTGCAAGTAATTGCTGTTAAGTTGATCTCTCTTTATAACATTCTGGAGTATATACAAATTGCCATTAGAAAAACTGAAGCAGTAGACTTTGTAAAAATTAATATTTATATCATTCTCAAAACTTTTGGCCATGACTGTATACTATACTTCTGGCCTATGGTTTTTTTTTTTTTTTTTTTTTTGTAAGCTAAAGGGGTTATGTCATGAGGAGAGAATGGGGAGGTCCTTTTCCCTGCTGTACATTCAGCCAGCCTTAAAGGGTTAAAAGTTGTCCAGACTTTAAATTTATTGTTTAAATAGGCCGGGAACGGTGGAAAAAAAAAAATCCCAGGTGCTCTGGTGCCTCCCAGCCCGCTACGATCTTCTCGGTCCAGTGTTGACATGTGGCGGAAGTCCCAGCAAGACATGACCGCTGAGGTCAATCAGCGGAAGGGATCCGTGATGTTGTGGTGTCATACAGCCGAGAGCCGGGACCAGCTATCCCATTAACCCCTGATTGAAGTTTCGCTCCGATTGTGTTTTTTTAACCCCTTGGATGCCACAGTCAAACATGACCGCGGCATCCAAGGGGTTGTGCAGTAATAATGACCCACCCCAGCATCTCCCGCGGCGAGATCGGGGGATTCACTTATGCATTTTCTGCAGCTCGGGGTCTGACCAGTGACCCCCGGGCTGCTAGGATTCCCTAGTACCTGGTTGATCCTGCCGAGATGCAGGAAGTCAGCCTGCATAGGATGACTTCCTCTATACACTGCAACACATGCACCCCAAAACAGTAACAATAAAAAGCACAGGTTGTCCCGCAAAAAATAAGTCCTCAACCATCTCTGGCAACCAAAAAATAAAAATGTTACGCATCTCAGAAGATGGTGATGCAAAAATAATTAGTTTATGTCCCCAAATGGGTTTTTGTAGCTGCAAAATTAGTATTGCTTAAAAAAAACAAACAATATAAATTAGGTATCGCCGACCCGAAGAATAAAAGTAACATGTTACTTATGTTGTACGCTGTGCGGAAAAACATTTAAAATGTAAAACGCAATGCCAGAATTGATGATGTTTAAAAATAGTCAATAAGTTATAGGCACCCAAAAATGGTGTCATTACAAAATGCATCTCATCCCGCAAAAATACAAGCCCTCATATGGCTACATCACTAGAAAAATAAAAAAAAAATATAGCTTGTACAATGTGAAGACAAAAACCCCAAGAATCGCCAAATCATTAGAACAAATCTGGCTGCAGCAGAAAGGGAATGTATAAGCTGAGCGAGCATATATCAGGGTACAAACCAGATTTACAGTTTACGAGGGAAAAGAAACCAGAAGTGACCCCCCCCCCTCCCAAAATCATAGGAGCTACTGGCAATATAGTAGGGAATTTGGTGTTCCCAATGTACTCTGCAAGGCTTATATATTCACTCTTCACCATCCGCTGTGCATTCATGTCTTGGATACTAATGCTCACTACACCCCTTGATAAATTTTTTGAGGGGTGCACTTTTTAAAATGGGGTCACTCCCTAGGGGATTCCACCTTTATGGCATCTTAGAGGCTCTGCAAACATCTAGATACCAAACATCTGAATCTGCATTCCAAAAGCCACATAGCGCTCCTTCCCTTCTGTGCCCTGCTGTGCCCAAACTGCAGTTTTTGCCCACATGTATGACACTGGTGTAACCAGGATAATGTACTTAATGTCATATGTGGGTATAAACTGATATTTGGGCACAGTCGGGCACAAAAAGGAAGGAGCGCTATTTGGTCTTTGGAGCCCAGTTTTAGACTGTTTGGTTTTTGGACACCATGACACTTTTGCAGGAGCTCCTGAAATGCCAGTAAAGTGGAATCCTCTGACATGTGATGCCATTTTGTAAACTACACCCCTGAAGGAATTTTTCCAGGGCTACAGTGAGCATTTTTAACCTCTAAGTGTTGCTATAATTTATTATCCATAAATGAATACGCAGATGGTGGTATAAGGTGAAAATGGCAATTTTTCCAGGAATATGTTATCTCGGTGCGTAATATGTTGTGCCCGGCTTGTATCAGAAATTCATTTTCCAAAAGCTGTTGTGCCTGGGATACCCGCTTACCACTTTTTGGAGTGTGTGTGTCTCTGCTGACACAAGCTGGGCACAACATATCAGGCACTGAAATGACATATCTCTGGAAAAATCAGCTGCACATTCATTTCTTGAAATTCTTGATAAATTCCTTCAGTGGTGTAGTTTCCAAAATGGGGTCACGTGTGTGGATTCCACTTTACTGGTAATTCAGCAGCTCTGCAAAAGTGGCATGAAGTCCAAAAACCAAAACAGCAATCCTTCCCTTTTGTGCCCGACTGTGCCCAAACAGCAGTTTATACCCACATATGGCATTAAGTATGTTATCCTGGGTACACCAGTGTCATACATGTGTTTTATAAACTGCAGTTTGGGCAGGAGGGCGCAGATGTGAAGGAGCGCTATTGTTGGTTTTTGGATACCATGTCACGTTTGCAGAGAACCTATAATTGCCCCTACAAAATGGGATCCCTTCTTGGGGAATTCCAAGTTACTGGCACCTCCAGGGCTCTGCAAAAACATGATGTCCAGAAAGTTCCTCTAAATCTGTACTCTAAAAGCTAAAAAGAACAGTGCTCCTTCCCTTCTGAGCCCTGCTTTGTGCCCAAGTAGCAGTTTACGCCCACATAACCAACTCTTTTGTACCCAGGATAGCCCACTTAATAGTTTCACAAGTACGTCTCTTTGGTAATACAAAGTGGGCCTAATATATCGGGCACTGAAATGGCATATATGATTTGAAAATTGCAATTCTCCTTCTGTACCAACTGCTGTGTAGTGCCATTTGGAAAAAGCTTGTGGGGTCAAAATGCTCACTATACCCCTAGATGAATTCCTTAAGGGGTCTAGTTTCCAAAATGATAGAATTGTGTGTTATTTCACATGGACCCCCCAAAAACTTAAATAAAAGTTAATAAAAACATTATATGTACCCCAAAATGGCGACAAATGAAAGTACAACTCATCACGCAAAGAGAATAAGCCCTCGTATAGCTATGTGGACAGAAAAATAAAAATATTATGAATCTTGGGGGACGGGGATGGAAGATATGAAAAAAGTTACTGAGCGTTAAAGTACAAACTACCCTGCGTCATTAAGGGTTTAAGAGTAGCCTGGATTAGGGCTGGGCAGTTCAGATAAATAACTGAAAGTCAGCTCAGCTAATTGATGTGAACTTGCTCACATTGATTATTTCAATTATTTTGCACCCATGTCATCCTGTCACACACCTGCCATTGATAAAGGATATGTCACTAACCACTCTATTCAGTCAGTTTTTAGACCTTGTTTGCACAATTTGTTTTGTTGAATCTTGTATTTGTCAGTGTTTCCTTTTTATCAGTGAAAGTGAGTATGATTTTATAGGTGAGGGGGTGCACACTATTTTATAAATTGAGACCTTCTAAAACAGAAGTACAAACCTTTTTCGTATGGTGTGCTAATTTTTTTTTATAAATTGTCAAAGATGAGGAGCCCCAGTGTGCCATGCAATAATAGAAAGGATGTCGACCTGTACATGAAAGTCATATAACACAAACCATAACCGCTACCAAATAAATGGTTGATTAATCTGTTCAAGATAGAGCCTAAAAGTACCTTCATGACCAGGCCTTAAAACTGACATGTGTCACTTTTTATATGGCAATAACTTTAAGATGCTTTAAAGGGAGTCTGTCATTCGCAAAAACAATTTTAAGCTAATGGAACATTGTAATGGCCTATAAAAAGGCCATTTTTCTCCTACATTTCCTTGTTTTCTTCTCCCAGCCGATTCCAAGATAATTCGTTTCTTCATGTATGTAAATGAGCACCCGGGACGTACCTTCTCTTCTGCGAGCACCCATCGCTTCATCACTTCTTACCGCCCCTTCGGCCGTTGCGGTGACTTCCCTCTTGGTCTTCTTTATTCTTGCTTCTCTCGGCGAATTCTCGTGACTGCGCATGTGCAATTGGCCGCCATTTTCCGGTGGTCTGTCAACAAGAGCGTGGCAGAGCCGATTGCGCATGCGCAGTCGCGAGAATTCGCTGAGAGTGAGAAGTAAGAATAAAGAAGACCAAGAGGGGAGTAACCAGAACGGCCAAAGGGGCGGTAAGAAGTGATGAAGCGATGGGTGCTTGCAGAAGAGAAGGTACTCCCCGGGTGTTCTGTGGTGCTCATTTACTTACATGAAAAATCGAATTATCTTGGAATCGACTGGGAGAAGAAAACAAGAAAAGGTAGGAGAAGAATGGCCTTTTGCGATGATAGACTCTCTTTAACTTACACAAGAGATTTTGAGATTTGTTTTTTCTTGACACATTGTACTTCATGTTAGTGGTACACATTGATCAATATTTTTATATTTATTTATAAAAAACAAATAGGAAATTTGATGGAAATTTGGAAAAAAAAAAAAAACAATTTTCAAAATGTGAAATGCTTTGCTTTTCAAACAGATAGTCATATCACACAAATACATTAATAAATATTATCGACCATATCTCTGCTTTATATCAGCATCATCTTTTAATGTATTTTGGAAATTATAAAGCTTACAAGTGTAACTGCAATTTTCCAGATTTACAAGAAAATTTCCCAAACTAATTTTTTAGGGACCAATACAATTCTGAAGGGGATTATTAACCCCTTAAGTACACAGCCCAAAAGTGCGTTAAGATCCAGGCCTCATTTTTCAAAACTGACATGTCACTTTATATGGCAAGAACTTTTAGACGCTTTAACTTACACAAGTGATTTTGAGATTTGTTTTTTCTTGACACATTGTACTTCATGTTAGTGGGAAACACTAATCAATATTTTTGTATTTTTCTTTATAAAAAAAAAAAAAAATGGAAATTTGATGGAAACTTGGGGGAAAAAAATCGCAATTTTCAAAATGTGAAATACTTTGCTATATAAATAAATATTATCTACCATTTCTCTGCTTTATATTGCCATCATCTTTTAATCGTCCTTTAATTTATATTGGATGTTAGACAGCTTACAAGTGTAACTGCGATTTTCCAGATTTACGAGAAAATTTCTCAAACTATTTTTTAGGGACCACTTCAGTTCTGAAGAGGATTATAAAGGCCTATATATTAGAAACCTCCATAAATCACCCCATTTTCAAAACTGCATCCCTCAAACAATTCAAAATGGCATTTGGGAAGTTTGTTAACCCTTTATGCATGTCACAGGAATTAAAACAATATGGACATTTGATTTAGACATTTAATTTTTTTTCACTAATCCCTTAATTTAGCCCTAAAATGAACACATTTACAAAGGGTTAAAGGAGAAAATGCATCTCACAGTTTGTTATGCAATTTCTCCAGAGCACAGAAATACCCCACATGTGGGTGTAAACTGATGTTTGGACTCACGGCAGCGCACAGAAGGGAAGGAGCGATACTTGGCATCTGAAAAGCAGATTTTGCTGGAATAGTTTTCAGGTGCCATGTCTCATTTGCAGAGCCCCTAGAATACCAATACAATGGAACCCCCCCCCCCCAAAAGTGATCCCCATTTTGGAAACTATACCCCTAACAGAATTTATGAAAGAGTATAGTGAGCATTTTGACCCCATATCTGTTTCACAGATTTTACTAACATTGGGATGTGCAAGTTAAAAATTGTTAAATCCGTCTTTTTATCCTCAAAGTTTTCATTTTCGCAAGGGGTTAAAGGAGAAAAAGCACCCCACAGTTTGTTACACAATTGCTCATGAACACAGCAATACCCCCATATGTGGTCCTAATTTGCTGTATGAGTACATGGTGGGACTCGGAATGGAAAGAGTGCTATTTGGCTTTTGGAGAGCAGATTTTGCTGGAATAGTTTTTAGGTGCCAAGTCGCATTTGCAGAGCCCCTAAAGCACAGACGCCAAACACAAGGCCCGCAGGCCGAATCCGGCCCGCTGCCTTCTGTTATCCGGCCTGGCCTCACGCAATACAAGAGCAATAAAGATGGCGGCCGCCTCATTAGCGTTGCGCCTCTGGGCGGCCGCCATCTTTATTGCCTCAGGCGGCACTGTCCCTCACTGTCTGGGGGGCAGCATTTCTCTATTCAGTGTAAACCAGCCCAGAACAGGCCGCTTTAAAAAAAAACAAAAAAAAAAAAAGAGTTGAGTGGGGCCTGTCCTGGGCTGGTTTAAGAGACGTCGCATCTCAGCGCCGCCTACGCTGAGACACAGACGTCGCGGACAAGAGGCAGCTCCATCAAGGCATTGCAGGTGAGTATAATTTTTTTTTTATATATAAATAGGCCGTGACCTGCGGGAGTATCCCCGACAGGTCACGGCCTATTTATTTACCTACCCCGCATCTGCTCGTGGCCACCCCCCGCTTCTCCTTCTGTTATGGGACGCAGAAAGGGAAGTGGATGCCGCTGTGAGCAGCCGTGGGCATCGGTAAGTGAGGCCGCGGGCCTCAAACACTACTATTATTATACTCCGGGGTCTGAAAAGACCCCGGAGTATAATAATCGGGGGCCCAGGGGAGGTGAGGGAACATAAAAACATATCCTACTTACCTCTCCTGCGATCGGTGTTACTCCAAGCAGGCTTGAGGCCTCTGGTGACGTCATCAGGTCGTGTCGCCGCCCTGATCACGTGACGTGTGTGCGCAATTAAACAGGGCCGAAAGCTGCAAGGAGTGCACCGGTGTCCAGGATAGGTAAGTAACACTGGTTTTTATGTTTGTCACCTCCCCTGGGTCTCTGTTCATTATACTCTGGGGTCTGAAAAGACCCCAGAGTATAATAATAGTTCATGGTTTGGCCACTATGGGGAATAATACCCTGTGCAGGGACCACTATGGAGCATAATACCAGTGCAGGGGCCATTATGGAGCATAATATCGTGTGCAGTGGCCACTGTGGAGCATCATACCTTGTACAGGGGTCAATATGGAGCATCATACCGTGTACAGGGGCCAATATGGAGCATCATACCGTGTGCAGGGGCCACTAGGGAGCATAATACCGTGCATAATACCGTGTGCAGGGGCAGCTGCGAGTCATAATACAGTGTGCAGGGACTGCTGTGGAATATTGTAGTGTGTGTAAATGGGGTGCTATAAATAGGGGATATGGCGCCTGCTATATTATACGCTGTCTAATAGCTCGCTTAACTGTTTAGGAGAAGTTACTTTTATACACGTGTAAAATAATCTTGGCCCTTCAAGGTACCCCGTGACGCTGAAGTGGCCCCCGGTGAAAATGAGTTTGACACCCCTGCCCTAAAGTACCAATACAATGAAAACCCCCAAAAGTGTCCCCGTTTTGTAAACTACACCCCTTAAGAAATTTATCAAGAGATATTGTGAGCATTTTCATCCTACAGCTGTTTCACAGATTCTATTAGCATTGGGGCGTAAAAATTAAAAATTACTTTTTCTTTAAAATAAACTGTCCTTTTAGCCCCATATTTTTCATTTTTACAAGGGGTTAAAGAAGAAAAAAAAACACACCATAGTTTTACACAATTTCTTCTGAACACAGAAATGCCCCAAACTACTGTATGGGTACATGGCATAGCTCAGAATGGAAAAAGCTGGAAATTTTTCAGGTGCCATGTTGCATTAGCAGAGCCCCTAAAGTACCAATACAATGGAACCCCCCCAAATGTGACCCTATTTTACAAACTACACCCCTCAATGAATGTATCAAGGGGTATTATCATTTTGAGCCTAAGAGTGTTTCCCAAAAATTAATATACAAAGTGAAAATTTACTTTTTTTTAAAGAAATATGCCATTTCAGTTCCCAATACGTTGTACCCACTTTGTGTCATCAGAGACATTCACTCCAAAAACTATTAAGTGGGTTATCCTGGGTTCCAAAAAGTTGTATATGTGGGTATAAACTGCTGTTTGGGAACAGCCCGGCACAGAAGGGAAGGAGCGCTATTTTGGTTTTTGGATGTCATGCCAGTTTTGCAGAGCCCTTGAATTGCCAGTAAAGTGGAATCTGCAGACATGTGACCCCCATTTTGGAAAGTACACCCCTCAAGGGATTTATCAAGTGGTGTAGCGAGCATTAATTTAAATTTTCAGAAATGATAATGAAATTCCCTTCCTGCTGCAGCCTGTTATGTTCTAATGATTTGGCAATTTTTGAGGTTTTTGTCTTCACATTGTGCAAGGTATATATTTTTTTTATTTTTTTGGTGATGTAGCCATATGAGGGCTTGTTGTTTGCGGATACCTATCAAAAATCATTATTTCCAGCGTTTTTTTTCCCGTTTTCTTTTCCGACGTTCACCTTGCAGGTTAAATATCGTTTCAGTTTTATTGTACAGGTTGTTAGGGACACAGCCATAACAAATATGTATTGTTTTTATAAATTTTTAGGGTTTTTTTTTTAATATATAATTCATTTTATATAGGAAAAGGGAATTTTTGGGGCTTTATAACGTTAAATTTTTTTTTCACACACTTGCATTGTTTTCTGCACTTCTTTTTTTTTTTTTTTTTTTTAACACTGTTTCATATGTCCATTTAGGACATCTGAACCAACGATGCAGTGATCGCTGGTTCAGTACTATATACTACGTTACACGAGTGACACGTGTATTGCAGTCTACAGGAAGTCAGCCTGCAGACACATAGGCTAACTTCCTGAGGTCCCAGCAGGATCAACCAGGTATTGGGGGCTCCAGGCAGTCTGGGGTCACTGGCCGCGGTCAAACATGGGGTTAAAAGCCCAGATCGGAGCGCAGCTCCAACCTGGGGCTAATTGAGCGTGTGTTAGCTGTCAGTTACATCTAACACCCGCTCCCGATGCCGTCCGCTCAGATAGTGTGGGCAGTGACGTACTATTACGTCCATTTGCACCAAGTACCAGGCGGTCATGACGTAATAGTACGTCACATGTCGCTAAGGGGTGAAGGCCTATATATTAGAAACTCCCCATAAATCATCATATTTTCAAAACTGCACCCCTCAAATAATTCAAACCACATTTGGGAAGTTTGTTAACCCTTTAAGCATTTCACAGATATTAAAACAATATAGAGGTGAAATTTAGACATTTCATTTTTTTCAATAACACATTCATTTGGCCCTAAAATTAACACATTCACAAAGGGTTAAAAGAGAAAATGCATCTCAGTTTATGCAATTTCTCCCGAGCACAGAAATACCCCACATGTGGGTGTAAACTGATGTTTGGGCACAAGGCAGTGCATGGAAGGGAAGGACGTGTTGAAAGCAGATTTTGCTGGAATAGTTTTCAGGTGCCATGTCTCATTTGCAGAGCCCCTAGAGTACCAAAACAATGGAAATCCCCCTAAAAGTGACCCCCTTTTGGAAACTACACCCCTTACAGAATTCATGAAGGGGTATAGTGAGCATTTTGACCCCACAATCGTTTCACAGACTTTACTAACATTGGTATGTGTAAATGAAAAATTACTAAAACGTCACTTTATCCCCAAAGTTTTCATTTTCACAAGGGGTTAGAGAAAAAGCACCCCACAGTTTGTTACACAATTTCTCCTGAACACGGCAGTACCCCATATATGGTCATAATCTGCTGTTTGGGTACATGGTGGACCTCAGAATGGAAAGACTCCTATTCGGCTTTTGGAGAGCAGATTTTGCTTGAATAGCTTGGCACAAGGCAGTGCATGGAAGGGAAGGAGCGCCACTGGACATTTGAAAAGCATATTTTGCTGGAATAGTTTTCAGGTGCCATGTCTCATTTGCAGAGCCCCTAGAGTACCAATACAAAGGAAACCCCCAAAAAGTGACCCTGTTTTGGAAACTACACCTCTCACAGAATTTATCAAGAGGTATAGTGAGCATTTTGACCTAACAGCCTTTTCACAGATTTTATTAGCATTGGGATGTGTAAATGAAAAATTACTAAAATGTCACTTTATCCCCAAAGTTTTCATTTTCACAAAGGGTTAACCCCTTAACCCTAAATCATGTACATGTACGTGATTGAGTGTGAATGTGTGTATGGAGAGAGCTCAGGAGCTGAGCTCTCTCCATATAGGGTGGATGCCGGCTGTGTAATACAGCCAAGACCTGCCGATAACAGCAGCGATTGGTGCCTGCATCGATCGTGGCTGTTAACCCTTTAGACGGGACCGTGGCGTCTAAACTGCGCAGGCGCCACCGGCGTCTCCATTTTTCAGCGATCTCTGCCCTCCTGAATGTCATCGGAGGGCGGCGATCAGTTGCCATAACAGCCGGGAGCCTATTGAAGGCTCCCAGGCATGTCATTGCATTAGATCTTTTGCACACTGCCAGATGCAGCGTGTAACAGAGAGGTAGGCATTTTGCTATTCACTGCAATACAATAGTATCGCAGTGAATAGTATGAGTGATCAGACCCCCTAGGTTTCAAGGTCCCTAGTGGGTCTGATCCTAAAAGTAAAAGAAAAGAAATTTTTTTTTTTTTTAAAAGTATAAAAAAATAAAAAAAACATAAGTTTAAATCACCCCCCTTTCCTAGATCAGATATAAAAGTAAATAAACAAAAGTAAACATAAACACATTAGGTATCCCAGTGCTCCAAAATGCCCAAACTATTAAAATATTTATCCCATATGGTGAACGGCATAGCGGCGAAAAAAAAATCAAAATATCCGAATTGCTTTTTTTTTTTCAACACTTTGCCTCCTATAAAAAATTTTATAAAAAGTGATCAAACCATCAGATCTTTCCCCAAATGGTATCAGTAAAAACATCATCTTGTTCCGCATAAAAAGACGCCATACCCAGCTACATATATGTAAATATGTAAAAGTTACAGGTGTCACAATATGGCGACAAAGTTTTAAATTTTTTAAAAGATATCAAAACATCACAAATACTATATAAATTTGGTATCGCTGTGTTCATACTGACCCGCAGAATACAGGTAACATGTCATTTTTACCACACAGTGAATGCCGTAAAAATTAAACCCATATGAAATTAGTGCAAATGCATTTTTTTTTCTCCAATTGCACCTCATTCTGAATTTTTTTCCAGCTTCCCAGTACATTGCACAGCATATTGAATGGTGCCATTACAAAGTACAATTTGTTTCGCAAACAATAAGCCATCATGTGAGTCTGTGAACTGAAAAATAAAAAAATTTTGGCTCTTGGAAGGTGGGGAGGGAAAAACGAAAAATGTCTGTGTCCTTAAGGGGTTAAAGAAGAAAAAGCACCCCACAGTTTGTTAAACAAGTGCTCATGAACGCGGCAATACCCCATATATGGTCGTAAACTGCTGTATGGATACATGGCGGGGCTTGGAATGGAAAGAGTGCTATTTGGCTTTAGGAGGGCAGATTTTGCTGTAATAGTTTTCATGTGCCATGTTGCATTTGCAGAGCCTCTAAAGTACCGATACAATGGAAACCCCCCAAAAAGCGACCTCATATTAGAAACTACACCCCTCAAAGAATTTATCTAGGGGTATTATCATTTTGAGCACAAGAGTGCTTCCCGAAAATTAATGTACAAAGTTAAAATTTAAACTTTTAAAGAAATATGCCATTTCGGTGCCCAATACGTTGTAACCACTTTGTGTCATCAGAGACATGCATTCTTAAAACTAGTGGGCTATATATGTAGGTGTAAACTGCTGCTTGCGCACACAGCAGGGCTCAGAAGGGAAGGAGCAGCGTGCTTATTAGCTTTTGGAGTACAGATTTAGAGGGATTTTCTGGACGCCATGTTTTTGCAGAGCCCTGGAGGTGCCAGTAAATTGGAATTCCCCAAGAAGTTTCCCCATTTTGTAGGGGCATTTTTAGGGTCTCTACAAATATGACATGGCGTCCAAAAACCAACAATCTAAATCAGCGGTCCAAAAGCACATAGCGCTACTTGAAATCTGCGCCCTCCTGTATGCCCAAGCGCTAGTTTATGGCCACATGTATGACACTGTTGTACCCAGGATAACGTACTTAACAACACCATATGTGGGTATAAATTTCTGTTTGGGAACAACCGGACACAGAAGGGAAGGAGCGCTATTTTGGTTTTTGGAGCACAGTTTGGTTTTTGGACGTCATGCCACTTTTGCAGAGCCCCTGAATTGGCAGTAAAGTAGAACCCACAGACACATAACCCCACTTTGGAAAGTAAACCCCTCAAGAGATTTATCAAGTGGGGTAGCGAGCATTTTTAACCCTTGAGCGTTGCATTAATTTAATTTCCAGAAAGCAATGTGCAGCTGATAATGAAAAGTGAAAATTGCAATTTTTCCATTTTAGTGCCTGATATGTTGTACCCAGCTTGTGTCAGCAGAGACACACACTCCAAAAACTGTTAAGTGGGTATCCCGGGCACAACAGCTTTTGGAGCAATCTCGTCTCTGATACAAGCCGGGCACAACGTATTACGCACTGAAATGAAGTATTCCTGGAAAAATTGTCATTTTCACCTTTCACCATCAGCTTCATATTCATTTCCGGAAAATTAATGCACCACTTGGGGGTTAAAAATGCTCACACTACCCCTGGATAAATTCCTTCATGGGTGTAGTTTCCAAAATGGGGTCATGTGTTAGGGGATTCTACTTTACTGGCATTTCAGGGTTCTGCAAAAGTGTGATGGCATCCAAAAACCAAACCATCTACATCTGTGCTCCGAAAACCAAAATAGCGCTCTTTCCCTTCTGTGCCCAGCTGTGCCCAAACAGCAGTTTATACCCATATATGACATTAAGTACGTTATCCTGGGTACAAAAATGTCATACATGTGGGCTTAAACTGCAGTTTGGGAACACATCAGAGCATTGTAGGGAAGGACCGCTTTGTGGCTTTTGCAGTGCAGATTTAGATGTTTGGTATCTGGACGCCATGTCATTTTTGCAGAGCTTCTAAAGTACCATTAAAGTGGAATCCCCTAGGGAATTACCCCATTTTAAACATGGTGAAGAGTAAATATGTAAGCTGTGCGGAGTACATTGGGAATACCAAATTCCCTACTATTTCTCCAGTAGCTCCTATGGTTGGGGAGGTCATTTTGGGGGTCACTTCTGGTGTCTCTTCCTTTCTAAGCTCTAAATTTGCGGTGTACCCTGATATACGCTTGTACAGCTTATACATTCCCTTCCTGCCGCAGCCAGTTTTGTTCTAATAATTTGGCGATTTTTGGGGTTTTTGTCTTCACATTGTACAAGCTATATTTTCTTTAGTTTTCTGGTGATAAAGCCATATGAGGGCTTGTTGTTTGCAGTATGAGATGTATTTTGTAATGACAACATTTCTGGGTGCTTATAACTTACTGACTAAATTTTATTAACTCTTTCTTGGTGGATTTAAAAAACAAAACAAAAAAAAACACTTGTAAAACAATACCAGAATTGATGTTATTGTAAGTTTTTTTTTTTTCCACACAGCGTACAGCATAAGTAACATGTTACCTTTATTCTGCGGGTCGGTACGGTTACGGTGATACCTAATTTATATTGTTTGTTTGTTTTTTTATGTGTTACTAGTTTTGCAGAACAAAAACCCATTTGGGGAAAGAAATCAATTATTTTTGCATCACCATCATCTGAGATGTGTAGCAATTTTTTTTTTTTTTTTTCGGTTGACAGAGTTGTTGAGGGCTTTTTTTTTCGGTTGACAAGAGTTGTTGAGGGCTTTTTTTTTTGCGGGATGACCTGTGCTTTTTATTGGTACTGTTTTAGGGTACATATGACTTTGATCACTTTTTATAGCATTTTATTTAAGGCAAGATGGCGAAAAATCATTTCCTTGCTTTTATTAAATTTATTTATTTATTTATTTTTTTTCATACACTTCACTTCTTTTTTTTTTTTTTTTTTTTCAACTTTTTTTTCTACTTTTTAGTGATGTCCCACTAGTGGACCTGACCTGAAAAGGGAATTTTTGGGCCTTTATAACTTTTATTAATTTTTTTTCACACACTTGCATTTTTTTTTTTTTTTACTTTTTCATATGTCCCTTTAGGACATCTAAACCAACGATCCACTGATCGCTGGTTCAGCACTATAGACTACAATACATGTGTATTGCAGTCTATAGAGGGAAGTCAGCCTATGCAGACGCATAGGCTGACATCCTCAGTTCTCGGCAGGATCAAACAGGTACTGGGGGCACCTATCAGCCTGGGGTCACTGGCCAGACACCAGGCTGCAGAAGATACATATGGACATCCACGATCTCACCACGGGGCTGCCAAAGGGACATTTGGCAATGTGGAACCCTTGTATGCCGCGGTCATGTTTGAGCTGAGCTCCGACCAGGGATTCTGGAGCAGGGTGTTATATACAGCGGGCCATCGCGAAGCGGTTAAATCCATTTCAATGTGATCCTTGTCTGTGACTTTGAACACAGGATTTATAATCGTCTGCAGTCCATCACATAGCTCGGTCTTTTTGTTAAATAAATCTATACAAATCTGAACAGCCTTGTTGACATGAACAAACACCCACTTTAGCATGTTCAGCTGCCATATTATACTTTTTTGCTTGCAGACGATTAGTGCCTTCTCATAACCTATATGGATATGCTGATCAAAAATAAACAAAAACAATTGGCATAAATGTAAATATTTTATTCAGATAACAAAGATAACACCAAAAACAATGTTACAAATAAACAATAATCATGGTAGAGGTCCCACCCAACCCAGAGGCATGGCTGCAATTAATTTGTATATCAAAAATAGTACACACAATACAAGTAGCTATAAAAACATAATAAATATATAAATATATGTTGCATACTAATGCAATATACATATAATGTAACACAATCAATCAAAGAAAGATAATGTATAAGAGCCTGCCAAACATAGTCACCCATAAGAGTAAAGGTGGAGAAATGCAACAGATATAGAAAATGAGTAATCACAAACATCCCACATAATACCCGAATGATCATCAACAGCAGTCACATTACCAAAGGCAAGATGGGACCTCCACCACGAGCCCCAACATGTGTTTATCCCCTCTTAACGTCGTCAGGGGCTACCTCACAACCCAGGTGTGAAAGATCCTCAGTGCGCCAACACCGCTGTGGCCCCACCTGAGTCTTTTCATATAAAAACCACACTCACCGCCAGTGAATGTCGGGTTCACCAGATAAATACAAGACAAGCTTTCTAAATTTTATATATTTATTAACCCCTAAATGGGTCGGTATTAACATCTAACATATACAGTTCAGAACAGATATGCAGATATATGCAAGCATTAACAGTTACTGGTTACAAGATACAGTACAAATAAAATAAAAGGGATTAAAGGTGAAATAATTACTTTACCACACATGTCCTTGATGTGGTTCTGTAGTCCAACACTCACACATGCTCTGGTATGTGTGAGATCACCAGTGGAGGCTTCTTGGCATGTGGCATTAACTCCTAGCATGTGGCATCACAGTCTCTCAGCATTAGTCCAATAGTCTCATCACAAAAATCTCCTCATGGTGTTCGCTTGTAATCCCAACACCAATCTCTTGTAGTCTGTGATGGTCTGTCTCAACTCCATAGCATAATCTCCATAGCATCAACTCCATAGCATAATCTCCTCCCACTGACTCTTACCTCATCTTTTATACCCTTTATGCCACCTCCCAGAATGAGGTCACCGGCGGCAGCAGGTCTCATAGAATAATCCACTCAAGTCCAGACCCTTTGTATGTAGATGAGACCAAGTGACATGATACAATGTTTTCAGCCATATCTGGTCAACCAGTGCAGCTGGACAATGCATGTTTGTTTGATCACTCAGAGCTGTGTAGGAATACAATGGGTCCCTGCTGTGATGGATACAAAGCCCTATTGTTCCAGCCCAGCCACTACTGCCAATATACCTATGAGTAGGCTGTGCACATTATGAATGAGTGCAAGCAAGAAGGGAGACCCTATACCCAGAGACCAAAATACAACTTTGAGTTACAGCCATATTTCAGAAGAATCATCACACCAGGCATTATGCCTCATGCTTCCTAACCCCCCCCCCCACACCCATTGTCACCTGGCGCAGCAGTGTTTTAAACTCTATGCTGGTGAAAAATGTACCTGTGGTGCTGACCCAGTGCCGGAGGTTGCTGATCCCTGTTCTAAAACATTCAGAAAACCTTCTATTCAATTTCCAGTAGGTGGATGATGTAAAAATTGAAAAAACATTTCTGCATGTATTGCAACAAATTTATTAACGTTTTGCAACACTAAGGCCTTAGGCTAAGTTCACACCGCCTGGATCCCGTCCACGAATCTGCTTGAAAAATGTGGAGAGAAAAGTCCTGCAAGCAGGGCTTTTCTCTCCACGTTTTTCGGGCAAAAACCCGGCTGACCCCTTTATAGTCTATTCTACAGGTAACCGCTTTGTTAGCGGATTGGTTTTTTTTTTTCAGGTCCCCAAGTGGACCCGAAGAATGTAAACCCAAGTGCGGTTGTGAATCTAGAGTCACTAAGGCTCTTCTGATGGGGAGGGGGGGGGGGGGGGTGTTGATTCTCCATTTTGATGATTATAGAGAACTTCCTAGTCTGCGTTATGACATCGTAACGGAGTCCCCCATTGTAATCACTGGGGGATAGAAGGCACTTTGATGTCATCCAAGTACGTTCAGCTATTCAATCGTCCACACTTGGTCGTCTGCATGAGGCCTGACATTTACAGTCAGGCAAACCTAACTTCAAACATTCTGTACATGATAAATTACTCCCACGGGAGTTTGTATTTTAACAGGGGTTTCTTTTTGTTTTTTTTTCCCCCTTCATAGATAGGGGGAAAAAAATCACATACAAAATTTCACTAAAAATACCCGCACCAAAATAACCTCTAAAAATTTGCTTTAAACATATGATTATCCATGATATTTTTAAAATCCATTATAAAAACCAAAAAAAGTGTGTGTGAAGGATGTGCAATACTGGTTAAATGTCTCCTGATGTTTCTAATTCTAGGTAGATTTCAGGCAGATGCTTTGAACAAGTCTAAGAATCTGTGCAGCAAAAGCATTGGAGAAAAAATGAAGGTAAGTGGAAAGTAGCCCTTGTGTGTGGTCACTTTATTTGAAACAGAAAACGTACACTTAGTTACATTTTAAAAGGATTAAACTTTTGATTTAGTGCATTCATGATAGGGTTGGGAGATTACTTGAAAAATAACCAAAACTGAACATTAACCAGGATAACAGAAGTGATTTTGTTCACAACGATTATTTTGGTTCGGTCATTACAATATTTGTAAGGTTCTACCTTCAGTTTCGTTCGGACTGAATATGTCCGAATCAGAACTGCTAATATTATACTCTGGGTTCTCTTCAGATCTCAGAGTACGATTAGCGGAGGCCCAGGCGAGGTGATCAAACATAAAAAATAAATAAATAAATAACTGTTACTCACCTCTCCTGGGCTCCCTGCTGTCTTCGACGCTTCTGACTGACATCATGGACAGCTGAGACCTAACGTCACACGTCACGTGGCATTGTGACGCATAGATGCAAGTCTCACCACACTGCATGACCCATGTCACAACTGAGGCCCAATCAAAGGCCTCAGCAGTCCCTCATGTCAGTCAGAAGCGCATAAGACAGCAGGGAGTCGCGGCAAAGTCCAGGAAAGAGTAACACTGTTTATGTTTGATCACCCCCCCCCCCCCTTGGACCACCGCTGTTGTTGTAATATTTAATTTTGATCCTGAAATATTGGGATCTCGCCTTGCTGTCTGTGATACTTCCATTCTTAAAGTATCCTGTAGGGGTCAGAATACTTAGGTTCAGCTGGACAGAGACAGATACAGCACCTTCTGGCTTGTGCAAAGTCCTTCTGAGGCTTCACAGGATCTCTAAAGTTAATAAAGTAATATCAATGTTTAAACAATATAATGTTCCATATTTCTTAATAATTACCATATCGCCAGTAATTATATTTTGGGGTCTCTTCTTTTGGTTTGGCCATGTTTGGACGAATGTTGTGAGGTTCACGCAGCTATCTGACACTATGGTGACGCTTGATAGCATCCTGGCATCACTGACTGTAAACAAGTGATTCAAGGTTTTATACTTTAAACAGGTTGTCCTGGCAAAAAAATGTTTTAACCCCTTAAGGACACAGCCCAAAAGTGTTTGAAGACCAGGCCTCGTTTTTCAAAACTGACGTGTCACTTTATATGGCAAGAACTTTGAGACGCTTTAACTTATACAAGTGATTTTGAGGCTGAGCTCCAGAGATGCAGTAGGGAGATGGGAGAAAGTTCCACAAAGTCAACTATCACTGCAGCCCTCCACCAGTTGGGGCTTCATGGCAGAGTGGCCCAAAGGAAGCCTGTTCTCAGTGCAAGACATATGAAAACCCGCATAGAGTTTGCCAAAAAACACATGAAGGATTCTCTGGTCGGATGAGACGAAGATTGAACTTTTTGGCGTTAATTATAAGTGGTATGTGTGGAGAAAACCAGGCACTGCTCATCACTTGTCCAATACAATCCTAACAGTAAAACGTTGTGGTGGCAGCATCATGCTGTGGGGGGGGGTGTTTTAGCTGCAGGGACAGGACGACTGGTTGCAATTGAAGGAAAGATGAATGCGGCCAAGTACAGAGATATCCTGGAAGAAAACCTCTTCCAGAGTGCTCTGGTCCTCAGACTGGGCCGAAGGTTCATCTTCCAACAAGACAATGACCCTAAGCATAGAGCTAAAATAACAAATGCGTGGCTTCAGAACAACTCTGTGACCATTCTTGACTGGCCCAGCCAGAGCCTTGACCTCAACCTAATTGAGCATCTCTGGACAGACCTGAAAATGGCTGTCCACCAACGTTTACTATCCAACCTGACGGAACTAGAGAGGGTCTGCAAGGAAGAATGGCAGAGGATCCCCAAATCCAGATGTGAAAAAGTTGTTGCATCATTCCCAAGAAGACTCATGGCTGTACTAGCTCAAAAGGGTGCTTCTACTCAATACTGAGCAAAGGGTCTGAATACTTATGACCATGTGATATTTCAATTTTTCTTTTTTAATAAATATGCAAAAATATCTACATTTTGTTTTTTTGTTTTTTCTGTCAAGATGGGGTGGTGAGTGTACATTAATGAGAAATAAAATGACATTTTGCTTTTAGCAAATGGCTGCAATGAAACAAAGTGAAAAATTTAAAGGGGTCTGAATACTTTCCGTACTCGCTGTATATCAGGAGGAATACAAAATACGCAAGAGTACAGCATGAACAAAGATACATAATGAGACACACTGAAAAATATTAAAATTAAAAACCAGTCATACTTAGAAGTAGCCAAACTTAGTATAGTGAAAAGAGGCTTTATGCAAGTCTTAGCCATGAGGGGGAAAGGGATAGATTAGAACAAATGAACAGACGAACAAGTGAACAGGCCTAAAGGACAAACAAGAGTCTGCCACGTAGACACGTTTGCAGACCCACCTACTACCAGTCATGACCATTAGAGAGAGAAGTAGTTAAGCGGGTATTTTAAGTCTATTCAAATAAGATATTCCATAGGTGATTAAAAGGGTGTATACCAGGAGCACTAGAAATGGCCAGGAAATATAGGCTGTCAATGGGCATTTGGTGGGGGGAACAAGGTCGCCCATATTTCCCAGTTCTTCCGGAATTTCTCCAGGTCTCCACTGTTATGTGCATAAATTCGTTCATATTGGTAGTTAAACAATATCATAGAAATCAGCTCCGTCAAGGTCGGACAAGAGGCAGACCTCCATCTACGGGCAATAAGCAGGCGAGCCGCCCCAAGTACTTGGCACATGAGGATCCTATACCTGCTTGGAGTCGTATGGACGCCCAACAGGAGGAGCGCCATCTCGGGTGTAGATCCTACCCCACCACCACACAGTTTATTAATTAATGAAAAAACAGAAATCCAAAAGGGCTGGATGATTGGGCATTGCCAGAACACATGGAACAGGAACCAACCCTTCCACAACCTCTCCAACAGCAAGAAGTACAAGTAGGATAGAAATTAGCTAGACGAAGGGGAGGGTATTACCAGTGCAAGAGCAATTTGCTATACTGCTACCAGGGTGAGGCACATACCGTGGATTGCTTATCCCATCTAATTGCCTCCCGCCAGCAACCGGTCTCAAATCTGCGGTCGAAATCCTCTTCCCACAGGCGCATGTGTTTGGACTTCCGAAAGGTGCAGTCCATGTTCACAGTATGATACAGAGTTTTCGTGTTATAAGCATCTGGAGAAGTCTGTGGGTGTAGGAGGTCAGCAGCCGGCTGCGGCAAGCGTACTTGAGCCAAGGGAGTGTCCAAAAAATAGAAAACTAGTCTAGTATAGGTAAATTTCTCCCTTGCGGGTAGATTATGCTTCTCCTCTAACGAGGAGAAGTGTACAATGGCATCACCCCTGTAGAGGTCAGAAATATACATTATCCCACAGCTGCGCTACGTATCTAGAGACAAATGTGGGAACTCATGAGGGAGTGTTGTAAGTGGCAAATTCAAGGTGACCCCAGGAATGTCGCTGTCCGAAATAGCACAAAGGTCTCGCCATGCCCCAACCGTGGCCTGTGCAGCTGGCGGAGCAATGAGGGGTATGCGCTTGCGGGCCCTGACGCTAACAAAAAACCCTCCCGATCAGTAATCTGAGCCATTTGGGACTCCATAGCCGGTCACAGTTTTTCGAGGTTCGATGTGAGCCAAAACTTAAGCTGACCCAAGGTAACTTTTTGTAGAGCAGCTAAGATGGTGCGGCTAGGGGCAATCTTATGCCGCTGCTCTAAAGTCGCAATAGAAGTAAGCAGCTCCTTCATAGTTTGCAATCTCTTGCGCTTAAAGCGTGAGGTGTGTTGTATCAATAAGCCCCTGACAAAGGCCTTGTGAGAGTTCCAAAGGCAAAATTTATCTACCGAGGGGGAGTTTATAGTGAAAAATTCGGAAATGTCAGCAGTTTCTCAATTACCGAATTCAAGGACATAACATAGGTATTATTGCGCCAAGACATAGTAGGGACTGCTGTGGCACCAGAGCGGATGGCAAGTGTAATGGGCGCGTGGTCAGACCACGTGATATTACCTATTTCACATCATTGCACTTTAACCCCTTAACGACATTGGACGTACTATTACGTCCTGTGCGCTTGGTACTTAGCGCAACAGGGCGTACTAATACGCCCTGGGGCGGCTGCCCGCTCACTATCTGAGCCGGCGGCATCAGAACCGGGTGTGAGCTGTAACTGACAGCTAACACCCTGCTCCATATCCCCCGGTCGGAACTGAGTTCCGATCGGAGGTTTTAACCCCTTGGATGCCGCGGTCAAACATGACCGCGGCATCCAAGGGGTTCCGCCATGTTGCTGCTCCGATCGGCACCCCCCGCGGCGAGATCGGGGGGTGCCGATATCTATAATCTGCAGCCCGGGGTCTGCCCAGTGACCCCAGGCTGCCTGGAGCCCCCACTACCTGGTTGATCCTGCCGAGAACTGCGGAAGTGAGCGTTATGCGTCTGCATAGCCTCACTTCCTGTATAGACTACAAGACACTTGTAAGCTCGTGTCTTGCAGT